>CM014100.1:10655135-11255135 GCA_004119915.2 Collichthys lucidus
TGTTAGGTGAGATATTGTGCTCAGTAAAATTTCACTTTGACAGAGTTAAGAAGTTTGTGTTCTTTGTGGATGTGTTTCTCTGTCAAAGCATATTTCTCCGTGCGGCTGCACTAACAATGCCCTCTCCTACTTGTCAAGGTTGGACTAAACCAACATCTGAAACGCGCACACGCACACACACACACACACACACACACTCATACACAGACATACAAAAGCTTGACCACGTTGTAACCAAACGCTCACGTCAATGTGCAAATGCTGCACACGCAGACACACGGAACAACGAAAAAAGAAAGAAGCTCCACCTCGTCATGACTCCTCGTCAAACCTCCAAAATTAGCTATTGAAAGTCAGTGATTATGATTCATTCAAAAACCTTAATAACAAACCTTGGTCTCTATTCATTGAGAAGCTTCAGTATTCAGGCACAGAAAGCCAGGGTCGGCCGTGCAGAGGCAGTGGGTTTACTGCAGTGAAGGGAATAAAGGATCACTTCTCTCAAGGACAGCTTACCTAAGCTATCACAAAGTGGTGGTTTACCTGGAGATAGGGTTGGGAGGAAGTGCATATAAAGGACACGGAGTTAGTTTGTTGGAAAGTTGGATGAAGTGTATTTTAAAGAGATGTGTGTGTCCTTATATCAAACTATAAAGTGATGTATGCTATGTCATGTTTAAAGGATTGGCACTGGCGGTCCACAGAGCATCATTTGAGAATATCTGCAAAGGTTCTGAAATAAGCTCTCAACCGATTTATCATCGAATTCATGTGTAGGAAATCCGTATAAAGAAAGATATGTCAATATGAAAAATGTATGCAAAACACAAGAATTCCATAAAACTGCATTAACCATGATGGTCCAGATGTGACACCCTTTATTAAATCGTAAACTCTACATTGTATGCATGCAACTCTTTTGATTTTCCAACATGAAGGTCTCCACGCTGTCAGAAGTCAAATTTTGGTGTGAAAGATTTTTTTAAATATTATTATTATTATATTATTACTGCATATTTAGTGCAATACAATTTAAATATAAAGAACATGAAAATGTCTGACCTCAGTTTTGCAGCTACAGACACGATGATGTTCAGTCAGACTTTTAAAGGGAAAAATGTGTACCTGATAAATAAATGCCGTATAATGGATGCTCATGTAAGCTGACTGAAACCGGATCACTTTTTGAGGCAACACATAAACTCTCTGCTTCCCTACACCTCCCAAGAACAACAAGCCGACCCTGAGCTTTAATTTTTTGCTAAATGAACAACATATAACTTCCTGCACGGCAGAGACTGGTCGACAATTACGTACTGCACGGTGGTTAAATATGAATGTAGTTCCTGGGGAAATGGGAATATATTATTTATTTTTATTTACCCCATGCACAGCACAGTACTCTGGTAAAAGGTTACACTGCTGCGAGCTGCTGATCTGAACAATATGTGACTGCAAAGCCTGCAACTGTATCTTGAAACAACAGGGGAGTAAAGCTGAAATACCTCATTCCTGTCACAAATGCTCCATGCTCTCACTCTCTCTGTCTCTCTATCTATCCAATCCTCTCTTCCTTCCCCTCCCTCTCTTTTTACCTCTCAGGTGTTTCGGCAGCAGGTAAAAACCCCATTTCCCTGTTCTCCTTGGGGGTGCACTGACCTAACTGACGGTGCTCCCCGGAGCCCCGGCTAACTCCGCAGACCCATTTGTCAACGTTGACCCTGACACCCCCTCCCCCTCACTCCCTCCACCCCCATCTGTCTTCCCCTCCTATCCTATTCTGTCTTCCTCTGGTACTTCTGCTATTTTTAAATCCTCCTCTTATGTCTCGCTGTTTGCCCACCCCCCCACCACCAAAAAAAAAAAGAGTATAAAAGCACCAAAGGCTGGATAAGATGGACAGAAAGGGATAAGGGAAACAGACAAGACAGAGAGAGAAGAGGAAGACGGGTGCTGCTGAAGCTGGAGCAAGCACTAAACTAGAACACAGAGGAACAGATGCTGAAATATTGTATAAGGGGACAATCCAGATGTTGACTTTCTTTAAAGTGCTCACATATGGCCATACTGTGCTATGTTTGGATTTGTTATTAGAATATATCCAAACTGTGCTAGTCAATAGTTTGCTCACATTGCTACATGTAACATAAAGGGCGTCACTAAAGAACTCTTTATTCACCATTTTAGTGTCTCTCAGCTTTTTATTTTGGGTTTACAGCCGACACCTTTACTGTTTCTCATCAACCTTGCCTCCTGTCTCAGCAGGCAGGTGTATTCTAATGAGCCAACTGTATTTACCAAGGACCAAGTGGACGACGAATAAAGTTGGTGTTACAGGAATTTTAAAGAAAAACCCTTAAATAAGGAGGATCGGATTCAAAACATCAAAGTTTAAGTTGAATGTATTGTTCTTGTACAAGAGGAGCGATTCACAGTGTAACACACTAAAGGGGTTACAGAGAAAAAGGCTCCCTAAGGGGCCGTAAACAGTTGGTTCTTATACATTTTTCTGAAGATGGGCTGTGTCAACCACTGTAAATTGTTATTAGTCAATTTAGCATATAATGCATTTAAACAGCTTTCTTCAACATATCCTCTAATGACTAGCCAGTATGTCCCCAATCTAGATGTCACCTCTGACCTGTCCCTAGGCCTCATTCTGTTCTGAAATCCCTCTATTTATACATTAACCTGAACTTTACCCTGCCAATCTCAGATAAACAGCAATAAAGGGAAGTGCCCTAAGGACATGTAATATAAGAACAAACATCGTATAAGTTAAAACATCTAACTAGCTGTGTAACCCTAATTTTTATAACATTTGGTGACTAGTTAATGAGCTAAGTGAACATAAAGAAGCTTGCTATGCTCCCATCCAAAGTGTCCAAAATATCAATTAAGCCGGCTGAGTGTCCGAACTCAAGTCATTCGGCGTAAACATAACATAAAAAAATATTTATTCTTTGGGACAACAATAAAAACCATATGATGCTAAGTGTTCAATATCTAATTACACACAACGATTACACACTGACACTCACAAGAATGTGATCAACGGTTCAACATATTATTAAATAAGGTGACGCCCTAACATAAATGAAGCAGAACCACTTATACTTATATATAAAGAAAGAAGAAAAAAAGAGTGATTGACTGTAGCCAGTTAATTTAAGTCATTAACATCATTATCAGGGGAAACAAGAAGCACAGACTAAACACTTTTCAATGAATCAATCCCGTTTATTTACATGTTTCTGAAGCTGATGCCTTATCACGCTGAGTACCAGGAGGACGGATTTATGGGTCGCGCAGTGCTCGTATTAACAAAGGTTGCATACAGTAATTACAGTATGCGAGGGGAGGGATGGGGGCGGGGGGGTTTTAATAGACTTTTCTCAGCAAAAAAACCTTATCGCTAATAACCACACACTATCAACTTAATTAAAGACTGCTTCTTTAAAAGCCCCTCAGCCTCTCTCCGGTTTCCTCCGTACCTCTATTCTATCTTTAACTCTCTTTCTCATTTGTGCTCATTCCATCTCTCTTTCTTTCTCCCTCTGTCGCTTTTTTTTTTTTTTTAAAGGCGAAAGCTGTTGAGTCACTTGTTCGTTGTCCCCATTCTCTTCCCCTCTATCTTTGAAGTCAGCTGAATTCCACCAACACCACAATCCAAAAGCGTAAAAAAGAGCTCAGCGCGCCGCGACGTCAGTTACATGATGCGACGCGACACTTTAAGGACTACATATTAAGGACTCTGCGGTTAAAAGAACCCAGAGTGCTGAGATAAGTTGCAAATGACCTGAAAACTAAAAATAGTTCTCTCCAAAAAGTCGTTCACTGCAGCATTTAAACCGGGATGACAAAAATGTATTGGGACACATTCGTAGCCATTGAAGCCTACAGTATCAGCTACTGCATAATGGTGTCTGGCTGAATTCTTACAAAACACGAAGCCGTCCACCACATTCCCACGAACAACCATACAGTACAAGCTTTATACCTTAACTTAACACGTAAAACGGCACTGTAAAACATTAAGGGTGACAAGTTAAAAGATGAGCATGGGCTATTAATATTCTGTTACTTTTTGTGGGTTTAAAGTTTGCAGATGAGACGCATGTGTGGCTTTCCGTAGAGAATGAGACACAAGGACATTCCAGTTTCATGTCAGGCACGACAAGACCTCTTAATGGTTGTGATGCAGCATCCTTCCCCCCCCCCCCCCCCTCTCTCTTTCAAAGCTGAAGTTTTAAGAGCAAAGTGCCTGGCTGTACATTACGTCGACTGAGAAAGTGAGGCACAGAGGCAGGGAGGGACAAATAAACCGAGCGTGCCAATAAAACATGAATAATGCCATTTTCCTGAGAGCCCCCCACGGTGCTTACAGCTTGTTCGCCACTTGTCACACAGGGACGTTCTTACAAGTCAAACCCTTTTTTTTCCCCCAATCCATCCATCCATCCATCCTCGCGTCCATCTAGCCCGCTACTTCAGAACAATTAAGGTTGACTTCATGCTCCACGGGGCTTTCCATCATAATGGAGAGACGAGTGAAACAAGGAAGAGGCTCGTCGGAGGGATATTTAATTCATGTCACTCTCACTTGCCTGCATCTCTCCGTTCCCTGTCTTTTAGCACAGCTCACTGCCCCCAACATGGTGCAGTGCTGGGCTAGGCTACACTACGCAAATGCTAAGGGAGAGACTATGGTCCGTTTTAATGGAATTGTGTTGCTACGCCAGAGCAGCTCCACACAGGATGCAGTGAGCGAGCGAGAGAAGCAAGCCAGCCCTGGTCTAACGTGATTGTGCTCGTTCACTGCAGACACTGCGGAGTAATCTGGCAACAGCGCTTCTGCATGACTGTGTGTGTGTGCTGTGTGTGCTGTGTGTGTGTGTGTGTGTGTGCTGTGTGTGTGTGTGTGTGTGTGTGTGTGGTGTTTTAAGTCAGAAATAGATGGAGTAGAAGCGAAAGAAATGGAGGAAAGATAGAAAAAGCATTTGAGACAGGAGAGCCAGAATCAAGCACTCTCTCTTCCTGAAACCTAAAGCAGTGGAAGGCGAGGGACGCAGCTTTGTTGAGTGCTGTTTGTTTGCATGTGTGTGAATGGGTGCATATACAGAGAGGAGAGAGAGGGAGTGCGGGGTTGCAGCTGCTGCCAGCTCCTTTCGACGTGGCTGCGATAGATACGAGCAGAAATCTCTCACTTCAATCTCCAAACACTTAACAGCAACCCGCGATGGAGGAAGAAAGAGAGAGGGGAGGACGGATAGACTTTCAAGATTAGATGAGAGATGCAGATGAGAGGAAGATCAGGATAGAGAAAGAAAGCTGACCTCTTTTGAGAGCATATTCTGCGCTGAAAATCCAGTTATAACCCAAAATGAAAGATGAGAGTTCTTTTTTTACAATTTTGCAATGACCCATTTATACATTTTCTCTGGGAAAACCTCAGCAAAAATTCCTCCTGCCCTCTCTATCATCTCCCACCCTCTTTTTCCGTAAGTTTGAGGAGTTGGAGGTCGTTTTATTATTATTATTATTTCTAATCAAATCAAACTTAAAGCAATTGACTGTTGTCTGAGCCTCCGGCAACGAAGGTTTTTTATTCATAATCTCAAAGCAGCTGAAAGGGAAGACGTCATAGTGTGGTTTTAAAGAAAATCACTGCAGAAACGAGCCTAGAGGATGGACTGCACCAATAATCACAGAACAAGGACGCTATGCTGCATCAGAGACGCTTGCTGAAATGTGAAAGCACACACAGTATGAGGATGAAGATACCTGTGTCTGCGCTTACTGCACCAATCAAATCTTACTGACCTCATAAAAGATAATAACCGAGCATGTGTGTTAAAGGCTCCCTGGCTTCCCTCCTTATTACTGATGTTGAAGTTTAAACCCCTGAACAGTGTAGTGGACCTCCCATGACTGCCATTTTAAATTTAGATTGCCCTCAGGTTGGGAAATTATCAAGGCCATAGCAACAAAACTTGCTAAGGTAGCAGTTGAATCAGCTAGCCTACTATATCCAGCACAAAGCGACCCACATAAATACTTTAAAATTATTTAAAGTCTCTGTAAAGGCAATATCGAGATTTCTTTCAAAACACATTCAAATATGTTGGAAAATAGTTGCTGGAAACATGTGAAAAGACTTTGAAATATACATTACTTAAATGTGGAGTCAGGGGTTAAAACAGTTTTTTATCAGTTCTCAGTCCAGGATTTTGCACAGAGAAAGAGATTAACTCATCTCACTCAGTGTTTTAAAGTTAGTCATGCCATTCTCTGAACTCATCTGAAACGTTTCAGTCGCTTCAAAATGGCTGTTCCACTGCTCCCACAAGTGGGCGTGGCTTCCGTACATTCAGCAGACACGCCCCCACAGTCCTGGAGCTGAGAATGCTCATTTTTACCTGATTTTGACACCTACTTTCATAAACTTGTCAATATTTTAATCATTCAAATTTGCCTGGATGGTTAATAACACTTTCTTCTTTGGTCGGACAAACTTAGAACACAAAACTAAACAAACAAAATATTTCTGATTCAAAAGCAAAAATGACATGTGAGTCAACGAGACAAGAATTTCTTTCCATATTTAGGATTTTAAATTTTTAAACTCTAACAGGTCATTAGTTGCTTTTGACAAGGCTAGCAACACTTAATGGAACTTTACAACATTTCTGTTCGCAACAGGTGATTTTAGGGTCGTGTTCAGATGGTAATCTTGGATTGAAACTTTTAGAGCTTGTTTTAACCTAACCCAAGCGTTTTGTTGCTTAAATCTAACCAAATCTTGACTGATATCATAACATTGGATGCAAACCTTGGTCTCCTCAGTGTAAATCATTCACCACAAACTCTTCCATACTTGGACGCTCTTTGCATGTTACCTGACTTCCTAAAGGTTGTCAAACTTATTCTTTAAAACAACAAATTTCATTTAGGCTTTTTTGTGCTTCAAACTTGGTGAGAAAAGAACATTGTGAGGCAACTCCTGGTGTGTGAAAGATCACGTCAGATTTTTGAAGAAATGTTGTAATCACACACTTACTGACAAAGATTTTGTGTCATCTGTAAATATGCTCATATTAAATACAATGGGGAGATATTAATGTACCTAAAAGAAATTGTGGCAGCTGCTTTCTAGGACTAATCTGGAACCTGTCCACATATGGAGTTAAGTATCAGCATGGCTGCAGCCGCACGCCTGCTGAGGTTGTAACATTATACCCTTGAACACAACCACAAAATCTGCTTTAACCATCCATCGTGAACAAGCTGTCAATCCAGCTAGACTCCCCCTCTGATTGTCAGAGTGGATGAAATCAATAGAGTGATGCGTTTAGTGTTACATATTCATGTCAACATAAATAAGCCATCAGATCAACATCCCTAGGGGCAAAGTTAGTTGATATTTATCTGCGGGTATCACAGGAGCGTGAGTGACAGTAGGTGGTGATAATACGGCCTGAAAAATCAACCTCTCACTCACATCTCTCTCTCTCTCTGCTTCTCCCCTCCACCATAACGGTGATTGACAAGTCTTGCTGAAAGATGTTTTTAGTTAATAAGTAGCTGTCGCTCATAATGAAGCAGTTTGCGGTATACACCAAGAATTAAGGTCCTGCAGCCTAAAATCCAAGTGTAGACAATTTAATCATTTCAACATTCACAAACTCAGCAAGTGTGTCTTTGAAGGCCGCGGCAACCGAAGCGTCTCTTCACATTTATGCTCGCGCCGATGCAATTGCCTCGTGACACAAAGACGCGGAATGAAAAGTCTCTCGCAGCCAGCAACTGCATGCGTGTGTTATCTGTATATTAGTCAGGCTTAAGCTGCGATGACAAAAAATCCGCTCCTCCGAAGCTGTGATAGCTGTGTTACCCTCCGCGTGTCTCTTCAGTCTCTCAGTCACCGAGCTTATGTTATATTTATTGTAGGGTATTT
Organism: Collichthys lucidus; assembly: GCA_004119915.2. Taxonomy (NCBI): domain Eukaryota; kingdom Metazoa; phylum Chordata; class Actinopteri; family Sciaenidae; genus Collichthys; species Collichthys lucidus. The sequence goes on from CM014100.1 coordinate 10,663,093, forward strand.
CTGTCGGCTTATGGTGGCTGACAAGAGTCGAGTCAGGCAGATCAGAAATTCAATTTACTGCTGAGACACTTGGGTTAATCAACAAGAAACACACACACACACAAAATAATAATAATATATCGCGGTCACACCCACTCAAAAATGCACACACACACAGTAGTTTACCAGCCATTCACACACAAATGCACAAACAGACAAGAGGATTAGCCTGATGTTAGTCAGGCTGTTGTTTGTTTATCTATGTAGTGGTCCTGGCTGTCACACACAGAACACACTTGTACAGCAATGATGGCACCAGCGCCGAACAAATGTTGAACCAGTTGTTGAACTAGTATGCAAATGCTCAGGACGAGGCTTGATCAATTTTCCTGCACGCCGTCATAAGAATGCAGAGCGTTATTAGAAAATCCCTCACAGCGTGATGCGTTCTGTGGGAGAAGACAACGGTGGGAAAGAAAAGTAGCAGCAGAAGGATAAAATGGAGAAGATGAAGTTTGTAAGGAGATTAAAGACTAAAGTAAATGCCTACACGAGTACGACTTCAAAATCAATTTACATTCCAGTTTAGCTATCACATAACACAGCATGAGCCGTTCCATCCTGAGACTTTGTCAGTTAATTACGAGTGGAAAAGTTGCTTTGGATGGTACGGGTCATAACTTTTGGTTTTTACAGGGTTCCCACACCTTTTTCAAATTCAAGCACTTTTCAAGCACCTTCAAGCACCAGTTTTTCCATTTTTCCAGCACCTTTAAATAGGTAGCCTACTAGTTGTGTTTGCCATGATGGTCGTGGGAAGCGCAGCGGTGCCACTGTATGGCATAATAATATGGGTCTAATTAGCATTATTTCATATGGTGGTAGATTGACTGTTTTGATTTTTACCTAATTGTGAATTGGCTTGTATTCTCAGCTTGTGAGCGGTGTATTGTGTAACGACCATAGCGCAATAACAGTGACCAACAGGTGTGGATAGTAGTCTACTGTTATTTCTCGGCAGAACACCAAGCGAGTATGATAACTGAGTTCTGCATGTAAAGGCATCGGATCAAGCGCGTAGCCGCTTAGGAAACATTTTTGTTTTCTCTTGGTTTATTGAGACAGACATCACACAAATTTCAAGCATTTTCAAGCACTTCACAAAAAATTCAAGCATTTTCACAACCTTGAAAACACTGAATTGAAATTCAAGCATTTTCAAGGAATTCAAGCACCCGTGGGAACCCTGTTTTTACCATGCCAGAGCTTCCCAGTCAGTTGATTTTATCACAGAAAATGGCTTTTACCACTCCTAACCCTGACTGGTCTACCTGGCTGCAGCGGACACTGTCAAAATTCACTCTCCCTCTGCTTGTGTAATGTGCAACTTTGCGTTGCTGCAATCTCTGCTGCCGTCGTCCCGTTCCCGAAGCTTAAGCTGAGGCTCTCCTGAGAGACGGAAGGAAAAAAGGAGCGATAGACGCTTTTTAAAGGAGGGTGAAGGGAGAAAAGAGGCGAGGACACACAGATAGCGGAGGTGCAGACGGTCCAAAAGGAAGAGAGAGAAAGGGAGAATGGGGATGGGGAGCACAAATACAAACTTTGGAACAGATGCCATTAGGGGAAGCCAGAAAGAAGCATGGAGGGAAATATAGTCATAAAAAGAGCTAACAGCTCCATTTCCTCTGGTCCCACATATTCATCCATCGATTTCCCTTTGAAAAGTGAGAGGCCATTCCTCATCTCCAAGACAGCTGCATCTAACTATTGGAATAATACACACACTCAAACATACAGCAGCCACACACACACATGCACACATAAGTGTTTTCATATTTACAGTGACAAACAGACACTTTTATGCGTGCATGCACACACACACACACACACACACACACACACACACACACACACACACACACACACACACACACACACACACACACACACACACACACACACACACACACACACCAAGAATTCAAAAACATGGAAAGCTAACAAGTAAAGTGTTACCATGGGAATCTCACTGAGGACAGTCTTACTGAGCTAATAGGATATCTGACAACACCCCAGTGATGTCATTATCGCAGTCTGGGCCCACACACACACACACACACACAGACACACACACACACACACGGCCAATTATAGACACACAAATACAGATTGCCTGTGTTGGCAATATATCGATAAAGTACATACACATAGACACACACACACACACATACACATATATATACACACAGCAACATGTACATTTTTACACAAGCGCGCAGCAACAACAACCATCAGAGTGTGTGTGTGTGTTTGTGTGTGATTATACCGCCTGAGGGGCAACAACAAGAAGGATGGATGAATAATGTCCTTTGATCAAAACACCACACACACACACACACACACACACACACACACACACACACACACACATGTTTGCATCTACTACATTAATGCTGGCAGTTACAGGGTGTGTGTGATCAGTTGGTATAAAAAAAACACAACTTTTTTTCAGCCGTGCCACAAATAGACACAAACACAAGGAGTTCATGCTAGAGCGCTTGTCAATATGCGTGATCAGAAAACACTGCTCATTATCCCGGGATCTATCGACAAGCCCCTGCTAACGATCAATAAATTACATAAATACACTTGCAGCGTGCGTGTGTGTGTTTGCACTGAATGCGTTTGTGTGTCATGGCTTAATTACTGCAGTTAAATGGAAACACTGAGTAACTGTGGGTAATAAGTTTCCCTTTCCATTGTCCAGTCGACTGACTTACTGTACACAAAGAACACAAACCCTTAATTCAACGTATCTTTGATCCAACTAGCACCCATGTCAACTTTGAATGGAAAGCACTTAACACTGTGTGTTAACTTGTCATTCATGCAGCACTGGTGGGCACCAACCTAACCATTGGGAGCAATGGGGGGTTTTCAGTGTCAAGTGTGGAGACAAGGATCTACCTCCTCCAGGGCAAAACACCCCCCGGCTAACAAGAGGATAATGCCAAGCTGAATTTTTGAATAAACTATTATCATCATTTATCATTTTAATTCCTGTCATCATTTCTGGGGTGGTGTTATGTTAAGATAGCTTAGTGCTAATGGATGTCTCTCTGCAATGAATCTTGCTCGTCTTTGATTTTTGTGTTGAGTAACAAATGACATAATCAAAATGTTTGACTCCATCAATCCATTTATCTGTAACCACTTATCCTCATCAGGGTCACGGCGGGGCTGGAGCCTATCCCAGCTGACTTTGGGCGAGAGGCGGGGTACACCCACAACCAGTCACACTCATGACTCTGCGATGAGCTGCCGACTCGTCCACGGTGTACCCTGCCTCTCGCCCAAAGTCAGCTGGGATAGGCTCCAGCCCAGCCTACGGACAATTTAGAGTCACCAATTAAGCTGTTAAGTGCACGTATTTGGAGTGTGGGTAGAAGCCGGAGTACCCGTAGAGAACCCACGCAGACGCAAGGAGAACATGCAAACTCCACACAGCCGAGATCCAAACCAGGAACCTTCCTGCTAAACCACTGTGCCGCCAGAAATCTTCAACTGGATAAGAGTTGTGTTAATAGTTTCATCATTTCATCAACTGAAATAATTAAATATAATATATAATTGAATAATTTATGTTGTTGTCTATTTATGTATTTTGGGGGCGGAGGTGTCAGAGGATAATCTATAAAGCCTCATGCCTGTGCTCCTCTAAGCATCAGACATGTATCATTATTTATTCATTAATATTCATTTAATTGAATAATTAATTAACCGATCCATGTAAATGAAGTCATTTGTTTAAGGTGCTCAAGGGATGATCTCTAAAGAAAAAGTACTGTGTATGTGTGTGTGTGTGTGTGTGTGTGTGTGTGTGTGTGTGTGTGTGTGTGTGTGTGTGTGGATATGACATGCACACTGCTGTGGCACCACGCAGAACACACCCACACCCGCAGTGTTCGACGTCTAAGAAACATTAAAGAGCATCACAATATTTTCAGACTCTGAGAATATTTATTTTTTTATTTTATACAAAGCGTTTTTTTTTCTTTTCTTCTTCTTCAAGAAGCACAACAGAGAGAGACATCCTCCAACACTGCTGTTAACACATCTGGTGCACACAGACCAGGATTAAATTCACAAGATGTGCTCTACAGAAATAAGGAGGAGGAGGAAATAAAGAAAACAGCTGCGGCAGCAGAAGACGCAAGACGAATCGGACTGGACACGTCGATAGGCAGCTCTGAGTTAGAGCCTCACACTAACCAAGACTTAAGAAACACAGAGCGAGCAGTGTTCGTGACCAACATGATCCAGTTGCCATTATTGACCGTTGAGCAAGTCGATGACCATTTAGTGTGAGAATTACATGAAGGCAATCAGCAAGCCGGGCCAGACATCCACCCACACAATTATACCGGCTGAGGGATGAGAAAGCACAAGTGTTAAAAAAAAAGTTGATCCAAGAGAGAAAGAGGAGAACGAAATCTCAAAAGAATAAAAGTGTGAAGTTAAGAAAAGTCAACAATGAGAGTTTTTCTTTTTCTAACCACTGAGTTTTTAAGAAGCTGCCAGGGTGGTACGTTCTGCTGAGAATGCAGCAAGGGAAGACGTTATTTTCCTTAATCAATAATGTATTCTTCTCAATACAGGCGAGTGATGCATTATTCAACAAAGGCTGAGAGATGTATGGAAGGGGCTAACAACAAGGAGATACTGTAACATTTATCTAATTAACAAAAGGGAATGAAAGACAGAGAGAGAAGGATGAGAGATGGGCAGAGGGGCAACACAAGGAGAAAGAATAACAGCAGGAAAAAAAGGAAAGATGAAGAAGAGATGAGGCGTAAATAGAGGCTTTCGTTTTCAGCTCTCAGATAGTATTCTCCAGGGGCTGACGTGGAAACAGCTTTGACTGGAAGTCATCAGCACCAAGAGATTTAGCCTCCCGGTGACGTGCAAAGGAAACACACGCGCACGCAGAGTAAAAGTATATTCAGCGCACATCGATGCATCAAAGCAAATGTACGCAGGGAAATTTTACACACACACACACACACACACACAAGTGTAACGGCGTAATCGTGAATAGACAAACACACTGAGGGTCTTACAGGGCGTAATCATTGGAGGCGAGCTTCTCCCCGTATTTCACATGAGGATTAGCGAAAATCTGCATGGAACAAGGCTCCGCTGCTTACATTTCAGAGGGTAACCGCATGAACCGTAACCTACAGAGGGCGAGGAGTTATATAAACTTTTTAAAGGAGGGTAAAAGACGATGTAAACCCTAGGAGGAAAAAGGAAACAGCAGACAACACACTAGAGGAATCCTAATCCCTGTTTGGGATGAAAACACACCGCAGCACTCGCTAAACAGATTCAGCTGTCGTGTTTTTGCATGTGTGTGTGTTGGCTCTGAAGATACAAGCGATGACAGGACCTGGATTTACCTCAGGTTAATAAAAAAATATGGATATTTTAATAGTTCAATTAATTAATCTAAAATCTAGAATGTTTTTTTGAACAAATATGCCAATCTCACCTCTCAGTAGCGAGGATGTGTTGCTCTTTTCGGGTGTGTATTTACAAATTGAACACATTTAGATATCTACTGGTACAGAAAATGTTAGAATGTCATAAGGTTATAATGTTATGGTATAAATGTTTATTGAAAACATAATTAAGAGGTTAATTGGTAACATAAGATAAGATTTAGTTGGGGCACAGCAGATGTCAGAGTGCTGTTTTGACTTTCACATTCCACTCCAGCATCCTTGGCCTTGACCCAAGCTTGGATTTCTTTTAAATGAGATTCCCCTTGATATATTATCAGAAAATCTGGTATAAACCCACCATGATAATCGTCTAACAAGTCCTCAGACACGCAGTAATTGTTCCCGGTGAAAACGTCGCATCCTCAGAATGTCCAGAAGAAACTGAGCATTGACAATGACGCTGAACTTCACACAGTGCAAAGAGGCTCTAACTGTGTTTTGCATTCCCAAGGGGATAAAGAAGGATTAAAAGCATTAAAAACATACATCATACCTCAACCTGGAGGTATATAAGGGTCTCTCAACAGCATTTAGAGTGTGTGGATTTGAAGCTGGCGCGGATGGACAGATAGGTTGGGAGAGAAGAAGGAAACCGTGAGAAAGAAAACAAAGAGAAGAGGCGGGTTGAAGTGGATTATTTTCTCCTCATCTGTTCTTGCAGTGGAACCACTCTCGGTGTCGAGGAGCTGAATCGCTGCTGTTTCAATGACACTCGCTGACAGGGGACATGGCGCTCTGTGTGTGTGTGTGTGTGTGTGTGTGTGTGTGTGTGTGTGTGTGTGTGTGTGTGTGTGTGTGTGTGTGTGTGTGTGTGGCAGGTGCCAATCAGGGCATTTTTGTAATTCCCCTCCACTCAGCCTCGACTCTGGTCAAGCTGAGGGATTATCCCTCACCCCTTCATTTCTCTGCTTCCCCTCGCCACCTCTTCTATTTGAAGACTCGCTCGCCTTCTTAAAAAAAAGGTACCACGTGTAGCATTACCGGATCGATAAACCGTTACTTGAATTTCAAGACATTTGTATATTTACTGTAAACAAACAAGATCTTGGCCGAGGAGGTTCTGCAAGACGCCTAAGAGAAAGATTGCTTCAACGCATGAAATAGGAAGAAAGATGCTTTTCTTTCCAGTGGGACTGGAGCTATAGATTTGTGATTTTCTTGCACTGGTGGACCTTGAAAAAAGACTTATCCCCTCTGGGAGAGTGAGAGGAAGTCAAACACACACTAGGTTTTGGGGATTTCTGGATACTGTGGTAGTAATTTTGAAAAACTAGCTCAAAAACCATTGGATAACACGTTTACAATAATTACACCAAGACTCTGTATCTGTCAATAATCTGACAATGCTGCTATATGTAGCATCTTTAAGGACAGTCTGGCTAACACAGGGTTTTTAAGCCTTCTTTGATCTACTGGGCAAATAACACAGATAAGAATATCCCCATTGTGAATGTGATGAATGCCAGGAGCTAAGCTAAGCACTGGCTCATGCATCCACGGTATCACGCGCCGCTCATCTATTCTTATTCACAGTTCAAAGTGATTGGCAGGCGAGGGACGTCGCCTATTCACACGTGAGAACCAATCAGGACCTTGTCTGAGGGAATCCTGCACCATGAATGGAGGCTTCCAAGATTACAGCTCGAGCGTGCCACGCAGTCGATGTTAGCCAAACTCCCAACACACCCACTCCTTCTATATTTCCTCTACCTTTACTCGTTCAGCCATTTATTCTTCTTCCCTCCCTGCCGACGCTCGTCTTCCATCCATTCCTCCAACACTTACCTCAGCCCCCCCCCACGTTATCTCTTCCCACCAATGCTAGTGTGGTTCCTCTTTATGTTTTTTTTCTAGACATGAGCTGCACTGATATTTGAGTTAATAAAGCTTTCCTCCAGTCTGTTGGCATGATAAGATATTATTAACATTTTACAGGCTTCAGACAGCCCAGACAGCCAAATGTGTCCACAGATAACAGGTTTTCTCGGTTCAACAAAGACGCAAAGCCAGAACTTTAAAGCAATCGATCAATCATGACTTCATTTTTACCTCATTCACCCATTTAGTCTGCTCCATACCCCACATGGCTTTGCACAACTCCATCCATTCATCAGCAACATCCATGTAGTCAAACATTCTCTCAACATCCACCCATGATCCTCAACAAACTGCCACATACCTTATCAGCCATGATCATGGATGACCCTCCATGGATGCCCAGGATGGGTATGAGCGTCTGCGAGGAAATAAAATCCAAAATCTGGGCGATGGCCTCCTGGTCAGTGCCATCCCCAAACACCACGCCATGGATCTTAGTCCCGGACATCAGGTCGCACATGTGGGTGATGATGCTTTTGGGGTCGGTCTCGTTGACCAGCAGTGTGACCACATTGACGTCGATGGGGTCCTCCTTGCTCCACAGCGCTCGGATGTCCCGGTCCGAGATGTAGCGTGTGCGTCCCAGGATCACCGCAATGTTCAGGACCGGCACTTTCTCCGAGGCGCTGCCAGTTCGCTGCTTTTGAGCCGCCACGGGGTCTGCAATCAGGGTCACCGCCACCAGCAGAGCCAGGGATAGCAGCACACTATTACCACCAGTGCTACTGCTACAACTGCTGCTCCTTCTACCTCTCTACCCTCCTCTTACTCCTTTTGTTGCTGAGGGACATACTGCCAAACCACTTCATCCCCTGCATGGAAAGAGGATGAGGGAGCAGATGAAGACAGATCAGAAAGACGAGAGGATATGGGAGAAGGTTGTGGAAAGATGATGGCAGAGAAAAAAGAGACGGGAGATAATTTGTTAATGCACAGCTCTTTAAGCCCACACATTCAGGTTTGAATCTTTCTTTTTTATGCCACTTCTTCTCGTTATTAAAACACATAAACCTGGCGGGGAGGGAGATGGCCTTGAGAGGAAGTTGCGGAGGGGTGAGAGAAAGAAGATGACTAACAAGTATATTCTTTATGGTCACGACTGCTAGGATCAGATTTCAGGAGCAAGCTGTGCTGTTCAGAAGAGGCAGACAGACAGCGCAATATCTTAACACCCAACCTGCTGCATAGATTGACGCACAACTTATAAAGGGGGGACGCTGTGAGTGACAGCATGAGATGAACTGTACTGAACGTTCATGTGATTTCGGCTCACGGGTTGATTGAGTCATTCAATTATTTGTAATGTCGCGCAGGAGTGTAATATTATGCAAATATGTATGTGTGTGACATATTTGGTTTTCATGACATAGAGTTCATGTATATATTATAACTGAAAGTACTATTTTATTATTCTACTACTGGATGGAGTACCTGGACATTTTGCACAGATATTCATGGTGCCCAGAGGATGAATCTTAATGACATGGTAAGTGTTATACCTGCATAGCATCAGCATGTTAGCATCCTTTTTTCATTAGTAAGGTGCTGGCACGGCGGTACACTCTAATATTTCAAAATTGGACCAATCATTCACAGGTTCGCAGGAATCAAAAGATGATTCAGACACTTTAATGAACCTGGTAGAGGGTATATGTGATTGAGATTTTTAATTAAATGTCTAATAGAAGGAACACAATATGGCAAGCGCGACAATATTGGACTTCTTCTTCTCTGCGACTAATAAACTGGTGTGAAAAGTCGGTTACACCTGCCGCATGATACTCGTCTGATGTCGGTTTGAGCATTTTTCACCTGCGCTTATTATTCTATGTACAGAGTGGTGGCACAGTGTTTAGACACACAGAGATCATGCTGTATCCCAGAGGTAGGTGACACGTTACATAAAGACTGAAAAGAACAGACTAAAACCAAGCGGCGAGTGATATAAATAGCACGGGATAGCTCAGGAGTTAAAACAAAGGTTTGTGTACTTCAGAGTGTGCATGTGTACATGAATGTGTGAACTCCTGAATATGAGACAGTGATAAAGTCAGTGCTAAGAAGGTGACAGCTGTTACTCTGCACCAATCAGAGCAGAGGCACGCACTGACATCAACATCACACACCCCTCTCCCTACAGAGATAACACTCACTGGACCTCCTCAGACATCCAGGGCATAAGCATAAAACAGTGTGTGCATGTGTCGGTTTATGATCATGTGTGTGACATACGAGCAGGTGTGCTGAACAGCAGAGCGCGAGTGAAACCAGAAGGGCATGAAACATACGGTCACTTAATGTGTCCATGTGTCCTGTTGACGATTTATGGATTCAATGACAGCAGCGTGTGTTTTTGTGTCGGTGCAGAGCCCGTTGACATATGATTGATTCCCGGGAGCCGTCGTTCATCAGGCCTCCATTGAAACCAGGTGCAGATTTAAGCACCGAGATCAAAAGACCATAAGAAACTTGTCACATCTGCAAAGCGTTACTAATCTATTAACATAAATGACAAAACAACACTGTGAGAAGCACGGCCCTTCCACGTGTTGCCAACCAGCACCAGTAGAATAGAGTGACTCATGAATACTACAGCTTTGTCTATTTGTCTTTAAAATATCTGAAAAATAAAGAAAAAATGTATCAAACTTGGTGAAAAGTTGTAATTAGTTATCGATGCAGGTAAGAAACTATGAATTTCTTTCTTGATAGGACGTTTTGGGGCTATTTTAGTGTATTTTGATGCTAAAGATGCAAACTGAAAACTTTTTCCTCTGCTAAAATTGCACACTTTAGTGGAAGTATGCACTGTTTTTTTTATAGACTACCATTTAGCTAAGCAAAACTGTTTTCTGTGCTACTACACCTGCCGACTGCTGTTTAACTTTTAAGCTGCTCATTTGTCATAGTGAGCAGTATCCTGGTCAGAATACTTTTTTTTGGGAAGTAAAAAAGCGAGAAAACCGCTACCACATTATTTGTAAGTATGATGATGGTTCGGATTATTTCCTCCAGGCCAGGATTTGTCATACCCTGTGATTCTGTAATGAATGAACTGAGTCTCTGGGTGGAAGGCTCTATTGTAAGTTGAATAATGCATGTGGGCTCATTGTGTCATCCTGTGTTTTTAAAACAAGCAAAACCCCCCAACCACTCAAATCCCCTCGCCACATCTCGGCCCAACTGAGCATAAACAGTGTTAGAGCAGACCTGAGGATGAATCATCCAAATCTCAGTCCGTTCACTGCAGAGAGGGCAGCGGATGCCTAATGGATTCTTAGTGTCTCTGTCAGGAAGACATCGCCCTCCTTTTCCCAAAAGCTGGAGGAGTTTGAGAAATCGCTTAATTCTACGGGACTGATATTTATTTTTCTGTGGAAAATAAACTATCTTACTAATATAAAATACAAGATAAATAAAAGGAAGGCGGTATTTCATAATTCATGTGGGAGATTGAGAAGGACTTAGCTAACAAAACAGTACCCATGTTGCCGACGCTCAAACAGGATGGCCTCTTCCTGTCAAGAGGAATTCAACTCAAGCCTCCTGGTTAAATGACATTACTAGGCCATTCTGCTGCTGCCATTATGGCTTTGTGTGTATTACATTTCACGATTAGCATCACAGCTGGACGATCAAACTGTTAACAGGCTTTTCATCAGCGGTTTGTGGAGGTTACAGGAGAGTTCCTGAGCAGAGAAGCTGAATAATAATGTTTCCATGTGTACTGTACACATACTACAGTACATGCCACACCTTGTACTGTAGGTAGATACAGTAATGGTGCCTGGCAAAACAACAGCTATGGTATTTATAGGAACAGGCGGGTTTATCGCTGACAATTATTTTTTTTTTTTCAGTTCCGATTGGATGATGTGGAAATCTGGCAAACAAAGAGCTGTTGTTTCTCTCTCTCTCTCTCTTTCGCCTTGTCTCAACTCTGCAGCATCACAGGGGGATTTTAGGGAGGGGAAACGGACAAAAGAGGAGAAAAATAGGCAGATGAAGTAAAGGCAATGCAGAGAGAGAGAGAGAGAGAGAAAGAGAAACAGAGAGAGAAACAGAGGGAGCATCCCTGGCCAAATCGGATTGGGGCAGTTTGTTGTCACACAAAGGCTACTGTTTCTTGGCACCACAACACTAAATGATGTTTGGCAAGCACATCAACACTACTGGCTATCGTTCACAGACACACACACACACACACACACACACACACACACACACACACACACACACACACACACACACACACGCACACAGACTTCTTAAATCACACCAGACTCAAACCATAAATAGAATCTGTGCACGTACGTATTCATATTAAGTTTAAAATCACTTTCTCGGTGAAACTGAAATATAATATCCGTGTCATTCGTTTTCTTTTTTTAGACAATCAGGAACACACTCTATACACACACACACACACACACACACACACACACCTCTCTTTTCGCACTATTCCCACGTAGCTTCGCCACCACAAAGCCCGGCGTTTCTGGTCCACACACAAATATCTTTCCACATGCATCAATAATTCAGCAGCATTATCTTTACATGATGATTAATATGATTGCATTTACTATCGCGGTCACATTCCTTCTTCCTTCTATCTTCCTAAATGGCATTAAAATTAGATTAACACACTGAACACTCTATGGGTATGATTTATTTACGGGGTCTGGGCTCCGAATGGTTGATACAGAGGATGATAAGTGTGTGTTTTACTACGCCACAGCCCAGAGGACACGTGTGTGTACACATACTTTCTAGTTTTGCATTACTTTCTCTCCCCCCCCCACGTTGGTCCACTTTATATCCAAGTACAGCTGATGCATTTCTTTTTAAAGTTCGCTCATGTGCTGTGAATGCACTGAGGAGGCTTTGACAAGATCATCAAAACTGGACACATACTTTTGACAGGAAGTTTTGGAGCTGTATTAACCACTAACACCGGCCGACCTTACTATAACGCTCTTAGGGCTCAAATCCTTGTGTCTGTTTCAGAGCCCTTTCCCTTTCAGAGGTGGAAAACAATGGAGAGCGATAAAAGAAAATAAGGAGAGGTAGGGATGAAGTCACTGGCCTGATTCAAAGCAAGGATGTCGAGATCCATGGACTTAACCCCTTACTCCACAGGGGAGCAGCGGTTTTCTCCATCCTTGACCAGATTCAAAAGCCTCTAGCTTCTTCCTCTTCTTCTCTGGTTCTGGTTCATCAGCTTCTTCCTGCCACTACTCTACTGTCTCACTGCTGTATATCTGCCCAGTTACACAAAGACTAATTCTAAAATAACTCCATTCGAAAATAACTCAGCTTTGTTTCTCCGTGTATTCATCTGTCCCAAAAACATTCCCCCTCCCCTGCCGTCGTTCTCCGTCTCTTATTCCCATTTTTCTTCCCAGAGTTTCTGTCCACAGGTGGTGCATCCTTCCATCCCGTTTCTATTTCAAGAGTTTCACTCACAAAATGAGATTCTGCCATTCGAGAAAAGAAAATCGACTCCAAGAAGAAATTGTATGAATGCAAATGTGCTGCTGAAGCTGTCCCGGGCCTTTGCATACAAAGTATGTGCGATATTAGCAGGATAACATACATTTTCAACACCTGCGTCTCATTGGAGGTTTTTTTCTTTCAGGGAAAATCGTCTGCTGCACAGAAATTAAAGCGTTTTAAATACCCAGCTTGATTTTTCCCCAAATATAACAAAGAATTTAGAAGCAGCAGTGACAGACACCTTCTCTGCACCTGCTGCGGAAACTGAAGTATCACAACGTCCCAGGAATGACGCCACGAGAGCACCCACACGCTCTGACTGACAGTTGGTCTATGGGAAGAGCATGTAGCTCCCATTATTTTGCCAAATCCAACGGGGCCTTCATCTGATCTTGCTTTCTCTTTGCCACACGGTCTGGGAAATCAGTTGCATAATGTCTTTGGATATTCTACAAGCTCTTGGAGGAGCTCTCTAAAGGATTGTAGGATTGTGTCATTTGAAAGATCCATCAGGCCGGGAGGTTTTAATGAAAGATGCTGTCGAGTAAAAGATCCAGTGAGAGTTAATTTTGGAACTCAAATTTAGGATATCTCGACCTCTGGTGCTCCCCCAAATTTTGCTGGAGTGGGCCCTTGAAGAAACAGACAAACTATTCCTCATCTCTTCTGTCGGCTCATTCCTTTATCGGTTTCCTTCAAGCCATTCCCTCACTCAATCTCTCTCTCTCTCAGGCCCCAGCCATCTGCTCTGTGTGCCCTGACGTGTGCATGAGCACCCATGAGAAGCCCAGTGGAAGTAATCGTCTGTTACCACTCAGGCTTCAACATGTTGTCTGCCCACTGCACATACCTCTTTGGCTTCCTACAAATCCACTGTGTGTGTGTGTATGTATGAGAGAGACCAACAAAGAAAGACCACTACTACTCACTTATATAAGGGTGTGAACATTGTTTCTCTCCGTCTCTCTGCACCTGATGCCCAACACACACCTACAGTATGCCTCCCTGCTACATCTGAAGATTGCACTCTGTGCCACAGTGCGTCTCCTCACTCCTGTATGTTCAGCTCCTTTAGAACTAATTGCATCAGTCATTTTATGCTTCATTAGCATGCAGGAGGTCCCTTTCTGGATTTCCATTTGCTTTATTGGCATGACATGCATATAGAGTTATGTTGCCAGAGCATGCATGAAAATAAAAAAGGAGAGAGAATGGTTACAAACAGATGTCATTCATGGCAGCTAGATGCACGTTGACAGGTTATTTGTTATCCGTCTGTGGCTTTTAGTCCTGCGGTGTTTCAGTCTTTGCCCAACAGGAGAAAAAAAGAACATAAATCTTTTTCTCTGAAGACGCCTCTGAAGGCCAGAGTCAGAGGTGATTTTCCAGATTTTATTCAGCCATGAACAACGCTGATGAATTCGGAGCACAGCAGTGGTGCCGCGTTGCAGGAGCAATCTGCCCGGCACTCGACTGCAACTTGATTTTTTAACTCTTTGCGTTTCCTCTGAAGAAAGCGAAGTATCCTCCGACTGACTGAACTTTGTTAATAGCGTCTTCATCTATATGGAAATAAAGGAAGGTGCGCTCTCGGGCTGTGCTGCCATTGTATAATTGGAAATAAAGACTGTTAATGAGGTTTTTCTTCTGAAATGCACACATGCACACTCTGAATGACGAAAGTGGCTCAATGGTAAGGATCTACAACAGGGCCTTAATCTACATGTGGAGAGGTAGTGGGTTAATACATTATTTTCTTTTGCTGTCATAAGAATATGAATTTGCCCTTCCATGGGCTGCAGCTGAGAGAGAGAGAGAGAGAGAGAGAGAGAGAGAGAGAGAGAGAGAGAGAGAGAGCTTCTCTTATGAGAACTGCGCTTCAACAACGTGACTGCATCCCGAGAACAGGAGAGAGGGAGAGGGGGGTGAGAGGAGATGTAAATTCATTTGGATCTCCCCATTATGTTTCCCGAGAACAGGAGAGAGGGAGAGGGGGGTGAGAGGAGATGTAAATTCATTTGGATCTCCCCATTATGTTCAATGGAAGCATCACAATACAAGTGCGACCCCTAGTGGCACAACGTCAGTCTGATTCCTCCTCCACTCTGGGCTCAGACGCTTCACACATACAGTGGATTTTTTTTTTTTTCATTTTGGGGGGGAGGCAAAGCTCGTGATCAGTCTCTGTCATGTTTCAGGGAGAGGGGAGGGGGTGGTGGCACAGACGCAAAGATTTGACCCTAAAGATCTGCGAGAATAAGCGGCGTGTTCTTGGAGAGACCCCCCTCATGTATAACGCTGTCTGTTCGTCCTGGTATGGGATGGAGCTGGAAGTTGTGCCAAACCAGTGGCGCGATCAGAACCTCCACACTCCCGCAATGTGTTATCCAAACCTCTGGATAGAAATCTAAAGAAAGCGCACCCATCTTCATGTATTTCTTGTGGCGTCTGCGCTGCGTATTCTTTTTGGGGTAAAAACCGGCATCACAGTACGATCATTGGGGTAGGTTGGTTGTTTGGGTTCGTGCGCCCCAGCTATCAAAGGGAGGGAACGTTTCTTTGAATTTCACCTGTACACTCAGTGTTATGAAGGAATTATGGCAAACGACTCAATGTGGTCAGCTCATTTTTGGCCGGCTGAGATGTTTCAGGAGAGCTTTGAAGCTGCATGCGCTGCGCTCACTGCGCCAGCGTTATGAATTATGAGGAAATGATACTTGACGTAAGAGCTGAGAGAAGAGATTTTTTCATTTTGGAGAGGGGGGGGGGGGGGGGGGGGGGGGTGTCTTTATTTAGATCTTGAGTCATTTTTGTGTTTTAGGGACAGCGGTGCTCTTCTCCGCGGTGTGGTGGGTGCCGCACTTTGGATAAGGGACGCCTGTGGGTAAAAACCCGCACGGCGCCCGGGAAGAGAGAAAGAAGGAGAGAGAGAGAGAGAGGGGAGGGGGTGTGAGGGGGAGGAGGGAGGGAGGGGTGTATGGTGCACGATCATCACAATCCCAAATTCAGAGAGAGACAAAAAAAAAACACACACACACACACGCACAAAAAAAAACAAGTACTTACAGCATCTCCCTTCCACAGAGCTCCAAAACAGTGGTGCGAGATGACATTGCAACAGTCCCCTCTCTCCTCTGAGAAACCATGCAGCCCCTGCGATGGTGACCACACTCACAAACACCGCACAACAGAAGCAGAAAAAGAAAAGAAAAAAAAATCACCGGATCTCTGGCGATGAATTATTCCCACCGTGTCCAAAAAAAAAAACTGAATGAAATCCCCCCGGTATTTTTTTTCCGGACTTCACAAGCGCGCAGCAGCAGCAGCAGCAGCAGCAGCAGCTTGCGAATAAAATCACTGTTGTTGTAATCCAATCTTCGTTGTGTGTGCGCCCACCGCTGCTTCTCCACTGCAATCACTGCTGGCCCCGTGCATTGTGGGGGCTCAAACCTGCCTCTGTGTGGTTAGAGCTCCCGGTATCCCGTTATTCCTGTCCCGGGCGAGGAGGAGGAGGTGGAGGTGGAGGAGGAGGCAGGTGGGCAGAAGCCGGACGCACACGCACATTGACTACTACAGTAGAAGGTCCGGCGAGCCTGCAAACCGTGCATGGGACCAGTTTCCCCAACGTCTTTCTTTCTCTCTCTCACTCTCTCTATTTTCTCTCCCGTCGTGCACGTGCACGCGTGTGTGTGCGCGCGTGTGTGTGTGTGAGAGAGAGATTTTGCGCTTTGTCTATGTGTGTGTGTGCGCGTGTCTGCGCGCTTCTGCAGAGGAAGGGGCAGCTGGATAGATAGACGGACTGACGGTCCTCTCTCTCTCTCTCTCTCTCTCTCTCTCTCTCTCTGCGCTAAAGCTCCTTCAGCAAGTAGCTCAGTCAAAGAGACACTAATACAGGCAGAGTTTCCTCAAACCCCGCTCCTCCTCCTCCTCCATCATCACACATTTCATATTCTCTACTCTTCTTCTTTTTTGTCTTCTCTCTCTGCCAATATCTGTTCCCCTCCATCTATTCACTCATTCATGCATTTGGAGATTTTTTTTTGAGAGTCAATCCATCCGGAAAACTAGAACACAGCAGAGCCTATAAATGGATGTAAGGAAGAAAGAAAAAAAACATACACCAACTAGTGGTGCAAGAGAAAACACGACACCAATGAACGCCAGATGAAAGTTAACAGAAACCTTGAGGACGCAGACTGCAGGAGTCCGTCTACAAAATGATTTTTTTTCTTGGGATGGATTCACTGTGCCATGCTCGAGCAGATAATCGACAGGTTTGAAGCCCTGCCTGAACTTTTCCGCGCTGTTACCCGCAGGAGTTAATGAACTTACTGCGTCCAGGTCGTTGGTGTGGCGCGGGGTCAACTCGGACTGCTTCCGACCTGTGAACAGAGGACACGAACATTTGGTTCCTGCTGATTTATTTGGCCAAAGAGACTCAGGAGAGGGTCAGACCTGGTGCAGAAATCGTGACTTTAAGTTCTGTCCTGCAAATAATGAAAAGACTTTCGTGACTTTTTAGCCAGCCTGACTTTCTTACCAAACTTTTTCAGACTTTACAGTCAGACATAAAACTGGTTTCATGGGCTGGATGCCTCTGACATTAATATGTAAAGTTGAAGTTTAAGAGGTGACTGGAAATAAAGTGACAGTAAATGCATTAAAATGCACAAGTTAATGAGAAGGAGGGGCTTAAAGGGTCCCACCCCTAAAGATGTAAGATGGGAGGGGCTTCATGAAAATGTCAGATGCCACTTACTGTCAACTTCTCCATCAGAGAAGGTCAGGACCTGTGACACACATCTATCTATCTATCTATCTATCTATCTATCTATCTATCCATCTATCCATCTATCCATCTATCCATCCATCCATCCATCCATCCATCCATCCATCCATCCACAAGTTCAACAGTAGTGCATCTCAACCTCTCCATGACTTAGAAGCTGTCATGTGAATTTTCATGTACAATCTCTCTCTCTCCCTCCCTCTCCTTCTTCATCTCTGATGAGAAGAGCGCAGAGGAGGGAGAGAGAGCATCAGAGGGAGGCGGAGAGGCAGAGGAGATGAGCGAGAAGGAGGGAGGGGGGCTGTAACACGCAGTAAAACGGCTTCGCAAATGGGTATATAGTCACAATTCACACCTGACTGAGCAAACGACTGTCAAATGACTGGAGGAGACAGTGTGTGTGCGTGTGTGTGTGCGTGTGTGTGCGTGTGTGTGTGCGTGAGTGCGTTGCATTTGGTCACTGATTCTCTCTCAGCGTGGGGATGAACTAGAAATCCGAGCTATTCACGTTATCCGCAGCCTTCAAAAAAAAAGAAGAAGAAGAAGAATCTATTTTTAGGATTCATTACGGAGCAGTGATGCACCATGCAGCCACACTTGTATTTGTGGAAAGTAAACTAACAAGTTTCAGTCTGCTGGAGGCACTGTTACTGTAAAAAGACAGAGCTCCAGTGTTCCAACAAGGACGGGGCCAACAAAATACCACAGAGAAAAGCTGCGAGCTGCACGGGTGTGATAAAAATGTCACAGAATGCCATTGTGACATTAAAAATGCCATAAGGCTCAGTCAGGTTAGTATGAACTCATTACTGGGTATCACAAACACACATTATAGTGTATCCCTACTGGAACATACCCTGATACCATCAGCGATATGATTACAGTGAAATACCATAAGGTCACATCTGAATATTAAGCAGTCTGGAGCAAATAGGACGGATATTAAAATGAAGGGGGGACGAGAATTACTGCAATGATTTACGTTCTATCGTGTAATACAAAGCACATTGGAAATGTTGTTGAACTTGTGACACAGTAGAGCATTCGAATACAAATTCATCAGAGAAGAAGCCTCTCAGCACAGGAAGTAAGAACGCCGTGAAGTCACCAAACGTTTGGGGAGCACAGATACATCCCTTCTCCTCACTTTATTATAACAACCATGTTCTCCATGGCTTGAAATTCTATATTTTCTCTTGATTGTTTATTGTGCAACCTTCCCACAGTCCATTGTGGTCTATTGTATTCTCTTTCAATATTGATTTGACACATAAACGGAGATGCAATAGCCTACATTTGACCAGTGACCCGTTTGTCGTTATTCGTCAGTAAGCCCGAGGCTGTCTTGGTCCTTTATTTTCTCACAGTCAGTTAAGTGAGTGTGTTCTTTTTTTTTAATTTTATTTACAATGCTATTAAAAATGTTTTTTTAAAAAGGTCAATCTGCTGTTCAAACACATTCACTGAGCTTTATCTTGTTTGAAGATAATGTTAATGGCATTTCTGTTTCACGAGATAACAGGTAGGGTGACGGGTAAGAAAGCAAAGTGGCAAAGTCACGAGTCAGATTTTCATCTATAAAGACAACAGCGTGTGTTACGGAGAACAAAAGGTTAGTCTGAGTGCACGATGTGGAATATTCAAAGCGCTCGATACAATCTGTACCTCGACTGTGTGTCAAGTAGAACAACCCGTGAAAAGCGCTGTAACATCTGGAGGAGGGTACAAACATCAGCATATCTGGTGCGGAGGTGCTTTTCTCCATCCGACTGTGTCACACTCTGCTGCAAACTGGCTCCTGTGTAAATCAGCTATCATGGTCCACTGAAGCCAGAAAGACAATGTCATACGGCACCCCAGTGCTTTTTTGTATAAGAATATCACAGACAGCAACAGGGGCATGGCGCATCCTGACCGGAGTCCAGTGCCTAAGGTGCAGTGAATGCATTCGGCTTCATGCCAGTTAAACTAATTCCTGCAGTCTCTCTGGATTACAGAGGTAACGTTGCAAGCATCGCAGAAATCCACAAACGTGGAGGATTAGCAAAATCTCATGAATCCCTAATTATCTGCAAAGGGATAAATTATTAGAATGTATCATATCAACAATTTAGGGGACACAGGAACCAAGCTCACCTTTTATTCCTTTATTCCCTGCTGCTGTGGTAACACTTTCATCATACTCCATCACAACTAAGTGTCAGATGTCAGGAGCGAGGTGAGAAACTATAAAGGATTGTCTGAAAATGTACACCAACATATTTTAAAGATTTTTTCAACCGTCGCTGCTTTCGCTTTCTGCCTCGCCAAACACAAACATGGAGAGTTCAGCCACATGTGTACTGCGTTCATTCAAGCACAGATTGTGACCGAACAGCAAAGAACAAACTCAGGACTCTTGATGGATGTTAAGGTGGACTCCAGTCAGAAGACGGGTGTCGCCAGGTCACCAAACAGAAAGGGAGGGAGACAGGGTAACGACGGACAGGAAGACAGATGCTACAGTATCTAACAAACACACTGCAATATATCACATAGAGATAAATTACTTTCTTGTATATTTCCTGATTTTTTAATTACGACCACAATTCACCTGTGGTTTTCCCAATGCAGTGATCTGATAATAGAAATACAGTACAGTACAGTTCGCATGATGGAGAGTTTTCAGTGAGCAAGCACAGGCACATGCTGTATGTACACTGAGATACTGCACGGCCTATAAGAGGACACACTCTTCTTCACACTGGAGAGTTGAGAAGGAAGGAGCATAGTTCATAAGAAGACTGAAATACCTGAAATATTGAAATTGTTGATAATACTAAACTGAAAAAACAGATGTAGGTTCTTGGTCGACAAAACAAATGTAAATTGAAATCCAGTACTATGGAAATGAACTTCTGAACTAATCAGCTTCAGCTACTCAGCTAGAAATCACATTGCAATGTAACCATCCAAGTGAAACAACTGTTCTTTTTTCGCATTTTTGTACCGGATTCACTAGCACAAGATGTCAGATATTCAGCATCCGCCCACGCTCTTCTTTCTCCGAGCATTTTACCAGACTAAGCACCTATAAGCCTCATTAGCTACCGATGGAATAATATGATGAGATCAGAAATTATTCCACTTCCCAGAGCGGTATGACTTCATCCCGGGTTGTCACGGTGCCATAGGTTACATCACGAAATACCACAAATCTTGACCTTCCTGCATCCCGGCATAGTTTATCCTGTGAACTTTCAACGCAGAGCATCCACAGTGAATTTGAAAAAAAATAAATAAATAATAAAAGTTGTACTGAAAACTTGCTGTTTTCTGGTGGTTTGAGCATCATCATCATCATCATCATTACTGCTGTGTCTCAGTTTGAATACTTGGTACACTGTACTTTCTGATTTAGTGTGTTAATTAGCAGCGTAGTGTTATTCTTCTTCTTCGCACCAACATTTGACTGCCAAAATAAAATATTAAACATATGTACAACTTACATGTCAACACCTAAACAGCTTGCTTGGCCATGCACCATTTTCACAATGCCTTTGGTCCCTCCCTTAAAAATGGAGCTCACAGAAGACGAGAAGGCACAATAACGTGCACCGAGGACTAAAGGTCAGGGGATCTGAGACGGATCACCCACCCTGATTTCACCCTCACTCACATAGATGTGCTATGGTGCAATGGAGCTTTAAGAAATTCACCACCAGGTCAAGCAAAGTGCGGGTGCATATTTAGAGTGCCAGCAGCTTGAAGCAAAAGTCTCGGAGGCACATATAGTCTCCAAGCAAAGTGAGTCATCTCGCTGGTAGAAGCAGAAGAAGAAGAAGATGACATTTTACCCTCTGATACAGCAGCCACAACAGACATGAGTTATACTCTAACCCAGAGGACACAGACAGTTGCATTCACGGCCAGCCAAGAACCATCAGACCCCTGAGCCATCTTCTTCCTGAACCCTGATAACTAAAAGTCAAATGTAAACAACATGGACTCAACATATATAACACTGTCTCCTCCCTCTGCCCCTGGATCCCCAGAAAACAGCTTCATCATGAGCCTTGAACACAGGCACATTCCTGAAGCCAGTTTTTTAGCATTTCACAGCCGCCACTTCTAATGTCGTGCTGAGCTGAATCATGCATTATTCAGTTCACTACAACTAAACAGAAAAAGCTACATACGATGAATTAATAAAGGATGAAATACGAAAACAGCAGGATGTATTCTACCTTGTTTCTGCTGTATGTTTTGTTTCTAATAGACTCTGAGTCTGACAATTAGGTTGAACTGAACTGAACATAATACAGAAACAAGAACCAGATCATAGAAAGAATAAAAACAATTCTCACTAATAGACACGTACAGAAATAGCTTTATCCTGATGTAAACATACTAAAACATCCACATGAATGAAACAGAAACAGCGTCATGTAATCTGAATCGTAACGATATGATCGCAATGACCACAACCTTGATTTCCCGAGGGAACCTTGAAGACAGCAGCTTTTTCTGAGCAGGTACACAACAGTTTCTCTTTTTATGTGGGACACCGTCTGAAACTGATCACTTGGGACTCAGAGAAGTTGTTCTGCAATAAGGGATCACCTTAAATTATGTCCCAGTGGCATATTTTAACTAGTTTGTCCGACTCTTGGCTGTAGTTTAAACCGGACTTTTCTGTCTGAGCCTTAAAATTGCCTAAATTGACTTCTGTTGTTCAGTCGAGGGATGTGGAATACACTTGCAACCAGGGACTTTAGGTAAAAATGTATTTCTGTGGTACTTAAATGTGTTTGTATCTGTATCAAAAATAAAACCCATAATACACTTAAAACGTTTAATAATGTCCCAAACTTTTCCAATTTTCTAAACGTTGGCTACCTCTCAACGTATAAATGTAAATCTATGAAAGGATTTTGTAATCGTTCATTGATTTCACTTACTTACCTTCAGTGTCAGGAGGTCAGCATCAGATATTGAAGATTCAGTGTATGGGGTTTTTATAAACCGGGTTCGGGAATAAGGGGCCATGCCTCGTACTCGTTCAATTTCCGTTCTCCACGCACTCACCCCTTCCTTCTTCCCTTCATCCTTCGCCCTAACATCCCTCATCCTTTGACCCTCATCCCTCGAACCCTCTAACCCTCTCTTTCCCTAAACCCTCCCGCAGCATATCACCCATGCTTCCCAAACGCCACTTGTAATAAACATGTTTAAACTCCATCTGTACGGGCGTGGTCCTTGTTAGTGAACTTGCTCAAGGACACTTCAGCAGAGTAGCTGTTCACTGGATTTACACACAAGTTTTTCCAGCTCACTGCCCTGCTGCCAAGTTTCTTTCACAGCTTCATAACTGCCGTCCCAACAGACAAAGCTGTCATATCAGCACCTGACAAAAGCTGCTTCCCACTGAATCTAAGCAGGTGCTGAAGGAGGAAACTTTTTGAAGAGTGCTATGACCAATCTTCTGTGTGTGTGTGGGGTGGGTGGGGGGCATTTTGCTGAGCAGCCAAATGTGGCTATCCAATTAAAAGCTGATAGCGGATGTTTCATGATGGAAAACCTGGCTGTGCTGACGGCAGACTGTTACCAGGTGACTGACTTGTTTGAAGAGTAGATAAGTGATGCGACATATGGAGACGAGTGTGAGCCTATCTGCAAGGCTGTCTTTTTTTTTTTTTTAAACCGCACTTCAGAGAGAGTATGGAAGCTAAAAAAGAGAGATGTTTCTTTAATGGACGCAGGCAAAGTCACTGTTTGAATGCGGCTAATTTCAAACATGTGGGCGCAGCAGAGCTCCATTCTACCCCAGAATCTGTTGCAACATAAAAAGGCTGAATTTATTACAAATGGGCAATAAATTAAAATTGAATTTCCAACAGTAAATCCATTCGGCAGACAAGAGCTTAAATAAATATTGGCATTTTAAGAAGAAAAGCTATTAGCGAGCACTGTCAGAGGAGGAGGAGGAGGGAGGCTTTTTATTTTTTTATTCTTTGTGAATCTGTCATCTTGACCTTTACTTCTCACAGGAACATATTACAACTGACATTGCTTCACTAACAAACACACAATGCAGACCAAAGGCAGGCACACACACACACACACACACACACACACACACACACACACACACACACACACACACACACACACACACACACACACACACACACACACACACACACACACACACACACACACACACACACACACACACACACAGAACCGTGTGAGACGAGAGGCTAGAGTTGGTTCACTCTGTACAATCACTTCTGTTTTATTTATTATTTTTAGATAAAATGAAGACAGAGTTTGGCTGGTTTGGGGAAAGATTGAAGAACACAGCTCATGTGATCCGTTACACTAGAAACAAACAAAAATTTACCCAATGCTTTAGTTCCTAAATATTTTATACTTCTCCTCTGATGATGTCAATCTTCATTGATGCATTAAACTGCACTGTGCATTCTTCATGCGGCTGTCACAAACGCTATCAAATGTCGCCACCTAGTGGTCATAACACAGAAGCAAGGGAAGTGCATGTGTTTTCATGAGACAGTTGAAAGTGTTTTACATTAGATAACAAGAGATCAACATATATTAAAGGGCAAGGCAATATAAAATATGTAAATATAAAATCCACATATGTGGTGCCTATAACTTACTCATGCTGCTTCATGTTCAGTTTTGAAGATAAACACATGAAGAGGTTTTTTCTAAATCCTTGAGATAATTATTCGTTTAATAATTCACAACTTGTTTAATTTGAATTCAAAGCCTGTTGTAAGAGCAATTTAGAGTGATTTTTATTTCTTTGGTCTTATTCGGGTTAGATCCGGAGATTCTGTCCAACTTTATGAACCCTAAAATTGAATGGGCTTGACAAAAGAGAAACTTTTCATGCATCATACTGGCCACTGGCTTATCGCCATTTCACAGATTTTGTTAAATTAGTTGATTAACATGTAGCGGACAGTAAGCATGCGTCACTCAAGTCCTGAGGCACTTGTTGAGGTTTTAGTGGAATTTTTGTTTGTTTTGAAAAAACAACGGAAGGAAGGAAGGAAGGAAGGAAGGAAGGAAGAAAGGGAAAAAACGACGGAAGGAAGGAAGGAAGGAAGGAAGGAAGGAAGGAGGAAGGAAGGAAGGAGGAAGGAAGGAAGGAAAAAAAAAAAAAACCGATGGAAGAGGAAGGAAGGAAGGAAGGAAGGAAGGAAGGAAGGAAGGACGGAGGAAGGAAAGGAAAAAAAAAAACGGAAGGAAGGAAGGAAGGAAGGAGGAAGGAAGGAAGGAAGGAAGGAAGGAAGGAGGAAGGAAGGAAAAAAAACGACGGAAGGAAGGGAAGGAAGGAAGGAAGGAAAGGAAGGAAAGGAAGGAAGGAAGGAAGGAAAAAAACGACGGAAGAAGGAAGGAAGGAAGAAGAAGGAAGGAAGGAAGGAAGGAAGGAAGGAAGGAAGGAAGGAAGGAAGGAAGGAAGGAGGAAGGAAAAAACGACGGAAGGAAGGAAGGAAGGAAGGAAGGAAGGAAGGAAGGAAGGAAGGAAGGAAGGAAGGAAGGAAGGAAAAAACGACGTAAGGAAGGAAGGAAAAAAACTTACTTTACATACATTATTACTGAGCAGTGTCGGTAATAATGTACGGGGCCAGAGTCAGGCACACTGTTAGTTTTGTTCCATCAGGGAGTCAGGGAGCTGCTGTGGTGCATGTTGACTCACTGGAAAGTTTGTGCTGCACTAAACGGAACAGAGCCTTAATTATTATTATTGGAAATACCTGTGTTGACCCTATGTCATGTCAGAATGGCTGCTGGTAAAGAGATCTATTAAAACAAGAACATCTGAGCGTGTACAACGCCAATTACAAAAAAGCTGGGACTCTTTGTGAAACATTCATTTTGCCTGGAGGACACGAGCTCCATGATTTCCAAAAACAATTTGAAAAAGTGGAGCCACAACACACTTCCCCACAAGCCGTTACAGTAGTTCACCTCAGAAGAGCCGAAGCCCAGAGGAACCAGTGTCATTTCTGGATAGAAGAAATGAAAGAATAAGTTTAATCCTTTAGATCATTCCTCCTTTCATTCACAACATCAGAACTGTTCTTACCCATCAGTCTCCATCCTGGTGCGTGTTGTCATGAAATAGTTGAAACCCCTCTGTGGATCTTGTGTATGACCTTGAAGTGAAGCCTAATACAAACACCCCAGTATGTCTCGTACAACGAGAACAACTTTGTAACCACCACCTTTTAGATTTTGTCGTCTAAATAGAGATCCAGAAAAAGTGGATATCAGAAAAATACGATGTGGTTCGGACACATTCACATCTGTTTATTATTGGTGTTTTATACTAACCAAACAGATTGTGGGTTTTCGATATCTGATAGTTTAAAGAACTACATCTTCATCTTTTGGTTTATATAGAGGACATTGTGTGTTATGTGATAATGTCACAGTTTCTAAGTTTCATATATGCCAATATATACTGACAGTATATCTGCAATAGCTTTAAACTGGTGGATATATGGACAGTGAGTCAGACTTCAGTAGGAATAAATCAGAAATGAAAAAATGAGAAAAGCCAGAAGAAAGAAAGGAGACAGACAACATGTGTCAGGAATAAAAAAAAATCTTGTATTTTTTAATTGACAGGGAAACATCCTTCAGGACAACGGTTGGTCATCACACAATAATCAGCAACGATACAATGCAGAGAGTCCGACTGTGTGTCGAGCCTTTAAACACCTCCCCCGTCCCCCTCCCTTCCCTCTGTTACAGGGAATAATGGAGGGCTTATTATTGCAGACACGTTGGCTCTCCTCTGACAGACAGAACACACCTCCTACCCTCCTTGTAAGGCTTGGGGGGTTTGGGGGGGGGGGGGTGCCTGGGTCAATTACCGAAGGGTTAAAAGAAAGAAAGAAAGAAAGTAAGAAAGAAAAACACAAGGCTTCTGATTCATCAAAGTCGAGTTCTGTCACAGTTTGAACTTCCCGGAGTCTCGGTGGTGTTGCGTGATCGGCTTCACCAGCTCAGCATCAAACGAGAAAAAAAAAACCCACTACCTTCACCTGTCTGTCAAAGAGCATCAGGGCTGAGGCTACTCCTACATAAAATATACATCAGTTAATTAGTTTCACCGATACCAGAGTTCTACCATGTTTAGAGTATCAGGAGGAAAAGTGAAAAAAGGTTCACCTCAACATTAAATAACATTGGTTCTGAACAAAATAGAACCAACTAGGTTTCCATTGCTCTCTATAAAACTGTATAAAGAGGAGCTCTGTCCTCATACAGTAAATAACCACCCAGTATTGCATTGGACAATAAAGAATAGGGTCATTTAATCAGTATTTTATCAGATACCAATTAATCAAAGCCCAGTGCAATTAGGTAGTCAATCTACAAATGGAAACATCTGAAAATGTAAATATCAAAATCTCTAAAACATCCAGAGGATTCTTTCCCAAAAGCTTTTTTTTTTCTTAAATCAGTACATGCAATAGTCAAAACTGTTTCCTCAAAAACAGGATTTAAATACCGAGATCCAAAGATCTGTAAATCGTAAGAACAATTATGCAGTCACTCTACCAAACTGTGTCGATTAATATGGCAATGTGTTGTAGATCGGGGTCGTCTGCACTGAGTCAAATAAGAGTGAGACAGAAAGAGGCTGTCCTCAGACAACTTAAAACCTCCCGTTGCTGACAATCTGTGCAGGAAGAGGACACGTAGAACAGGACGAAGCGGTTGCACAATAACAGCGTGTTCGAGCACGTACTGTATCAAAATTATTTCAAACCAGGGGGGACGACCAACTGTGCCATGTACAGGAGGGAGGACAACATCCAACATCAGATGTGCTTCTGCATGTCAGAACTGGAAGAAGAGTGCTTTTAGAAAAAAAAGATGAACAAGCCGAGAAGCTGCGTTCATCAGCAGCAACGTTTTTCAAACTGTGTGATTTCCAGCTTTTCGTTCCGTATCCGACTTTGTCTTAGTTATTTTTGCCTCATTGTCACCTGGACTTCTACTATCTGATGATGACAACCAATCACAGGGCGGCGCTATAGCACGCAAACGTCACATGTGTCGACATGTGGCAAAAATGAAGCTAACAGACAAGTTTATTATTGTTTTTTTTCCTCTTTCATGTTTTATCTCACAATTTTGCCCCCTACATGCATACTGCTCGGGAGACGTAAAGATGACGAGAGCACTGAAGGAAAATGATAATCTGATGACAATCTGCACCTTCTTCTTTCCACCACTAACCTCATGTTTAAAAAGGGTTTCTGCAGGTATCGGCACTCTCTTACAGCTAGTTGCAGTTTGATGTAAGGCCAACTTTGTATCTGTAAAAATTTACAAAAACAATATTATTTAATGCCCACATATTAATAAAATCCAAGGCTTTACTTGTTGCCGAACTGGTTTAATACTATTAAATTGACAGTATTTAATACTATTTTCTCCGACCTCCAGAGACCCTTTGAATCAATGACGAATACTAAATCAAATTTGGTCGACAATACCCGTCAAGGTAGATCCAATTTTCCATTGCAAGTAAGAAGTACTGGTTCTGTGGTGATAATGGTACAGCATTAAAGCACTTTGGTTTTCACTCATATTACTGAGGAGTTGTGCATTTGACATGCTGATCGGAAATTAAATAAATAAAAGACGCCATCCCAGCCAGCTGCCTTTTAAAAAGGGAGAATCAGTAGTAGCTTGACAAGCATGCTTCACATGTTCCAAACCGGACTGTGCACAAGGCAGAAGAAAATACATATTGTGCTGTGTCGGAATAAAAGGTATGGCTTGGTAAGAAAACATTCAGCCTATATGGAAGATGAATGCTTCATTTAACAGAAGTGATCGCTTGTTTTATAATGTGCGGTGGGCTCAAAGTAAAATTGAGGAATGGTAAATGGGTTATTATCCTCAGCAGAGATGCATGTCACTCTTCAGGCTTACAGTAACACTAGAGGGCGGGCCTGAGCTCTTAGAGAAATCTACACTACCTGCTTCCAGCCACGCCCATGCCACCACAGCCACATGCAGGGGGCAAGTACCTACAGTACCATAAACACTAGCAATAGAAACACTCTCGATCATCATATAAAAATGGGTTTATATCATATATAGAAGTTCTACAGTATGTACGAACACAAGAATGTGGTTGTTTTTATGCGGTGTAGATGTTACTATATATTTTTTTCACAAGTATATATTATTATTATTGCACTCTGGCTACACATATTTAGTAAGTTAGTTAGTTTGGTTGTCTTTAGATGTACAGAACACGAAGTGGTGTCAGAGCTGATCCAGCTTGAACAGCTGTAGAAGACGGGCTCAGTGATGGCAGGTCGTAGTTAATACTGGATTTTGTTCATACTGTATATTTAGTTTGAAAGTTATTTTATAATTATCTGGAGGTGCAGTAGATTTGAGATCTAGATCTGAATTTGTGACGAGACATCACACAGGTTTAGCCAGTAGTCTCAACAGGTTTACACAAAATCATAAACTGCACTCGCAGGTGTGTGGGAAAAAACACCTTAAAAATTATTATTATTATTTTTTTGCTTGCATCACTGAGCCCACTTCTTAGGACTGTTATATAGACATCAAATACATAGAAATCTGAGACAAAGCTACAGAAACACGTCACACCCCTGTTCTCGTCTTTCTCCTTTTCAAAATAGCTCCTCAATCTCAGCTAGCCTGGTTTGAGAGGAGGAGGGCCGGTCTCCTTCGCCGCTCTCTCCGTTTTTTTTTCAAAAGAAACATACATTCACAAGAGGACAACAGAGGAAAAAAACAAGCAAGTTGAAATTCAAATTTTGTGTGCAAAAAACATTTTAGATCTCTATAAAAATATGTGCATATGGATAGAGCTATTTTTAATCTCACCAAATACAGTATTTTCCTTTATTTACACTGCACAGATACACAGATAAACGTACACTACAGCTCTGCCCTGCTCCCCCTCTCTGACGCTGCAGGCGTAAGAATAACATGGCCAACTTCCATGACAACAGATTGGACAATACTCGCACATAGGAAAAAAACGCAGACACGCTCACTCACACACACACTTCTGCTCGGATCAATGTGATCGAGGAGCAGAGGAGGGGCAAGCAGAACTTCTGTAGAAAACCTGAAGTTGCATATCCCACAATTCCCCCCACGCTCGCATTTCACAAACCGCTTCCTGTAAAAGGGTCAGAGGTCATCAGCCAGACGCTGCTTCCTGATTGGCTCGCGTGGGTGGGGACAGCGTGTCAAAAAAACTTTGGCTACGGAGTTAGGTGGCTTTAGTCCTGGCGTGTGTTGTCAGTTTAAGTCCTAAGCACACCATGTACAGTGGGTACTGTTTGACTGGTACAGCCTCAGTGGATCTGCTGTCCTTCAAGCTGGGATTAGGAAAATGGATCCAATGTCTGTTCCTCTAGGACGGGACTGTACCAGCGTCTCTCTGGAAAGAATAATTAATGTCTTTTCAGTATTCAGCTTAACAAAATCAAAACAAAACAAAAATCTCTCTCCCAGTAAACTTCCTTTCTCTCATTTTCTCCCCAGCACCAATCTCTGCTGAGGTCAGCCAAGGCCCCTCGACTCCAACTTCAGAGATTTTGGACCAATTAATTCACTTCCTGAAGGCAATGCTCGATGTTCATTGGGCGGTCCTCCTATTCTTTGCACTGAACCCCGCACCGCTTCCCAGTCTGTTGTCGAAAGGGGAAGAGCATGTGGCTGAATCAGCGTCTGATAGGCCGGCAGACAGGCCGCTCATGTATCTGGACTGTGGTTGGTCGAAGGTGAACTGGGGCAGGGGGATGTATTCCCCTGTGAGAGGGGAGTGCCTCGCGGCGGTGGGGGAGAGGGAGTGTGTCTGAGAGAAAGGCATTGTGTTGGGGAGAAGAGGCGCGTGAGGCTGGATGAAGATGTTTGGGCTGATCGGGATGTGTGGGGGTGTGGGTGTGGACGCGTGCGGTGGGGTGTACGTCTGGGTGTGTGTCGGCGAGTGTGCTTGCAGTGGTACGTGGATGGGTGTGAGCACGGTGTGCATCGGGGAGTGCATTTGTGCGTCTTGGGTGTTCGGCTGTGTGTGTGGGGTCAAGTCATAGGACGGTGTCCTGCGTCTCAGCATCATACTGCAATCGGCCAGTTTTGGGGGTGAGGCAATTTCAGGGTGTTCCCTCTCTGAGGGCGGGTGGATGGATATACAAGGTGGACTCATCTTCTTCTTTCTGTGCCCGCCTCCGAATGACTGCACCCTCACAGGAAATGCCTGACCACCTTTTTCTGAGCGGTGGGCTTCACGTGTGAAGTGTGGGTCGTCAGTGGTGTCAGCCTGTGGGAGACAGACCTCGATAGAATGGCGCCGCTGGTCGTCAGAGTAACTAGCAGACAGCGATGGCGGCTTGTCCAGGAAGCCCTGGTTGTCAATGCTTAAACCCTTCCTGAAGTCACGCTCCTTCAATCCGACCCCAAGCAGACTGAGCGCGCTCCTCGAGGAGGAAGGCGGCAGCGGAGGAAGAGGGGAGGAGGTGGAGTCGAGAGAGAGCGGGGTGCAGTAGGGGGAGAGGGAGTGGCTGCGGCCGGCCTTCCCCCTGCACTCCTGCTCTCCTCCCTCCTCGTCTCTCCACCTGTGGCAGGCCGAGCTAGTGATGTGATACACCTCCTCGTCCGCGGGGTCGCAGAAGGACGCGGCAGAGGGCGGCCTGGGTCTCCGGAGGCTGGGAGGGCGCAGGGGGAGACGCGGGGAGGGAGGCGGAGGAAGGAGAAGCGAGGGAGAGGACGGCGGAGGAGGGAGGGGAGAGTGGGATGACAGTAGAGAGGGCAAAGGAGACGGCGGTGGAAGTGGGAAGGCGGTGGGGGAGCAGGGTGGGAGAGAGAGGGCTGAGGGAGAGGAGGGAGGAGGAGGCGGCAGGGGAGACGGTGAGGAGGTATGAGGAGAGAGGGGAGAAGGGGAGGGAGGAGGCAGATGGATGGGGTTGGGCCTCTTCTGTTGCTCACAACCCTGGGACTCCATTGAATCCAGTTTAACTGCCACCTGCAGCATAAAAACACAGCGTACACTTTTCATGAATAAATCTGAATTTAAATTGCAATGTAAGCATGCAGGCAGCTGAATCGGGGTCTCTCACCTGTCTGCGCAGGGCCCGCGGAGAGGGGCTCGGTGTTGGAGGGGCGATGCGGGGCAGAGTGAGGGTGGGAGGTGATCGGGGATGAACCGGGGAAAAGTCTGGAACCTGCAGCAGCGTGCGACTGTCACATGGCTGGGAGTGGACCGACGTCACTGAGCCTGAACGGACAAACGTGAAGAGTTTGAATAACGCGTGACACAATCACAGGTACTAACTCTTAATGCAAGACTAGAGTTGTTCCGATACCGGTATCAGAAATACAATACAGTGGCAAGCAACCGAGTCTATGCACCAACCCTGCAGGGGTTACCTTACTCTGACTGCGGCTTTCCCTGGTGATGCCTATGGATCTGACACAAACCAAGAAAGGCAACAAGATCTAGCCAGTCAGAGTCAGATTAGGGCAGCTCATGTGCATATATTGTAGTTGTAGTATCGGTTGTATCGGAATATCTCTGATGCAAACACATGCATTTTCCCCAGAAAGGACATGCATATTTAGGCATACATATCATACTCACTATTTCCTATCACTCTGGGCTCATTATGTTTGAGCAATGCAAAATCACTAACACTTTATTTTGATAGAATATTCGGATTTGGGAGAATTGAATCAAATTCATTTACAATTATTTCAAATTTCCTATCAAAATAAAAGGTTCAAATGAATAAGAAAATGAGCACATGTCGTAGGCTTCTCATCAAAACAGAAACATTATCAGGAAAGTAGCAGCACCGAGCTGATGGTCAGGGATAGAGTCGTATAATAGAAGATTCTGCATTAGATCCTGGTTACGTTAACAGTTCCATGTGACTAGTCCTAGCACAGAGAGAGAGCCCGCTTAAGTGGATCATGAAGTCTGAACACATACAAGTGTGATTGCAACTGCATCGAAAGTTCAATCTGTGCTGGATTACTGCTGTGAGATAAGTGTAACCAGGGTCTTAGGCATTCTGCACACACAGGTCCAGCACACCTGTGAGTTCAGACGTGATCGCAGTAGAAAGGGTTAAAAACATCGCAGCAAAGTCGGAGTTAGAGTTCATTTTCAGTCGGTACTTTCAGGCCAAGCTGTGAAGCCATTTTACATCGACAGAAGCAAAGAATAGAGAAAGCACCACAGCCGTGATGATGATGATGATAGATTTGTTTTTATGTTTACAGTTTTTTCCGACTTTGCAGCTTGGCCATTAAGGTAACCGTCATTCTCATTGAGTATTCAGCCATTCCACAGCTGAGCAGATGAGCCTGTGTGAAGGTTGCGGAGGTTCACATGTATCAGCTCATCCACTACAGTCAGTACCTTGGGACAGAGCTGGGCCTGTCCACAGCCTGGCCACAACATGCCATTAGAATCTGACTGCAGATAAAACAGTGCTTGTCAGTGCTTGGAATAGTTTTCTCACAAAGTTTATCCTGCAGTTAAGTCGTCCTGTGTTGTTTTTACCTCTCCGGCGTCTAATTGCTATTTCGTAAATGTGTTTTAGAAAAAACAACATCATTTTGCCGTTTGTAAAGCGTCTCGCTCTGATAATAACAGCAACATTTTGTCACATTTAACTAAAAACAATGTTTAAAAAACTGGTTTGAATTCTTGAGAGAAACATTTAGCTTCAACATTTAGATTTAGATGTATTTTTAACATTTAGATTTAACATTTAGATTTAACATTTATATTTAGATTTATATTTAACATTTAGATTTAGCATTTAGATTTTACATTTAACATTTGGATTTAAATATTTAAAATATCTCTAAGTTCACAAATATAGTTCTAAATGTGCAAAAAAAGTGACTCTTAAAAATTCAGACCAGTTTTTTAAACATTGTTTTTAGCTAAATGTGACAAAATGTTGCTGTTATTTTCAGAGCGAGACGCTTTACAAACGGCACCCCATAATCATTAAGACAAAAGAACAAGCTAAACTAATCAGTATAAGGTTAGTTAACGATGCAGTAAAGGATACAAGAAATTACTCATACTGTCCTGCTGACAAATTCAGCTACTGTTGCTCTGAACCGAGTTTGCCATTGTACTACTTCCTTTAGCTTCCCAGCAGCAGTGAACTCAGTGAACATTTCTCTCGACATTCTTGTCTGAGCTTGAATGTACCGGAGCAAAGGCTACTAGATAGTTAAATCTGATGCATGCATGGTGGAATAATCTTAGTCTGTGTGATGTTTATTGAAAAAAAGATTAGCAACTGTGTCTGCTAACATCAAAAGATAAGAGCACCAAACCTGCTGAGCTCATGTCTAATGTTTCAATCCAGAGCAGACAAATTACCTGAATGCTGGTGATGGGGACTGTGAACTACCTCCTCCAAAGGGTAGGGGGCGCTGGCAGGCCGTACAGGACGGAACATGTAGCTGTCGTTAGGCAGAGAGTGCATCCTGGATACAGACATCTTCCTCGGAGACAGCAGGTCCCGGTCGCAGTACTGCACCTCTTCCTCCTGCAGGGGGAGGCAGAGACCACACAGCTCCTAGTACTGACTCTGTTTACACTGTTAGTCAGGTTTGACTGACTGATAAGTAAAGTCATGTCCTTTCTACCTGTCCAGGTGAATGTGGACATGGCCCGACATAGGTCCCTCCCACAGAACTGTTGCTGGAGGTTGTGCTTAATTTGCGTTGCCTCTCCATAGCCATTTCCAAGGCGATCTCTGCGTCCATCTCTGCGTCCTCTTTAGCCTCCTGCAAAAGAAACATTTATTTTACAGTGAACGGCAAAACTATAATAAGACAGTGACCAATGCATGTGGATCCACACAGTATGAGCCTTTGTAGTCAGTGTACCTTGTTGCTTTCCTCTAGATGTTTCATCAGAACGGCCACTACCACATTGACCAGCACAAACTGGGCCATGAGCACAAAGGTGACAAAGTAAATTGGAGAGACCAAAGGCAGGTAGGTGAGACAGTGCTGGTCCTCTGGTTGACAATCTCTTAACGTGTCCTTAAAAGACGCAGAGAAAGATTCAGGCGTTAGAGCAGAGAGAGAAAGGGAACAGACTCACACATCACCAGTTATTACAGGTGGATATGCTCAGTGGAACAACTGTCAGTCAAAAACTCCAGAGATGTTACAAAAGCTCTGGAATCAGAAGTGTTTAGAAAGCATGGTTATATGAGACAGAGACACGTCGGGACCTTTAAAAAGCTCTACATTTGAATTTGAGGAGAAACAAGGACAGCGGGAATGATGTAGGGCAGCGGCGCATGTGTTGAAATTGTAGCTGATGTAACACTCCACTTTATGCAGTGCAGGTCAGCATGTGTAGAGCTGATCTAACAATAACTGAACAGCTACTCCGATGTGGGGCATCTGCAGCTTGCCTAAATGTAAGTGATGACAAAACAACATTTGGAAAATATGAATTTTTTAAACTTGAAAAGATCTCAACTCACAGAAAGTTTGGACAGGAAGTTTACGTAACAAGGGGAAATAAGGACATTTCTGTAAAACAATGTGCCTTGAAATAAATAAAACTCAGACACCACTCCTCTCAATCCAATAATTCCTCTATGTGTTTGTCTCGCCTCAGACAATAAGAAATAAGTATAAAATGTTTAAGAATATTATTTAATGAGAATAAATGAACTAGCTAAGGATGATTGTATAATACATTACAATTTTTAAATGAGTAAAAGTCAAGATGTGAAAGCGTTGCTCAGCTCTAAGCCACTTTATTATTTCATAATTGGTTTTAGAGGTCATTGCTCCGTCTGTAGTTATGAGATAATCTAGGCATCATTTATGTGTGTGTGTGTGTGTGTGTAGGTCTGTGTAGGTGTGTGTGTGTGTGTTCATACTTTCATAATCCCATTCCAGTTGTCTCCGGTCGACACTCGAAACAGTGTGAGGAAGGCCATCCCAAAGTTCTTGAAGGTCGCGTGACGACTCAGACCCTCACATGGGTTGTTGTCATTGCAGTCTGAGTTAACACACAAACATTAGACAGACATTAACTAACATTACATTACACTATAGACATGGTGGCTGGAAGAAAAAGCAATAATAACAGGGGTGAAAGTGTGAATGAATGATCATATAAGTGTCAGAAAGTCGGTGAAAGCAGTCAACAGCTGCTGAGCATGTGTCTCTATGGACCTGACAGAGGAGAGGAGATTCTAAACAGACAGAGTCTCCATCAATCTCGGGGTCAATTTGACGGAAAAAGCCCTCAGGAGCCTGTTAACAGAATCATAACAGCAACCAGAAGATACCCTACTTTGTTTTCCAAGCCCCGGTCACATCAGCAGGAAGCTAGAGAGAAAGTCCTCTGAGAATTATGCAGCTTGTTTTTTTTTATATTCTAAAGATCAACCAGCAGCAGAAAAAATGAGATGTTTGCACAATGAGTGTGTAGCTCAGGAGCTGAATAAATGGAATAACTTTCCAGAATAATAAATGGGATCAAACTTTACCCATAAAGCCTCTTTTCATGTACTTCAGTCTTGCATGAAAAGAGGCGAAACAATAATAATAGCATAGATTTTAGAGAGTACAATGAAGCCAGCGTGATTAGGTATTTCAATATGTGTCTCCAGTAAAATAACGTCTACTCCCCGAGTCTGAGTCATGGACATTAGCTTTTGGGAGATGGGTGATTTGATTTAGATTCAAACTAAAACACATTCAATATCATCTATGCTCAGCTTGAATCCAAAGCTGTGACTATTATCATTTAAACCAGCCCCCGCCTTTCATATTTCCCTGGCTAATGACCTTCCTCTTATCCGCTTAGCCATCTGCAGATGCCCCAGTCGCAGAGTTCAGACTCTCAGAGTGCCACGGTGCAGTTTTACTTATGTCTTCGGTCTCCCAAACAAAGTTCAGATCTTACAAAGAAGAACAATTTCATGAGCCAGTTCAGCTGGTAATTGGTGCACAGTTATTTTCACAACACTGTGTGGAGTGCGCACCCACACCAATCCCCAAAAAGCTTGCTTTGTATTCTTTGTCAGCTTACGCATAATAGAAAAAAAGTGAAGATCACTTATTAAAAAACCTTTCGTTTGAAATATACAGCATTAAAATCAGGAAAGACGTGTTGTTTGTTGTTTAACGTCCACAATGTGCATACCGCAGTCTCTATTTGTGACTGGGGAAGAAATTGATTCAACACAATATTGTCGCATTCCTACTGCATGGCCCAACTTGACCCAACACACTTTTGGCTTTTTATACCCACGTCTTCTCCATCATCTTCTTGTATGCATCTTGTACCCCCTAGATATAAGTGTGATTATTTAGCTGATGGCCAAAATGACGGCAGGTGAAACTGAAACTTAAATGCAACATAAACTCCAAGGAACAATGGAGAACATCTACTTCTGAGATCCTTCTACAGGCGAACAAACAGAAAAATCTGACTGAATTTGCAGTCACAGTGTCACATAAGTGATGATTGTAGTTGATGAATCAGTGTCTACAGTGTTTCCACTCAAAGACAGACCATGTATCAGGTGCTATCCACAACCTTTAACAGCAGAATACTTAAAGAAAGCAAGTAGAGTTGAGCTGAGCCGCAACATGTAGTGAAAACATGGCAAACGAGTCATTAACATGACTGGGGATCTTAAGTAACCGTAATGTTTCCTGATCCTCACTAAGCTGCAGTATTCTCCATCAAACTTCTCTACAAGCCTGTAACCAAAATATGAATCGCTTCCTCCAGCTTTGTGAGTTTCAAACGAGAATTTAAATCGAGGCACCGACAGGAAAAAAGAAAAGAGCATTCAGCACGTCCCAAATCTTTTGTCAGCAAAAAAATAAATCATAGTACAAAATGGAGATTTTTACTTTATAAAACTGTAAAACAGACACTCATTCGTTTCCCAACGAGTCGAGCGGAAGAACAATAACATTTCACAGAAAAGGAACCTCTTCATCACAAAGTTGTTTTCATTATTGTCCCCCGAGATGCCTTTCTTCTCCTTCTTCCTTTTTTATTTTATTTTGCTAATCCTCTTGCCGAACACATTGCCGCGCTCTCAGAGAAAACGAGTTGGATGGAGCGGGCCTATTGAGGACGGAAGCATGTAAATAAATGTGATCATGCAAATGTGATCTCTGCTTGTTGGAAACGGGCCTCTGATATAAGAGCGGTGAAGATGCACACAGACAGAGCGAGGATTCAGAGCAGACGGCTCAGGCAGGGAAATGCGCTGTAAGTCGTGACTGTTGTAGTAATTGATTGGATTCGAAAACCTCTTTTCTGCTGGAGATTGTCGACCATGGTACATGTGTGTGTGTGTGTGTGCGTGCCCATAGTGTGACTGACCCAGTTTGCCAAAGAGCTCCACTCCCAGCGCAGCATAGATGAAGAAGAGCAGCATGAAGAGGAGACCAAGATTTCCCACCTGGAAGCGACACACCAAACACTACAGTGTAAATAATGCTTGTTTAAAGCTGCAGGGTATAGTACATATTATAAATGTATTGTATTTATTCCATCTCACACAAACTTATCCATGCATTATACATGGAAAGAGCATATTTACAATAATATTTTGCATTTTTTTTGCTTTATGAGATACCAGGCTGACGTATTAAAAACCCAATACAACCACGTTAGGTTATACACAGCAGAGCTGCTGTGTAAATTAGTCAGCTGCCTGCAGGACGTTTCTTTTATTTATTTTATTTATGCTCTCTGTGTTTTGCCTGTAGGAAATGATTGAAAGCTTTGGCATTCCCTATCAAAATCTGAGTTATCGGCTACAGCTTTCTACGCAGTATGCCGAGAGATCTGCAGGTGAACCCAGAGTGCTATAAAAAAAAAAGTCATCATGATGGGCTTCGGCACAGACCCTCTGAACTTTATGGACTTCCTACAACTAACATCTGCATCACACTCTCAGAAAGTTCCCAGCATGTTGTCTTCTATTCCAGTGCTTGAAATCTGTTCTCGTGCACTCCGCGCCCCTGATGGTTATATGTGTACTCTTGACATTTAGAAAAAAACAGCAGAACAATGTAGTCTGTCGCTGTATGTGCATCTTTAGTCTTTGGTGCAGCTGCTCTTTGCCTCGGAGAAATGCGGCAGGTAGCAGGAGAGAGGCCTGAGATACTCCCACAACCATCCATGGATATACTTTGGCTGGGTAGAAAAAAAGCAGCTGTACAGTCTAAGTCTTTAAGATGCAGTGCAGCGATGAAGGTCGCTGTATGAATCTCTAATTTAAAATGATTTCTTTGAAGCCTCCCTGTCCTCAGCTGCACCACATGTCGGAGCACATTAGTAACAAAACAGATCATTACGGCTGTCGAGAGAGGTCAATGATTTTTTAATAGTTGCCCAATAATGGGGTTTTGGTTTTTTTTTGTGTTTTTGGTGATAGCAACAAAAGCCGCCCTGTGTGATGTGTGTGGAATTTATTGTCAAACATATTTGGTAAAAGAATCACGCAGGAGAGGGAACGTACAAAATGAGATATTTTAGGGTCAGAACATATTTTTTAATGCGGACGGACACGACTGGAGTTAAATATTCATCAACAAGCATAAATCTTTCAGAGAGCTGTCTGCAGCTCCATATTTACCCTATATTCATAAATAAAACGAAAAATATCTGTGTGCTGTTTTGAGACAGCAGACGGTCTGAGTGTTTACCTGTGGCAGCGCTTGCATGACGGTATCCAGCAGAGCTCTCATCCCCGTGGCCATCTTCAGAAGTTTCAGCACTGCAGAGAGACAGAGGAGCCGCGTTTACCTGCCTGTCGTTGTTGTTGTTGCCGTTTTCAGTTGGCCCCGTTTGCTGCAGAACTTACAGTGGCGTGGCGCCGTGCTAGCGCAGCAAGGACGCACTCAGGTTTGTACCGCGGTTATTTCTAGAAGCCAGCATCTGTGCCGTAATACTTTTAATGCTGAATTTACAAGAACAATGCAATAAAAAGCTTAAAAGTTCTTCACGTTATAAATAACAGACAGTGTATCATGTGTCTGTGTGAAGTGTGTGCACTGTTACCTCGTGCTATTCTGAGTACTCTCATGATCCGGATGATGGTGGGATTTATGGGCAGTGCTGCGCTCATTTTCAGCTCCTCCAAGGTGATGCCCATGATGGACAGCGCCACTATAGCTATATCCAGCTGATTCCACCTGAACACACAAAGAAACACAGTGCAATGTTTTATTCAGTATTACAAAGTGCAAGAGACTTCACCACCTAATCCTTTGACCTCGACTGTTCAAGGGATTAACAATTAATGGACCCTTCCCAAGTCCAGACCAGTTCTATGTTCCAATAACAGTCAAACAAGTCTCGGTGTCGGAGTCTGTGATGTCACCCATAGGTTTCTGAAAAAATGCGATGTGCTTCTATGCCGAAAATACAAGCGAACTTTGAAGGTATTTAAAAAAATACGACCAAAAATTACATCTATGACTTTATACTATACTGTAAGTGACTATTTTCCAACATAGACAAGTAGCACGTAGCATATCTAAGTACATGAAAGGAGAATACTGATCAGACTTCCTCAACTGTCGGTGGGACTTGGGTATTAGGGTTGTGTGCATAATCACATCCTACTGTGTTACCTGTCTTTGAAGAACCTGTGTATGCCAAATGCTGCGAGTTTGAGCAGGGCCTCGATGACGAAGATGCAGGTGAACACGTAGTTGCAGTACTTCAGGACCTCCTCTAAATACTGAACAGACAGACAGAATTATTTCCTCTCACACGGGGCTTAATATTGTAAACACGGAACAATATTTACTTCTGGTTGTAAATAATTCAAATAGATATTTTGTACCTCTGGGTAACTTTAATGTTTGTGTGTGTGTGTGTTTGTGCAGAAACGTTACCTGTGGCTGATTGTAGTGCTCGATGCTCATGGTGAAGACATTGATGCAGATGATGAAGGTGATGAAGAGGTCCAGGTAGTGGCTTGTACACAGTGTGTGGATGGACAGACGCAGTGGGGAGTAGTCGGCGTAGTAAGGCCTCTGCTTGGCCTCTGGAGCACACAAACACACACACACACACATAAAGAGGGACGAACATAAGACAGAAAGAGAGAGTGCAGCTGTGAGGAACTCTGAAATTTCAACATTCCACGTGTCCAGTGGTGTGCACAGGAGGGTGCAGGGGCCATCGGAGGGGAACGGCCACTCAAGGCTGCAAAATTTCCCTTCTTACATCTTTATTAAACCAACATATGCATGCATGTTAATGGGATTCCACTATTCTTCACACTGAATGAGCTGTAACCCCGCTCACTGTGACGGTCTCCCTTTTTTTTTTTTTATTATCACCCCTGCCCTGCAGACAGCCTGTGCCCACCACTGCCTGTGTGGCATGTTCAAATAACAGAGGACATGAGAGTCACAGACGGGCTACTGTACGTTACACATCTCATAATTCAAAGTCTTTGCTTCA
Source organism: Collichthys lucidus (assembly GCA_004119915.2). NCBI lineage: Eukaryota > Metazoa > Chordata > Actinopteri > Sciaenidae > Collichthys > Collichthys lucidus. The sequence goes on from CM014100.1 coordinate 10,704,344, forward strand.
TTCAAACGGATTCAATGTTGAGGCAGATGGCGGTTCTTGTTAAGATAATGAATTCTTTGATATGTCTCCTCAACATGAAATCCGAGTCACCTGGTTTTATGTATGGTAAATCATGATTCAGATGAAACATGCAAATATCTTAATCTAACTTGATTTCTTCAAAGCGAGCGAACCAGGTGTTACTAAGAAAGTCTGGGAGAAGGAAAGTGTGAGACACATTACTGCCTTTGAATAAAAAGCACATTTTAAGTGAAGCTGTTATCACGAATAAAGCTCAGAGGCAAACAAAGGAAAGTAATATCTGACGTCCTTTAAGAGGCTTAGCACCCAGAATATAATATGTAACTATGTTTTGATAGACTGTGCACTCATGTCCATATTTGACGGTTGATGATTGTATTTGTGTGTGTGTGTGTGTTTATGTCACCCTCCAAAGCACATCATGCTTACATGCTTTTGATGTGGAGGGTAACGTGATTGAGAGGGGCTGCGCAGGGTACGTTCAACAGCATCATTTTCTCACAAACGGTTCTTAATGAATCACATGTTTCTGCGACACTTTGAATTAATGACTAGAATTTATACATCCATACTGCTTCGCTACTTAAGTTCCTAATTCATTCAAAGCTGTAGTAGAACACGACTGATGTTGAACACACACTGGAGCCGCTCTTTTCTTCAATGGCATCACTACAGTTGTTGTATAACCAATCAGAAAAATCTCAATAGTCTAAAACTTTCTTCTTTTTTGAAACAAACCCTGGAGTTTGGAGTTTTTCTCTGATTAAATTACATTTGTCTGGACATTTATCAGTTTTAGACCAGTGAGACGTGTTACTAACACAAGATGAAGAGAGCGGCGCTCTACTCACACCATATACTGCCTTCTGGTGTCATTCTATGATCGATGTTTTGGGCAGGTGGATATAATTTGGTGTTGTGTTGCCAAATGATGGTGCTCTTTGATGTTTCTGAGATAGCTAATGGAAACCATGTGCTTCTACCAATTTACGGTAGATTTAGATGGATGGCAATTTATTTATTTGTTTGTCTTCAGCTTAACATGTTACCACAATAAAAGAACAAGTCCTCACAAAATGGTTCGAGACCTTTCTGACTCGTTCTTTGTTTCTCTGACTCTTTTCTACAAGCGACTAACCACCTTAACATCTTAACATCCTCTAACAGCGTTACCCAAAGTATCTTGCAGGTATAGCAGCCAAAACGTCTGCTATGTTTCTGAGTCTGCCCGTCAAAGCGCGTCAAGAGGAAATGTCCTTCTTCTACCCGTGATGAGAGACGCCTCGGGGTTGTGCATGCACACGGAGGGAAAGGGGGGATTTTTTTTTTCCCCCGATCAAAATTTTGCTAGCAAAATTTCCCGAGACACATGAATGAAAGGATCAGCCTCGATCAGCTTCACATGCAGAGAGGCGCTGGCAAAGGATTTCTTTGACAGTAATGAAGTATGAGTAGCATCAGGGATGGTTTTAAAGCAGAATTTGGTGTTCGAGGATAGAATTTAAACATTGTAAGAAATTGAGATTACTGCATTACACTACAGTGGCGGCAGGTCTGATGTTTCAAGAGTGAGCGTACAAATTATGAGGTGGGATCACACCAATGTAGAGTTGAGAGGTTGGTTAGGTCGTCCCGGTTTCGAGTTTTCCATGCAGTGTTAGACGGGGGATGGGGCTTCAGACATGCAGTTTCATGCATCAGACTGGCGCAGCCTACGCCTTCTGTCAGTGATCAATCACTGTTTGCGTGAGCTAGCCAGTCTTTCAAACTCTCCCTCTTTTTTTTTTCCAATGTGAAAGTCTGAATATATTTCCCTGTTTTCTCTCTCTCTCTGAGTCATTCTCTTTTTCTTTTTTTTCAGGCTCTGAAAGCAGGCAGTGCTCAGAAAAATAGACTACCGACCAGCCCCTTCATTCTCCTTACTCCTGCGCTTTTTCTCTATCATTTTGAGCCTCTTCTCTTCCCGCAGGCGCGCCTCCTCCTCCTCCTGATCCTGCCGGCACTTGTGGAAGTTCTCCACGACGACACCGACGAACATGTTGAGGACGAAGAAGCTGACGATGAGGAGGAACGAGATGAAGTAGAGCAGCATCCAGGGGTTGTGGTTCCTAACGGGCTGAGAGGAAGAGGGGAGAGTAAAGAAGAGTTTGAACGGCTTTTCTTTCTGTGTGTGCCGGGGTCCGTATTCAAAAAGCACACCTCAAATAGTCATTTTTAACATGTTTACTTAGACACAGGAGCAGCTAGCGCTAGCAATTAGCATTAACATGTTAGCATTAACATGTTAGCATTAGCATGTTAACGCTGATGCGCTAGCAATTATCATTAGCATGTTACCATTAGCATGTTAGCATTAACATGTTAACATTAGCATGTTAACATTAACATGTTAGCGCTGATGCGCTAGCAATTAGCATTAATATGTTAACATTACCATGTTAGCATTAGCAATTACCATCACCATGTTAACATTACCATGTTAGCGCTGATGCGCTAGCAATTATCATTAGAATGTTAACATTAGCCTGTCAACATTAGCATGTTAACGTTGATGCGCTAGCAATTAACATTAGCATGTTAACATTAACATGTTAGCACTAATGCATTAGCAGTTACCATTAGCATGTTGGCATTACCATGTTAGCATTAACAATTAACATTAGCATGTTAACATTAGCATGTTAGCAATACCATGTTAGCGTTAACAATTACCATTACCATGTTAACATTAACATGTTAGAGCTGATGCGCTAGCAAGTAACATTAGCACTGTTCAGTTAAGATCCCTCTCAGACTAAGACAATATTTCAGCACATTACACCGCGCAGGTAGTCCAGGACTTGAGGAGAGCCTCATCATTTGAAGCTTTGAAGTTTCTGCTATGAAACCATTTGAGCCTCGCTTTTGTTTAAAACCTGTTCTCACTACACTGCTGTCATTTAAATGCACTTTCTTTTTGCTCACAACCACTCTCTGTCTCTTTTACACTCCAAAGTGTATTTGATAATTATACAACTTATAACCCGTGGTTAAGGCTGGCATTTGCACATGTTGATGTCAAAACTCTCCCAGATCGCTGTTTTCTAACATGCACTGCAGATCAAATATGTCAAGCGAAACAATATTTTTGTAGAGTGGCATTATAATGTGCTCAGTTACATTCCTCGCATCATTACCTGTTGGTCTACTCCCACCGCATCCAGACCGTCATACATGATGTTGACCCAGCCGTCCTTACAGGACAGCACAAACAGAGACATCAGAGCCTGGAGAGCAGACACAGAGAAACAAGTCAAAACATGGATTTTCCATCTCGTGGAAACATTATTATGAGATATTATTTGTAAGACTGTCCTTTTTAAACACAATTCTTCTGATAATTGGCACAGTCGGGGTGAGGATTTTAATAAAACAGCGACAATCAATGAAAATAATCACATTCTGTAAATGACTTGTTTGTACTCGATTGCAATTCAACTCTGTCGGATGCAATTTTAGAAACAAAGTCATCTTAGAAGCGAGACAGTGGTTAAACAACATTGTCTACTGCATCGTTCTAGTCCTGTCACTGCTAATGTACTTACCACGGTCAATGCAATGTTGCACAGCAGGTTACAATACAACTAATGAGCTCTTGTAAAAAAAAGAAAAAGAGGCTGAGATGTACAGTGCTCCCCTGACAAAATAAGTGACTTTTATTTAGTAGTCTGTGTAGATTGTGTCGAGCTGAACACGGATCTTCTTCACTTTCTCACACTCCATTAACCCGCACCTGAATCAAGTTGTCAAAGTTGTACTTCCTCCGTATCCAGCGGTAGTTGGCCTGCAGACAGTCAGACTTGTTGGTGATGTTTTTCGTGTCCAGACCTTCACAGTGGTAGAACTTCCCTTTGAAAAGCTACACACACACACACACAGAAAGAGAAAGAGATGTCTACAGGGCTATTTGGCTGCCATTTACAAATTATCTCAATTGCATGGGAGCTTGCAGCTTTTTCAACAACCGGCTATTAATGCCAGGAATAAAAGGACGTTTCATGGATCACATCCTTATCAAACTGTTTTTTTTGTTTTTTTTCCTGAGCTTAGCTAAAAGCTGAGCCAGAGGGCCACGTTGTCCCTTTTCAAACACTGAACCTAATTGTCATTCTTTTAAAAACTCACACTCGTAAGGAACAAAAGCCTTTTGTCGATTGGATATTCCAGACACTTCCTATCCCCCTGAAGCCAAGATCACACATGCAGCTGCTCAACAGGACTGACATTTAAGCTACAAAGGGTAAAAAGCTTTGTCTTCAGATGACAAAGCATTATCGTCCTCCATCTATTTTGCATGTCTGTGTGTGTGTGTGTGTGTGTCAATGCAAACTACCTGCACCCCCAAGATGCCAAAGACAATGAAGAAGGCGCAGCAGATAAGGACAATGTTCCCGATGGGTCTAAGAGAGGTGATGAGCGTTTCCACGACAAGCTTCAATCCCGGGGCTCGGCTGATCACCCTGGGAACACAAATAAAGACAAACATGTTTATTACAGACAGATACAAGCGATAGAAATATGAAATAATATGGGATCCTTCCTATATGTGCATGGTGTTTACAGACATAGAGTATATATGCATCAACACAAACCATTATCAACACCTACACATGCACACACACACACATAAATACAGTTTGTACCTCAGTGGGCGCAGTGTTCGTAGCAGGCGTAGGACTCTGAGGATGCCCAGGATCCTGTTTCCGCCAGTGTAGGCCAGAGAAACCAGAATGTCGACGAGAGACACAAACACTAACACGCCATCCAGAACGTTCCAGCTGGACTGGAGGTAGGTCTGCTTTCCAAAGCAGAAACCGAGAGCTACAACCTGGCGAAAGCATTTCGGGATGAATTAAAATGAGAGCATCATAAACACATTTCATCTGAATTAAACGACACGTACCACAAACTACACCAAAACAAACAAACAGATGTTTACCTTAATGGCCATCTCTGCCAGGAAAATCACAGTGAAAACGTAGTTGGACACACTCAGAAAGACTCGCTCCTAAAGGAGAGAGTAAGATGAAGACACGTAGTAAAGCAGCCAACCAATAATGAGGTAGTAGTAAAGAGTAAAAGACAGAGGACTTACAGTGCTCTGAGGCTGTATTTCAGGTCTTTCCAGAGCGATGGTGATGCAGTTGAGGAAGATGAAAACCAGAACCACGTGGTCGAACATTTTGTGAGAGATCACGCTTTGGCACCACGCACGTAACCTGAACACACACACACACACACACAAACACACGCGCAACAGAGTCATCTATAAAACGTCAATGTCGGTTAAAGTTATTGACCAAACAATTAGCGGTGAGAAAGCAGCAGAAGAGACAAACACAGCAGAAGCATGATAATTAAATAAAGGAGAGGAAAAGAAACTAGAAACCGTACAGATTGATTTTGGCATTTTGTATTACGTGTGCGTGTGTGTGTGTGTGTGTGTGTGCGTGTGTTTGAGACACTCACAGGCTCTCCGGAGAGAACAAATACAGCGTCCAGTCTTCGTGCTCGATGCACCAGCGGGGCTTCATGTTACGGAGCTCCTTTTTGATCCAGGAGCACACAGAAGTCTGCAGAAGTCAGAGGTCGAACATCAGCATATCGACAGATACTCACAAAATATCGCCATTTTTATTGACAGCGGAAAAAATCATTTATTTTATTTGCCCAGAGCTGCAATCATTGGACCAGTCATAGCTGAACATGTTCATGAAGAACTGTTCAGTTTTTTAGGCAATTGCATACGTAGTTACGTAGAATGATAAAACTGTCTATGGGATGAAATCTAATTTCAGTATTCAGATGGTCAGTTTTTCTTTTTCATGCTGCTGCAGCCACAAAAAACTCAGCAGTTTAATCTGAGTCTTCACAGTGTTGCTGATGCAAGCTCTCCTACATTCAAATCTACGGGGACACATAAACAAGTGTCTTCTTGCATAAGTAAAGATGGAGGTAACTGGACCAGAACAAATGGACTCCTAACTTGGTCAGTAGAAAAGTGAAACTCATTAAAGTTTCTCTTAAAACAAACATTAGAAAGCTTAGGTGTGCAGCTTCTGTACTTGAGGATTCTAATTAAAACAACAGCCCAAGGTCCAAACCTCTCAAACGCCGCTCACTTGGCAGAATGCCGCTGGCGTGAGTGTGTGTCCCCTTTTCCATGTGTGTGTGTGTGTGTACACTGGCTAAGAAGAATCTGCTGCTCAGATATCCTTAAAGTTGCAATCCATAATCCCTGCCATTGACACACACAGACACAGAGAACACGTGCATGTACACACCCACTTGTACATGCATAAACTGGTAGGCCTCCCTGTACGAAGTGTGTCCGGGGAGAGGCCTTTTTGTTTAGTGGATTTTCATGGTTTTATAAACTCAATTTGGAGCCAATAAATCCATCAAGACAGTCGCAACAGAGGTCATTCAAAACCGCCACGGAGGACACTCTTCTACACTGCACACACACACACACGCTGATTGTGCATATACTAGTTGTTGTGTACCTAATGAGAAAACAATCACTACTCAAACCAATCAATTTCAGCATGGCTGTCTCTATGGACCTTGCAGTTTGAACACAGAACAAACAAAAACTGCTAAAATTACGACTCATGATAACTTACTTCATCATCCGTGTCATCCTCGGGCGAGGGGTCTTCCTTGGGTTCTGCGTTCACGGTGGGGTCATAGGTCAGGGTCCTCCCGTTACAGTCGCTGTACTCCGCTATTATGGAAGGGCAGAGCGTAGACACCTGAAGCAGCTCCAAGGGCTCCGGGCGTAGTCTGTTGTTGGCTCCAGCCTCCCCCTTGTCTTCCCCACTATCCTCCTCCTCGCCTCCCTCCCCGGACAACAGGCTCTCCCTCTCCCCGCTGGTGTCTCGCCTTTTTAGGCTCGGCGCTCTTCCCAGGCTGTTCCAGCTGGAGCGACGGCTTCCCCATGACCGGGGAGGAAGAGGGGAGCGCCGGCCAGGACTTGAGAGGCTCTGGAGAGACGGGAAATAAAAAAGGGTAAGCAGAGAGTGTGTGTTTGTTTGATAGAAGTTTCAGGATTCTCGGTTCATTCTGTCGTGAAACTTTTTCTCCACAGGGGTTTCACATTGTCCAGTGAGAAATGTAAACGTGGGCAAGATATGGGTAAGAACTTCAATGACTGATTGCTGCATTTTCCATAATTCTGTCTCAAAGCTGCCAGTTGGCTACTGGATCAAATTTTATGCGCACACGCTCACCTTTATTGAATATGTTGGGTTCAAAGGGTTTTTCCATTCCCCTAAGCAAATCCACTTATTGGCTCCCTATATTCACAGATTTTGTTTCAGGCATCCATTATTTCCTCGTGAAATAAATCACTGTCTACCTGGCTAAAAGTGCCCTGCTATGGACAGTTCATCATAACTCCACAGCCTGGAGCTGAAACAAAGTTTTAACCTTTGGAGCAGTTGTTATCTGGATATTCAGGCTTTTTGTGGTTTCTGATTTGGTACCACTGGCTGTGTTTGTTTGAAATTTGTCTTGCCTTGGCTTCTTCCAAGTCGTTTATAGCCATACTTTGTATATGAATCCATCATTTTTCCATGGCACGTTTGATATGACATACCAGAGAATGCTGGTCATAGGCTAAGGGTTCCATGGAGGTGGAGCTCCCGCGGCGAGACTCTATGTGACTGATTCCTGCCTCGGAGAAGCCCAGTCCCACCTCCACATATTGAGACACCCCCTCTCTGTATATGAGGTCATCTCCGAGGATGGAATCAGGTCCCAGAGAGCCCTTCGGAGTGGGCATGGGCGTCGCCGCCGTGCGCATGATTATAGGTGGAGCCATGGAGCCGCGAGGGTCAACGTGGCCGTTGGCGGTCATCATCAGGGAGTACATTTTTAGCTCTGTGGAGGAAGAGGAGGAGAAATGAAGTCCTATCAATATTTATTTATTCAGTTATTTTGGAATTAGTCAGTTGTGAATAATCAGAACGAACTGAATGTCTTCCGTTCTTTGACCTACCAGTATCTCGGAGCTGTTCCACCTTCTCGTCCTCCTCGAAGTTGTCTGATTTTTTCTCATCGTCTGACTCCGACCGATTTGCATCACCCTACAACACAAACAACCTTTTTATTTAATGTATTAGATCTGTATAAGCACTTCAGCACTATGCTCAGAGGATATTTCTGTGACTGAAGGATCGCTGCGCTCTTGGGATGCACATGATAACATGGTTGGATAAGGAAGAAGAACTGATGATCTGAAACAGTCATCAGTGGGTTTGTTAGGCACTGGTTATGATCTTCATTCTCCTATCCTCTTTAAAAAGCAGTGGTGCCTTGCATGATGTGACAGTTTGATAATTGAGAGTCCGGACCCGTGCTCCATCGATGGCTCCGTTGGGAGTTAATTAGTAGGAGAAGGCACTCATGCAGCATTCACACAGTTGTGGATGAGAGATGTTGTTAAAAATTAGACATTAATCTTTACAACGTTCGCCTGGCATTACTGCTCTGATTGTAATAAACCAACTTTTCTGTCCGAGTGTCTGTCTCATACTTGGAGGATTATAAATAAAAGTGAAATAGACATGCAAAAGATGAGTTTTCTTTTATTTTCATTTTTATGGCTAAGGCACAAAAAAATTACATATGCAGTGTTGAACAGCGGAGCAATGAATTTGCAAAACTACTTCATCAAGAGTGGCTCCCCAGAAATACCAAATCATCAAATTCTGTGCAGTACGGCCACAGAACACACATCTCATCTTCTTTTATTTGTATTATCTACATTCAGAACTCATTCAAATCAAACACACTGAATAAAATATATTAAAAAAAAAACACTTGTTCTCACCTCGGCCTGGAAGCCCTCGACCAAGATGGCCACAAGCAAATTGAAGAGCACGTAGTTGCCAAATGTCATGAGAGCGACAAAGTATAGAGCCGCCCATGGGGAGGTGGAGGCCATGCCGTTGTACAACACCACATTCCAGTCCTCCTGGGTAAGAATCTATATATTGAATGAAACACAGGTAGAGATTAAGGTATGAAGGGTGAGTGGATGGGGGGAGAGATGGATGGAGGCAAAAATAGACAAGGATGGAGGACAAGGATGGAGGGGATGTCAGGGTCAGTGATGTATAACTTAAAAAAGAAGAGAAAGAGTGAGGGTCCACAAGGAGGGAGAGGAAGGAAAAGGCCCAGAGGTGAAAGAAAATGAGAATGTGACACAGATGTGAAGGGAAGGCAGGCAATGGTGCAATATCAGCCAATCCAGCTCTTGCTGGTTCGATATGCTTTAGAAAACCTGGCAGTGAGCTAATTTTATTACCATTCTGCCACAGTACCTCAACCTCATACACACGGGATTACTGTAAGTTGACAAGCGTACGTGGGGGTGTGCGTGTGTGTGTGCGCGCGCATAAATCAACGCGAATGATGAAAGCGTTTAAAAGTAGGACGGCGTTCATGATGCGGCATGAAAGCTCACTCCGTCTCTGCCCACTCGTAACAAAAAAACGCCACGATTCGCCGCATTGTCTGCGTGTACGCATGTGTGCACAGATTTATGTGCATTGTAGCTACTCCCTGGAAAAACTACAGTGAGTCTATAGTGCGTGTAACGCCTTCACATGACAGTCAGTTCTGGGTGAAATGCTTTTTCAGCATCCTCCTCTTCCTCCTCCACACACACACAGTCCAAAGTGAGACAGTCCACTGTTTTCTGTGTTCTACCTTTCTGCTGACGCATCCGGTACAGAAAAGAGGACAATCTCTCTGGAGCGATTGAACAATATCTCTCACACAAGGGGAGCAGAAAATAGAAATAATAGTGAAAGGAGGGTGTGCATAAGCAGAATTTCTCATTTCACAGCTTTTGACTAATGACTTACACACACACACACACACACACACATAAACACAACAACACTCAAGGGTGAATTTGACATTTTGATTTTGGACGGCAAAGCAGCACACACACACACAGAGTATTGTTGGAAACAGAAATGCACACACCGCAGCTGCCATTTTTATTCCTGTCATACATTTCTGCCTATGTCAGGGTTCACTTTGTTGTAAGAAGAGCCGGCGAGGAGCATCTTGTTTTGAAGGGAAGCCAGTTACACTGACACAGTGTCAATTTTTTTAAATGATACACACGTCACTGCCAGCCTAAAGTTTAGCTGTGTTGGTTTCTGCAAGTTCAAACAGGCCCAATTTGGGAGAACGGTAAGCTATGCTGATGATATACAGTATAGAATGAATAAGACAGATATGATTAAGAAGAAACTGAGCATGCAGGAGTCAACCCCTGAAGGTCTGGTTGAAAACAAACCTGGAATACAGTGACGATGGCCCAGAGTAGAGAGTCAAAGTTCTTGCGGTCAGGGATGGTGTCTCCATTCTCCATCTTAAGACTGAATTTACACCCAAACAGATGCATACCCAGTATGCTGTAGAAAATAAGAAAACACTGTCACCATCATTTCGCTCGATACACTTTCATATGCATGCGCGTACGTTGCACGGTGTTCGTGTGCGCGCGTACCTGAAAGTGAAGATGAAAAGCATCAGCAGCATGCAGAATGTGGCCACATTGTCCATGGTTTTCATCAGCACCACCAGTTGTCTCCTCAGGGCAGGCAGGAAGCGAACCAGCTTAAGAACACGCAGCAGACGAAATGTTCGCAGCACTGACAAACCGCCGTCAGCTTGACCGATTATCTCCCACACACTGAGAACAACAGACAGACACGTTTGTTTTGAAATACTGCTGGACAACTGAAAGCGTAGAGGTCGTTTTTCTGTCTAAAATAAACAACGTACATGAGCAGAAATGTATTTTTTTGAAAATGACATTACAATATGTTACACACCTTTTGCTTTGAAGGGATTCAGTTTGATGTGGAGTAACCACATATATCAAGAAAGGTCCCCTGATCTAATACGAGTTCTATCAAGCCAAATGACAGACGCACAGCAGATCTAGACTCCCAACAGGATCGGAAATCTGCTGCTGCAGCAAGTAGAGCTGGTTCTGTGCGATCCATCACAACTGTGTCAATCTGAGCTATTGTAAAGATGGATGCTGCGGCAGTGAACCCGACACTCGAAAGCCTAATGACTGACAAGCTGGGAAAGGAATAAGGATGGGGGCTGGCCCCTAAATCCGAGTTTTCCGGATTCATATTACCTGATGATAACAATGATGCTGTCGAATATGTTGTATGGGTTCCTGATGTATCCAAACAAGCCAAAGGCCAGCAGCATGAAGCCCATCTCCAGGACAAACATACTGGTGAAGACGATGTTACTGATCTCTAACACATCGGTCAACTCCTCAGGCTGGGGAAGAAAAGGAAAGGAAAGAAAAGAAAAGAAAAGAAAAGGAAAGGAAAGGAAAGAAAAGAAAAGAAAAGAAAAGAAAAGAAAAGAAAAGAAAAGAAAAGAAAAGAAGAGTCCAGTTAGTTCATATCTAACAATATCTCCGCTCTAGTAGTAGTAATATCCACAGTAGTAAAACCATTTTGGTCTCAGTGCCCTGGGCTGAGACATTATCAATCAAGTTCAGAGCCGCAGTCAGATCCAATCAATCAAATGGGACCAACAGTGCAAATCCATCACCGCTGATCTACTCCACTTACCTCATAGTACACTCACTGATCCAGCACGCTGTAACCGAGGCCTGCTCATAAAGCATGTGGTCAAGTATTTTATGGAAAACACAGCTGCTTTCTGCTCTGCTAAATGCATTATGGGGCCATATCTTTAACTTGTCTTTATGTAAATGCTTTGCAGTGATCTAAAGGCGCTGACTCAGATCAGAGAGGCTGGGCTCTAACCTATAGATCACTGCACTGAGACTCGCTATCTCACTGTGATGCACCGTTAATATGCTGCACACATTAAATAATAACACATTAGGTTTGATGCTCATCTACGAAGCTATAAAAACACAATTCACTTAGCAAGGTGATTATTTCGATGACCTCTTGTCATAAACATAGTGCTCTCTCTTGTATTCATGTTTCACTTTTCCCAGCTTGTATTATGATTCATGCTGACAAGCTTTGTGCCTTCACAAATGCCGAATAAATATGATCCCCGGACAACCGAACCATCCCAAACCATAAACTCTCACGCTCGGCAGCGAGCCTCGCAGTTTGTAAAACCCTTCAGCCTGTGAACTTTATTCTCATGTCACACTTATTAAAACTAATTGAGATTCTTTTCATTTGGGGGATCATCCAGCAATTGACCCAGAGCCCATTTTGTGTCGAGGCCCATGGCGAATAAAAAGCAGGCAGAGTGTGTTCTGGACTAATCAACACGGAGACAGGATTAATATAGAAAATCCCAGAGAGAGGAGTTAACCTTCAGCCTGGGTTACTCTCCACTATCAGCACCCTGCAGAACCACCAGTGTCTTGTTTGGTTTTTACTATTGTTGGAGAATATATTAATATAGTATGTTAAGCATGTGTGACAAAGCTGGAATCAAGCAGATAAATCAGGTTTTATCCTGTTTAAATAATGATGATTTCCAATTATATTTATGATTTATATAATGAGCATAGTAAACCACACATAGTATTATAAACAGGTATTTAACAGCACACAAGTGAGGATCATAATAACAGATAGAGGGCGCCATACTACACAGCACTTAACAGAAACGCAGCATCACAGAGCCGACTGAAGAAGAACTACAAACCTTTTACAAATTGATAGGATCAGGAGTGGAAAAAGTATTTTGTACATTTTTGAGGTTCTTTCCTTGAATATTTCCTTATTTCAATGTCAGAGGGAAATAATACTTTGTAATCCACTACATTTATCTGTCACCTATGCCTTCATACAGGACATATAGTTCCTTTCCAGAAGTTTACGATGAAGTAGTTATGACTTGCTCCACCTCAACCAGCGTTTGAGTAACGCTTAAATGTTAATGACCCAATCTGGCAAGGTCCTTTTACTTTAAATTATTAGACTTCACTTTATGGCTACCACTCCTGTACTTTTACTTGATACTTGGTGTGGTGAATACATGATCTGACTCCTTCTCCCACTGGAAAAGATTTTGTTTTTGATCCTGGATCCAGGATCTGCGTAAGAAAATATGTGAGCATTTGATCCAGGTAATACATCACTGTATGATTTGTTGTGTTGATAAGCGTTTCGATTTTATGCTGCGACTGCTAAAGACAAACCACAGACAGCCTCCTGAAACACAGCCTGTCTAATCCATTTCTTTACCGACCTTATCAACTGCAGGAAAAGGTGTGCGTGCATGTGTGTGTATGTGGGCCATGCCAATGTACTTATCCATTACTTTCATTACACTGCACAAGTGGGTTGCTGTATGTGTGGTATGCCAACAGTGCAGCGCAGGCTTGCGTAATCTCTCTTCTTTTGTCTTTACTATTTTCGGATGATAGGCTATTGATTTAATTGGGACAGTGGTGGAAGCTTGGAAACCGAAGCAGAAACGCACGTGCAAAAATTAAAAAGGGTGCAGAAGTAACGGCAGGGGACGTGAGTGCAGCTTTTGGTTTGCTGCGCGGTGAGAAACATTGTTAGTTTTTTCCAAAGAGCTGGACAGACAATAGAAAAGACTAAGCTGCCATGACTGTTCAAATTGTCTTTCACTGTCCAGCCAACACATACAAACTTCAATGAATGAGCACACTGCAGACTTCCAAGGCAATCTATTTGCATACAATGCTGCATGGCAATTTTTTATACCTGATAGGACTACAAAAGCGTCTTAACTTACTGATTTACAGGGTGTTTAGAGGTGAGAATACAGTATAGCTGACACAGAACATTACAAATTCAATACAGTAATAGCTGCAGTAATATCCAGAGTTTGGGAGACATTAGTCCTAGAGATGTCCGCCTTCTCTTTAATATAAAAGAACTAGATAGCACCCAACTTGTGGCAAATCATGACCTGGTTACTCAGTGAGCACTGAGTACTAGTTCTTTCTACCTTCTTTCTACGAACTACACCTGCCAACCGTTTCACTGTGCAGAAAGGAAGCGTGTATTTCCTTATGGACATGTGGCTCTTGCTTGTGACAAAATGAATGCAGTTCTCCTCAGCAGAACTCTAACATTAGCCACAAGCCACCAGTAGATGCACGCCTCCTTATGTGGTCGATTTTCAAGTGCAAGGTGTACTGTCCCTTTAAGAAAACACACGTAAATACACAAAACGCAAGCAAATTTGGAAAGCATCGATAATAATGCAGCGCTGAGGGAAAAAACACAACAAATACAGAAACAGGGGACATTAAAAAGTGATGCACATGGCTCAGACATGCTCGCCGATCCCATGGTTTGTGACTCATGAGGTTTGGAGTCGCTTATCTGTAGGCGGTGTTGGAAAATGTTCTAAAGTTCTTTTTTTGGTGGGACAACAAGCCCAGCTGTGTCCCCTTTTTTAGCTTTTTAGTGTCCCCTGGAAACAGTTTCCATTGTCGTGCACTTTGCACTACTTGCAATGTTTCTGTATCGGGTTGTGTATCATGCTGGCAAATTAGTTGAGATGGTTCCTTCTTCATTTGCTTGTTTTTTTGTTTATCTGCATGTGTTTTCTTTAGTCGAGCTCTCAGAACTGACATACAAGTGGCTCAAAGCTGAGTGCTGAGCGTTTTACGAGCTAGTAAGCTCAAGGAGTTTGCATGAGCGTAGGTCAGCGTCTTCTCTTCTGGTTTTGTGTTCCAACTAAACAATATCAATGCAGCGCACCAGAATCGTGGTTTCTGTCCTGGCTGATGGCAACATCGTGGAGGAACAGTGGAAGGAAGTAAATGTTAGAGAAGTCCTGTGCCCAGCTAGAAAAATGTGGGTGGGTAAAATTAAAAGAAACAGTCTTCCCTCTATTAATAATCCCTTTAAGGTGCCCTTGAGTTGTCAGATTTATCCCATGACATACTTTATACTGTTTTAGAGCAGTTCTAGATTGCCATGATCATTAGTAACTAAGTGGTTTAAAAATAATTAGACTTTCTAAACCATATATCAATATACTTTATGTAATCTATTCTGGTCCCCAATGAGCATTCAGAACTATTGCTTTGCACGGTGCTTTCCACTACCATCATTATGTCGAACAGACTGGATGATCAATCAGAACTTAACTCAGCGTTCTGCAAGAAGATGTTTCGAGTGAGTGTTGTCAGCTTATTTAAATAACATGCGACCTTGGCCTTAAAAATATGAGGAACAAACACACACACACACACCAGTGCAGCTTCTTTGGCAGAGCAGGGTAGAGGAGTTGATTAAAGCAGGACACTGACAAAAATAAAATCCTGAAAACACAAAATCTAATAATGCGCACAAAATCATACAGCATATCTTAGCATATATTAGCATATTTCGATTTAGAATTAGGGATGTGATGCATAGACCTTCAACACAATGAGCCTTAAAGTCAAACAGACTGTGTCAAACAAAGAAACTTAAAACCTGTTCTGTTCCTGTGACTTTGGTTGATGGACAGTGAAAAGTTTGTGGAGGTTAAAAGTTACTTATCGTATATTTTAGTTGTGCGTTACCTTAAAGCTTACCTTTTTTTTTTTCCTATGACGGCCATGCAAACAGCTAAAACAGCTTCCTCTTTCTAAACCTCTCTCTGAATATTATGCACGTGTGCACACACACACACAGTCTACACTTTGCCACCTACATTTATACACCTCTTTACACACACATACACTCATAGTCCCATAAAGTTTGGCTAAGTGTCACATAAGGGGGGTGATGAGTACTGAGGGGAGGAGGAACTCTTACATAAGACGTCAGTCTGTGTGTGTGTGTGTGTGTGTGTGTGTGTGTGTGTGTGTGTGTGTGTGTGTGTTATTGGCCCAATAAGGCCATGGCTCTTCCAGTCGCTCCTTATTTTTATACCACAAAGATAGAAACGCACACACACACGCACACAGACACACACAGACACACACATGCACACACACGCACACATCCCCTTGAGGGGGGATTAGAGACGCAGAAGGGAAAAGAGGGAATGGACACAACAATCTTTGGGTTTTTCATACATTACCAGCACTGGGGAGAAATGAAAAGCTGTGTGTGTGTGTGTGTGTGTGTGTGTGTGTGTCTGACAGTGGATCGAGGGAAGCAGAAGCTGTTTTATTAAGTGGATACTTCCCAGATGTTGGCCACACAGTGTAAACTAGAAACACAATCCTGGAGTGTGTGTGACACAGTGCCTTGATGTCTTTTGTGTGTGTGTGTGTGTGTGTGTGTGTGTGTGTGTGAGAAAGAGAGAGAGCACAGGCACTGTTATACCACTCCTCCCCTCTCTTCCTTCATTCCCTCACCCCTGTCCGCCGCGCCTCCTCCCCTTGCTACACCCTCATTTCCTCTCATTTAGACTCTCAGACATCCAAATGCCATTTCCACTCACAAATGCCATGTCTGACAGCCAACATCAAACTACTTGTTTCTCTCTGAAGGTCGTTCATAGGTCATTTTTGGTTTCAAAGCATCGATTTGAACTTCTCGGGGCTTTCACTCACACCTACAGCTTCTTATTCTTACCTGCTCGTGGTACTCTATCCCCATGCTGAGAGTATTGACTAGGATAGCGATCATGATCCCTCGGTTGAAGTATTTACTTTCCACAATCCTCTTCAGTTTTTCCCTGAAGCCTACCCAGGCACGCACCACTCCGTTTTTGTACTCCACAACACCGCGCCGTTTGCAGCGACCTCGCCCGCCTCTCAGATCCCCACTCTAGAGAAAAAAAAAACAGATATCATAACTGTGCAAACAAGCTGGGACTTTATTTGGCCACCATTTCCACCACAACCTTCACCCTTGCCATTTACCATCACCACTAAGTGCACCCACATGCGTTCTGACCTGGGGGAAGTCGTGCAGTCCATCGGCCTCTCCCTCCAGGTCTCCCAGTTCCAGCTCCAAGGTTTCCAGGCTGCGGGCACACAGAGGGCAGCTGAGCAGCTCCAAGAGCAGAGGGCTGGGCACCACGCCTGCCAGCTGGTACAGCAGCCGCTGGCGTCCTGAATAGAGATGGAGGGTGAGAGTTTCATCATATCAAAGATTATGTTTGCATATTTCCTACAAAGGGACACTGGCGTTTATCGGATTTATATTTAATTTGTATCTTTAGAAAAATAATTAGGATTAAACTTTTTTTTTCAGTAAGTCAATAACCTCAGTCAACAATAAAAATAAAATCTGCAAAGGACTCGCTGCTGCTCGTCGGGCTTATTGCTGTGAGCGCCGGATAATTGAAGGTGACTCAGACGGGTAAATAAATATTTTTTATTTTTTATCAACATCTGTCTCGTCTCATTTCGATTACGGCAGCCAGACAGCCAGAACACTATATAACATTCAGAAAACAAAATCAATCCCAAATAATAAAAGTGACAAAAATACAGAACATCATCCCCGGCTGAAATTACATCAGTGCAAGTTTTTTGATTGTCACTGAGGTAAAACACTTGTTTATGTGACTGTATAACACTGCGTTTAACAGGACAAGCGAGAGCCAAAGACAGTGAGACATTATGGTATGATAAATAAAGAATCAGTGAAATGTATCAGTGCAGTGCTGCAGGGATGTCCTGTCTCAGGAGAAAGCCAAAACAAGCTGGTTTCCGCAGTGAGTACTGCAAGCTCACCCACAGTACTGTACGAGCTCCTGGCTGACTCCTCTCACCCTCTGTTCTCTGACTACATCCTTTAAAAAAAATAAAAATCTGTACGGAGGAACAGCAAAGCACAGCGAACAGAAGCAAACCATGACTTCTGGAAAAATCTGCTCTTCAAACAGCACGCTATGTTGTTTACAACTCTGTCTAATACCTCCAGCCCTACCTAAAGGGCTGTGAGAGTTGTCGTCGTATTTCATCGTCTTGACAGACTGTTTGTGTTCTCTCAAATACTTTAAGCAAATTCCTTCTTGGGGACAAACTATTTGTGATTGAGAGCATTGCCTTATATTGCATTAGGCTAGATTAGATTACTTTTTTTTTCAAGCCACATCTTGGAAAACATTCCCAAGAATATTGGTGCTCTTACAGTATGAAGGAACTTTTCGGCCAGAAAGAGTATTCAATCTAGAGGCACGAAGCTGAAACATTTAGAAACTTGCAGCTAAATCAGCATCTGTTAAAGTTAAAGCGTGTGATCTTTAACACGCATTAGTAGCAGAGGTGAAGTGTTACTCGCCCTGGCTGAAGGGATCGTATTGACTGTGAGCAGACCGGAGGTGTATCGACCGTTTAATAAAATGTTTTTCCTTTTTCAGCACTTTTCCTCATCGCTGTCACTCGGCGACTCCTCACTTCAGCGAGGAGCTAATTCACGTGCGCTTAATTAGGTTTGCAGTGTCTGTCGGCAGCCATTAGGTGTGTAAAAGTGTGTGCGTGCTCGTTGGCGGCCTCGCTTTATCAGGACACGACAGGCAAAGTTCAGAACAGGCTTTTTGGTTTTCCTTCATAACACACAGTTTTGTGTCGTCTCCTCTCTTCCTTTCCCTCCTCTCTCTTTCCTCTCGACTGAACTCATTTATTTTTCTCTCTATGTTTCCCAATCCCAGCCTTTTCCCCCTCCGGAGTCTTTCATACTTTACGCCTCTCGTCTTAACTCCATCTGTTTCTTCTCTCATGTTCTGCATTTTTCAAAACGACACTGTGTACCTGCGATGTTGTTTATGTCACTCTACACCGTCTGCCTCTCCTCTCTCCATGTTGATTCCCTCAATCCTCCCCTTTATCCACCTATCTGCACTGATGACTGTAACACTTGAGACATGGATTTCCTGTCAGGACCCCTCTCTAAGTGCTCTTGAGACGCACACACACACATGGCATGGAGAATACCTCAGGTCAAGCTTGGAATGAGGAAAGGGGATATGTGCTCGAAGAAAGAGCAAGAAATGAAGATGAAAACATGAGATGAAAGTAAGTGTGATGACAAAAAACGTAATGGAGCTCAGGGGAAATCCAAAGCATCAAGCACAGACTGTGAAGGGGAGTTAAAGGACAGTGAAACACCAGACTAAGTGTGACAGCAAGTTAGTTTCTGCTTCCTTTTGCTGATTCAGACTCCACCAGGTTACATAAATTGGGAAAAATATGATGCCAACCAGTAAAGACTAAAATAAGAAAAAGTCCCTTTAAAACCCTACAGGTGATGCAAGGTGTGTGTGTGTGTGTGTGTGTGTCCTCTTACTGTGCTGTCCCATGAGCTGGTAGAGCTTGTTCAGCGTCTCTGTGTGTTCAGACGCCGGGTGGTTTGGCGGGTGCTGCTCTGGACTGTGCCCACACTGGGAGTGGGGGGGCGGCGTCTTACTGCTGTAGCTGCACACGAACGACGGCAGAATGGTCGGATAGTTCATCCCTCCGTTCAGCCGTCCCAGCAACGCCCCCATGCCCTGGGTGACAACAGACGGGTTCCCACCACCACCGCCACTGCCATTCCCATTTGTGCTTCCTCTCCGGACAGGAAGCGACTTCATCTCCAGCTCCTCCCCGCCCTCTCCGTCCATGTGCTCGGCGGTCGTCACACTGATGGTGTGCTGCCCCCCGTTGCTGAGGCGACAGTGCTGGTGCTGATGGTGCTGCAGGAGGTTATGGATCGGTCTCAGCCACAATGAGCTACCCGGGCCTAAGCCTCCGCAGCCCCTGCTGGATCCATGGCCGTGTCCATTACCCCCGCCGTTACTGCCTCCGCCACTGCCATTAGGATTCACCTTTTTACGCCTTTTACTGGTTTGAAATGGATAGAGGAGGCATTATTACCAGCTTCAGAAGCTACAGTTCTAATATTTATGTGTCTGAGTGCATCTCCGGGGATGTGGCTCT
This sequence comes from Collichthys lucidus, assembly GCA_004119915.2. Lineage (NCBI taxonomy): Eukaryota > Metazoa > Chordata > Actinopteri > Sciaenidae > Collichthys > Collichthys lucidus. Next base: position 10,724,250 of record CM014100.1, read on the forward strand.
CAGCAGTTTTGGGGGCCGTGCACACAGTGATTCTGTGAGGTTCAAAATTACCAAAGCACACTCACACAATTATTGAGTGCTTGTAACAAAACACATTTTAGCCGGCCCAAATGACTCATACAATGTTGCAAATAGAGACAGGAGGAGCAGCAAAGACTATGAACTGCTGGGGAAAGCCATGATTCATTTAACTCGGGGAAAAAAGCAGCTAAGTGTGAACAGAATTTCAATAAAGGGATTTTTTTTTCCCACAGTATTTTTTACTGTCATCCTCGAAATATCGCAGAAAAACCTTTAAGCAGGCGTGAAATTAGTCCAGGTGCTAAATGTTTGTTATCTCAGGCACTAATGGGTTCGGTTGTTTCTTTCTGCTTTCTTACTCCGCCTGATATGATACATTACTCCATCCTGGTTGATTACCGTACAACGGTGCAAAATGTAACACCTGGAGAGAAACCCCAACTGTCTCATGTCGACTGGATATTCCTGCACATACAAAAACAAAATTCTCACCTGTGCCATCCGGAGTATATCCTCTGCAGTCTGCGGGTGAGCTTCCGATAAAGGTGACTGATGTAGCGCAGCATCTCCTCGTAGCATGAGCCCGGTTCGCTGTAACTGGCGAGGGTGGAGTCGTTGGACATGTAGCGAGCACGCTGCTCCCTCATCAGGGCGTTCTCTCTTTGCTTCGTCTCGGAGAACTGGGTGGCGATGACCACGAGGCACAAGTTGATCATGAAGAAAGAGCCCACCTGGTTGAAGAGGTAGAGTGATGAAACAGCTTTTTGGAATGATATAGGAGAAGTTATGTTAGCAGTCATCCTACAAACCTACTGCATTATATTATTAATATTATATATGAACGAGATCTCTCACTTTGCTGTTAAAATAGAAAACCCACACAGTGGCTGATCCTCAAGGTGTTAAACAGTGTCAATAAGAGGCCGTATTATGGCTTATATATTATAAACATGCAGCCTGTTTGGCCAAATCATGGGACGATAAAACTGACTTTGTTTTTATCATTACAAATTCAGATTGAAATCCTGCTCTGATCGGCCTTTGCAGGAACTAAGAAACATCTATCAAGACATATTTAACATGCCGTTACTGCACGATACTGAAAGAGCGATAGGAAATTAGGCGAGCACTTTCTCCATCTTTTTTTTTGACATTTTAAGATATCTTAATTTGTCTCCCTCACTTTCAACATGATTCACTTTGATTTTCTTTCAGCCCCTCCACCAGTCCCTTTTCTCTCTCTCTCTATCTTTTTTGCATAATGAATGCATAATAAGCACTCAGACAACAGACAGACAGGCCCGGAGCTCATATCACATTGTAAAATACAGCCAGAGCTGGATTCTTTGAAGACCCCCACAACAGCGTGATAAGAGTGAAATTATACATGATAAAAAAAAAGTCTGTGAGGTTCAACGGAGGGGAGCGATGCTGCAAGCGGAGTTTGGTGGTTTACTTTAGAAAGGTTATTCTGGGTTTTCTAAAGCACGGCTTAAAGGCAAGTACACAAAAAGCAACATGCAACATGTTATACATATGCAAATTAGCTGAGGATTCAAACTGCAATACTGCAGACTGGATACAGCTGCTTAAAGAGGAGCCGATGAGTAACCAGTAACCAATTTCTAAATCTAAATAAATGTGTCTTTTACACAGCAGGAGTATATTTAAATATGGCATACATACATTTATATTCAGATCCACTTTCCACTTGTAATTTATGTGCTAAACTTTGCAGATGCTCCTAAGGTATTTTAAAAACACTATAGCAAGTGAAATATTTGAGCTTTACTTGGTTTGGGCTCATTAAATGCTGGAGCGGTTTTTGCTTTGGGTCCAGTTCAAACAGGACCCATGTGGTTCTAATGCCGATCTGTGCCAGATAGTTTTAAAAGCTAATTTCCTAATTCATTGTGTTGCTACTTTGGAGCTTCCAAGCAGCACATTCAAATATCAGGAAAAAGGGTTGTTTACTAATAAATGAAAATACAGAGAGGTACTTACGATAATGAGCAGTATAAAATATATAAAATTGTAGAAGGAGTGAGCGTCCATGACATAGTACATAATATCTACCCATCCTTCCAGTGTGATGACCTGGCGGTGGAGACAAAAAAGACAGAGAGACACACAGGGAGACACTTTATTTTAATGAACAGGGAAGTAGAGGAACATTCCTCCATGGCTATGCAATGATATGACAAACACACGCCCACGCATGCGTGCACAAAACCGTGCACAGACACCCAAAGCACACAAGCAGTCACACGCAATACATTTCCAATTCTGTTTTTAACAGCTATTCCTCAGGAGAAAGCCTGTGGTGTCCCTCCAACTTCTCATACATGTGCGCGTGGGTGGATAAGTGTGTGTGTGTGTGTGTGTGTGTGTGACTGACGCAGCTCTTTCATGTGGCCACTATGCTAATGAGCAGTGGAGATGCTGAGACCTGAAAAGCGGTGGCTCAGCCCCGCCGAGCCGATAATACACTCACACCTCAAAATTCACACCTCAGCTGGCATAACGCGTTACAGCTGCCAGCGCAACAATGGCACGTGCGAACACACACACACACTAAACAAGCTTAGTCTGAACACACACGTGCCAACGGGCAAGCGGGTGCATGCACGCTTGTGTATTCATAAGGAATCACGCCCTGACCTAACATAAACAGACGCCACAAATGCATATCACGCACACACGCACACACGCACACACACACACACACACACACACACACACACACACACACACACACACACACACACACACACACACACAGAGGAGACTAATCCGCTCTCTACTGGAATGCTCTCCTTGCAGCAGATTAACAAACAGAGCCGAGGATTCTCATTTCTGAGCTAAACACACACTCGTAAAATGGAACTGTGCATCTTTTTTATTTTTTCATTTCATGGAAAACAGCCACCCAACCAGTTATATATTTCATCAGCCAAACTAATAATCTGTCAGTTAAAAAGAAACAACTGGAAAGCAACCAGCCAGGCCATGTAGAGCAATTTGTAGACAGACAATACAAGACTGGAACAGACTGACCCTCATTCATGTAATTCATCGAGCAGCACCTCTTGCTGTAAATCATCATCTTGTGCCGAGCCATTACGTTAAGGTCAATGATATGCATCACAGGAAGGAGAATGTTTTCAGCGTTTGCCGATTATTTAAGAGAGAGGCAACAAGCGCGATAACGTGAATAAATCACTGGCTGACCGCCCCCGGGCTGTGAGGGAATTTTCTGTTCTAGCATGCCACATATGGGGGGTTGTGTCTCGAGATCGCTGTTGGGATAGTGTTAAATCTTTGGACGTTAGGGACACAAACTTCTTCTCTTTGAGATACAGAGCAGCTGTATGTTTCGTGGTGAGGAAAGCAGGCGCCGTTCTCATCATTACTGGGGTAACGGAGGTCAGAGGATACAGTAGGGCTGCCTCACTCAAATAGGTGAGTCATGTCGAAAACTCTACAGAGGCAGATAACAACGTCAGACGACTAAGGGCAGACATATTTCCTAGTTTGTAGACCAGTTAGCAAACCCCTTATATTGTAGACACATAGATTATGACCATTTATGGGCATAAAGTAGTTAGAGAGCCAGAGAGGACAGCAACGACGAGTACATTGATCCACGGATCCTCCATCCCCCTGGATAAAGCTACAATCGACCTTTCGGGATAAGACAGCGTCCACTGGCCGAGGCATGAGATTCTCCACAACAGAGGCCATCCCCATCAATCCACCTTTAAGATGAGAGATAGCTAGAAAAGTCCAGAGTCTCTTCATTCTGATCACATACATGTGGGTCAAAGAGCGTGTGTGGTTTCACCTGTCACTGGTAAATCACTAAACAAGGACATCGTTCTTGAACCCTAATAGACAGTCTGGCAGAACAGCTGTGTGTGTGTGTGTGTGTGTGTGTGTGTGTGTGTGTGTGTGTGTGTGTGTGTAGACGGTCAGTAGTTATTAACCTGTAGGTAGGTGTTAACATTGGCCTGATAACCCTTAGATACTTTGCTCCTCTGCTAATCCTTTATCTCTCCGCTGTGCTGTACCTCCTGCACCTCTTTGTATATTATCTCGTAATTATCTTGTAATATTCCCATTTTTTATCTGTTACCAAAATTGAAGATACGTCTACAATAAAACACATCAAAAACACAGGAAGCCATCATGCTATATTTGCTATTATGGCCAAACCCTGGGTGGGACCAAATTTGAGCAACAGGCTTGGCTATGGAGGGTAACTAATGTGACTTGTTAACAGCTTGTTGTACTCTGCAGGAGTCCCAGAATAACCCTGAATTAACTCAGTTTGGAGGCATGGGCTGAAATGTTTTCGAAACCGTGCGCTGAGATGTATAATTCATGTTCTTTATATATATATAGATACTGGGGGAATAAGGCTGTAGACACGGATAACAAGACAGGGAAGTCACTTAATATTCAGTATGCTGTAGCCTCCTCCTTTCTGAGTGCATCTCAACCACTTCTATTTTTTCTGTCTCACTTTTCTCTCTTATACTCATCATTTCTTTATTCCTTTATTGGAAAATCATATCATCTTATACCAGTTTTCTCCTCAAATCAGGAATTTCTAACTTAATATTGCATACATTGTAACATCTGAAGACAAACTGGGCTCTTCGCGTAGATATGCATATTCAAATATCTCAATCACACCCACACACAAACACGCACGTCATACATATATCATCATACACCTGGCTAAAAAACTAATCACATTTAAGACTTGGAGTGATCATTACAAAAGAAACAAAACTACGAAATCTAATCTTTGAAACCTCTGAGAAGCTGAGAATGTTGTCTGTACCAAACGGGGAACAGTTTGTTTATCTGTTTTTCTGTGTATCTGACCTCTTTGGAGTAATTTGAAGGTAAGACTCTCTTTGCACAAAGTTATGTTGTGCAAGTCAAAGTCTATCAGCTGGACAGATCTATTGAAAATGGCTCGAATTCATCATCACAACAGCACAGTGCTACAATAGCAAAAGACTACGACTGTTGAACCAGCAAGGGAAAAAGAAAAAATACTTTTTACATCCAGTGAGAAGAGGAGAAACGGCTTTCACTTCACGATACATGTCCATGTATCCATTTATCTTTTAATTAGATTATAAAGGACATTTTAAAGGATGACTTCTTGATAAAAACCTTAATTTCCAGATCATTAAACACTAATAAGAACATAGTTATTGCATATTATATTGCCCCCAAAATCATACACAATGGACCTTAAAAGTCCAGTGGGGCCTCCACAAACCATAACAACTTTTCTCACTTTACAGTAAGTGAACCGTGAGTCCAAGTCTAGACAGACATATTTTGTTTGGCTGAAAACAAGTTTAATGAACCATGCTTTCTCTTGGAGCTAATTCATTTGCGTATCTTTCTCGTTGGCTGTAACCAAATGTAGCTCACTGAGAAAGAGTCAGAGAATTGTGAGTGTGACTTTTCTCAGTGAGATTTTAGAGGAAGAGACATAAAACTAACTGGCAAATTTTAAAAAAATGAGTCCGCTGGATAACTTAAGCTGCATCGAGCTGATGAAATGATGAATTCAGGCTAAAAACTGAATGCAAAGAGTAAAATCTTTGTCTTTTGCTCATGACAGTGATGTACAGAAGCCCTCCAGGACCCTTTGACATCACAGTTGGGTGTGGTTGGAGTCATAATAAAACACATTTTTGACCAACTCAACTAAAAACTCCTTCTTACCTGGAATATGGCTATCCAGGCGTAGCCGATATTGTCAAAGTTAACAGCTCCTTTGTGAGGGTTGAGGTCCCCGGGGCTACACACATTATAGTACTTGTTCCAGTTAATGCAACCGTTAACGCTGGCCCCACCCACGACAGGTGCTGATCCAATCAGAGCTGTACTTTGGTGGGCGTCCAACGAGCAGTCTTCCCTGCCATCGTTGTAGGCCGGCACATCGTGGCAGCGCCGCATCCCGTTCTCGCGGGCAGCCGAGCAGATAAATGGGCTGTCCTCCCCTTCCTCGGACATGTAGTAGGGACTTATGGACAAGTTGTACATTCTGAATGGGAAAAAGAATGACAAAAACAAATGCATGTCAAACATCTTTGGAGGTGGACAGTATTAATTTCCTGTTCATTTTTTTATTTGAATGTTTTTGTTTTCCTCTGTAGTCAGCTCATTCTAAGTTTTACTTTTCAGAAGGACTTCACAGTAACGCTCTCTCTCATTTTGGCCACAGCATCCTCGTCCTATCTAGCCCACCTGTGCTTGAGCATTCACATGTAGGCTTTGCCAAATCAAGAATCATCCCAAAGTCCCAACAGGGGGGGTGGATGTGGACTACCGAACCCTCCAACAATGGGCCTGTGGCGTTTGAACTAAAAATAATAAAACTTTCTACCTAATGCCACATTTCTCCCTTTCAAGCTGGGTTTAGACAAATATTGTACTTACAGTGTGCACACTTCAGTTAAAAAGAGAAAATATCAGCCGCTTAATATCATATTGAAGCAGCAAATAATAACTCAAAAGCCGAGGGAGCAAGGAATCTATCGGTATCCATGGTGACAGCCGTTTCCTACTCACGGTAAAGCGGTGAGTGCATCCCACAGCTTACGTGCTTATTTCTACCTTCCCCTTTGAAGGTGGAGAGCCCTCCATGACAGTGAGTGTTGCCTTTATTCAGAGTGACAGTCACTCTCAAACTACTAGTGGGAAGGGACCAGTTTGGGAAAGGATCATACTGTTTGTCTGATGCCAAGTGGTTAAAAAAGAGCATACTTAAAAACAAACTTGAGAAATGCAGAAAGTTGAGAGTGTGCATATGTTGTGCTGCATAGTATAGTTGAGATTCATGAGAGAGAAAACACAGCAGCCTTGGTTATGAAATATTAAGGCTCTGTTCTCTTTCTGTCTCTTTCTTTCACACAAGAAAGATTCAGCAACATTAACTCTGGTACAATTTGTACCATTACATCAAAAACAGCATCTTGGATGTCTATGGGACATTTTTTGGTTCTGAGGTTGTGGACATTAAAGCAGATTTTCTTTCCCTTTCATATAATATTTCAACGCCTGCGGCTGAATTGGTGATTCTGATCTTTTCTCTGTATGTGCATGCGGATGTGTGCCTTTGTGCGTTTCTTTAGGACATAGCGGTTGTCTGTCTGTTGCTCTTCTCTCATGAGATTAATTGGATCTTATTTATCACAAGTTCAGTCCGGGTGAACTGGTTTATTTAATATTTTCGTTATGTGCGCAGTGTAGAAAGAAATGCAGCTTTGTTTGTCTGAATCAGTCTGTCTCATTTATCCTGCATCCTGTCGGAGTTTTCTCCATTTTGGGTCAGTTTTGGTAAATCCCAGTTAAGATTTTAATCCATTTGGAAATGTTATCTTTTCTTTCCGAAGATTTTGAAATGTCTAACACAGTAAACTTCTTAAAGTATCATTGAAATTATATTTTCTTGGGACATATATGGGCCTTTTTTTTTTAATGAAATTTTCCTTTAATTCACATTCCACAAAGCCACGTCTGACAAATCTTTGTAATGATCAGGTTTGACTTTATCTTCAGCTTAAGACACGAGAATTACATCATCTGCAAAGAGGAGGAGTTTTATTTATCCAGGTAGGAGTTTTAGAACTGCATTGGACTGATCTAATTTAAAAGCACACACGAAATAACAGAGGGCCTTTATTTCACTCCACATTTCTCTCTTTATCTTTCTCTCCTTGCTTCTCCTTGCATGTGTGTGAGGCTCAGGTTTACATCCTAAGGGCGCTACACAGTCCGTGTACTCCAACAAGTAACAATTTTCTGTATTCTTGCTGCAGGCAGGCAGCAGCAGCAGCAGCTGACTGTTACATCCTATGACATCTCAACACAAACTCCAGAGCAAAGGGAGAGAAGAGTGAGGACAGAAGAAGAGAGGGAAAAAGGCAGAGAGAAGGAAAGATCATGTTTAGTTAAGTGAGCCAATTTCCTGCAGCCATTTGTGCCACTTCCAGCCCAGGGGACAAGGAGGAAACACAAGGTCTTTGCACGAGACAAAAACTTGCTTACGTTCGGATGTCCTCTCCCAGGAAGCAGCGGTTGCGAAGTAGCCCCGCCCACAGCTGGACTCCCACGATGCCAAAGATGAAAAAGACAAAGAAGCAGAGGAGAAGGACATTTCCGAGCATGGGCAGGGTGTCCAACAGCAGCGTCACCAAGATCCGCATACCTACACAGTGGAACACAAAAAGGTACAAATGCCATCACTGCACCGGATGACATGTGTATACATGCATGATTGACAGCGGAGTTTTCCATGTGGTGCAGCAGCTAGCCTTTTTACCAACGCTCTAGTTACCATGACAACCTCTATTGATCCTCTGAGCTCCGAACCCACAACTTCATCCCTAGCAGCCAATATAATTATAAGTGATGACAATACTGAAAGTGACAGTTTGACGTAATTTCATCCTCTGGGAATTGAACTCTCAGCTTCCCTGTAGCTAGTGTTATCTAACCACATGCATTCAGCATCCATCTCCAGTTGTCAGCCGTGTTTAGCGTCAGCAAAGTCAGGAAATCTAGTCCCTGAGGCCCTGACTATGTGTTCTGTCCCCTTTCACTTATATCACAGCCTTGTCACAATGACCACACTTACAGCATAGCACAGTTTTTTTTCTGCTCCTTTCCGACAGTGGCGATGCTATTTAAATTGAAATCTCCTTGAGTTTCCAAAACCTCCAGACTGTTTGTGCTGCGCCACTGCAGGGGGAAAGTTCTGCCTGGATGCATTAGCATTTGGTGACGGGTGGAAAACAAAAACATTCCCTGGTTTGTTTGCGAGTTTTACAGTAATCAGGACGGGACTAAACTGCACTAAGCTCAGCAGTTAATTATATATTCAAACTGAATTTTGTGCCTGAAGCTAAATATTATCAAAAGTCCCTTTTCACTGAGTCTGAATGAAATGAAACTCACACTATTATCCAGAAAATAATCATTAATTATTCATGCAAAATATTATTTTTCTTTTTTAGGTCAAAACTAATAATCATTTTGACACACACACACACACAAAACAAGATTACTACCTGTTACTACATTCTCCCGTTTGAGCATTAAATGGCATTTTTAAAGGTTATGACACATAATATTACAGTATTTTTGGAATAACAAAGACCTGTGGAGAAAAAATTAGGTAAACACTGGAAACAAAATTGCTTTTTAACTTAATCTCAACGCCCCCTTCCTCTTTAGAAATATAGAAAGGGTCCTGACGGCAGGTTTTTGATGTTGTTACCAACCCAGTCTTCTCTGTATTCTCAACATAAATCTCCTAAAACTGATTTTTGGTTTGGTTTTCTCGTCCTTTATGACAGTATTAGGAAAGAGTTCACTATTAAAAGTCCATCTATCGCTCATCAATCCAATTCAGTCGACCATCTATCCTTTCTTAATGATTCAGCAACGATTCAGCTGCAGAACCGGTAGTAGAGTTACAGGACATGTGCTTTCATGTGACAGGTGAGGGTCAATCCATTAGAACAGAGCTCTAACAAGATGTAGAGAGACCAGTAAATCACAATATTAATATTAATACAGTTCTGGTCTGTGAGACACACATGGAGGAGGAGTTACAATCATGTTCATAAATCTTTTAAATACCTGTTTTAAATCATCGTGTGATCACCAATCTGTCTTATATGATCTTTAACTTTTAACATATTGCCTTTTTATATCTGTCGTTTGGCTGTTTCTCACCGAATAAAGGTTATACACAGGGATAAAACCTTACACACACTCTTACGATGCATGCTCCTCATCAAAATCTTAGTATGTCAGTATGCACGCCTAAAATAGACAGCAATACTCTGGAGAAACTAGAGCACTTCATACAGCACATGGAAATATGTGCATGCACACACTGAGTAAACAGCACACAGAGGCCTTACTATGAAGGCATCTGTGTGCGGTGAAACCTGCTTAGCAAAAACAAACATTTGACGGCACTGACATGCTCTATATTTAGATCTAGAATATTTTCTCCATACGCCATTCCGGGTGAGCAATATACTGACTTTTAATTGCTTAGAACAATACAGAGGTGGGCAGAAAATACAACGAGATTTAAAATTGGATTGGCGCCGCGCTCGCTCCCAGAGTTATAATCCACCCTGTTAAGGTAGGTATAATTAAAATGATGCAATCCAACGGCGCACAAGAGACAGACTCCGCGAGAGCATCAGAAATATCCAGATAGTCATGCCACAGGGATGAATTAAGTTTTATGGAGCCTACATTTTTAAGAAAAGAAACAAATATTTACTTTCATGTTGCCAGGCAATACATGTTATTTTAGCCATTTAAGAAGTGAAAATCAAACAAGCAGAAGATTTTCCTAATATGTTCATGTGAAATGTAGACGGGCACCTGAACAAATGGCTTTTTTAAAACCCCACTGACCGGGAAACATGAGTCAAGTTCACGTGCAATGAAATAAATCTAAAATAATAATAACAAGTAGAGGGTTATTATGAAAGGTCAGAAATATTACAGCTAAAGAGCTGAAAGAACAACATGAGAAGAGAGCTTAAGTCCCTGGGCTGCCACTTTTGTTTCTCCAAGTAATCTGTATTTTTTTTCTCCTGTGCTTGAAAGTAAACGCCTATCGCGGTGAAGAAGTGCAGCATTTTCACCGACATGATGTCTCCCACATAAACAACACTGTACAGAGATGTAGCAGACTTGTCTGATGTGTGCAGAGGTGTGTGTGTGTGTGTGTGTGTGTGTGTTGTTAGTTTGCACCAGCTTGATGTCGTTTGCACACGATTTAATGAAGGCGAACGCGGTGGACAGCCACGCGTCGTGGCACCGTGTTCTGGCGCAGAACTTCAAAAATCTCACGCTGCAGATGTATCAACATCTCTGTCCTGCTGCCTTCAGATGTTCACACTGTGCAAAGCAGCTGTGCGCAGCAAGAACGGCTGACATTCATTAGAAACACATCTAATTGGAGAAGTGCTTCATTAAAATGATTTATTTACATTTTAAGCATTGTTTCGCCTTTTTCCTGTGCATTTGCTCTGTACCAGCCACTAAAAAAAAACGGCGGCCAGAGAGCGCTGATTACTGTATCTAGGCTACAGCACAAAAACACATTTGACATCTGTCTAACAATAGATACTTCCCATCCACTTAGGAAGAAAGAAAACCCGAGAGACAGAGTGATAGCAGGACATCAGACACAAACAAAGACGATAAGTAGAAAAAGTCCAACCTGGCTGCAAGCCTGGCTGGCTTGAACCCCACAAATACTATCTCTGATCACAAATCAAATAAAAGAAAAACAAAGAGGAAAAATAAAAGAAGTCAGTTGGCGTTTAACATCCTGAGGGTGTCTGGGGTTGTGTGTACCTGTGACTATGAGTTTGTGGGCTTTGGGGTATGTTTGTGCCTCTCTCTGTCACTGACCTTGAGTTTCCAGCCTCAGGTAATACCTCTCACTGACACCCTCATTGCTATCCTCTCCCTTTATCTTCTCCCATTCTACCTCCCTGTGTCAGACCCTTCAAGGAGCAAACCTGTTTTTGTAAAGATGCTTCCTCAGGGCTACTGTTAGCTCCACGATAAGATTAATATTACACTTTGAGACCTTAGAGAGGTAGAACAACACAACAGATGTGTGTGTGTGTGTGTGCGTCACCGTGTGTGGTACGGTCCGTGATGATAGCTTGAGAGAAACGGACAACCTGCCATGCTTTATAATTGTGTTTGGGTTATGTGCGGTGCCTAAAGCACTCACTCACGCACACACACTGAAACACACACACTTGTACAAACATATAACGTCATGGTTTACATCAGAGGATCTCAGGTCAGCCTGTGACTTATTTTAGGAAAGTAGGGTCATCATTCAAATACACACACACCGACACACCTACACACAACAGTCTTTTAACTTGCTGCAGCCTTGACAACATACACGTACTGTTAATACCTAAAATCTAAAAGAAAATGTTAAAAAAAGAAAGAAAGAAATGGTAAAAGCCCGGTCTATAAACCTCTATAAGGGAGGTGTATTGATCAAAATGGCTACAGACACTGGCAGCCCGAACCTGAAAAACAGCTTGGCCGCCCGCCTAATGTATGCTGGTTAATAATCTTGTACGTTGTTATGACACCATTGTCTAGCGATCCTCTTTAGCTGTAGATTCATGGCCGCTTCTGTCACAGAGCTTTTAAGGAAATGAAAAATTATGTGCAAGTTCTCACTCAGCACTGGTGCCGTATACTGTACACCCTCTTTGGAAGTGAGATTAAAGCAAACAGCAAGTGCCGGAGCATCCGTCAACTTACTGTTAAGTAGCGACAGTATGGGCGGACATACATCACGTTTTTTTTTTTTTTTCCCCATGTAGTTTTGCATTGGTGCTGCAAAAACACCACTGTGACTAACATTTTGCAGCACAGTAGCTTTGATCTTCAAGTTCAGAGAACCACCATGGTGTGGTGAATTAATAAGCCTTGAAAAGGTTCAAACATGGACTTACTTGGCACTCTGTTGATGGCCCGCAGTGGCCTGAGTACTCGGACGGTACGGATGGCTGACAGACTGGCATTGTGACCGTCCAGAGAATACTCCATCACCCTGAAGACATGGTCAGAGAAAGTGCAGGAAGAGAGACTTTTACTTCACGTTCTGTATTTAAAAATCTATCCACACAAAGCAACAACAAGAATACTAAGAGCACCAGAAATACAATAATGCTAATAATGGCAGCTACCCACATAATTACTGTACATGTAATTACATAGAGTCACAAGCGCTTTTTTTCCCCCCCTCTGTATAGTCTGTGCTGCGGCACCCAAACATAAATGTGACAAGTGGGCAGAGACGGACAGTTATGGTCTGTGACTGTGCTGGCTTCATGAGGAAAGTGTGTGTGGTCATACCAACTCAGCCCTTGCAGCGTGGGAGTATCTAAAGGAATGTTCACTGCTGATTGGGTGCCGGCCTCGCCTCAACCTACAGCATATAGTGACCTGAGCCTTTAGTGCGGCTCAGACTGATACTGAATATCTCTCTTGAAGATCTTTTTTTCTGTCGTGTCTGTTTATTTTCACCAGGTTCGGTTTTTAAAAAGAACTGAAGGCTTTTGTTTGTTCTTGCGTATCAACCTGAAGGTAAAAGCTTTCTATAAATGCAAATACGATAAATACTTTGTCTGGGCCTAATACACATATGTACATCGCCCTTATTGGCTTAGATAGGTTCAAGCAAACGCAGAGAAAAGTGCAGCACAGGAAAAGGACATGTCTGTTTCGGTAATGACAGGACATTATGAGGACACACAGATACGTAAACACACCCACAGGCACAAACACATGCACCTGTACCATGTAAACCATATTCACGCCTAAGGCTGTGTGCTGTGTGTGTGTGTGTGCTTGTTTGTGCGACATGGCATTTATACTCGTCCGACTGTTTACATCGAGTCCACTGAAGGGTTATTTTTATTCCGAGCAGACTGACAGAGAAAATTGAGCAATTTGCAGGGCATGAACAAAAAAGGATTGTGGGATACTAACCCTGCCATGACGATGACAAAGTCGAGTTGGTTCCACTTGTCGCCAAGGTAACAATTCGGGCCAAAGATTCCCAGAGCCACCATCTTGATGACCATTTCCACAGCGAAGAAAGCAAAGATACAGTCGTCCAGTACCTGAAGGAGCATGTTGAAAAACAGCAAACATGGAGACAGAATTCATATTTAACACAATAAGACAGAGACAGACAGGGAATGGTCCTCATCAATATGGTGACACATTTGAAGAAAAGCTGCAGAAGTGCCAGCGGAGGAAAAGAAAGTCTTGTCTCCATTACTTAGTTTCATCCCAGTAGGGAATAGCTTTGGCTTGGCATGGTTATGGCTGTGTCTCAATTAATTAGACATCCACCACAGCAAAAAGAACGTCTGTATTTGGATAGAATGAGAAGAGTCAATGTCGCTCCACAGCGAGAACAGCTGAGACAAGAGAAAGAACGGAAGACGCTGATTATTGTTAACTGCTCTTTACAATCACTTCACGGCAACTTAAAGCAGAATGCGAGAGCAATCCTTGATTATGTATATAAAATTATCAACAGTCTGCGATAAATGGAATCATACGGTGTCTAAACGACGATAACTCTTTTTAGGATTATTTAAGATTAATTATACATAAATAAACTGGTGTCTTAAATAGGTGATGATTCAAATAGCTGGCTAGTATGGTAAATTGGTGTATCTTTAAGAAAGACAGTTTTACAAACAGACCATATATCCGCCCCTGCCCCAAAAGCGTGAAGGAACACACCCAAGATTGGGCCAGATTCCAGCTGTCTCCCTATTGGCTGGAGAAACACACTAATTTAAGCGCAGGGCGGGACATCCTTCAGTCTGTGCAGACACTTCAACCTGAGAGGACGTGCTGTTTTGAGCGCGAGCAGAAAAATTCTGAGCGCACAGGACAAGTTTTGTGCGAGAGCAGAAAAAATTTGAGAGCGCACAGGACATGTTTTGAGCGTGAGCAGAAAAAATCTGAGCGCACAGGACATGTTTTGAGCGCGAGCACATATACATATAACAATAAATCTGAGCATGAGAAGGAGAAATCATGGTCTCAAACTGAAAATGTGCGCTCTTGAATAAAGATAGGATAATTCGTCCATAGTTATGTTTCTTAGATTTGGCCTCATGAGCGACGTTTGCTTAAACACTGATTCAGGTAGTAAAAATTAAAACTGTGACAGGTGCCTATATGAGAACATCAAGGTAAGCAACACCTATTCTAATGGAAACATTTCACAGTTATCTAGCCTTATTTAAATCTGTCGTCATAGACGGTGTAGAGGTAACTGGCGTGTCAATGAGATGTAACGTTAGTCGTGTTTTCACGGAGAGGAAGCTCCCAGGCTCCGGTTACAAGGTGGAGGGTGTTACACTGACCTGTAGGATGCGGCACCACTCTGAATGGCAGTCGACATCTTCACAAGGCTGGAACATCCCCAGAGTGACACAGTTGAGCAGGATCACCAACATGGATATGTGCTCGAACCACGTGCAGGAAGAGGTTAAGGTCAAAACACGCAGGATGTCGTTTTTTTTAAATAATTAACAACAACGGGGTGTTGAATTACACACTTTACAAGGTACAAGCAGGCTCATGCGAGATCAGGTGCAAACCACAGACAGGAGCAACATGGCCTGGTGACCTGTTGCAGAGTGAGACGAGCTGAAACGGAAAAGAGCCTTGTCGAAAATGTGAATTCAACACGAGGCTCAAATTGTTCGTATGAGTCTCTAGGGCAAAAGGGCCTGACAGAAAGACTCCAGCTCAACCTGACAGAGGTCACTGGGCTAAATGACTGAAATGTTTGACTTGATTCTGGAGACCATTATTCATTACGGCACAGGCCCTCAGCAATCAGGAGGGACAGCCCAGGGGCTGAATCAGAGCTCCAGTCCAGAAAAGTCACCGATATAACATGATACATAATGGAATATATAAGCATACATAAAGAGCATGAAAATGGGAATCCAGCATGAGAGAATGCGAGTAAACAAACACCCCGCCAACACACTGGAACCGGATGCCAATAAGAAGTTTTGTGCGAGCCTAATGCACATAATGGGTCTAATAATGACCCAGTGGGCCTGGCTGTTTGGCTGTTAATCTGCTTACAGGCTTCTTTTTTTTTTACAATTCCTCAAAGAAATGTTTGAATGGCTCCATGTCTCCTCTATATCCTGCTGCACCATTTGCTAATATATCAATGACAGGAAGTGACTAACTCACTAAGAAAAAAAGCTATTCTACCAGAAGCAGGAATGGAGAAACATATTTATGGAATCTGATTTCAATATCTAAAAAGTTTGAGTTATCCTTTGCAAAACTTTGTGTCTCGAGATTTGTTTTGCGAATAAAGTCCTTACTTTCTTGTCACCTCTGACCTGACTGAAATAGTACCTGTGAATAATCGATTGTTGATTGTGTTATCTTTATCCTTTTTGGACTACCAATCTATTTACTGATAAAGCACTCAAACAGCTACAGTCAACAGTGGATATTGTTGTTTTTTTTTCCTTCAGTTCTTCCGTTTCAGTGTCTTTTATATTCACATCAGAAAAGCTGGACAGAAAGACAGACGGAACGTTTTGATTTATCCGGGTTTGTTTAGGCCTCTTATTGATGTAGCCTAAGTGCAGCAACATGGGTGGCGACTAAAATTACACCGTCATTTGTGTCAACTAAATTAGAGACGACAGATCTAAAAAGACGGAAAAAAATCATAACTTCTGTCTCTTTTTTTTCTTCCTTGAAACAGTTAAAAATCTGGTGGAGATTGTTCAGCGATGTACAACAAAGAGACATTCACCTTGAGCGCCGATAACAGATGATATGGATCACAGTGTTTTTACACTTTTACTGTTCAAATACATAGATCAGTCATATTCACACTGACAACATGCTGCCACATGGCGTGATACCGTAAATCAAACCAGCCTATATAATATACTGTATATGGACAGTATGGCACTCTATGGCCGAAGATGTCCCATCATAATGAGAAAAAAATAATATATGTCATGAAATCAAAGTTTGACAAAGACAGTGCTGTTTTCTACTTTAGTTTGAGTGTGTGTGACACACACACACTCAGTGGTCTGGTGTGTGACTGATTTGCAGCATTGAAGTATACCCAGGAGGAAGAACTGCTAATTAGAAAAGGTTAAACAAATAGCGACCACTGTCTTCTACATCACACACATACTCACAAAGGATGGCATGCATATTTTAGGCAGATTACATAAAGGGTACGTCACGCACACACACACACACGCACAATGACAATCAAGATTCACTGGTGTGATCAGAGGCCAAGACAGAAGCTTGTATGAGCGACCCTCCCGTGGCTGTTACAGTATAGATTAACTACGGTCTCCTACAGCCTTTAATTTATCCTATACTATACTGACAACTTTGCGGAGACATCATATTGCTCAACACCCAGGTGCACAGTGCACGGCACACAATGTTAATATTGAACTTCTTAGACTAAACATGTCTATATCGAGAAACCCACGAGAAAATCGCAAAACTTGCTCCTGGGGGGGAATTTAACTCCCTTATGGATGTAAGAAAAAAAAAAGGGTCTATACAATGCAACTACACGCTGAAAATGCAATTTAACATGTAGCTCCTGTAGCAGTGAATGAAAATCGACCCAGAGAGCAATTAGGAATAAAGGCTGAATACATTAAAAATATAAAAGATGTTAAAGGGAAGGAGCTACTGCACACACAGTCAGAGTAATGAGGGGTCCTGTGCAATTCTAAGGGGGACACAGCAAAAAGACTGTTATATACACTATAGTACTCTCCTACATCTTGGGCTCAGCAGTAGATCATGTTCTGTTTGTGTTTCTTTGTAACATATAGTTATTCATAATCACTCAATCTGAAAATTGAATTAGTTAAATATCTCAATCAGTTCGCAGCAGCAACCCACAATTTCCTGAATCTGCATTTTACATTTTTGAACAAACATGTCATAAATATAGTCTTTGCTCGCGCCAACACATCATCTGTATGCCGGCCCATTTTCACATCTGACAGAGGATTTCCTGAGTCCTGGCTTCCACGACTCAGGATGCTTAATTAACCAAACCTGACAAGTCTACAATGTGCTCTGCCAAAACGCCACGTCGTCTTCATTCCCCCAGCTGACAAAGGCTTCCCTCGGTTCGCTTTGAGGGATGTTAAAGATATGGATTTGGATATCTGGATGAATTAAAGGCTCGCTTTTATTGTGCTGTTTTAGTTGCAGGTCACGTCTGCCCTGATGTCCATCTGAGCGTTAAACAATCTCGCGTGCTCACACTGCTCATTTGCTTATCTCCCGTTTCTCATAAGTCGTGATACCGAAGGGTAACTTGACTGTCAGCGCGCCAGGCTCCCATTGCTGTGGTATGCAAGCAGCTGGATATTCAAGTTAACAGTAGCAGTACTACTGTGGGAGGCAGGAAGAATGCAAACCCCGCCGCTTATCCTCCAGAGACACATTTAAAAAGAACGAAAGGGAGAAATAAACTAGGGGCATCGAAGACGTTTTAACATTTTAAAGAAGGACAGACATAAAAAGGGAGAATTATGGCAAACAGCGTGAGATATGAGTGGTATGGAAAGTCCGGTTCAGAGGTCACGTTCACACAGGGAGCAGCATCAGCTTTGAGGCATTATGGATGTTGTTTGTGTTGTACGTACCCGGTCTACAAGTGTGTTAGATGAGCATTTAGCCATTATACCGGTGTAAAACATCAGCAGCCTCAGGGGAGTAGCACTAAAACATTACAATGTGTTGTTCTGAGCATTAATACAGAGAAAGAGGAAAAAACACGTTTTCAATCACATGGAAAAAATGCCTCGGGCCGGTCTGTCACTATACATGCTTCAAAGAGACGGATAGACACACACATGCACAGACGCACACACACACGCTAGGTCAAACAACCTAAGGTCGATCCTTCCTTCAGAGATGAAAGATTCAGTAATCTGCAGCAGAATTAAAATGCGATTTGAATATTCAGAGGATCTCTCTCGTCACTCTGTGCCTCCCTCTGCTCTGCTCTCTCTAATTCCTCTTTAATCTCCACAGTCAACACCTCCTGAGCCCCCTTCTGTCTTCAGCTCTCCCACACACACACACACACACACACACACACACACACACGCAGATGCATAAACACACACGAGCATTAACGTGTAAGTCATCAAAGTCAAGCCGCGCTGTCATTGCTAAGAGAGCGCCGCGTTCACGCTGATTTGCAGTTAACAGAAAACAACAAAGATCTGGGTGTGTTTTTCAAATTTTGTTTGACTGTCTCTCTTCTGTCTCTTTCACACACACACACTCAGTTTCAGAAGTATAGTCATGTCTTCCCTATGTTGCTATGCACTAGATCAAATATAGCGTCCACTGCTTTCCCCCTGTGGCAGAGACAAAGCGTGCCACACGATGCCCATGGTCTCACTTGCTAAGGTCGATTCATGCCTCAGCAGTCTGAGGAAAAAAATGGGTCTGTGTCGTGTCACACAGGAAGTGGGGGATTGTTGGTATTCATGAGTCTGGCTCTGGGCGATAGTTCAACATTACCATAAATCACCTGTTCGTAATAGTAATGGGGACCCATATGCACTAGAAATCAAAGACTGACCCAGTTTGGGTCAAGATAAAACTGATGTAATACGTTGTTACTTCTACCAGAATGAATGTTTATTTTATATTACATATATATTATAATTACAAACCACTATACACAAACATGCAGGTCTAAAGCAGCCTTGTGTAACTTTTCTACTCCAAAATAACAGGGGAACAGGATTAAGTTAATCCAGTTGATTCAGTTTTAAGTCATCTTTAACTCAGGGATTGCATTTTTTTTAATACTGCATATTTACAGCTGCCAATTTCTGAGATCTGGAGAAAAAAAATTATGTTTTTACAGACAAAGTTTCAGCGTGAGAGTGTCAACATAACCAAAGAAACACACTGCATCTAGGATAAGGAGACTATATTCTATCCTATAGCTGCCGGTAACCCAGAATGAGGGTACTGGGTATAGCCATAATCAAGTGTGGTGGACATAACAAGAGATGGATCTGTTGAAAGGTTTGTAAACGTAAAGTAGGGCATTTTCAGGCAGATTGGTAGTTTCTTAGTATTGATGATTGCTGATCAGTGTTTAAACCAAAGACACAGGAAAATAAATCTGTGTATTGTCTTCTTGGAAACTAAGACATCCATGACAAGTGCAGAGTGGCTTGTTGATGTATTCATCTACATGAAGGCTTTAATTGTGAGGCCGATGCAGGAAGATTTTAGTGAATGAAATGTCCTACACAGCGAGTGATGGACAATTTGAGCATTGTTCAGCCAGACCATTATTGAACTAGTTAATGGTTCTATCAATATCTTAGCTCCTATAAACAGGTCAGTTGAAGCAATGGGAGCAATTTAGTGTCTTGCCCAAGGGCAAGAGTAAATTACTTTGTACTGGAAGAGATGTCAGGATGCAAAGGTAGACAAACACATGCAAGCAAAGAAAGTTTCGAGAAGGCTGGGAAGCTTCCAAAAAAAAGAGAAAACCTCTCAGAGCATCAATTTCAGACTGTTACTATATAATGAGTGTGGTGCGAGTCGGTGTTTATCTTCAGCATCTGCTGTGCAAATGTGTAACAATAAGAACCCACCGAGGTAAACAAGACGCGGATATCACAATGCACGGTATTAAGCATTTGTAAGAGCCTGTTAAATCTGCACCACACTCTGTCATAGCAAAGTCTCACACCTACAGCAACTGTGATAACACTTACGCACATTCATTAACTGAACACACACACAAAGGCATAGCACTTGTGCACACACATGTACCCTCGGAGCAAAGCACGGTTTGTGTTTTTCATTTTCGTTTCAACTGGACATGAAAAGAGTATACACACAGTAGCACTGTGCAGGTACACAAACACACACACTCACACACACATATTTAGACACAAGCGGCCGCTGATGCAAGACAGCAATTCCCCATCACAACCTCTTAGGCATACATGGATGCACACAAGCATGAATATGCTGGAGAGGTCTCACAGAGCACTCCACAATGCATACACAATGTCAAGCCCACTCCAGTTGAGCTGTCAGGTCGGTGCCAGTGGATGCAGAGAGAGCAGAGAGGGAGGGGAAACAGTCGAGGATCACAGAAGCACTGCAGACAAAGACATGTCCTGTTGTCTCCCATCACTGTAGTCCACCCACAGTTGTAGAAAAATGATAAAATCTTAGTTTGCTTTCAATAAATTGAGTATGTTTTGTCTTGTTAGAGGTTTCTACCTCCTCCCGTCTTTCTTCCATCTTCCCAGTGTTCACTATATGTGTTAAACATGAGCTACACAGAATTTATCTCGGTCTGCTGCACGGCTTAGCGCTCTTTGTTCTGAGATAAACTACAAATTTAGCCTGAGCCAGTCTGATTATCAGCCCTCAAACTTGTTTGTGCTTCAGCACAACAAAGTTTTCCGTCTGACTGCGTGTCCGCACACCAATTAAAGAGAGAGCGAGAGCGCAGGCACGGTTCCTTCAGTTTATTCTTTTGTGTTACAGTAAGTGAGGCAGCCTGCGCAACCACGGGGAATCTAGCTGTAAAAAAAAAAAATGTTCTGTGCAGATGTCACCGGTCACAGTCGGTGCTCACGATTTCCAGAGCCTCGCAGCTCTTTGCCTGCAGCTTATCGGCCGTCACTCTCTTGTGTCAGGTGAAATTTTCGCAGCCAAGTGGATGGAATTCAGACCTGTCTGTTTAGCTTCGTCCGCCTCGTTCCCCTGAATTTAGAGCTAAAGGAGAGGTAATTAGTGTGAGAGGTTTTAGATCGGTGACCGGTCGCACAGCACTTAACTCTGCCATGGAGACAGATGGCTCGGATGGGGGGGTGGACAAATCTATGCATCCGTGCACACAAAAGTAGAGAGGTAGAGACGAAACACTGCGACACTAATGTGCATTCCTAAAGTGGATTGGGGTTTAATGGACAGGAAGCAGGAAATGGAGAGAGAAGACAAAGAGAGTTTACTGTATGTGAAAAAAATGTTATATATCTGGATGTAAATAGATGTTCCAGTGAGCTTATTATTCAAAGATGTGTGTGACAGAGTCTTGTAAATTATTAGATTTGTACATTTGCTTCTTCCGACACGAGCATTTGTTCTGTCCGACAAAGTTTTAGTTCCAACATTTAAGATATCCGACCAACTCCTTCCTCGTTTGGTCCATGCACACATTCTTCCACGCATGGTAACGATTTATCAACGCAACTGTGCCAGACTTCCAGCAGCTTTGTCCCTCTATCTCAGTGGTCGGCAAATAAGTTTGGACCCGGGCCATTTTTTTTTTTTCACGTGCCAATTAGTGTTCCAACCTGTGCGTCAAGTAAAGAGGCTGCGAGGATGTTCTGGCTGCTGTCACGTTACTTATCAGCTACTTTTCAATAAATGTTGTGAAGTCTGTGGAATTGTTGTATTTTTGACAGAAAACATGGGGTTTAAAAGATATATTTAAAAATATATATATTTTAAAATAAATCAACGTCATTTAGTGGGCCAGATATAATTGATGGCGGGCCAGTTTTGGCCCGCGGGCCGCTAATTGCCGACCCCTGCTCTATCTGTTAATGTCCAGGCATCAAACAAAAACGACTTTTAATTCTTTAACCTGTATTTATATATTTTTTATTTGAAAATGTAAAAAAAATGCAGTTATTTTAACTCGGTCTTGCTCGAAACTAGGTTAACTCCCCCTTTTCCCGTCCTCCTATCCTCCTCCCCCTTCAATCCCTCATCCCTCAGCTCCTTGACTCTCACCTTCACCCCTTCTCTCTCTCTCTCTCTTAGCTTTTCACCTCCCTGCATCCCATCCCTCTTTCATTTTAAGGAGAGCAAAATCAATCCTATCCAGTGTATTAACCTAATCAGACTTTTTACTCAGGTCAGTCATGACAGCGTCGTGTCCGTGCGTGTGCATCATGTGTGTATATTTGCGTTGCCAACTTGCAGTGTCCTTTGCCATATCCAAGGACCATATCTTTGTATATTATTACTCTGTACCAAGTGGTTTTTTATTAGACCTGCCTAACAGTGTAATATACCTTGCCAACGGCCAGAATACTGTTTGAACGGTTGGATGAACAAAGAACAGGACTTGGGTTCATGCTAGTTAAACACGAGGCTGGAAAAATTATGGTTTCTTCGAATTGGCTTTGGCGTCATCCACAATCTTTCTGACAGGAACCAAGTGTTATCTGTCTAAACCATAAAAGCAACATACTGTAAATCATGCCTTAGTTGCTAGGAGCAGCGTATTGTGCTGGACATTTTTCTTTGCAGATAAGCTCAGTATTAGCATTCTGTGCTGGCAGTGAAAACTGTGTGCGAGAAGGTTGTGACAAAATGATACAAACCTCACGGATAAATGACTTATTACACTATCAACTGATATCATCGCTGTTTTGAGAATATTTTAGCGTGTTATTCAAAATCCATTTATTATTTATAGCTGATAAAAATCATTTTTTTGTCTCTTTCTTTACAACATACTACACAATCCGCCCTTAAACCCTCGGTTTTTCCCCTTGGGTAAAGTGTAGCCCAACCCACAGCCTCCACACTCTTATGGCAACGTCCATGAAGCCAAATACTTTTCCACACACCAATGGATGATGACACAGTGGGTTTAGACCTGAGTGGAACATATTAACATATGCAAACTGATTCGATTAACAATGTATGTCAGAAGAACCTTCAAAATATTGGTAATTTGGCTCTAGTGTGGTTCAGATTTGCTAATAATTTAACTTTCTGCGTTTGTGGTCTCACTTGTCACTTGCAGACACTATTTAAACACCTTTGGCTGATTTCTTGGAGAGCAAATCTCCGGGGAACTCATTTCTGCTCCAACCAAACAGCAGCGATGAAGAGTGCCGCTGGGGTTCAGAGCTTCTCTGCCTGCTGGCATCGCCTCACAGACCATCAGAGGCTGTTTGTCCTCCTTTCTTCATCACTCCATTCTCCGTTAATGAGCTCTGTTCCTGCTCTGTTGTCCTCTCTTCTCTTTTTCCACCCTCCATAGCTCATCTAGAAACTTCATTGTGAATCTCTGCTCTGACCAAAACCTCCTCATCTCACCCCCGTTAGTCTGTTCCTCCCTATTCCATCATCGCTTTCCTAACCGCTCTGCGCTCTCCGTCAGTTCCTCCTCCTCTTTGCTAGTGATCCGTCTCACTCTGTCGATGTGGCGGTGGAGTGCTTCCAATCCAGATTCCAAGATTTGTTAGATTGGGATGATTGTTCATTTATTTCACCATCTGTCACAGAAAAACAAACGCACACGCTCTCGATAACATTACCTCAGACATAAAGAATTCACTACTTCAAAGACTTTGCCAACAGAATGACTAGATGCAGATCGCATGTCTCGTGTAGCTACTGCGTGAGAGTGTGTATGTGTGTGTGTGTGTGTGTGTGTGTGAGAACTCAGTTCATCACAGTGAAGTCCCTGAAGACGTCACGATTCAGAAACAGAAACTCATAAATCAGCCTGTCCCTGAACTCTCTCCTCTCTCCCTCTTCTCCTCTTTCTCTCTTTCATCTATCCATTCCTGCATCCCTCCATCCCTCCTCCTCCTCCCACACCCCTGAGAGGAGGCTGAGGCAGCAGTGACGCAGTTACACCAGGATTCCCTCTGTCTCTCTGCTGCACGCTCTCATCTCCTACTTACTTCCCACTGCCTTTTTAATCTTCTACGCTGATGGCACTTTTTCATCCACGGCGAAACGTTTTCCGAGCGACTTTACATCGACCCTCAGCTCAGATTATGTAAAATATGAATCCATTTTGTACATTAAGAGAAATCTGGATGTGCACCGAGAAAAATCTGACATTTTTCCATCCGGCACGACAAAACAGAAACAGTTCTGACAAGTGTTTGTTCCGTGCAGCGCTGCAATGTGCCAAAATATGTACAATAAAACATTCCTGACATGCAACACACCTGAACAAAAGGCATCCCAAGGTGAGATTCTCTTTCCCATGGCATCTGTCTCACCACGTGCGTGCACAGTGTGCGCACAGGTGTGTGTGTGTGTGTGTCACGGTGTGTCAAAGAGGAAAAAGGGAGGAGAAAAAGACACAGAGAGCCCTAAATAGAGCAGCTGCATCTTTTGGGGCCTGGCCTTAAACCCTCAACTCTCACACACACACACACACACAGACACACAAACACACCGTAGGCTACCGAACATGCCTGAAATGGTTCACCCGTTCAGCTCGACCTTGAAGCATTGGCTCCTCTACATGTACCATGCAGACGCTCACCACACAGGCAGGTTGATATCACCTCTTTCCCTCTGTGCCACAGAGCTAGAAAACACATCAGTGAGCTGTTCAGTACAATCATCACAAGAACTGACAAATGTATTTTAATCAGTCACTCAATTAACATTTACAAATGCAGCGTTTACTCCAGTTTGTAAAAAAAAAAAAAAAAGGCTGACTTTTAGTCTCTATCATGGGCATAAGCACCAAAAACCTCAGATACTACATTTCCCACAATGCAACACAAGGCACATGTCCTCATCTCTGAACCTTCACGCTCTGTCCAAGCGCTCGAGTACAAGCTAAGGGAACACTCGTGACATCACTGCAACATCACCAGAGTTATTTTCAGACTTGACGGAGCTCCAGAAGATATTATGCAACTGTTCTCTATAGCCTGAGCAGTACGAGGACGAGTCACCTGATCTGCACGCCTGAAATAAATATGGTGCTCCTTTAACAGTGAAGTAATGTATTTGTGACTTCACTTTCGGGGACTGAGAGCCACAGACAAGATCGGGAAGTCAGAAAGTATTAAGGCCCAGACTAATGCATTGTTGTTTGGGGTCTTTTCATGGTACTACAACATCATCCTGTAACATGTAACCACTTTATGTACATGTACAGTGCAAGATAGAAACATCCTGACTGATTAAAGCGATTAGGAGGGCCACTTGTATCATGCGTGCATTTCTCTCTCAGTCTCTTTGACACAGTTTCGTCAGGATTCTGGTTGCTTGGTAACCGACCGCAGTCCGAGGATTCCAGAGAGGAGAGCTGTCCACACACGGGGAGAGAGAGAGAGAGAGAGAGAGAGAGAGAGAGAGAGAGAGAGAGAGAGAGAGAGAGAGAGAGAGAGAGAGAGAGAGAGAGAGAGAGAGAGAGAGAGAGAGTTTTAAGGACAGGAAGGTGTTTTGTGTCCTTTGTCTGCATTTCGGTCACCGTGTTTACATTTTTCTCAGATTGTTTCCTCCGTGTATTTTCTCCTCTTTTCACAGTCTTCATCCTCCACTCCACCCTCCTGTCCCCACCTCTTTCCTCCTCCCCCTCAACGAGTCTCACGCTCCATATCGTCAAGGGAGAGGGGTGGAAAAAAAAAATAGATCACCTCCCTCTCATTTCCCTTCTCTCTCCCTCCCCTGTCCCCTGCCTCTACATGCCAACATACATGTCATATAATCCAAATATAATCCATTACATACAAGCCATCTCCTCACACACACAGTAATCCTGTCTCTCTTTCTTTATCCTGTTATGTTAAACTTCCAAAGGAAGTTTTCTTATCACAGCCACATGCACGGTGTTTAGGCTGAATCTCACATAAATCACACAAAAAGCCGGTCAGTTCAGAATAAATTGAAAAGGGGCTGCTGTAAATGTCCGGGGAAATGTGTGGCAGTGTTTCAGTGCTCTAGTCAAGTGTTTGTTTGGGAGCTTCATGGCTCCTCAGAGAACCATAGTGCTGACCCCACAGTATTGTTTTTACTGCTTTAGTGTGTTGTATAGATCACTCCTGCTGACTGCTTCATTGTTTGCTGGGTTATATGGCCACATACACTATATAACAAAGACTCTACTGTACCTGCAGATGCTATTTAGGATGTATACATTAAACTACAACTTAACTTTATTCTGACCTATCAAAAACCTAATCTAACAAAAGAGTGGTTTCCTAAATCTTTAGGACCTTTGGGAAGTGTGAATTCTTCAAATACTAACAACAGAGGAAAAATATCAAGTAAGAGACAGAAAGAGAGAAATAATCTGTGAAACAGAACTCATAAAATAGATGATACTTTAAGGAAATAGTAATAAAAGTAAAGATTTTTAATGAAGTGAACACACACCGTGAACTACAGTGCACATCCTGCACATGAAGCAATCAATGGCAACGATTGCACGGGTTGGAGCAAGCGGCGGCAGGTCGCTCTGCAGTTCTGCAGGATATTCTGCGCTCGGGTGAGAAATCATGGCAGAAACCTGAATGTTGACATTCTTTGGCTTTACAGAGACGAGCACGAGAGAGCGATGGCAGGACCTGCTTCCTGACTTTCATCATGTTGTTTACAACACTATACATCAGTGGATTACGCGAGTCTCCCATCGTGCATCTGTCCTGGATTACCACTTTTTTTTAAATGCAGCCGTGGCTCTTTTTAAAAGTGAAAACATAACGAGGTGTAATCCGCTGAGGTATCACACGTCTGAAAGGGAGAAAAAAAAATAGAAGCGGTTTTGTTGTTGTTTTCCTCAAGAGAGAGAGGAAACATGCTGAAAGCACGGAAAAGTAACAACTTCTGGAATGACTTCACCTGCTGCAAATATGTGACACTCCGCATCAGATCAGGATTACACATACAGGCCCTGTTACCAAACCCGAATCAAAAGGTCAAAGCCTATTGGTTGTATTTCTATCTCCCACCAGATGGCCGTATGCCCTGCCCTGCCTGGCAGCATATGGACATCTGGACACAAACCAAGGAATGAGCTGTGCGCACACACACACACACACACACATACCCACACACACACACACACTATGCTTACACATGTAGAGGAACATGTTTATGAACATTTTAACATCTATCTCTCACACACATAAAATTTCACAGGATATGGACCCATTAGTAAATTTGAACAAACACACCAGTTGTCCACACACACCTTTACCCGACAACATCTATATGAGTACTGACATGCGTATGTATTCAAATAGCCTGTGTTGCATCTGTGTGTACACCTGTATGTGTGTGCACGTGGTCATTTGTGCGTCTATGAGCATGTGTGTGTGTGGCCTGGCATGTGTGAGCGGTGAATCTTGGCAGCTTTCTTTATGAGCTCACCTGATTCACTTGCAGGCGACAGCCTCCAACGACCGGACACATTACCTTCATGTGTAACTATTACATAAGCCCCCCTTCAGGTTTTTTTATCTCGCTTCTACGCCGCATTAACGCCGAAGATAATCACCGTTGGAACATCATACAGCGAGAGCGAATTAGTATTAGCTTCATGTTTGGCTTTTATCCAATGCTTTTATGTAAAAAATGACTTCAAAAGAAAGAGCATGAAGTCCGAGCTCATTAGTTTGTCTGGCCTGCTGGTTAGAGTCATGAAAGGCGGTGTGAGGAACAACATGTGGTCCACTTCAGTGTGAAAGCAGCTGTGGAAAAAAACAGGTTTGGATTTAAAAGGATTTTTGTATTATGAGTTAAAGATATTAAAATGCATCGCAATGTGGAAAATTCAGCACGAACAGGAGCTTGCACCCTGCACACAATTATAGCCTACTGACTGTTGATAATTTGCTAAAGCGCCGGCTCGAGTTAAAAGTGCACCGTGGATTAACGTTTGAGTTTATATTATAGCCCTTTGACGTTTAAGAAGTCACTTTCTATGAAGAAATTGAGTTATTGGTGCCATTTCGAGCAGTTTCACCTACTTCATAATCATTTTTAATGACCTGATTCATTAAATATGAATAAATATAATACTGTTGGCTCAAGGTCTTGTGTTTAAACCTCGACCTAACCTCTCTTTAGTTTTCTGTGGCATGCAGGTGTTTGTTCTATACCTACAGACCTTCAAAAAGTGGTCTTGAGACTTAAGACAAGACTGATCTGGAGTACTACAGCACTGTCCTGAGCAAACACCTGCAGCTTTAAAGAACACAGCGAGCCAAGCTAACCTGCCAAGAACCGAGGAGGTGCTGTCAACTTTGTTGTCTCCGAGGAAGACAAGAAGAAGAAGAGTTTATGCACTGAGGTGGGTCACACAGGCACAGACGCACTTTATAGTCTGATTTTTGAAAGCACCTCCTCCTGCTTGCATTAAACAGACATCACCAGTCTTCAGTGACTAAAACAGAGAGGTTTGATGCGTCTTCACAGTAGTCTCCGACAAGTGCAAGTGACACATGCTTTTAAAAACAGTTAAATCACTGAAATAAGCATCCGCCACTGAACGCTGCACAACCCCGCAAACAGATTCATTAACTTTCAATGAGCTGATGGTGTAGAAACATTAGGCAGAAATCAATTAGTAAAGCAAATTCGGTTAAAGGAAGCAAATAGAAAAATTTGTAGAAGCTTTAAAAAAAGTGCCAGAATCTGACAGAGTAATAAGGATTCGAAGCCATTACGGCGAAGACGCTGAGCACGACAGTAAACACTCGACTGGGCTCTTTAAAAGCACAATGGCGGCATCGAACAGTAGATTTAGTTCAGACAGTCGTCCTCACATTTTGTCTGTGTCCTGCAGCTGAGTCATGAAATATCCCACGCCGGGTTTGACACAAACCAGCGAAACGATACGCAACCACAGATCACATCTGTGTGTGTGTGTGGCTCCTCCTCCACCTCTCCCTTTATTATGAAGAACAACTCTTCAGGTTTAATGAAATCTCTTTTATCACAAGCGCACTGAACGGATTATTCCAGCAGCAGAACAACTCAGGGCTACTAAAAGATGACATTTGTCTCCCCCTTCATAAAACTTTCCTGTCAGAGCGCCTCGTTTTTCATTTGGCAACAGGAAAGATCTCCTCCCGCGGTGGAGTTGGAAGACCCCCGAAAGGGAGAGGAGAAAGAGGGATTCTTAAAAAAAAGAACTGACAGAAAACCAGGATAGACTAGAGGACAGAAGGAGAGAGGGAATAAAAACTGCAACTGCAACCCAAGACTGTGTTTTAAGGATTCCAGCTCTGTAATGCCTTGTCTCACACACACACACACTGACCACGGTTTGGCGCGCTCTACAAAATTTTCTGCTTATTGCCTCGGAGCTGTAAAATAACTCCTCTTCACTGCGCTCATCCCCAGCACAGCCAGCCATGCACTAACATAAACAAACAAACACACACACCTACACACACACACAGGCCGCCAAAATCTGACATCTGACAGATTGGCGAGTGCGTCGTTTCCCCGCTTTCTTTCATTTAAAGCCTAAATCTGCGGCACTTAGACCGCAAACAGCTTCCTTCCTCCAAATCACTGCTTTTTTTTTAACGGACTGCCAGACGGAAGATCGAGCGGCTTGTGACGTGGAGACACAAAATGGAGATCAGAGGGCAAATAAATAAATAAATAAATAAATCGGGAGAAAGAGTAATTGAATTTGTTTCCATATTTTCAGGTCGCGTTACCATAGTAACCGCATTTCTGTGTAGCAAACTCCTGAGAGAGTCCAAGATTTGCCCCCTCCGACAATCCAGGGGGTGTTGGATTACAGAAAAATGTTGATCACAGCCACACAGCGAGTGGAGGAGGGAAACTGGAGCACACGGCTCGTCTAGTAATTGTTATTTATTAGGTGCAATTAATGCAATTAAAGAACGAGCGAGCTCAAGTTTCCCCCTGGGCTCCACCACTCGTTGATTTTGATCTGCATGACCTGCCCTCCGAGAGCGCTGGTCTACAGGCGGAAGAACAAGGTGTAGCACTATATGATTACTGCACCTTCATTTATTGACTGCACAAATGAAATGTTTATGTCTGCTCATATAGTTTCCCCTTTTTTTTCCTCTTCAGCACATCACAGAGAGGGAGATGCAGAGCCGTGCATGACCGGCTACCCATCCGACCAGAGGTCCTCAACCTTTTTACCGCACGGCCACAGGAGAGTGGGCGGGACATTTCACTGTGTTTTATTATTAGCTGAGACAGCAGGAGACAGGCTTTGGTGGGATTCGATCCAAAGAAAGCGGAGGTTCATGCACATTCAAACCGTCCCCACAGAACGGCCGTAACATCTTAATCTGCAGTTCCTGGGAAAGTCGCTTTTTCTCACATTATTAGGTGACAGCTGAAGTTTCACAGAGATAACAAAATCACAGTCGATCATCAAAGAAATTCACTTTAATGGACCTTTAAATGTTGCATTACGAAGCTGAAAGCTAAAGGTGTTTTAACTATTTAAACTTTATACACCACATACACAGAGAAAACATAGAAATCCAGAGTAGAGTTGAAATATCAGTTTCACTCTTCAGGCATTTGGATTCCTGTTTAATCCTAAAACTGCAGGCCTAATTTGGGTAAACCCTGTATGTATCTGACATAATCACCCTTCATCTCTTAATTACCTTGGCAGAAATTGTATCTGGGTGTTTGATTACAAGGGCAGTGAGCATGAGCTGCTCAAATACAATGTCTGCATCCATGCTGCACCACATTACACGTGGTATTCTAAATCAGAAGTTGAAATGGACCGGGGGAAAAGCATAAAAAACAAGGTGGAGCCATGCCCACTGTATGTGCCAGTCTTAAAGGATAAATCACAGTGGACCCTCACCATCTCAGCGTTATGAGATTATTTCACTCTGAGCTGTGACTCAACACTTTCCAGGCTGAGGGAAAAATAAATGATTTCATATCTCATCATCGCTCAAGGCTCACCAGCCCACGCTGATCCGTAAACAATAGTAAAACTGTATTTGCTGTAGCCATGGCAACAGCCGACAACAGGGGATGCACCTGGTGCAGGTACCACAAAATTACCATAGCAACGGCTGCACGCTGTCATGGGGGGGAAGGGAAGTGCAGGGGTTAATATTAACTAGTGTAAATATGCCACGCAGACATTTGGAGAACGCGTTCACGTGTTACTGAGCGACTTACCCCGTGCAGATCATATTCAGAATGGGTCCATATCACAAACATCCCCATAGACTGTATATTAACCAACAGACTACAAGCCTACTGAAAATTACCATGGAAACAGAGCTTGCACAGAGTGCGAGAAGGAGGAAAAGACATTTCAGTATCAGAGCCCCTAACATTTATTCTCTTTTGCTTTTTCTATATGAATATGCATGAATATCATTTCCTTTAGAAATGCTGCTTATAGTCAATACACTGTGCGAGTGTGCTGTATGTAAAGCCTGACATTTACAGAACTGGCTCTTCTGTTAACCGCCTGTGGTTCATTAAGGACCATGATTGATCTTTGTTCTCAGCTGGTTAATTTAATTAAGGCCATTACATAAAGATCTACTTTTTTTTTCCAACACCAGAGCAGAAATATGTCATTGTTGAACAGGTAAGTTAGTGTTAGTCCGATCAGCAGTAACCATTTCATTCAAACATCACTAACTTGAGGCAGGACTGAGACATAAACAATCAAGCTCACATCACACCTAATAAGCAGTTAACCTATTAACCTGCGTGTCTTTAGGAGGAAGCCGGAGAAAACCCAAGCAAGCCACGCAGCCAAGTTCAAACCAGGAACCTTCCTGCTGTGGGGCGACACTGTGCCGCCACAGACTGCAACAACAAAATGTATTTTCATTCTAATTCAGCCAATATAACAGAGGGACTTTACACTGAAATCCAATAACTGGCACAAACAATTTGACATTCGTGCAGAACGAGATTCAGTAAGATGTCAGCATCACTGGAGCAACCATTTGGGGTTACGCCGCTAAAAATCTGTGTGCTCGAGTATGTGTGTGTGTGTGTGTGTTTAATAGCACCACAGCTGAAGGATTAACAGTGTAAACACGATTTTTCTGCAGCCTAGTAAAACAACCAACAATCATTTTGGCCCAACCGCTACAAACGGACACACACATACCTACTGTGCACACACACATAATCAAATATTTCCCCAAACACAAATCATTTCCATGGGAACAGTTACAAGGTAAATCGCCTTCTGCTGCAGAGAATTTCTCTACTACACCGGTGTGGTAGCACACACACACACACACACTTGATATAATAACAGCAATTGATTTTAAAAAAGGTTAAGAACAGCAGCAGCGATTGTTGAGGCCTAAATTGTTTGCAAACACAAAAAATGTCCATCTCTCTGCCCTTTGTGCCGCCTCCCTTCCCTTCTCTCCCCTCCTCTCCTCTTCTCCTCTTCCACTCATTCCGCTCTTTATACTACTATTCCATCACTTCGCCCTGCGCTCCCTCTTTCCCGCGATTCTTCCAATCTAACATCACAGCTAAACAAGGTAGGTAGTGTTTTCCTCCCACGGGAGACGAGTGCAGCGATGCTTTAGTGTGGCAAATAGAAAGTGACAATACATTCATTACTTATGCCCACACTCTTACTTCCTCTCACCCCTGCTTCTACAACACACACACACACAGTCCACCTCTCGTCTCGTTGCAGGATGCATACTCTCTAATCAGGGCCAACAGGGAAACTGGGACCATTTTTACCAGCTTTCCAAATCACCAAGGAGCAATCGTCGACTATGCGTGCAATCTCTCCGACGAACACAGAAAAAGAAATAGGCGGCAACAGGTGGACACACACAGACTGGTGAACTTCACTGTGAGTGCAGACCTGCACCAAGATCAGCATCATGCTGAATGTCTTGACGGTGTCATTAGGTTGAAAATGGATCTTGGCACACAGCCTATTATCATATTCTGTGTGTGTGTGTGTAGTTTAAACTAGGAAATGCACTTATACGTTATACTACACATCCATGAAACTTCCCTTTTTTGACTTTCTGAATTAGAAATCCAACACCAGACCCTAATTTATAGAGGTCCAGGTGAGTGTCTCTCTTGATAGCTGCTTATTGATTGATTAGATTCTTGCTTGACTGTGACGGAGCTAGTTGCATAGGATGCAAATGCGTTTCAAAAGCAAATCAGAAGCAGAAGAAACGGTTTTCCTCCTTAGTTCAACTGTCTGTAGCAAATGAAACGGTGACCGACTGGAAAAATATGTTTTTGTTTTCACTTTCTAATTTTACCATGGTTTCTTTTGGCCTCGTTACCAACACAAAGAAAATAATGTCTATAACGTGGAGCAGATTGCTCAAATACTGTTGACTGCTCTGCCTCTGAGATGAGACAAGACCAGACTGCACTGCTGCACCAGATTTGTCCAGCATAATACACTGATGGTGAGTAAAAAAAACGCACACATACATGCCCTTTTTATCTACAAATAAAATAACTGGCTAAAATGCAGGTAATGCAGGTTGATTTCGTAGCTGACTCGAGTTGCCATAGAAACAGATAAAGTACATACAGCGGTCTCTCTATTTGTGTGAATGAGCCATACCATAATACTCAAAACTAGTGTGGGTGGACGAGCAGCGACTGCAGGAGTCTTTTTCGCAGTGTAGCACAGAGCTCTTTCTGCATATTGCTGCTTTTTTTTCTTCTTGCATTTGGTTCAAACATACTGGAAAGCGCACACCAGATATATCCTAGTGCTGCAGCGGCAGGTAGCTGACGTTCACTGTCAGAGCTCAGTATGTTGATTTATTTGTTTATTTATTTTTCTATTTCGTGATGAGAAATAGAAACGTTCAAAATTAAGATACCAAAAAAAAAAGTCTTCCACAGAAAGACTCAACTATTTTTGGCATGAGCTATTTAAAGTAGACTATTCCAGTGCAGCCATCAACTGAAGAGGTTTAACCTTTATTTAAAACACGACAGATGTAAGCAAAGGAACGCAGGTTGTGGTCTTCTAATGAGATTTATTATAAGCAATAAAAAAAAAAATTAAATATCACAGTCATGATGTTTAATTTCGGCTAAATGTTTATGTCTCTGTTTCAGTAACAACGGTTGTTGACTCACTAATGAATTTAAACTGAAGGTCAGGCGCTACAGCAGAAAGGCTTCCCATAACCATTACAGTGCTGCTTGATGTCATTTACTGTCCCAGACAGAGACACTGCCGGTAGATGTACAGCACGATCATTGGCTAATTTCTCAATTAAATTGTTTGACAAACACAAAAGTAAAAATGATTAATTAAAGAAGCGCAATCGATGGCTAAATAACATTGACTTTCATGTGCCCATCAGCCTGCAAGTGGTTATTAATAATTTATTTAAAGAAATCACTTTATGAAAATAGTATATAATTGCACTCAATTGAAAGGCTGATGCTTCCTGTAGAAAATTCATCTCCACTGAGTCTTTAAACAAAAAAGCGTTGCTCCAACACATAATCCTTCTGACTAATAAATCAAGTCTTGGTCCTGCTCCCAAGAATCTCTCATGCAGTTAGACGTGATCACCCAAGCTGAACACAAAACCGTCCAAAAGAAGGTTTGATGGGAATGAGGACGCGGGATTCGACCTCTGCAGACAGCCGGCAATTACTCTAGTTTGGAATCATAACAAAATAAAATTAAAAAAACGGGGGCAACCCGCAGTGGTGCTTCTGCTGCCAAGTAATCTATTCCTTTAAGTATTCTTGATTGGTACCATCATATGCTTATCCATAATTTAAAAAGACGACTTGAAAATTCCAGTGCAGGCTGTGATGACAGGTTTCCCAGAAAACTCAAAGTTACGTTTGAGTCCGTGTGACTTCTGTTTAAAGGACCTGGTTTGCTTATAGCTTGGCAGAGGGAACCTAAATAACCCAGCGACAAAATGCACTAATGTAAACCTCTCTGCTCCAAAGAAAACACTACTGTTGGTGTGAAGAGCTGAACCCTTTCAGGCACCATGAACCGAGGCCAAAATTCAAACCTTGCTGCTCTTCTATATGGCGCCATTACATCGTTGTCAACATAAAGATTTATGCAGGATATTTTAGTCCTCAGGGAAGTTAATTGACCATAAAAGTTCCCTTTGGCTAAGGTTGCGTTGACCGGAGGACTTGGATGAGTCTTTGACCAGTAATGCTGCAAAATGCTCAGTGTGTGGGCGGACAAAAGAAAATTCCAAACACTGATTCACTCGTCTGTCATCCTGGTTTACAGACACACACACACCTTCTGTTTATCTGATCATAGACCCTCCACTGCAGTCCTCAACACTAACCACAAAACCTCTCACAACATGCCGGCCTTGACCTCTCTCCTCATGGTGTCAGGATTTCAAGTGCAATCTTTATAGCCCAGGAGCGAGAGATCTAGAGATTTCTTTCAAAACACATTAAATATGTTGGGAAATAGCTGCTGAAAACATGTGTAAGGACTTTAAACGAAATATTACTGAAATGTGGAGTCAGAGGTTAAAACAGTTTTTCACCAGTTTTTCAGTCCAGGATTTTGTAGGCGGTCCTAAAGGGTGGCTCGATGACACGCTGAGGCCACCCTGAGCGTACCCCTGCACAGAGACAGAGATTAACTCATCTCGCTCAGAGAGTTTCACAGTTAAGTCAATTCATTTTCTGAACTCATCTGACACGTTTCAGTCGCTTAAAAATGTCTGCTCGACTGCTCCCATTAGATTTTCGAGTGTAATATAACATCAACATGAAGAGTACCGACAAGAAACCAGTGGTGAACAAGTCTTAATTCTTCTTAAATCATCTCTAAACCTAAATCTCAAAGACTGCTTTGCATTATCGTCCTCACTCATGCGTGAAGGCGTATCTCAGGTACTTCCAGCCATCCCAGAGAGGATTTCTCTCCTCTGTATGTTAATTCACTGCCTAAGACCCCTTACAGGATAAAAACAGCGATCAGCAATGCCCGTCATGTATGTCCCAGTATTTATGGAATAATTTGATATTTTTGCCGCTTCTATAGTTTTAGTTGTGTGAAAAAACAACACAAGAGAAATGCACCAGAAAGATATTAGACTGTTAGATTGTTTTGAAAACATCTATGTTGCTTGACTAGCAGAAGTGAAGATTAGAAGAGTAAGAGATTTGCGATTTGCTAGATTACAACATATTCTATGAGCTAATTTGAAAATTAAAAATATAACTTGTTGAATCATGAAGCCTGTTGTACATAAAAAAAGAAGAAAACTACTTGAGACTGACTGATATAGAAGGTCAGGCAAATGAATGCTACCGTCGTCTATGTCTTTAACCGCCTTTTTCCGGCTCTTTTACTCTTTCACTCAATCTTTTTCTGCTCTCAGGCAGCTTTCCTCTCCATCCACCATCTCTCCACCTTCTCCCTTCTCTCCTCTCCATCCTTATCGCTCTCCTCCTGTCGAGGAGCTGTCACATGCTCGAGAAAACCGAACAGAACACCACGGCCCTACTTGACAGCCTCCTGCTGTACGTGTGTATACGCGCATAAGTGTGTGTGTGTGTGTGTGTGTGTGTGTGTGTGTGTGTGTGTGTGTGTGTGTGTGTGTGTGTGTGTGTGTGTGAGGAGAGAGATTATGGGTGGTGTGTACAGTGGAGCATGTCAGTACACAACCACCCCCCACTCCCACCTCCAGACTGGATGATTCCTTTTTGTCATTTTTTTGGTCATGCGGGAATACACACACAAACACACACACGTAAACACAGTGTGTCGTGATGTAAACACATTAGAGGTCCAGGTGTGTGATAGTGTGTGTGTGTGTTAGAGTGTGTGTTGAAACTTTAGTCCATTAGCTGGATCACACTTTTACAAATAGAGCTTAAAAACCATCTTTGATCCAGTTGAATACAACAGGATTAGCCTAAAGCCTTTATACACACAGACACTCACTTTGTTCCTCGCACACACTCGCTCTTGCTCACACACACATAGCCGGAAAAAAAAACGGAAACACTCATCCACGCAATTAGTCTGTTTTATTTAACCTATACTGAGCCAGTCAGACGACTGAACAGTGAACTCTCTCAGGTGAAAGAGTGTAGTCTTTCTTTGCCTGTTCCGTATTTTGGTGACAACACGTTATGCACACGCACAAATTCCATTTACTGTATTGGCTCAAACATAAGATGCAAACACGTTATGACTAGGGATGTAACGATGCATCGTGACACGATTAAAAATCGGTACAAATGGCGTGACGACTCGCATCGGTTGAAAGAAAAAATTAATCGCGATTCTTGGCGAATGGGAGAGAAGTAGGATGTGTTCTTTTTCGACTTTTTTTGATTAGAAACAGGTTACGTTATCTTAAAAAAAAGGCACTGGTTGGTGATTTATTTGTCGTCAGGTGTCACGTCACAGAACGAGGGAAGACATGGCAACGGTAGAAAATAGCTTTAAAACAGAGGACGCACCGAGCAGTTTAAAATCACCTGTGTGGCGGCTTTTTGGATTCCCTATATACACAAATACAACCGTGAGAAACGGACAGACAAAACCAAAACAGCATGTAAATATTGCAAGAGATTGCAACATATAGCGGCAACACGAGCAACATGCAGCAGCAACACGAGCAACATGCAGCAGCATATTAGCCGTCACCACAGTGAGAAGCAAAGTAACGTCACGCCACCTCGAGAGCGAAAACTGCAAATCACACCAGTTTCAGAGTGTTTCTAAGAAAGCAGATATTTGTCATTATTTTGTTGTTTAAGTTGCACAACACAAACTGTTTGAGAGTTTCTGTAAAGAAAGATTTTTTTTCCTACAAATAAAAAGATAATTTTATTTGGTCATACATAATTCGCCTGTCTCATTTTGATCTTAAAAAATCGTGAACAAAAAATCGTGACTCGAATCGAGTCGTGAGTTGAGTGCATCGTTACATCCCTGGTTAAGACTACCCCATGTGGGAGATATTATTCACAAGATGCTGTTAGTCCAAAGAAATGTAAATGATGCAGCTGATCACCTAAATCACAAAAATACTAATTTCTGTATGTTTAATGTTGCTTTAAGGCCACAAACATAAAAAATCTTACTGAGCAATATAATATTTATGTTCGCATTGTTTCTTTAACTCTCACCAAGTTTGATTCATGATCATGGCAGCAGTGCCAGGGAGGCAGGTTGCAGCGACGTATCATCATCCACAACAGCTTGCATGTATTTAAGGCCTTCGATTTCAGCTGATTAACTCCTTTAACAGCCGTCTGAGGGTGGCCAGGTACGAGCTCCATCTGTAGTCTTCCAATATGGGTGGTGCACATTATCAGAGTGCGATGGAGCATGACGGATCCTCTGTGGTTACCTGCTGAATCCCGGCTCCACCAGCACCAGGCTGTCGCACCCGTGTCGGAACACTTGACTGCACTTTGCAACGTGATATTGGTGCCACTTACGTCCACTCCACAAACTATTTAATCATTTATCGCTCTTTTGGTATTTATATATGTCGACCAGATTTCAGGATAACAATGACGTTTGAGTTTTAGAATCTGTAACATATCCATAAAAATAAATGTATATTTTGATACTTCATATCAATATATCGTAGCGACAGCTCTTTTACGGATGCGTTTCTCAGCCACAATAGCAACAGCTTGAGCACAATAAAAAAAAAGGCAGAGAACTACTGTAGGCAGTCGTGATAAACAGCAACACACGCCCCGAGTGACAGACTCTCCTCCTCCCACTATCGGCTCTTTCCGCCCTCCTTTCCTCCCTCCTTCATTCTTCATCCTTTTCTCTCCCTGTGATTTCTCTCATCCTTCCCTCCTCCCGGTGGAGTTAAAGGTCAAGCCTGTCTCCACCTTGGAGATGAATCAAGTCCCATCACATCACTGTGTACACCTACTTTTTTTGTGTGTGTTGCTTAAACCAGAAAACACACACACACACACACACACACACACACACACACACCCTCTGACAGGAGTGGCATTCACTGAAAAAAGTGAACATGATAGAGAGAGTCACTTCCACGAAGCTCCTGGCTCACATTCTCACACACACACACACCTATGCATGGAGCTGGTTGTTTAAAGCTGTAGCAGCACGAGGAGTTTTAATGTCACATTCATCTTCTCTGTCACAGGCATTTATTGCTGAATAAACTGGATTGCTTTTGCACACTCTGTCCTCCCTCTGTGTTGATCGCTCTCTCTCTCTCTCTCTGTCTGCAGAGTGAATAAAGGACAGGCTGCGTTTTATGGTGCTGAAGATTATCGCCGTGCTCATTGCTCTAAAAAGTTTGAACGGCTGTTGCGGCTAGTGCCAGGGAATCGTTTGAACGTAGCACCCTTTGCACTGACTCGGCCTGTCATCTCATCAGTCAGATTTGCAGTCAAGACCAGAGTGTATCAACACAGGAGCAGGATTACAGACTGCTGTGTGCGTTTCTTATTTCGGAGATTTTCTCTTAGACGTTTAGAAAGTCCAATTTTATTACAGGAGGTTTGGCCGACGCTCACTTTTTTCGCGGTGCGTGTGAAGGAGGCCAGCGGAAACGATCAGACCTCAACAGTGACACAAACATTTTAAATTAGCGATGAGTCAAGTTATTGATGTCATTCAAAGCAGGAAGTTTGTTCCGATGCATAAAACACCAAGTTTAATTTGTTGGAAGAACATTGCACCTGTTGGCTCGGAAACATAAAAAAAGTGTGAAAGGGTGGTGGGAGTGGGGGAGACAGACAGACAGACAGACAGACAGACAGACAGACAGACAGACAGACAGACAGACAGACAGACAGACAGACAGACAGACAGACAGACAGACAGACAGACAGACAGACAGACAGACAGACAGACAGACAGACAGACAGCGCATGTAGAGGTTTAAGTGGTTCTGATTGGACGATGGAAGCCAGCATGTTCTCTGCTCTGTTACTGTGCACCAGTAGAACCAGATCCGTCCCTGCTGCCTCCACACGCCATCAACAGCTGTGTGTGTGCGTGTGCATGCTTGTTAGCCCTAGGCGTGTATTTTATGGTCAGAAAGAGACGAGGCACAGATTGATACTCTATCCTGACGGCACTCACTCAACCTTCAAAACCCATTACGCTCTCCGCTCTCTCTCTCCGTCTCTCTCCTCGGTGTCTCTGCTCCATCCTCCTCACCCAACCCCGGTTCGTTCTTAATGTAATTAACCTGACATCACTGCCTCTCTTGTTTACCCAGGCTGCACTGCTTCTGTCTCCTGTTTCTTTTGCTTCATTTCTATCTGGACTCAAACACACCTCCTTTATTCTGTATTTCCACCTTAAACGTTTCCTTCTTTTGCCATTTTAGCTCGATACTGTACATGAGTAGATCTACCCCAATGTGTAGCCATCCCTAAATGAAAAATGATTGGGCAATAGTTTGACCAGTTTTCCAAAGCATACTGGTGTTTTTGACATTAACACTTTTCACATTTCCTTGGAAACTTTCTATTAACGATGTAATTTTGGCACTAAACAGAGAAAATAGAGACAATAATATATTAAAATATACCATAAATGATAATCTATTGCAGAGTCCTTCTTAATAGAAGAACTAAAATCATAAAGAAATGTCAGAGATGAACGATCATATAGCGATTTTTGGAAATTTCTGTAGCGGTGACGCAGAATCCTTCATGCAGTCTGCACACTGATACACACACTTACGAATACAACCGTGTAAACAGAATGAAAGCGAGCTCTCTCATGCTGCACGTTTCTGTTGGACAGATCTGTGTTTTGTGACGCTCTGACTGACCCCAGCAGGGAAACGCTTTTCATTTGCACTCTCTCCCGGTAGAGCTGGTCGGGAGTCGCCGACTTGTTCAGGGATATTTCTGAAGGTGAGCGCTCTGAAAGACTCCAAAAAAGATTTCAGCTTTCGTGCTTAAAATGATTTTCCTCTTGTGAGAGTCTATGAAAAAGCCATTACACCGAGTGAAGCGAGGAGGGCAAGGACGAACCGACGCATTCCTATCGACTCCAATTAAAATAATGCATTCTAATCAGTTCTTATTAAGAACTCTCCATAAACACACACACACACACTGTAGAAAATATATCATCGCCATTGCATCAGTGGTCGATGATACCGACCGGACAGAATGAAATGTAATTCAATTTAATTTATTAAAAGGCCAATTATT
Source organism: Collichthys lucidus (assembly GCA_004119915.2). Classification (NCBI taxonomy): domain Eukaryota; kingdom Metazoa; phylum Chordata; class Actinopteri; family Sciaenidae; genus Collichthys; species Collichthys lucidus. The sequence goes on from CM014100.1 coordinate 10,765,869, forward strand.
AGCTCAGATAATGTACCAGTAAGTGTGCAGAGATAGCAGCACAGAGAGCCAAATCTACAGCCCATACTGACTGAGTGTTTTAACTGAAGTGACAGATTTAAAGGCCAAACGGGAGACTCTTAAACGAGCCTACAAATATTGGACTATTCCAGACTCTACCTAAAATCCTCATTCCTCTCAATTTCTGCTCGCACTGGTCCTCGTCTCCCTCAAAGTAAATGTTGTCAAATCTTTGCCCTGACAGCTTCCTCCCTTGCCGTGTCAGGTGTGTGCATATGTGTGTGTGTGTGTGTTTGAGGCCACTTACAGAGGCCCTTCATTACTCTTAATGAGAGGAGCTGCACGAGGCCTGTCATTCCATTAACCTCATCAGCATCATTCTCTCTCTCTCTTTCTCACACACACACACAGACGATGCACAGGACTGATGCTCACATTCATGTGCACATGTGCTTGCATTTACAGAAATAATGATCTGCAGTGCGGTCAGCTGTGAATGATGCTGTTGAACTCTTTGACACGAGTTCAAAAGACAGAGACACACACACGCCGGAGTACGAAAAGATGACGACCACTGCAAAATCCAACACTTGACTTACATTTTTAAATTTCCTCTTCTCACGCACAGTCTGACATGATCATATATTCTGTATCAGCTCTTCCAGCCTTTCATTGAAGTTATATGATGATTAATACCGAGTGAAATATTCAAACTGAGTGCCTCGTGTCTTTTTATAGCCGCACCGGCTCCTTCAAATAGAAATGTTGTCACTAAATGTCTCACGCGCCATTTTATCCCCAAATTCTGTGTGGAATATTTGGTATATTTGGAAACTTCAGTCTCTCGTCTAGAATTTAAATGAATGCTCGGTGGGTATGGACCAGGTTTGGCAGCACGCCGTGAGTCTGCGATGACTGATCCACCTGCGGATCACTGGGGGGCTAACATGTTAACGCTCTTCAAAAATAGCAAACGGTTCCTTCCTTGACTCACGGCTCAGATGAGACTCGATGAGTCAACGTACAGAAAAGGGAGCAGACGAGAACTGACAGTAGCCTTAAGAGCCCGGGATGCAATGCAGCCGCACGACACGTCGTGTTTTGAGTGGCATGCGTGACTCACTCTTCCTTACACCTTGATGAGCTCTGAAATGAATCCTCACCTTAAAGCAGCCAGTTGGTGCAATCATAAACAGCCTTCAGTTCAAACTCTCAGCTCTCATGAGGAGTATAGAAAAGGATGCAAACGTTTTAACCTGCTGAGCAGTTGCACCTTCGGGGTATAGACAGATTTAAACATAAAAAAACACAGATGGTGTTTGTCATTGTAACAAATGGCTTCAGTCCTGAGGTGGTATGCTCTGGCAACACGGAGTCGAGGCCCAACGGGATAAAATTAAGCACCTATTTTTAACTTTTACTGTACGTTCTCTTCTGCGCGAGCCACTCCAGGGCCCCGAACTGTTTTTACCTTCTGCTCTACGATCCAATTCTTTATCTGGAAGGGCTTTGAGGCGCTTTTAGCTATCTATCTGGAGTTATCCATCTTTTTATTGTTTCCCCGTGTCCTCCTCTGCTTTCATTCCCAGTCTAGCCCCGCTTAGCTTCCTCTCTATCTGTCCCCCTCATCTCGTGTGTGTCTCTTTCTGCGTTAGCTCTTGGCATTTTTTTATGTTTCTGCACGCCTGGGTGCTTCCGTATATCTGTGAGCACATAACTGCATACAAAGTGTGTGTGTGTATCCGTGCGTGTGTGTGTTTATGCCCCCCAAGGCAAAGCTCCAGATGGCCTTAAAACAATGAACAATCTCCCTGACCCTCTCATTATTCTCTCAGATTCAATTAGCAGCTGATCAAACCAAGCGGGAGAAGCTGTTCGCTTCTAGAGGCTTTGTAAATCACCTCAGAGACCGACACACACACACACACATAAACAAGAAACCATAGCCACTGTGATACACCAAAAAGTTTCAGTGTATATTTGTGCATCACACGTGCAGAGACAGTTATTTTCTATATCTGAGCTGTATGCAGTTAAAATTCTCAGAGTGAAATATCTTGTGGCTTTGTGCTTTACTGCAGGAAACTCGAACACCCATCCTCCTCCTCCTCCTCCTCCTCCTGCTTCCTCCTCTCTCTTTACCATCCTCATTTTATCCTTCCTTTCATCCACTCGACTCCCATCGCTTCCCCTCGTCTCCGACCCCGTCTCCTGCCCCTCTCCTCCTCTCTTTTGTTACCGCGTTTGTGTTATTTCTCCCCCTCCGTTTTCGCTCCCTCGCCTCTTTTTTCATCCTCTCTTCTTTCTTCTCCCCCTCTCTGCGTGCGCGCTGTTTACTCTGCGGTGCCGTCGCGTTTGAAGTTTTTTTTCCTCATCCTTCTCGCCGCATCATCATCCTCAGCCGAACTCGTATTAGCCATGTTTACATGGAGCCTGCGCTTCCATTAACAAACAGAATTACAGTCCAATCAGAATGAGGAAGCCTCATTTAACCGCCTCCATCTAAATAAAACGCTCATTAATCTGACAGTCGACAATTTGATATGCGAGTCTCGTTCCCGTTATTGGTACTTCTGGTCGGTCACTTGAATGAAGTTTCCTTAGGAGGGCAGATGAGTCTTGTACTGCTGCATCATTTACAAGCTCACTTTCCCATTAATGGTCTTTTTCAAAAGTCTTCCCAGGGGAATAATCTGTGCTTTAGTGATGTTTACTCATTTCCTATGAGGGTCTGAATCACAGAGTGCTGCAGGTGGTTCACCTGAGTGGTATATTCAGAAAGAAAGTGGAAAGCGCAGCATGAAATTGATAGAGCCGAGCACTTAGAGTCCATCAATCCATCATTTTCAAAAGTTTGCCCAGACAGCAGTCCACCAAGATGAGAGAGCTTAGCTCAACCTCTATCAGAAAGATTCATCCTCTGGGCACCATGAATGTCGAATGTGCATCCATGCCTTCTTTCAGGATGACAGCTTCCTCTTCAGATGAGTGCGCACTTCAAACGAGCGCAGACACGAAGCTAGGTGGGCTAGGATGAGTGTAAAATTAGCAGCTATCCACGCTGGGCTGTTAATGCCACATCCCTCCTCCCACGACCAACGTTGTTTTATCCGATCTCAATGGGTTAGTATCAAAAGGCAGAGGTCTACTCGTGTGAAATCCCAGCATGCTAAAGTTATATCACCAATCTTCGGACACAGATTGTGTGATTTGTTTTTTCTTCTCGTCTGCTGAAATCTTTATGGCCGAATTTTTCTCCCACTCTCATATGGCTTTATGCTTTCTTGTCGCTTCACCTTTCCCTCTCGCTCTCTCTCTTTGGTGTAACGCAGGAAGCAGGATTGCCTCTAAACAATAACACTCTCGAATGTGTTAACACACACACACACACACACACACTCCACCTGAGAGTAATCATTCAGAAAAACATTAGATTCTTGTAAGTATACACACTCTCTCTTTCTCATTCTCCATCTCTCACACACACACACACACACACACACACACACACACACACACACACACACACACACACACACACACACACACACACACACACACACACACACACACACACACACACACACACACACACACACACACACACACACACACACACACACACACACACCTCACCATGTCAGTTACCAAATTAGGAAATAATATGCGAGGTCGCACAAACATCATGTTCTGCTCAGTCGGGAAAAAACACAGACACAGATACAGGTGGGTGGTGCTTCCAGGGCACCAGACGTATTTAGCTGTTATGAACTGAGAGCTGCAGCGATTAGTCGATGAATTCATTAGTTGACATTTGATAATGGATTTATGTTTTTCAGCTTCTCACATGTGAATATTTTCTAGTTTCTGTCTTCTTTGGCAGGAACATCTTTAGGTTTATGTCACTTTGGGCTTTTGGACATTTTTCACCAAACAACGATCAACAGATAAGTCGAAAATGAAAATAATCATTAGTTACATATAATTATGAGTAAACTGCAGTCTAAACATCTCGTTTTATGGAATAGATTGAGGCTCTCTACTGTGTAGGAAGGGTAGTATCTAATATTGATACATCAATATCAGACATACGCTCAACAAATATGTAAACACTGTTTGGGCTTTAATTTCTGAAGTAAAAGACCTCTTCTGTGCACACGAAAGATTTATTTCTCATAAGAAAATCTTAAAATCTGTGATCGCTTTTCCTTTACCAAGATCATGTATCCACCTGACAGCTGGTCAAAATGCAGATGAAATAGCAACACTACGACACAGGTGTGCTACAGTCGGACTAGATCTGCCGCGTCACGGTAAGCAGCAAAAGAGATGAAAGGTTTGTGAGCCTTCCAATTAAACAAATCTGCCGGATCCAAATTGGACGCGTTTACATCGACACAAGGACTGAACCTTTAAGATAACATTTAAGTGCAGTTCAGTAGAAGTGATAAACCCCAATTAGAGAATAACTCGAAATAATCTGTACCGATATCGACTGTGACAGGAAGCGAAGGCAGGCAGAGCAGGCGTGGTGTAGTGAGTCGAGAAAAATTCACAGCCCTGTGCTGAGGTGTGACTGACGCCTCTAAATTGTTGACACAGACTATACACACCGTCATACTCCACTGTGAATCCATGGTACCCCAAAAATCAGCCTGTGCTGGATGATCAAGTGCATGATTAACTGGAGATTTTATTCTGCAACAGTGAAAATTGGGCTTTCTGGTTTGCAGCTCTAAAACTCATATCGGAACATTTTGTATTCCAGGAATCATCCCCCAGGCTGCAGTGATGAAGATGGCTGGGTCATGACACAGAGGATGAGATATTTTGTTGGGTGTTACATTGAGTTTGCTTTTCAGTTAAAATTGGGGCTTTTAAATCTTTTTTTTCCCTCTGCATCAGCGTCTGATGGAGTGGAGAATAGCAAGCCAATATGGGCTTCAGTTTCGCTGTCCTGAGCCGGGCTGACAGATGACGCTCCCATCACACACACAGACACACGCCAGCATGAGCACACATCCTCTCGCTCGCTCTCTCTCCCTCACACATGCCCACACACACACACACACACACACTCAGTCCACAGCTCTCTGATCTGTTTATTAGCACAGCATCTCGTTAAGTCGCTGCGCCTGGTGCTCAGCTAACCAAAGGAGGCTCTGTCCAGCGTCCATCGCCATGTCGACACAAGGCCGCCAACTGGAGCAAACCAGATCAGAGCTCGGTGCGTAGGAGGTCTGTCATACACACTCATGTTAGCGCTCTGCCTGCAGTGTGCTATCGCGCGCGCGCGCACACGCACACACACACACACACACACACACACACACACACACACACACACACACACACACACACACACACACACACACACACACACACACACACACACACACACACACACACACACACACACACACACACACACACACACACACACACACACACACACACACACACACACACACACACACACACACACACACACACACACACACGGCAGAGTGCTATTAGACGCACAGTGACACACACGAGGACACAAATGCCAACTACCGCACGGGCTCATGACAACTGTCCTCCTGCTGCATTATGCATGAACACCCACAGACGTGCACTACATGTGCACATGTACACACACACACTATCACACCATAGAGGAACAACATGTCTCTTAATTACATCTTTATTTGGTGTTTTTTAAGGTGAAACACTGGATTGTTCTCCTTGCCGGGTTAATTGCGGGTTAAACTGCCTGAACAGTGTTGCTCCAGAAAGTTTGGCATTTTTCAGTCGGCCTCTAAACGGCTTGGAGGGAAACAGAAGATGCTGCTGCCCCAATTAAGCTGCACACATTTAACCGCTGGAGGTCCGGCGTCTACATTCCGCTTCTTTTCCTCACAGAACAAGAACCTCACGGATGCGGAAAGCATCACATCATCTATTTATTATGGATGAATGGAGAGTAAGCGAGTAGCTAAACTTTAATCAAAATGGATGTGGCATCCTTTCCTAATAGGCACCAACTTTTAATGGGTAGACGAACAAGCAGCAGTAAAGAATTAATTCATTATATATGAGTGAGTCACTTTCTGGATACACAGGGAGCTTTGAAACCGCACAATTCAATGTCGACGAGATTGACTTTAAACCTCCAAAACGATACAGTAAGCCGAACTTTATTGATTCCCGGCAGGAAATTAGGTCATTACAACAGCAGAGAGAGAGAGAGAGAGAGAGAGAGTCGTACATGTGAGCAGGGAGTAAAAAAGGTACTAAAACCTATTACAGATCATGGCCGCTCTTTCTGTGACAGCTTCATTTCCCATAGGCTTCCTACTGTGTTTTTATAGCTGACAGTGCTCGCCAGTTTTATGTCACTGACCCCTGACCTGCACATTCATCACAGAGCAGAGAGGTAGCCGTGCATAGAAAAGTGATTACACGGCTGCAGGAGTCCAGATGCAGACGAGAAGTCTTAGCCACTAAATCTGAGTTGATCTCGAATTGATGTGTTGCCAAGAAAATCCTCCCAGAGTCTACCTGCACAGGATCCCATTTAGGTGTAGTGTTTTTCTTTTATTACGTTCCCTCTCTGTGCAATTAAAGTGTCTCCGAGTGTAACAATTACACTAGTGTGCAGTCAAACTGTGTACACATGACTCGGTGTGGATTCCCGCGCAGAAGATGAAGAGGCCAATCTTTTTGCAGAAGTAGAATTTAAGTGGCCTTGTTGTTTTATTAGAAGCCGTTTGTTTCTTAGTACGTTGTTAAAGATAAATACACGGTTGGTAAGGGTTTTTTTTTCATTGAACTTTTGTAACAATTGTTCTGCAGCGTTTTTCCTCATATTCTACACTTTTGTTTGCACGATTGCGTTGAGAAAGACGAGGTCCCAGCTGTTTGTTGGCTCTCCATTCAGTGGAACAGCGTTTTGCTCTGTGACGTATGGCTCTCTGCTCTCCAGACAAGTATATAACGGCACCATTATAGAGCCACTTCAGCTAAAATCAGGCTGTTTAACACACACCAGGCTGCCTGCACTTCAGCTGGGTCAGCTGCTTCATGATGCCCTTTCATCACACGCACAGGCATCTGTGTGTGTGTGTGTCTGAGAGAGAGAGAGTGTGTGTCTGTCGAGGGAAATGGTGTCGTGCAGTTTTCATGTGTGTTTGAACTGCGATAATAGAGGTCCATTAGGACGCAGACAGGGGGCCAAGGAGAGCAGCATTCCTTCATTACAGCCTAATGGACATTAAACACACACACACACACAAACAGCAAATAAGAAAGGCTTTAGATAAAGCTCCCATTCCTCCAAGAGACAATTAATGATCATCTGAACCGTCTGTGAGAGATTAATCCATCCACACTGACCCACTGGCTGTATGTGTGTGTGGGTAACCTATATGAGTTGAGACAACAATGCCAAGTTCAATTCAGAGAACAATAGATCACGTACAGGGAGGCCGGTTCACTGGGTTTTGGTTTAATCATACTGACGTAGAGAAGTCTGGTTCCTGGTTCATAACGGTCCCAGAGGTGCACCCCCACCCCCCCAAAACTAGGAAAAGAAAAAGTCTCCTGCGTTTTCTACAGTCTGACCAGGACCAACAGACTAATAGATTTATTGATATATATGGATAATATATTTCTTCTGTGCAGCAGAATAGATGGTTCACCATCCAACTCTTATATTTAAGACACTCTCATCAAGACTATCCACAATTATTTTGCACATTAGTCTTTCTTTTAATATTTCAAAAATTATTTCTAGTTCTAGTTTTAAAGTACATGTGAAGGCAAGACAAGGAGATTTCTTTCAAAATACATTAAATATGCTGAAAACATGTGAAAAGACTTTGAACGATATATTACTGAAATGTGGAGTCAGAGGTTAAAACAGTTTTTCAGTCCAGGATTTTGTGGGCGGTCCTAAAGGGTGGCTCGATGACACGCTGAGGCCACCCTGAGCATGCCCCTGCACCCTAGCAGAGAGATAGAGATTAATTCATCTCTCTCAGTGTTTCAAAGTTAGTCATTACATTTTCTGGACTCATCTGACACGTTTCAGTCGCTTCGAAATGGCTGCTTGACTGTTCCCACGAGTGGGCGTGGCTTCAGCACACTCAGCGGACACGCCCCCACAGTCCTGGAGCTGAGAACACTGCTCTTTTTTAATTTGACACCTAATTTCATAAATCTGTTGATATTTTTAATCATTTAAATTTGTCTTAGTAACACATTCTTATTTGGTCGGACAAACTCAGAACACATATTTATTCGTACTTTACACAGACTTTAAAGCTTTTTATTATGTTCTAGTTACGTGACTACCTGCACCTTGAATTTCTTGGCATGTATTTGGTCAGATGCCTAAATTCAATCAAGCGACAAAGCAAGCGGATCTCCTCCTCTGATCGTCTCTTTGTGAGCTCACTGTCAGTGTTGGTTACATCCTCGAACAGATATGAAGTCACCCAAAAGAAAACCTCTCCTTTTCTTTGTTTTATATAGTCTAGGCTGATGCTAGATCCCTCCAGTGTTGTCTACAGCGCAGACTATTTCAAAGTGAGTTCAGCATCTGACGTGTTCGAAACCACCCGGTCTGAAGCTTTGAAAGCTCGGCTTAGATTCAACCGCTCCTCTGTCGTGCAGTAAATACCTCACTGCCTTTTTAGCTGCTGCCAAAGCTGTGCCAATATCTTTTTAAATGTTTACAGTATGACACCAAAGTACAATACAACCTCTGAGACTCACTCCCACACTGATATACACCCACACACTTAATTTACCCTTTATTTCCTCTCCCCCCTCGTTCTGTCGCACCAAACATGCTCTTCCTATAAAATGATCATAAATTATATAGTTATTGACTCAGCACTCAAACATGGACTCTCACACACAACCCCCTACCCAATGCTCCAATGTGCAGCAGAGCTATTCTGTTGCCTAGTAACCAGGTAGAGTTTCTAGTAAGAGGCTGCCGAGAGAACCCCTGTCCTAGACTCCTCGCTCTACCCATCTTGCCCACTAACGCTCTCTCTTCATCTCTCTCATGCACACACACGCATACACACACACACACACACGTGTGCCGTTTGAAGTTGCTTTCATCAAACTCTGCACATGCACTTTAAATTCACCCGGCACTTTTCTTCACCATCAACCTTCAATCACCACTCCGCCGCAAAACTAGGTTGCGGTTGTGTCTTCACACTCCTCTTATCCACACTCTCATGCACACTGTCTATCTCTCTCCAACATGCACACACACACGCACAAACACACTTATATGGTACATGCAGGACCATTTTTGTAAACAAAGCAGAGACACGTGCTGCAGAGCTGCAGGTTTTTTTCTTTTAAGTCTCTACGGGGATGCGGTTAGGCATCAGGCTGTATCCATTCTACACAGCTGCTGTAAAAGCATCTCTTATACTTACACACAAACATAAAGACACAAAAACGGATGCCCAGCTGGCATAGAGCCACATATTTCTCACAAAAAGCAGCTTTGAAAACAAACAAGATGACATTTACTCTTTACATTTAACTGCAAAAACATAACATGAACTACTGAGCACTTCCAAAATGCATAAATATCACCCTACAATGCCAAACAAATCACTCCACCCCACGTTTATTCTTCATGAGTGGAAAACCGTTATTTGATTTTTGTGATTGACGGAGAGAGAAACAGTTGTTAGGAAGCCTGAGCTCAGACAAAGTTGCATACATGCTGAATGCGTTGCAGTGATATGATCTCCGTTGCTTTCTCGCTCGCACACACTGCTGTGCTGTCCGCATTGCCATGACAACCTAGTGCAAGATGCTGATGGGTTTCCCAGATCTTTTATTTATTCATCCATCTCTACATCACTGTTTCATACTACCACACACACACACACGGATGTCCATCCATGCATGCTCTCCCACCACGCTTCTTAACATACATAATTCTCCAAAACGCTGCTGTGTGAAATGAAAAGCTGCCCATACAAAGTAGGCCATTACAAATGCATCTGTGTGTGTGTGTTTCTGTCATTCCAGCCATCTTTCAGACAGTAATGTGATCAGCAAAAAATGTGAGGGCTGCTGTGTTAGTCACATTTGTGTTATTGACTGCGGGGGAAAAGGCTCAGAACAGCAGGAACACACATGCAGTGCAAACACACACACACACCAAAAACAACAACAGAAATAAGCTCATTAGGAACAGCAGTGTAGCTACTAAACAACAAATGCAACAAGGCCATATGACCTAAAAACATGACTGCGTGCTTAGCACAGGATGAAGAGAAGGAGCTCCAGCTATCTGCGGGGGGGTAACACTGACGATCCCAACCCCAGCACGAGTGCACTGCCCCTGGGGAGCACTGTGCTGACCTTCCCTTCACAGCTCCTCCTCCAGAAAAAGAAATACATTATCGCCTTTTCACGTTAGTTCTTGCATCTTGAAGTGTGTATTAGTAAATGTGTGTGTGTGTGTGTTTGGAGACGCACTATGGAGGTTGAGTGGTCCCACTAAATCTTTGGTAGCTCAGCTTTCAATTACACCTTCTCTGTCTTTCCATCTCCTTTTTTTTATAGCCTGGATAAATCCACTTTTACTGAACTCTCCAGCTCAACCTACTGGCCAACATCACACACACACACACACACACACACACACACACACACACACACACACGCACGCTTATAAATCAATACACCCTGGGAGTCCATGTCAAATCCCAAGACAATGAGAGGAATGATGAGAGCAGAAGAAACACCATGACAATTTATCTCAGCAAGTGTCTCGATATTAAAAAACATCCCGTTGCCTTGCATGAGTGTGTGTGTGTGTGTGTGTGTGTGTGTGTGTGTGTGTGTGTGTGTGTGTGTGTGTGTGTGTGTGTGTGTGTGTGTGTGTGTGTGTGTGTGTGTGTGCAAATGCATATTTCATACTGCGGTACACTGAAAGAAAAAAAAAAAAAAAAAAGAACGTGCATAACTGATCCCTGCATCCAATAGAAAAAATAGATTTTTTAAAAAGTGCTTCGGTGCACTTGCAGTCAGGATTTTGCACACACGTTTTAGCAGCGAGGAAAGACAAAGGAATGTGAGGAGAAAGAAGGAGAAACAAAGAAAGAGCGCCCATTATTCAGCTGCAGCTTTTTTTGGAGAGAGACAGGGCGAGGGTGAGGGGGGAGGAGCAGGGAGGGCTTGGTTTGAGAGAGGTGTTGTGTCTTGAGGACTAAAAAGCCACTGCATCTTCACTGCAGCAGCCGTCAAGTAGATAAAGACACACACACACACACACACACACACACACACACACACACACACACACACACACACACACACACACACACACACACACACACACACACACACACACACACACACACACACACACACACACACACACACACACACACACACACACACAACAAAGGCTGAGAGGGCACAGAGGTGCGTGCTCATCGTTCACACTTGCGATTGTCTTAACATTGTGTTAAACTGTCCGACAAGAGCGCGTCGGCGGCAGAGCGTGCGCGGCGGGCAGAACAGATTGGATTTAAATGACCAATTTCTGTCCTTTTCACTTCTCGCCGTGTTCCTGTTTGTCTTGTGTGGCTCTCCTCTTCCATCATCCCTCTCTCTCTCTCTCTCGCTCTCTCTCTGTCCTGATTCTCTCTTATCCCTTTCCTCCTTTTGACTTTTAACTCCCACCTTTTTCCAACATCCTGCTCTCCTGTCCTCTCTCTTTGACCTCCACCCCATCTGTTTTCTATCCCAGACTTCATTTGCTTCCTCTTTTTCCTCCATTTCTTGACTTTTGTTTCCCTTTAGTGTCATCCATCCATCATCGTCTCTCTTTCTCCTAAATTCTTTTTCACGCCTGTCCTCTGTCTTTTACCTACCACCTGCTGCACACACACACACACACACAGTCATTTCCCGTCATCATTCTGAGTTTGGATGAAGAGAGACTGCAGCACATTCTCTGTGTAGATTTCCGTGATGAGAGTGACAGAGCAGGTTTTGGGTGGTGGGTTGATCGGCGGTAACACAGAATACACTTTGAGACCATCATCATCAACACGATGCGTAGCCATGGCAACAGCTGCCGATAAAAAAAAAATAAAAACCCTCCCATGATAAAGGATGGCCAATCAGTGTGGCAGTGCCAAAAACAGGGAACTTGACTGACAGCTGTGAAAAGACTGTCGGTATCTCCTCCATATCTACAGAGAGAACTATCCATTCACTCCAGCCAGGGGCGGAGATCGGGTTTTGGCTCAGGGGGGCGGGAGATGTACGGGGCCCCCCCTCTCACCTTTATCTTGCAAGCCCATGCCAATGAAAAAAACAGAGGCAATATTGGCAACACAACAGGCTATCTAAACATAATCTAACATAATCTTCGCATTCGCAACCTTTCCAATCACACGTGACATGCAGAAAAAAACACATAGTGGTAGGCTATATTCAATGGCTGTTTATTTCAGGAAAAAAAAATTGATTAGGCCTATAGATCAAACAGCAACTTGCATCGCAAACTCATCTAATGTTATAGGGACAATGCTATTCCCATCGCTAAAGAAACGAGCCTAAATGATATCGGCTATCGTTATGAGATAAACGGGTGGGGTCTGCGCAGTCCGCCCGGGGGATTCAACTCGGCGGGTCAGGGACGGCCGCGCTGGTGCGGGAGGATCCCCTCGCGGGACCTCTCCCCGGCGCCGGCCGGGCGCATTTCCTCCGCCGGCAGTGCGCCGCGACCCGCTCTGGGTCGGCTTGGAAAGGCTCGGGGGCGAAGGTGGAGCTTTACAGCGCCCTCCCGCCCGGATCTCGCCGCTTCCCGGGGCAGTGGACTATAGAATCAACGCTCTGACCAAGCTGGTGCTAAGTGACTGGTTTCTAAAAAGTTGGGGATCCGTGGGGTAAGGCTCATTTAAATCGACATGTGCATGTGTCTGTCACCTCAGGCGACGTGTCAGCTCGAGCCTGGCAAAAATACCTAGTGAGTGGGGCACAGCATGTGACTGATAGTTTCCTCTGCTGGTCGTCCAGTCTTTCTTTACGTTTACAAGCCCCGGATTTATATCTCCTTTTCATGTTGCTAATTTAAGCGTGCACACTGTTATTAACGACGTCAGGTAGCCACATTGCTTTGAACCCTGAAACTCACTACTTCGTTTTTGAGGGAAATGACGTACATAAACAAAATGTTCAACTGACAAAAATGCATTAGACAACTCGCTATCGGCGGGGCCCCCCCTAGTGGCGGGGCCCGGGGCTGTTCGCGCCGCGGCCCCCCCCAAATCTCCGCTACTGACTCCAGCCCTATCAGTTCCTGTCTGCATTCACTGTTTTTATATTATCACATCGCCGGATTTTAATGTTTTAAATTCTGCATAAGAGCAGTAACGTAATGTGAAATGGCTAACCAGCTATTCCTGGATTGTCTGATAGTATCAGGACGCTTGTCCTCTCGGTGAAGCTCATCACCGGCAGGTGGAAAGAAGTGTCTGGCAGCACCATGTGTCACAGAGGTGACACATGTCTGTCTGCAGCTCTCCCCAGGCCAACTGTGCAGTTAGCAGTGACTAAGACTGCAGTGCATACAGACAAGATTTGGATTTTCTAACGATATATTATCAACACCCAGGACAGACATGGCCTCTCTCGCTGTGTTCAGGCAGCCGATGGATGTTCACTCCGCAACAGATTAACGCTGTGACCCTGAACCGCCAGTGGCCAACAGATTCCCTCGGATCGACCTTTAACCTTTGACACAACGGACTCATCAGTATGCCCTGATGAAGCACAGCCACAAGCTGGCCTGGCTGAAACACGTGTCCACACAATGCCTTTTTATGTATCTCGCTGTAGTTGTCAGCGACTTTAACCCTCGCTCATTCACCCTCGATGTAATCATGTGACAGACGAAGCAACTGGTTAAGCTTTGCTTCCGAAAAGGTAACACAATTAAAAAAAGGGGAACATTTAAAGCTTGTTAATTTAAGACGTTTTACCCTTGTTTGTTTAATTATGCACAAATTCCCACAGGTTGCCTGGCAACATCACGGGGAAATCCTCAATGTGTCGTATCATGTCAGACACGACAGTCATGTCTTTGTATTGTACGGTGGCCAGGAACCCTCAATGCTTTTCTAAAATTCTAATTAATTTTTTAAAAATGTTTTCAAGTGAATGCAATACGCTTCTGTACTTCTTCTTCTTCTCGCTCACATAAAAAACTACAGGTGCAATAATAGTCACTTCCGTTGTGAAGTTTCTTTTATTTGCAGCTGCGTTTCTTTTTTATTTGCAGCAGCTTTTCTTTTTAATTTGCAGCGCTGTTTTTGTTTGTTTGCAGCGTTTCTTTTATTTGCAGCATTGAGGGTTCCCGGCCACCATAGTATTGCCAACAACAAACAAGATATAACATGTTAATTATTGAGATATATTTCCCTGTTTCCAGTCTTTATGCTAAGCCAGGATAACCAGTTGCTGGATGTAGTTTAATATTTGCTGTACTGATGGATGTCAATCTTCCAATCTAACTGAGAACTATGGCTTCAATTTTAACACCAAAACCTATGTGGACGAAAGAATCTGTTAAATGAACTCGTCCATCGTCCATAAACCAGGTGGTATCATAATCTCACACGCAGCAGCTATCATCTCTGCGGCAGCACAAACCCTCCAAAGTTGAAACACACACACACACTCTGAAGTGCTTTGTGGAGTCAGACGTTCAGAGCCCGAGGCAGGAGAGGGTCACTACTTAAATACAGGGTGTGGGTGATTGCACGCAAACACACACATAACATAATGTTGAGCATACACACAGACACACACGCACGCGCTCCCCTCATATGTGCGCGCACGCCCTGCGTTTACACACATGAAAGTCAGCTATTAGTTCCAGATCATTTTGCGAAGCAGCCCGCAGACAGCGAGCCTGGGGATAAACAAAGATCCTACTGTACTGGAAGTAATCCCACGACACACACAGCTTAACACCCTGTGGACACACACACACACACACACACACACACAAATATGAACATTAAAAAATCACCTGGAGGGTCGAATATTACCTTGAAAAATTTGTTTACTTATTATGTTTGGCTAAATACTGCAGTGACTTTCTGAGCAACAGTGATGATCCACATAGGGCTGAGTTTCACTACTAAAGCCTTGCTTTTTTTTATTATTTTGTACTGTAAACATATTTTCTGCAAACAAAGCTGCTGAAGTCTGCTCAAATAATAATAACAAATAATGAATCTATGATTCTGAATAAGCATTTCATACCAGCTTTCACTGCTTGACACCTTTCAGCAATCTGTGCTAGTTATGAACAGACTATTATAAATTCCTAGAAAATGTGTGTTCAGCACATAATACTTGCTTATTGCATCCTCTCGCCTCACCATCTTCTAACGAGTGTGACCCTGAAACCCCAGCGGGCACATCTCTGTCACGTCATGGCCGACACGCTGTTTTGGTCGACCTCAAACTCACCGGGAGCGTTTAGTCTGCCAGACTTTGTTTACTTGCTGAGATTTGGTCATTTTTCCTGGTTTATGTGCTTCTACATGTGTAAACATCATACCTAGTTAATTCTCTCTGCCGTTTCTGTGTCTTCCACCAGCTCGAGCTACAGCCGCGGATTAAACACGGAGCTGAACCCCCAAATTCCACGCCACGGCGCACACGCAACCCGGCATGGAATTTGGGGGTGAAGTAGAAACTATTTCTTTAAATGATCAATATGTGTCAAATTTGTACTCTTCTATAAATGGAAAGCAGGTTTAGAACTTCTGCTTTTTGTTCTGACTTTAAGCAAGTGTAAAGAGGCTTGAATGAGATCTATGAATGCTCTGGGGTGAAGTTGGATTTAATTCCGTGTAGAAATCTGCTAATTAGAAAAGACGTTTGTCGAGGCATGTGTGCCGCAGGCCTGCTGCGTAGCTTGCAGCACTATTATTGTTGGCGTATTGCTGACTCCATGTTGGCTAGCGTGGAGCATTTTGTGACTGCTCATGGTTTTACTCAAGCGGAGAGAGCCCGTGAATGCTTTGTTTCTACGGATGTAAGTATATGGCAATGCAAGAGCTAAAGTGGAAGTTTGTTCCTCTGTTATAGAGCACAACTCTATAGAGTTAAACTGCAAATACACAAGATAGAAGATACACACAAACACACACACACAGTGTGCCGGGTGTGCCAGGACTTCATACGTCAGACAGGATCCCTCTGTCTCTGCAGCGATACACACCTCATGACCTCCAATCTGCTGTTATCATGAGCACAGGCCAAATAAAATGAGTCACCAAACTCTCTCTCAGACACACACACACAGACACACACACACACACACACACACACACACACACACAGATGCACTGCTCAATATAAATACAGCAAGACGAGCACTGAGACTGGCAGAGAGGGAGAGATGCACAGAAGCCTGTCTGCGTGCTTCTACACACACACACACACACACACACACAAACACCTCAGGACGCCTGTCTGAGTGGCAGTGGGAGAAGGACAACCAGCTGACATCAAGGCCAACTCTCTTCATCCCTCACACTGCAGCGATGAAGTCATTCTGAGACATAAACACACACACACACACACACACACACACGCTATGAGAAAGAGAGCTTTGACATGGTATCACTGTGTAGAGGAAGTGGACAATTCAAACGTCTTGCCCTGGAGACGGAGCTTATTATGGGTCATTTTATCACTCCTGTACTGCAGGACCCCCCTGAGCAAACAGCGAGGCCCCTCTTATCATCCACAAGTCCACACTTATTCCCCGTCTGCATTTGGAAGAGATCCTTCATGCTGGAGATTTGAACTCTGATTGGTTATCCGTCATATCGGAAAGCTTTAAATCTGCCTCCAATTACCCACAACTGGTTGACAGTCCAACCTGCCAAAACCTTCAGATGCCAAGAGAAACAAATGAGGGCTAAATAAAATCCAGCAATCCGCCTCCGATCCTTCAAATAAGCCAACGCCGACCGCTGCGCTGCGCCTCGGCTGTATTCATTTATTAAGGAAGTGCAAGAGGATGACTAATGCAGACAGATAGCATGATGAATCCACTCATCTGTAATTGATTAACCTCGTCTGGCCCCCGAATCTGATCTAATCAGCCTGAATCAGCTTGTTATTCTATCACGCCATCAAACCAGCAAGCTATTAAACATTCAGTCTTGTGACAGCACTGCAGGAGGTATTAGCAGGAGTCGGTTCAGGTATAATGGACCGCACTACATCAGGGACTGGATAGAGTCCACAGGACCACACCGCTGGATTGCTACCTGCGTTACATTACTGTCAAACAAGCAGCCACTGGTTTCCTATTCATCTCTGTAGACTTTAGAAGTATGTTAATGATGTTGCAGTATGAATTAATATGCTGAATCTATTGATACTTGTGTAAAATGCCCGTTAAAAGGTGAAATTTTTCAAATGGCTCTGAACAACAGTTTATGAAAACCCCAAAATACAGAATTCATACATCATATCAGACAAACTAAAAGTTTAAAACCTTCACATTCGAAGGGCGGCGACCAGCATCCACGACATTAATTAAACTAATTTTGCGTCTATTAATCAGCGGCTTAACTAATCAACTAATCGCTTCGGCCCTCGACTTCAGAAGATTAACAACTTGCTTGAGATGAGTAATCACAGTAAACAACAAGTCAGCACTATTTTTGCTTCTTTTTCCGTCTATGCCATGTTTCTGTCACTGCTTCCCCATCTTTTTTTGTGGTTTGTTAGAAAAAAAGAACGTTGTTATTCAGCAGACGACAATCACAAATCCAAAGCTTGTGGCTTTCATCTAAAAGGCAGACACTGGCCTTTGCGTCTCGTTTAAAATGAAAGCCAATAAAGAGAAATCCATGCTGGCTTCACCTTTCCATTGCATTGAAAGGCAGACAAGTCAAGAGCAATAAATAAAATAAATAGCTTAAGCTAAATTTTTCTGCACGTCACAAGACGTTGGCGTGCAGACAAGAAAGGTCAGCTGATTAATGATGGGGCGAATAATAAACGTAATGAATGGGTCACATAGAATGAAGAAGCTGAAGAATACAGAATCGATTTTCTTGCAGCAGGTAGAACCGGATGAGAAAAGATATGACGTGTTTCAAGAAATGAAAAAATAAAATAAAAATCAGACGAGCGTTTAACTTTCTTTATCTCTTTGTCTCTCCTCTCTGGTCTCACACTTAATATGTGCACACAAAATATGTGCATGCCTTTGTGTGGTTGAGTGGCAGAGCATTTACGCTGCGAATAATATTTACATAACCCAGGGTGGACCACCAACCCTGCAATGCTTATACAGTGGCTCCTGCACACACACACACACACACACACTGAGGAATAAAACACAAAGAGTTGTCCGGGGACATCAGTGTGCGCCTTACTCATTAGCCATGCTATCGCGGTGCAAACAGTCCTCGCTGTCCCCAAACAATAACACATCTTATATTATCAGCTAGAAATCAGGACACGAGCAGGGAAAGGCACATGTGCTGACCAAAGGAGTATCTGCGTTATAGTCGTATACCACAGCAGCCACTGCAGTATTGTTCCTGCTACAGTGCTGTGAACAAAACAGGCGTCATGTAATGCAACGTCAACATCTGCCAAACAGCGGGCTGCCGAGCCTTATGCTCTATGTGTTTAAGCATGCACGTCCAACAGGATGGATCATTTTTTGCTTCTATCTCGAAGGATTTATACAACTTAAATATTTATTCTTTTTTATTTTACGTGAAAAACAAATTCTGCAAATTTTTTAAATTATCTAGATACACCCTCTGTTTTTGATCTGCCTGATAGAAGCATAAGATGTAATGCACTTGGCACTCCTTACCACTTTATGCTGTATTCATTTAAAAACAGCCAACAGGATGTGCCTTTGTAAGATTTCCAAAAATGCCTGCACAGGTCTGCCAATTCAATCTCCCCTTTAAACGATTTCCTAACTAACTTGGATGCGATCGCTCGTACTGCAGGGGCAAGCCTCCCTTATTGCGTAATATTTTAATTTGGTTAGAGTACGTCTAAAGCGAGGGTAACGTTAGTGCCTACACTGAGTAATAAAGATATGTGATATGAAGACCTACAGGGAAATTCCCCTTTTGGAGCTAGTAGACATGCTTTTGACTTGTCATGGATACCTGATGGTGCAGACGATGGGCTGATACGGCATCCAGGTCCACCAGTTTTAAGATATCGCAATATCACAGTCTCCCTGTTAGCCCAGCCTTAAAAACCATTTTACATTCTTAGACTTTTAAAACCAGATGCTTAATGTCTTCCCTGACTCTGGAGGGAGCTTTTCTAATTACTTCATCAGTCTTACTTTAAATCAGAGATAAACTAGGGGCATGAAGTTTGAGAGATACGGGCATTAAAAAGACAGAAAAGGTCTAATGAAAGAGGCTTTTTAGTCAAGCGTAGTGGAGCTAAACCAACATATCAGCCGATATCAGCTCATTACACCCCTTTAATGAACCAAATTTTAACCGCTACCAACGTTGAGGAATTCCTAATCCCCATCCTGTCCTGTCATCTTGCAACTAAATGCATGTGTCTTTTCCTGCACGGTTAAGTGGACATCACGGGAGATTGCACAAAACACGCTCCCTCTCATACCAGAGATGCACATATCAACAGGTCAATCTCTATCCCTGATCGAAACAGCATTTCACCAAAGCCAGGTATCATAAGATCCATATTCCACCCTTGTCACGAACAGAGTCATTAGAGTGAGTTAGCTTTTGTGCATTGACCCATTCAGACAGCCAATTGACGTGGGTTTGACCGTGCCACCGCGTCTGTCTGACTCAGATATGAATCATCCACTCCCCTTCCTCGAGGTGACAGAAGTAAATAAATCTTTACAAGAAGCTTTACGGCTATGAAATAACTGCGCACCACTTAGCTGTTCGTCTATCTGTCGGCAGTATCCATTTCCTCTCAGACTTCACACGCACTGTCAAGATACATCCCCAAAAAAGATACACCCCCACTTCCACTATGGGCCTGTACAAACACACACACAACACCGAAAAACATCAGGCCGTGCTGTTGGAAATCATCTGTGGATGGAGCCTGTCAGCCAGCATCTACAGCAGCTATAACCTGCCCACAACACAAGAGGAGAAGGAGTACATGAGGACAAAGAACGAGCTTGCGCTTTATGATTTCTGCCTGTATTTTTACACTTTCAATACCCCGCAGATTAGATTCCAGGAACACAGAAATGTACTTAGCAAATAAATATGACTCCAGCCCTGATTTTGTTTTTTTTGTGTGTGTGTACGCCACCCACCTCCCCGCATCAGGAATGAAATAACATTGCAGTGGTTCATCTTCAAGTTCTTTTCATAGCACTTGAATTCGGATGCACATTATGTTCTTTGCTGTCTATGCGCCTGTGTGCTAAAACATCCCACAGATGAAAATTATCCAGGGAGGATGTTCAACTCAGGGGTAATAATAGCCACTAAAACAAAAGCGAGCAGCTGAAAACTTTTTTTTTTTGACTTATTCGGCATCCCTGCATTTAAAACGAAAACGAGTGATTTAGCACAAAATGGCTGACAGAAAACCTGCGATAACCTCAGATATAGTATTTAACCTGTACGGCTACGGGTGATAAGAGAAGATGAAGGGATTGATTGATCCAAGAAACAACTTGAGATGAACCCGGGTAAAGACGCACCAAAACAAGAACATAAACCCAGAAATGATGCAAACATAATCAGAGAAGAAGAAGCACCATTTCCTGCACTGGGACTCTGGAAACATCAATATGGACAAAGAGCTCTCACTTTGCACTTTGTCGTACATTAACGTTGATGATGCCTCAATGCAAACATGTGACGTACTGTAAGTATTTACACAGCAAACAGACATTTTGTGCATGGAGGTGGCCAAAAAAACAAAAATTACCCAGTTAAAGATCATTTTGCTTTAATGAATCTACCTTTCATAGCCTAAATGCGCCGTCAGTGGCTCCTGTTGAGGCCACACTTTATATATATAACCCAACAGTACCAACGTGGTTTGGCCCGACTGAGCGAATGATTTGGATTTGGTGACTAATGACTTCTTTTAGCTGTACGGAAAAGCACAGACCAGGAAACAAGATGGAAACCATCCAAATCGAAAGCCAGGGCAGGAGAGAAACATCCTTCGTGTTCCCGGTGAGGACGGGTTCAAGACAACGGCAGCAATTCCCGGTATTTCTACATATACAGCTGCACACTTCGTTAGTCATCCCATATTCATTAGTCATCTTATATGGCCAAACAATGGCATCCTAACGCCGGTGGTTGGACAAATGACCTGTCATGTTTCGCCAGCGTGGAGCCAACTACTGGTGCTTGTTTAGTCTCGAAGGAACAAGCCAGTTGCTACATTTTAAATGGCTAACATTAATTTCAGGAACAGCTGACTACCTCATCATGCAGTCTGGCGTGTTTTGGACTCAACAGCATATGGACGACAAACCGATTAAATCGAGTGACGTGCGTGAGCTTGGCGATCCTCACGCACAAACATGTTTGGTCTTACCAGGTGTCAGTTAGGTTTCCATCACGTGAAAGGATATGGGTTACAAACGACGCGGAGACACCAGTTGCGAGGCCTCGTTGTTTGCTTTAGGCAGAAGAAGGCCACAGGGGCGAGCGCCGGGTACGGCTGCTGCTCCTCCTCCTCAGAGACACAGTCTGGATCACGGATAGGAGCTGTGATGCGAACTCCCAATGTTGGTCCAACTTCCACTTCCAGCTCTGGTTCCTGGTCTTCATGCTCCTGAACCTCAGAGCTCCATTCTATTCCTTCGCCCTGATCACTCTGCACGTCCTCCTCCTCCTCCTCTTCTTCCTCCACATCATCATGGCCTCCTCCAGGATCAACATCATGACCCGGGTTGTCCTTCCTGTAGGCTGTAGGTATAGCGAGCCTCACCTCCTCCTGTACCTCCTCCTGCTGCTGCTCCTGCCCCTCCGGGCACTCTGCGTACTGAAAGCGCGCTCTCCCCTCGCCATCAGTCATGATAGAGCGTCAGGCAGAGCCACTCTGAAGGGAGGTCAGAGGGAGAGAGGTTAGAGAGAGGTGAAGGAAAGTGGGAGGGGTGGATACATGGACAGCAGAGACAGAGGTGTGGAGGAGAGAAGGATGCAGAGAGACGGCGACAGAAGAGGAAGCGGCGAAAAGAGACGAGCAACTCAGCAAAGAGCAGTCACACGATGAGCCAAAGAAACACTCAGGCGGTTTCCTCCTCTGTTCGCTCAGCAACAAAAGTACTCGCTTCCAATCAATCCAGACACGGATTTTCAATATTCGCTTACTAACCTGGCAGCGCTCGAGGCTTTTCATGAGCATTTATTTCACAAAGCTTTTTGTCACTTCAAACACTTCCTCTTTCTGCGTCTCTCTCTACACTTGACAATAAACCGATCGCTATACATTTGAAAGAAAATAAAGAAATCTCTTCTGGAACATCAAATATAGATGATACAAGAAATACAATAACACAGTGAACTCACTAGGGAGCAACATAGAGGGGCTAATATTTGCTTTTTTGACTCCATATAGTTAGAAAGTCATTACAATATGATAAACTGTATGAGTGCCACAGTATTATACTGTGATATGCTGGTAATAGTTTTTTTTTTTCTTCTTCACTCTGTCTTCTCGCTCTTCCTGTTGCTATGTGATTGAACAGATGGACTGCTCTGTCTCTGGTCTACTGGAGGTTTTTTAGCCCACACCACGCAATGGTGGGCAGGGAATGCGCAAAAAGAGAGAGAGAGAGAGAGAGAGAGAGAGAGAGAGAGAGAGAGAGAGAGAGAGAGAGAGAGAGAGAGAGAGAGAGAAACACAATAAATGCCACACAAATCCTGATTATTATCATAAGTGGAATAACATTGAAACATTACACATCATAATCCAGCTGACAGACTTTTCTCTTTTAAGGTTTTTTTATTATTATTATTTTAATGGGCTTTATAGTCAATCGTTAAATGAGAAAAGCGCATCTCACGGCTGAGGCAGTTCTCTGCTCTCCTCAGGGGGGTTGTAAAAAAGAAAGAAAATAAATAAATGTGTTAAACATGCTCTCTGCAGAATGGCTGTGTGAGAGTACTCACATTTTAAAGGCTGTCAAAGGGAATAAATAAGGGGGTCGGAGCGTCTATCACCTGTTTTTGTGTTTTCGTCATTAAAAAGTGGACTCAGTGCTGGACTCGGTGGATATTCAAACATCACAGACACACAGAACAACTTTACTCTTTTTTAAAATACCTTATCGAGACGGAATCGGAAGTTCCCATAAGCATGATCCGTGACTTTCCGTGTTTCTAGCGCACCCAGCCTTTTCTCAGCAACCCGGAGCTTTCCTTCCTTCTCTTTCTTTCTTTCTACCCTCTCCTCAAGAACAAAAAAACAAAACACACCTCCTCACTTCTTTTGTTTCTCACAGATCAAAATGTAATCCGAGAGCCAGAAAAATCACAGGAAGTAATCAAAGAAGTGGTGTTCATTTGTTTAAACGGGAACATCTATCCACATCCACGCATCCATCCATCCATCCGTCCATCCTCGCTGAGGTGTTGGTTTACGCAGCGTGGAGCGGAGATGCGCGCTGTGAGAGGGTCGGACCGTGCCGGTCGGACACCGCGCTTCAAAGCTCCGCCGTGGTTGATCTGACACAAGAGAGAGGAGAGAGGAAAAAAAAAAAAACTTGGCCCAGGACCCGGGAGCCCTGACACGTGACGTGATGCCCAGGCCACACGGACGTAGCGCGCAGTGGGAGAGACACACACATGCGCGCGGAAGAGCCACGGAGAGAGCCAAGCTGGGCGCGCACGCCCCGCGATGTCTCATGCATCACTACTGCACGACAGCGGCGGTGATGGAAACGGTATGAATCATATATTAGCATATACCTTGTGTGGGTGTGACAGAAACACAAGGAACCATTACTATTCATTATGATTATTATTATTATTATTATTATTATTATTATAATTATTACTCCATATCATCCACAATATTCCTAATATGTAGCCTACAGTAGCACACTATAAGGTTAGTTAGGTTAGGTGTCCATATCTCCTGTCTCAGTAAAAAAACATGTAAATTTTATAAATATTTCTGCTGAGGTTAATAGCTGATATCTGATGGGCTGCAGATAGCCGTCCACAGACATAATAAAAAAATAAGACTTATGCAAGCTGGACTTCAAGTCATGGTGGTCACGGATGTGAATGCAGGACACTTTAGTTCCCAAAAGACACAAATACACAAATCTGCTTATGAAAAAAACATTTTTGCTGAGCGACAAAAACTCAAAATGTCTCTTTATATAATTAATTCCATTATAATAAAAATGTCTGAAAGAGCTATATTCATAAATATTTTTTTGTGACACAGCTGAGTTGGGTTTATGTATATTTTGGAATAATTAAATAGATTTTGACAGCATAGATCTGCATGTCCAGATGAGCCATCCATCCACTTCATTCTCGTCAGGTTTTTTACGGGGCGGCTGGAGCCCAGCTGCCATTGGACGAGAGGCAGGGTACACCTTGGACAAGTCGCCAGTTCATCACAGGGCTGGATCCAGATCCGTTTTATTTGAACTTATTATTACCAGATTTGAGTTAGCCGGATCGGATCTGGATTCCTAATCTTTTTACGTTCCGGAGCCGGTCTGCTGTGCCAGAGGACTCCAAACTGGACCTGTTTTGTACATCCATAGCTTATGATATCTCCAGAGCTGACCACAGTCAGTTTATGCTATCTGGGATTCATGTGTGAAGGCGGGGTCAACGGGAGGTCAACTGGCTCAGACAGAAATGGACTGTATTTTAGAACGTGCCTTCTTCCTTATATATTTTGATTTAATTTTCGCAGGATGATAACTGTGCTGCCATTAATGTGGAATATTGCATTAATAAATGCCAGTTTTATTTATAAATATGATTTCCAACATTGGAAAAACACAACCAATCAATGCCTTTTGTCCCTTATTTTCTAGTCAAGGTGTAAAACTGAAAACCTTTGTTTGTTTATGCGTTTTCTCATCATCGTTATCATCCATGTTTTGTTCGGCGCATTTGTATTCAATCAGGCGACTGCTGCTCCTGTGCCGCGTCAACGTCTTCATAGGCAATTTGATTCGACAATTCAATTCCAACTCCCATGCTGCCTGGGTGATCGATCACAAATACATACACTGTATTTAATGAAGAGTGTGTCAGTGTGATAAACTGAGAGAGGCAGGGAGAGGTGTGAGAGAGAGAGGCGAGGCTGTTGGATGGAGCTTTACACTCCAGGAAAGTTTAGTGTCATGCTGTAAAAGGCCAACTCTGCACACCATGAAGAAGGACCTGCCAGAAACATGACAGTAATTGAGATCAGGTTTGGGGAAGAATGAAAGAAAAGCTCCTGTCTGGAATCAAATCCCTCAGGGGTTCAGTTGGATGTGACAGCTGATGGGATGAGAATAACATCAGTCAAACGTGGTCGCAGAAAAAAAAAAGCAGCGCGTCATTCAGACACACCGAGCGCGTGGGAGACTTGGGCAGAGAAACAAAGTCAGAAAAAGTTGTCCAT
This sequence comes from Collichthys lucidus, assembly GCA_004119915.2. NCBI lineage: Eukaryota > Metazoa > Chordata > Actinopteri > Sciaenidae > Collichthys > Collichthys lucidus. The sequence goes on from CM014100.1 coordinate 10,791,543, forward strand.
GTGTTCCTGGTGGATCGCTCACGCCCGGCGCTCCACACTAACACAGGAAAACCAATAAAACTCTTGTGAATTACCAGAGCTGCTTTTGTTCTCGCTCCGGAGAGGGAAACGTGGACGAGTGCGGCTAAAAGTCGCTGCAGAGAAGAAATATGAGCCACTAGTTTGGAAAAACATGGAGATCGGTTCGTCCTGGTTAAGTTTCTTTAAGGATAGAGGCTGTTAAATTGCATATCTTTTAGCAATATATACCACAGAACATATTAGATAAGTCACTTTAGAGCTCATCCTTTACTACATTATGTCACATAGTTGGCATAAACTCTACTCGGGGAGGGGAGGCATGGTGTTAATGCTCATATCTCATAATGGATGCGTAGGGCAGCGGGCCAATCTCCCGACAACCTGACGTAATCCTTTAATCTGTGTGTGTTTACACACAGGCATATGAAACAATAATCTACACATGTAGACCACTTACTCTCTAGCAGGAATAGACATCATCTTTGGTTGTTTGTGTCACTGGTAACTATGGGGATGTATTAGACTGGATCAATAGTGCGAGCAGACTAAATATTTAGATTTAGTTTCACACTAAACTCATTCACCTTGAGATCAGAACGCTGCTCTGCCGACTGAGGAAAACACAGGATGACTTATCCTACTCGCTTGTCACGACTGAGACCGAAGGCAAAGCAGCACTGTTAGCTAAATCAGAGTGGATGTGAAACCTCAGTGCTTTCCAAGCCACAAATCCATCTTCCCTAATTTGAAATGCCTGCAGTGACTTTCTTAAACACCTTGTCAAGACACCGAACAGCTCAAAAAAAAAACCTCCAATCAATTAAGAGCCCGCATAACAAAAGCAGCAGTCATTTCTACGCAGATCTTCATGATGACGAACTCCCAGCTCACAAAATGTTTAGCTTAGTCAACTAACCTTTTGGCAGCTGCGCTCGCTGATTAATGCAGCATGTTACAATGAGATTTGTTATGACCACATTGCCAGTAATTCAGTGTTTTATTGAAGAGCATTGCCCCGGAGCGATCTTGTGGACTTTACAGATCACTCTGATGCATCAGCCACACTGGAACAAACTGGATAAAATAAAAGCCGGGGCGCGGCCGACGTTGAGGCTGCTGCCAACCTTCTCGCCACACTAAGCTAAGATGATCAAAACAATAATTTGCCAAAAGGTTGATGTTCTCTCCTTCAGAGCCCCGTGGCAGTGGAGCCATGTCCTCGAAAGCCAATTAAGGAATCGTTTGAAGTAGTGAAACTGAAAGGATAACGGAGACACACACAAAAACGACAAAGTTCAATGTTAAAAAGGAGGAAAGCTGGTATTTCGTGGTCGTGTTGGTATTGGAGATGAGTTCCCTTTCAGCTCACGCGGCAGTGATTAATACTGACACGGTTTACTTGAGCCTCCCCAGACGAGCTGAATCACACTTTTGCCGTTATGTTCTGTGAAATGGGACATTACATTATCTAAAGTAATACCCATCAGGACGTACTGGAGTAATTACAGGAGTTAAATGTGAGTGTGTGTGTTCATGTGTGTGTCCATTCATTCTCAGCTGTGCACACAGCCTTCTGACACCTGTCTTTCTCTCTCCCACCTGTCTGCCCCCTCTCTCTCTCTCCCACTCCCCCTGCCGCACCCCCCATACTGGCTTTCCATCATGCACAGAGTTGGAGCTCATATCCTCATTACCGTAGGCTTGGCCCTAAAATGTCTCCCATGAGGCTTTTGCTAATGTTGGCTCCAGTTTCACCGCACTCTCAGCTGTGTGTACAAAGCCTGAAAAGCCTGGTTTGAATTTGCTCAAGGCATCTCTTACGAAATCGCCGTCCCCGATACCGACCTAGCAGCACATTCTGCCTCATGGAGGTAAAAAAAAATCTGATTTTTCATGGCTGGCTTCTCTTTTCGTACACAATAAAAATCACTCCTGAACTTGCAACTGAACTGCTGATACCAAAACAATTACACAAGTACATCCAGTCACAAACCGTGTTATATCTGTAAGTAAACATCTCTCTTCACACGCTGTGTTTAATCCAGTTATACGATACGTATTGCCACCAGTCTAAATCAATATGAGTCCCTGTGCATCCCACAGATGATCAATAGTCCTCCGTCAGCCCGCGCTCTCTGCCTTCCTCTCCCTGACTTTTCCCGACCACCCCCCCATCCCCCATCCCATCATCCTCCATCCTCCCATCTCCACTCTGACTCCCACGCTTTCATCATCCAGCCTTCTCTTCCTGCTTTTCTCATCTCCTTCTCATCAGTGACCATCGCTTGATCCTACCAGCTACAGCGCAGACACACACACATGCAGAGTAACGGGTTTTCATTTCACAAATTCTCCATCTGAAAAAAAAAAAACGAGGCATCTGATGAGACTGAAAGATTTGATTAAAGAAGAAAGAAGGTTTCCTTCACACCGACACACGTGTGTGCTAGAAAAGTAAATCTCCATGATATCAGGTAACATTGTGGTGGAAAACCACAATGTTACTGAAGTACTTTCAAGTACCCAGAAGATATCGCTTTACTGATGTTAATCACCCACCGCTTTTGTATATTTCTGAGTAGCGAATAGCACGCACGTGTGTTTAAACTTCTGCTCTGCCCACCTTACTGTAAACATAGACATTCACAGACACGTTTACACCATGGGTTAAGGGTATCTTTAGGACCCAATAAAACCCATTTTATGGGAGAAACATGTAACCGGGATAACCTATTTGAATGTTTGGAAGATTGATGTAAGAAGCATGGCAATAAAGTTTTAAATCTCTATAAGATCGAGACTGGATACGTCTCTGCAGACTAACTCAGATCATAATTTTAATAAAACAGGTCTTTAATATTTTACACTGCCCTTGCCTGGAGAGAACTCTTTTGTTTTCACCTTCAATAAATCCTAGAAAATGTATATTGCATATCATAATGATGAACGGTTGTATGAGCAGCCAGAGAAGAAAAATGGCTGGACACACAAAGAAAACCACAACACCTATAAAAAATAAAAGTTCTTTGACAGAAGCTGCATGGGAAGCCGTGTCTGCCTCCTGTTTGATTGACACGTAATCTCTTGAGATGTGCCGGACAGAAACACAACAAAGACGTCAAAGATGTCTCCGGAGCAGTGAATAAAAACAACAAAGTCGAGGAGTTGTTCTCAAAAGGTTTCAGCGTTATCTCTCCTCTCTGGCTCTAGTTTGACGTATTTCTCGTCTGTCCCCATTTCCCCCCCCCCCCGCTGTCTCTTGAGGGTGGAGTCTTAATTATGAGGCGTGCTGACGTACGTGAGGAGGAGGGGGAGACCCTGCATCTCTTTCTTCAGGGGGCTTTCCCCAAGCAGCAGCAGGAGCAGCAAGCACGGGCCCCTTCTATACTGTACATGTGCAGTGCATCACGGGAAATATGAAATATGCATACACTTGTATGCATTATTAAAATTTGGATGAGAAAAGTACACGGAGATACATGTGACGGTGAAAAGGAGGATGGCACAGTTAGAAAGAAAGAGGGAAAGGATGCATCCTTCTTTCACTCTGCATGTGTGTGTATGTGTGTGAGGCATGAAAGCATTAGATGTACACGCATCATCTGTAAATATCTAAATATGTAATTATCTTTAAGCGTGTGTGTGTTAGCGTGTGTTTGTGCTGCTACTAGTAATATAATGACTTCCCGAAGGGTTGGTGAACTACTGCAGCTGCAGAGCTAACAGGTAGCACAGTTAGAAAAGTTTCAAACTAATACGGTTGCCCAGATGTAGTAAAAAATTAATGATGCGAGGCAGCCGATATGATAACTTCCTCTATTTTGGAGCTCAGCACTGTCAACACAGTTTACCGTTACCCGTATTGGAGTGACGGGGATTTAATGCAGAGCAGCCACAAATAAAAGAGTCTGTTTTATGACTTTCAGCATGCAGCTGACTTTGCCAGCGGTCCCTGCCATATTAGATTTATAGCAGCACATAGAAGTTAGATTAACAGCAGATCTCAATCTTGAACACAGGCAACGTCATTTACCCCAAACCCTTTATGAACCCGCTGGTTTCTGTGGTCAGTCCAGGCTAACCTGGCCAAGATCCTCAGTTTAATAAATGTACACCCCCACGGACATCTGTAACTGTTCAACACTGAGTGGGTAAAGGTGTTTAGAGTCAAAAGGGTTGATTAAAGGAAAAGCCAATCTTCCAAAAAATATATATATATATATGGCAATCAGAATAATTCCACGATTGAGATGCAACCATGCGCATTCAGTTTATAAATCTGACAGAAAAAAAGTTTGTGATCACGGCGCTCTGACCTCCGGGCCAAAGTCAAAGTGTTATTTTTATCTACAGAAGAGCTTCAAAGGTATTTTTGTGATCTCAGATGTTGACTTTCTGCACTGAGTGATAAAATATTTGCTCGGGGTTGAAGCTGATGTTCATATCCATCTTTGTGTACAATGCCAGGCCCAGTGGCGGAATATAAACGCAGTACATTTACTCAAGTATTGGACTTCAGTCCAATTTAGAGATACTTATACTTGTGTTTGTCCTTTTTTATGCTTTGTTATACTTCGACTATATCTCAGAGGGAAATACTTTTTTACCTCCTCCACTTAGATCGTACATGAAAAGAAGGTTAGAAATACAAAACAGTTGGAAAAGTTGAAGATTAAATCAGTGGTTCACATTTATCTGCAAACACACACACTCTCGCACATACATGGCAATAAATACACATGCACATACACATCACACGGCCCATTTGTCTGCATGTTTTACCTTGAATTTACCCAGTGACAGGTGTTGTAAATGACCTTTAGCTAAATGCCTCATAGATTATCTGTATTGGTAAATTAATACATACACAGGTAAATGGAATTAATCTCAATATGCGATCCTGCCAGGATGCTGTGTGCAATCAATAAATAATTTAGTTTGTTTACTGGATGACAAAATACCAAATAATCTGTGTCACGGCGTTTGAATAGCTCAGACCGTGATGAAGCTGTTGTAGGAATGTGCAAATGTACATGTGGATCTGATTCCTGGTGGCTGTTATCTTCTGTGGTGCGTTTCTGTTGTGTCTGCACTCTGTCTGCTTTCATCTGTTGAAAATAAAAAAGGAATACACACACACACAAGCACACACACTCTGACTGCCTGCTGGCCTCTTGAAAAATATAAAAACCCATTTTCAATACAAAGACCTGCAGGTTGCACGCCGTCCTCTCCCACACACGCACCCCCCTACTGGTAGACTTCAAACCGGCTCGGAGAGAGACAGAGAGAGGGAGGCAGGGACCCGAACGAACGGGGGAAGAGAAAGAAGAGAGCGGAATAAAAGGTGTACAAAGAGAAAGCGAGATGGATGAGGAGAGGTAAAGAGAGGCAGCGCTGAATACATCATAGACGTGGAGAGGGAGAGAGAATGAAGCGTCATGGCAGCAGTGATGATAGTAACAACTGGATTATAATCTGGTGTTGTATAAGAGTGTCTGGCAGCCTTTTGCATGACATTAACACATATGTGCATGCACAACCATAAACAGAACAGCAACATGCACATTCTGTTTTTTACAAATCTTTAACTAACTGTTGTTCAAATTATGTACAGGCAGAAATTTTGGGAAAAAAGAACCTGAACCAAATTTGAATTAGACCATTCCCGAAAAGCCTCTGATGACATATGACGCACCATGTGAATGAAGCTGTTAGGGTCTACTGGGATCAGCTCATATTGACACACTCTGCACTAAAAAATACACAACTTAGATCAAACTAGGTGAAATATTTTAGTTGGGCCCGTGTTCTAAACTAAGTCTTTGTGTATGTTCTAAAAGTAAATACTATGGATGTTCGAACCGGTTAAGTCCAGATTTTAAAATGTAACATGCATCTTTTTGCTGTTCACATGGCATGGAGTAGATCAGAGTGCTATGTGAGGGAGTACAAGCTTAAACGCCGAGCAATTCATGGTCCGTTATGGTCCATTTATGCATTTCGTATATAATTGGGGCCCTTGTGCACCTCCCGGAAATGACAATCGCAACATTTTGTGGTCCCTCCCTTTCTATTACGTATCCAAAACGGCGACCACTGAGGGCGAGAAGCATCCAGCGTTCTATTAGGCCGCTCACAGTACACTGCATTTTGCCATAATTGACAGTGTAATCACACTCATTTATTCCAAATAGCGAGTAAAAGGATGCAAATTGACTTTCCACTCCACTGAGTGTGTGTCAGACAGTTGTGATACGAGTCTTCGCTGTCTGTTTCATTACGAGCTCCAGCAGGGAGACAGACACGGAGTGAGACAAAGACGGTAAATAAAAACAAACTGTGTGTGTTGAGCTGATAAAGGTGAGACGAAAGAGAGAAGGAGATGGAATGAGGCAGAGATAAAGTAAATAGACGGGCAGACAGACAGACAGGAGGAGGAAGCAGGCTTCCACTGCTGAGTCATACAGCTCCGTGAAGCCTCGCTACACTTCCAGAAACTTCTGTGCAGTCCTGGCATACTCAGCTGTGTGACGATATGCGACGTGCATTTGTGTGTTCGTGTGTGTGTGTGTGTGTGTGCTGGTGCAGCTGTGCATTCCAATCAGAGAGATTTAACCCTCTCGCCCCCGCTGAGAGCCCCGCCCCGACCTCCCCCCTTCTCCATCTCCCTCACATTATGCACTAATACCCTCTCTGCCGTGCCGCCATCTGGACCAGTCACTGCTACCAGTCACTATATATGTGTGTGTGTGTGTGTGTGTGTGTGTCTCCAGCCTCATGTCTCACACTCACAGATAGAAGAATTAGCTGCTTTATGCTGACTGCTATCCTGACATAAACCAAGCCAAACAAATAATGATGACAACAGGCTTTTTTAATTAAAACCAGCATACTTGAACTGACTGCATTACAGTATGTTGCTTTACGCGCCTGCAGAGACAAATGTTTCACACCAAATAGCTACTAACAATGTTTACTGGTCAAACTTGCTCCTGATGGTTGCAGCTGCCATTTAACTGTTATAATATACAGTCATATCTGTGCATTTTGTCCACCTCTCACCCTGGTATACAGGTTATGAGCTGCAGGCTGATACGTCAGATCACAGTATAATTGGTTGTAGGTGCAACCCTTTCATTTTACGGAGTGAAATTCTCACTTTAAGCTGAGCTGCCTTGAATATTTTATGTTTTAAGAACTGACTGAGTTTTAAATCTTGATGTAGATCCAAAACAAACCTCCATTAAATGGTCATTGTGTAACTTTTCTACCATAAAATAACAGATTTTAAATCATTTCGACGATGTATATTCAGATGAATGGTGACCATGCTGAGTACGATCACCCACATTCAGAATATATCACTTTATGCCACTAAGTAACACACCAGCAGCTGTTTCACTGTATTTGGTGAAGCTGGATCATATTTTCTGGAAAAATAATTTACTGGTTTTCTCTCTGATGTCCCTTATCTGCTGCCAACTACAGCTGCTGTTAGCTGATGTAAGCTCGGCTGACCAGGAGCGGTGTGTTGTGCCAGAACCAGAGCTGGGCAAGCGGGAGCCTGGTGGTAGAGGCCCAAAGAGGATGATGGAGGAAGCTAGGAAGACAAAAGTAAATCTGGGACTCACTTTTAGTCGTTGGTGAGAACTTGAACTAAAAGGCTGAAAGACAGACGCCGAGCTCGGGTTCTTGTTGATGAATGAATGTTAGCTGGCTGCTGTATCCCAAAGTGTTACACCTGCTGCATGTCTGGTTGTCGACACAGTCGTTGAAAAAGACTGAAGTAATGAGTTACAGAAAGACAATTAAAAAGTCAGTGCTCAGCTCAAAGTTTAAAATGACTGTGTACTAACAGGAAATGCTCCATCTCATTTGCTATCGCATTCATCCCTCGGTTGCTCCGTCTTCACAAGACTTTCAGCTAAATTACATCATCCGCCTTTCTGAAGAAGAGCACACACACACACACACACACACACACACAGGCATAAACACACAAGTATGGACGACCTAAAGCCCAGTAAATATGGCTTATTAGATCTGAGAGTTAAATTTTAAGCTGTTACGACACACAGCATTTTTGTGCATGTGTGTGTGTTGTTGTGTGTCTGTGAGGGGATACGTGTGTGTGTGTGTGTGTGTGTGTGTGTGTGTGTGTATGTGTGTGTGTGTGAGACTGTATCATGAGGTTAGGGGGGAAGATCCTAACAAGGTCTGTTGCGATATCGCTTCCATGGGGCTAGCTTGACTGCTCTCTGTAATGAGACAGCGACACACACACACACACACACACACACACACACACACACACACACACACACACACTAATCCATTTCCTGGACTGTAAGTGTGTGTGCGCGCGTGTGTGCATGTGCAAGTGGTGTGTGTGTGTTAGAGAGAGAAAGAGGCCAAAAGGTCCTTGTCCTTGTAGCTTCTCATGGTTAATCCTCCCCATCTCACACTCTGTCAATTTCTTTCTTTCTCTGAATAATTTCCCTTCTTCATTTTCAAAGAGAAAGCTGTAACATTGTTTTTCTTTTATTTTGCTCTTTTTATTTATTTATTCATTCTACACAATATACAGCACGGATGTATCTGTGTGTGGCTGCAGGATTATGTATGAGCGTATGTTCATCAAAGAAGGATTACTGCCCAGTGGTGGTGGGATCTAATCTGAATATCACCCTCGCAGGAAAATAACCTGCGGATGCTGATCACACACACACACACACACACACACACACACACAGTCCTGACCTACAGTAGTTATGACGTTGGCTACGCTGGGTCACTGGACCTACTCTACACCCAATGGTAATCATCCATCCAACTAACCAATCAGAGCGCGCCTTCTAAGAACAGATGGCCTCTAATCTCGGGGTGTGATTTGGTACTTGAGCTTTGATACGTTGCCTTGAGGAATATTTGTGTCATGTGCCTGGCCTTTTATTGTTGTGTGGTGTTTGCAGAAGTTGTAGCTGGCAGGGACATAACAAAAAATTTGTGAGTAACTAGTGGAAAGTGGCTGAAGGTGGACAACAACATGAACCCTCGAGTCAACTGACGCTTGTCAATTGTTCGCTAAAGCTTCGCGTCCCTTGTTGCTACGCCTGTCAAACTTTTCATTCTCACTTACAGTTTACAGTGATAACAGGGGACAGATTCACTGCTTGATGTTCTTCTTTCTGCTTTAGTTTTTACAGAGTGGGAGACAAAACCAAGGTTCTCATTTCTATCAAGCGGCAACCTCCGGCTCTGGGAAATTAAGTGCTAGAAACTGTAATTCCTCGAGTCGATGAGCGCTTGAGACAGGCTCCAGAAGTGAGTCAGTCTCTGTGTTCAAACGCCAAACTTCACAGCACAAATAAACAAGATGGCTTATTTGAGGCGTCGTTGGGCCCACATCTAGGTCCGCCAATGAGCCGCGTCTTTGTGGATATTTAGATTAGCAGGGAACGTACGGGTGACGTCATACTCAAACTCCAAATATCTTTTGCTCCATGAGAGAACCCTGTTAAAGGTCAAACAATGAAAACATATACACTGTGATAGTGTAGGTTGCAGATTCATTTACAAAAATATAAACAGCTGAATCCATTTCTGCGCTTCTCCTGTGCATGCATGCAGGGATAGATGGATGTGTGCTGTGGAGCTGGTGAAGTTGCAAAGGATGGAGCCTCAGAGACAGAGTGAGTACGTGGGCCAGCTTTTACAGCCTGTAGGGCCCAGGTGAACCAGTTCAGCTGAAAAGCTCTCTCAAACATTCAGTTAAATCATCTCATTGTACCTCACTCTGCAGTTGACTCTAGTGCGGGCTGCACTCATGTGGCTCTTTTTAACCTGAGAGTAGAACAAAGCACTATTGAGGTTCAGCGTCTTGCTCGAGATCCTCGAGGATACTTTAAACCACAAACTTAACCACTAATGGACAACCCCGCTCCAGCACCTGAGCCACAGCCGCCACATGCATTGTAAAGTGATTGGGTAAAATGTAAGCCAGACATGGAGAAGAGTAAACAGGTGATAAATCTACCCGACACCGCTGTTCTTAAATGTTATGCCAATCCATGTGTGTCCTGAAGCTTTCCATTCACTTTGTATGAACTTCCACCGTTATTTATGTGAACATCTCCTGTGCTATAAACTGACCAACCGGCTCTCCTCAAAACTTGGTGCATTCTTAGTGTAGTGTGTGTGTGTGTGTGTGTGTGTGTGTGTGTGTGTGTGTGTGTGGTGAAAGAGCACTTGTCAGTTGATTTATAGGCTTCTGGGAAGCTGCACAGTGCAGCTGCTGTCATACCACAGATCAAAGGGGATTCCTAGACAGGCTGGAAGGTGGAGGGGAGAGGGAGAGGAAGGGGGGATGATGAGAGGACATGTTGGATGGAGAAGGAGGGGAGAGGTTGACGCAGCGAGGAGAACTTAATGAAGCTCGCCGCACTGATGTCAGCCGCTTTTGAATCGGTGAACTTGCTTTCGCAATGACAGAGTGATGAGGTTAGACCCCTTCAGACCTTCGCAGTGTTTAGCTGATCAAAACCCCAGTGCGGCTCAGAATTAAACCAACGCTGAAAGGATTAGACTGGGACCACCCATGTAATCAATACAAAAGAAAAAAAAATGCATTGAGCATGCAATTGGAGATAAATGGGATACGACATGATGTAGTAAATGACGACGTGGTATTGCCAGAGAAACAGTGTAAAACTCAAACACTTCTATTTCGTTTTAACGTCAGATGCAATAAACTGATAAACTGCACTCTGCGTTCATGTACAGTCCTCTAACTTATCTGAAATCCTACTTCCATGAGAGTTAAAACTTCAGTCAATTGGATGCTGTGGACAAGATATTTTGTCCACAGAACATTTAGTTAATCATGTTGCTCATTAGATTGTATCCATGTTTCCAATACCTGATACCTGTAATCAGTTTGTGAGTTGTGTCTATAGATATTTTTCTTCCTGAGCTATATTTTATTTTCTGCAACGGCCTATTAATTTCACGACGATCATTAATCATCTGATGTAATCTGCGGAGTGATGCTGCTCTACTCTACCCTGCTGCTGCTGGTTGTGTAGCCCTTGTAATCCAATTGGTGCGCCAGTCGTTAATTCTGCAAAAACAGCAGACGTCAATCCAGATGGCATTAAAAATCACCGGAGTTAACTCATACAATAAATAGTTTATCATCAGCTGGGACATTTACCACAAGAGAAATGATTTTTCTGGACAGAGAGTTACTGCGAGTCTAAGCATTAAAATCTGCTCTATATATAGTAGTTATGGAACTTACCGGTACTGTAAAGATATAATATGCTCTGAATTTAGTTTGATTTATTCATGACAATTTAAAAGTTTGACTGAAAGTGGATAAAAAGATAAAAAATCTTCTTGTTTTACACAAACTTTTTGGAGCCAAATGCCAAAAAATATATGAACTCAACTAAAATATTATCGTTGATGTACGAAGAACAAATGTTACAAACTTTTCAAAGTTTTTAAAGCGGACGTGGCGAATGCTGCAGTTGCATCTTTCAGTGATAAGTGTAGAGGTAGCACAAACGCCGACAGAGTCGATAGAGAGCAAAGCTGAAGCAGATTTGTTTACGATGCTGCGAATGGAAGTGATGAAACACCTGATGGAGCTCACACTGTTTCAGCTTGAGCGGTTAATTCGAGTTTTATGAAGGAGACAAAAAGGCTGAGCTATCACACAAAGTCGCTGCTCGTGTCCACAGCGCACATTAATCAGCGGACTGCTGCGTTGACTGTTTGAAGGCAAAAGACTAAAACACTGCTTCAGCACTCAAACCCAGCTGAAGATTCATGCCCTTCTGTATCTAAAATACATTCTGCTCAGGGAATACGACATAAAAAGGTAGTTGTCAGGCATTAGCTGCCATCCAAAGACGCCGACTGCTCATCAGTTTTAAGAGCTAACCACTGATACGCATTCACACACCGATGGCGCAGCCTTCAGGAGCAATTTGAGATTCAGTATCTCGACATGCAGACTGGAGGAGCCAGGGATTGAACCGTCAATCATCCGACTAGTGGATGACCCGCTCTACCCTGAGCCACAGCTGCCCCCACATCTGAGCTCTCCATTGCTCTGCTCATCTTTCAGCTGAGTGCAGGTCTAATCAGCAAGGTTAAAACCACTTGAGTGTGAGTAGCGGATAGAAAGAAGCGTTTTTATTCTGTTTATTTCATTGGAAACAAACCAAAAACAGTCACTTCCAATTCAATCTAATTAAAACTCATGTTTTGCACATTTACTCTTTTTTTTTTATTGCTTGAGCTTTCCTGTAGCGCCACATCAAATTTGTTTTGCCGCTGTACATAAAGATTTGAAATTGGATAACCGTTGTTGTTTTTTTGTTGAGCAGAAAAGGAAACCATCTCCCCTCCCTCTGTGTTTATCCCAGGTTGTTTTATTTTGAGTACAAGACTGATAAGAATGTTTTTTCTTCCTCGCTTGTTTATTTTACTCGAGAAGTATCATAATCATAAAGCGAATGAGTTCCAAGTCATTTCGTCCTTTCCTTCCTTTTTTGCTTTCCTTTTTTCATTGTTACTGAAATGAATTTTACGTGTCACAGCACTACAGTAGTAGTGTAATCGTAGTTAATTAGTAAAAAAAAAAAAGCAATCAGAACATTGTTGTTGTTTACATGATTATGTAAGACCTCTGGCAATGTAATTAGTAATAATTGAAACTAGGAACGGGCAGACTGGATACACTCATTGTAAACTGTGCATACAATTAGAAAACGCAGCTGTGAGCGGCTCTTTGTGCGACGCTTTACGGGATAATAGTACATACAGAGGAAACGTAAGTGTGTCATCTCTTTCTTCTTCATGGTTTGAACTTGGCAGCCTTCGTGATAGTAAGCTGATAGTAGTGTGTTGAATAAAATATCTTTGTTGTTAGTTTGACGCCCTGTTGTACGGGATCTCTGAATAGTTTACCCAGAAATACTTAATGCAGAGTTTAAAAATATCAGAGGAAGTGATCATGCAGGGGGAAAACAAGATAGGATGGAAAGAGCCAGAGCAAGACAAGAATATGTCAAGTGCAAGACTTTGACAACGGATGATCCAGGAGGGAGGGAGGGACAGGACGGGACAGGAAGGGGGAGGAAAGGAGAGACGGGCGGGTGCCAATTCAGGGGTTAGAAGTGGGACTGTGGTCAGCGGAAAGAGGATGAGTCAGAGGAGTAACAAGAAGGTGTTTACAGACGAGCTTTGAAAAGATACTGAGAGGAAATACTTCCTGGCACTACGAGATAAAGATAAAACTACTTGGAAAGTCAGACGGGCCGGGACAGCAGATACTTTACATACTTGACATCCTGTGTGTGTGACTGGCTGATTTTCTGATCTTCCCCAGTACGATGACATATTCAGATGATCCTAAAGAAATATGATAATGACCAGCAGGCATATTCTCACACATTACATGTTAGGGTTTGTTGCTTTGTGAATTGAAATTTGTCATGGTCCTTTAGATGTTTAAATTGCCTCTGTAAAAAAAAGCCCCAGAAGTGCAGCTTAAAGAAATCCCTTAAGACAAATGAGATGGATTTAATTTAATAAAGCAGTGTGACATGAAATGAGTCTGACTCATATATAATGTGCAAGACAGCGAGCAAACAAGGGAAACAGAAACTGTCATGAGCAGCTACAGGGACAGAGGCAGGACTGCAGGACAACTGATGGTCAGGTCCAATTACCAGGAAAAATACTCCTCCAGGCAGATGACGCTATGGGTAAACACTGCTCTCTGACAGGTGTGTGTGTGTGTGTGTGTGTCAGAGAGAAAGTTGAAGAAAGGGTTAGATATGTGTGTTTGTGTGTTTGTGTGTAGAGTGGGTGGTGTCATTAAGAGAGCAGTGACTGTGCTTTTATATGTTGCTCACAATTTTATTTTATTTATTGCTCATGTTCTTTCTGTCTGGCACCAAACTGTTAGGACAATTTCCTCCAACATAAAAAAACGCTCTCCGTTAAATAAGGTGATCGGGATTCAGCGCACAGCTCGGGATTGGATTTCTCCAGCAGGGACAGAAGTATAGCGGCGCTGGAAACGTGCAGATCAAACCCGGTGTCTTGACAAATTATGTTTCCCGCGAGCTTTTTGCTAACGTAAATCATCCGAACCTGCGTCTCATGGTGGTAATAAACGTTAAAAATGTAATGTGGGATGTGGGTGGTGGTTTATTTTGCCCAAACAATACAGAACAGTTTCATGTGGACATAATTGGTCTTGCTGCTGGTATTGTTTGTCTGACTGCAAGCCTTGGGGCTAAATGAATAATTTCTTTATGATTGCTGTGCCATCATACATGTAGTGTACATAATTAAATAGTCAATATAAAGCTCAGCTATCTCAGTTTAGCTGAGTAAGTCTGGAAGTGTGACAAAATCCTCCACCAGCTTCTAAAGCTCAATAATTCTTGTTTGTTTAATCTGGAGAAAAACTGAAGTATTAAAAAATTATAAACTGTGCTTGTACAAGATATACATGCTGGAGTATTACCTGGTTTGACGTCCTAGCCTTGCTGTTGCCAAGCAACCAGCAGTGTTAGTTAGTGAGTGACCTTTCGAGGTGCGGGTCGGCAGATTGCGTTACCTTTAAACAGAGCTAGCCGTTTCCTCCCGTTTCCAGTCTTTGGGCTATGCCGAGCTAATTGACCGCCGCCTCTAGCCTCATTTATTTACTGTGCAGACATGAGAGTGGCGTCAGTCTTCTTATCCGAGTCCTGGCAAGCAAGTTAATACAGTGGTCTCTCGTTTATCACGGGGAAAACGTTCTAAAAATAACCCGCAATAAACAAAATCTGCAAAGTAAGTTTTACAATTATTATACATGTTAAAACCCCTAACCACACACTTTTATACACCTTTGTACACGCATTTTGTACAGTACTCTCTTAGTAAATCAGGACGCAGAACACAATGCACGTTCATACTGTACAGTACACTGTAAAAAAAAAAAAAAGCATGCAAAATTACACAAAAAAAATCAGCGAAACAGCGAGTCTGCGAAAAGTGAACTGCGTTATAGCGAGGGACGACTGTATGTGTATTTTCCCCAAAACGACTGTATTCCTCTTACTGAGATTGATCGAAATTTGGGAACAAATTTGGAAAAAAATTTACTCCAGACATTTAGGAATTCGAATGAGCATCTTACTCTTTAATTTGATACCAATATGTAGCATTTGTATTTTTATTTTTTTAAATGGCACTAAAACTTAGGTGAAGAGTTATTTCCTTCCTAAGAACAAACGTAACCTTCCGGTCAACTCTCTCTGCAAGCAATCCTCCAGAAAACAGACCGTGTCAGGAAACTCCTGTTGTTTATCTGCTGTGATTATGTGATGAAATTTTCCAGCAACCCACAACAGTCTTTGGCAACTTACGTGAGAAAAGATTTTCGAGTTTATGTGGAAAAGTTGGCGCCTGACCTGGTCGGTCCACCTTGTGGAGTCTTCAGGTGAATTGTCCTGCAGCTCTGCGTCAGTGAGAGTCGTGTAAGTTCTGCTGTTTGATGATTAAGTGATGTGAGCGAAACACTTGAACTTACAATGTCTTTGCTGCTGTCCACTATGCACGCTGGATTTTACGGATTCTGTAAGAATGTAAAAACAGAGATTCTAGATTTACAGCCAGGTTGTTGAAAACTGGGTAGGTATCTATATTTTCTGGTTCTAGGACTTTCACAGGCAATGATTTTAAAATGATGGACACTCCTGGGCGTTATCATGAAATATAAAACGGGTTAAAGACCTTTCATTTCCCCTCATCCCTGTGTCTACACATGCATGTCCTCTACGCTTACAGCCCTGATGAGATTCTGCTCAACAGCCACATCTTTTATGACCAATAAGCGCTTTTATATATTTTCCTTAGGACAACAAGGACGTTCACTAGGACACGGTATCCCTCCCTCAGGCCCTCTATCCCACCCTATTCAATCACTGGAGAGAAATGCTGACCAACCAGTATAAATCACTGGGGCAGCAATCACGAAGCGTTCGTGTGCCTTCCTCAAACCACCTACTGCCAGCTGAGTTCAGTGGAACCGCCAACCAGGCTCGAGGCTCTGCTGCTGGGAGCTGAATCTTGTTCCCCGCCGTGTTGCGTGAGCTCCTGTGGATTTATATTCCACTCAATAACTGCACGACACTAACTAGGACCTTTAAAATGAAGCAAAAATAACAACTGATACTACAGAACGCTTCTAAAGATGCTCCATGAATGAAAGTGAGAAGGTGAGTCAAGCTCCAAGCTGCTGCTAGATAAAGTGTGGCAGCTTGGAAATCAGCAAAGTTTTTCCTTTTAGCTTTCAGTCGGCTCTGATACAGGGCTCTCTGAATCACACACACACACACAATGAAATGTTCAAATGCTCACAGGCTCGCCCTTTTATCCTCTGTGTGTGTTTACGTGTTATTGTAAATGTGTTTAGCGTGTGAGCTCCCATCCTGTCGAGATGGAGAAAACAGATCAGGGGAAACGCGGCGCTGCACAGGGCCACAATGGAAAACAAATCTCTGCCATTCAAATGCTCCACTACTGCGTCGCTGCGATGTGATAAGCTCCGCCGAGCAGCATTCAGAAAAGTGATGCGTGTCCTCCAGACTCCATTGTAACGCGCTGAGCCAGGAGATGTAGAAAAGAAAAATTTCAGACTTCAATAATCATCGCCTGGTCTTTATTAGCTTTTGAATGCCACTATATGTTTTTAATTATTAAAGAGAAGTATTGTTTTATCAGTTTATAGCGTATTATTGAACAAAGTAATAACAATAAAGCAATAAAGTAGTTAAATCTTAACAATAATAACCCAGTAATGGTTTGCCCCATTTTCTGATGCAAAACCTATTTTATCAGATGGTAATATGATATGGACACGAGCACCAAAGAGAGACAAGTTGATTTTTTTTTTTTGTCTCATAGTTTAGTCTCATAAAATGTAAAAGTTGTTTCTCCCTAACTGGCTGAGTTTTAGAGACAGAACTAAAACTGGTCTCATTGTTTGAGATTTTAGGATTAATTGAAGAATAATTTTGGGTGGATTCAAACCAGGAATAATGTGATGTGTGTGTGGTCTTCAACGTTCATGCCTGGAAGTGGAAATGCTAGAAATGAAAAAGAGATGAATTGTTTTCCACAATCTGAGATTTGATGGCCCTCTTTTAATCACTTCAACTTGTTGCATCCTCTTCTTCTGCCGTGCTTTAACAGCCCCCGACTGGACAACTGGTGCTACCAACTGTTTATCTTGACAAAGCAGTCATATAATGATTGTGGACAGAATCATCCAATCATTTTATTTTCTTAAGTTTGGTTAAAATTTGTACTAATTTTGGATGGAAACATAGCCAGAGCCTTCCACGTGTAGGGTAAAGTGTAAAATAAATCTTGATAGCCTCGCCAGCATTCTTGTTTGTTTCTATTTATTCAGATTTATTCAGCTTCTGCTCCAGGGTCACAGACACATGCACTCATTGTTTCCACAACAGCTCTATGCCCGATTCTGGGATCAACTGTCAATAATATAATACATATAAAACATCACTCTTAAATAGACCATTACCCCCAAATGTATTTCTCATGTTACAGCCGACAGCGTTCTGAAAAAGACCAGAGTCTATTGTGTTCTAGTACAGTGATTCTCAACCTTTTAGAGTCGCAAACCGCCACAATAATCAGGTTGGTGTTTGTGACTCCCCTCAAGCCTTTTCAGGGATTACTGTAATATAACACATGAAGGGTACCGACCACCGCTTTGCCCACAGGCTGAACAACTGATGTGATTTTGGGTTTAATTCAACTGCATCGTCATTCATTCAGCCCGAGTCTTGAGGCATTGAGGAAACAATAAAAGATTTTTAAAAAACTCATTACTGGGCTTGTTAAACACGTATAAAACTGAATACATAGCCTAAAGGATGTAGAGTTTTTCATTCAGTTGGATACATTCTTGGCGAAAAGGTTGTTAAAATCTGTGTAAAGTACGAATAAATATGTGTAACCACCCAGACAAATTTGAGTGGTTAAAAATATCAACAAGTTTATGACATTAGGTGTCAAAATCAGGTAAAAATGAGCAGTAGTCTCAGCTCAAGGACCATGGGGGCGTGTCCACTGAATGCCCTGAAGCCACGCCCACTCATGGGAGCAGTCAAGCAGTAATATTGAAGCGACTTAAACGTGTCAGATGAGTTCAGAAAATTTTATGACTAACTTTAAAACACTGAGTGAGATGAATTAATCTCCATCTCTATGCGAGGAAGTGTAGGGGTATGCTCAGGGTGGCCTCAGCGTGTCATCGAGCCACCCTTTAAGGACCGCCCACAAAATCCTGGACTGAAAACTGGTGAAAGACTGTTTTAACCTCTGACTCCACATTTAAGTAATATATCGTTCAAATAATATATCGTTTAATGTATTTTGAAAGAACTCCCGAAATCGTCTTTACACTGACTTTCAGTGTTTGACATCATTGAGCTCTGCTTCCTGTTTCTCGTTCTGCAGTGCTATGTAATTTTTTTACTTTATTATCCACAACCATTTGGTGACACCCAGAAAATTATCTCTCCATTTTAATAAATTAACTAAATGACTAATCTAACTGTTCATTCTTAATTGATGCCAATAAGCTCTTTCTCCTTTATCTGTCATAGTTCATTTTTACTTTCATAGCAGCTACTGATGGAAACACAAAAAACTCTACACACCAAATCTGCCGTTAGTCCCACAGAAGCCTAGGTTGCCTATAAAAAAACACGAATGCCTGTGCAGGTGTGTTACCGACTGTTCAATGAATTTGCAGTGTGACACCACTGGGAGACTCGGCACTAAAGTGAAGCTTAAAAGTTGCGCCCTTGTGAGTTGGGATTTAAAGGATTTTAAGAGAGTTCTGACAGGCCTCCCCCGCCTGCAGTCTTTTTATTTATGTTTCTAACACAGTGTCAAATAAAATCAATCACTCTTTCACTTATTTGCTCTCTCTCTCACACGCACACACCCAAGAAACAGAGGTGGGTGATGTCATTAGAGTTTCTAGGCGACCTGTCACTGAACCCTCGGGCCTCTGGTTACAGTGGAACCAGAAAGATGTGGTCACTCAGCTGTCAATAATGAATGAAGTGTAACTAATGGTGTGTGTTGGTGTGTAAACAGGTTATATACAGTTAAGTGCACAAAAAGGAAGGGGGATACACACTTCCTGTGAGTGTATGCGTGATTGCAAACGTGTATGTGTGAGTCCTAATGGCTCTGGGTAATTAGTGCTCAAGGTTTATTGTGTGTGTGAAACAGCCCTTTGCACAGTGGGACAGTAAATTCACTCGGAAATTGTTTACCTTACGAGGCCACATCACCTCATAGATTACCTAAATTAAAGTGTGTGTGCACATGTGTGTGGCGAATGTACAGAAGCAGTCAGAGCTAGTGGTATATGGGCTGTCAACGAGACTGAAGCTTATAATTAATATTTATTTATATAAAATAATCAAATTAATGTAGAATAAACACAGAGAAAGTATATTTAAATTCATTCATTTTATTGGCTTATGGTGCACATATGCACAGTGCAAATAGAAAAAAGGAAATAGGAGGGAAGTATACTAAAAAGGAAATATACTGACGAGTGTCACACTCCTGTAGTGTAGACTGGCGAGGTCCCGTGGAGGTAATTTCAGCAGGGTGTTTTGCTTTGAGGTGATATGTTAAAGTCCCGTTACTTCTGTGGAATTTAAATTCGGCTTTGCAAACTGTGCAGATTGATTTGTTTTTGTCCAACGAGCCGTCTGCAACTTTTTAAAATGAAATGTTCCCCCTAAAAGTCTGTCCTTATCCATCTTTCCGCCAGAGATCCTCCTTTAGTTAGGATAGATCATAGACATATACTGTACATAGACGCCTCATTGAGGAGGTTGGTCCGTTGCTGCGATACGTTAACGCGTTAATCGTTTAAAATTAATCGACAAAATTACTGTGTTAATTTTGACAGTACTAATATATATAGTAAATATCTTACAGGTTAATGAGGTCATTGATGTGACTCAATAGTTATAATAGCAGGGATGGTAATATTAATATGATTAAGACAAAAGTGTTTAAAATACGAGTATATTATATCATATGATATATTAATTCCAAAATGTTATATTTATGGGATTAGCTCTGGCAATTAATCTGCCATTTTTTATTTTTTTTAACCACGCTCTAATCTAAATACGCAGCTGCAGCCAGGAGGAGCTAGTTAGCTCAGCTTAGCACAAAGAGTGGACACGGGTATAGTGACGTCTTAGCCTGGCCATGAAGCTCACCAATTAACACTTTACATCTCATCTGTACAAAAGACTGGCACTGATCTATATCCCACTGTTTGTAAAAAGACCACGCCGCACAGTTTCTCGCACACTCTTGCAGGTTTTTTTTATCATTTACAGACTTTTCAGACCACTAATAAAAAATAAACTAATGTTCTGTTCCCATTTGCCCGAGTGGAGTGCAGTTTCCAGGGGAACCGTCTTTACACAAGCTCGACTATCTCAATCGACTCTTTCAAAAAGACTTTGTTCCATAATTGAGGATAAACTACAGGTAAACACTGATTCAGCTTAATCACTGTTCATAATGAGACCAAGAGTCAGATTATTCACTTCATCAATTGCTGAGGAGCCTGCCATTAAACACATCGAACATTTGTTCTCTCATTCTCAGCCACCTAACAGTGAAGGAGGCACATGACTGCTCTCGGGCTGTCAAACTTCATTTTCAAATACAGCAGGCGACTGCGCTTCCTGTTGTGAACTGTATGTTCACATGCCGGGGTCACGAAGAGAGGTCAGGCCTGGACGTGGAATACTGATGAAGTGATCAACCTCCAGCTCGGAGGAGGGGGCGCTTTACATTAACAATGCACTGAACCTCATTGGTGCACAACCACACGAAGAAAAAGGAAAAATCTCTGAATGTGTTGTGATAATATGGACATTTTAGTGATCTACTGATGAAAATGGTTGATTTAGCACAGATCCAATTAATGATCCTATAGGTTAGCTGTTGATCATTAGTCCTATACAACTTTATGACATTACTCTTCTGTATTTAACTGTAGGGAACCACAATAGGACCAAACACGGGACACCAGGAAATCTGTTCTTTGTTCTTCCTGCTGTCTGTGACAGTCATTACATAACCATGCCCTCCCTTATGTAAGCGTCATTAGTCAGCAGTAAAATTTCAAACTGTTAAAATGCATTAAAAAAATCAGACCTGCACTCCTGTTGGCCTAGATTCATAACAGAAATACTTTTGTTTCTAGTGAAATCTGCAATCCTAGAGAGATCTTTACACAGCAGGGCTTCAGAGCGCTGATACAGAAATTATTTGTTTGTCCCACATAGTGTAAAGATATACTCGTGTGAGCGGGTCAGCGCAATAGAAAGTAAAAATGCTGCAAATGCATGGACGTGCAGAGTTTATAGTGTTTCTACGCCTTCACCACTTTAACTCTGATTTGATCTGATTCACTGTACTGTCGAACACTGACGGCGCTGGCAACACAGTTCTCGGACCGAAGGAATCAAATCGTGCAGATTCACACATGTCAGTCCAAGTCAGTTGCCGCTTCTCAGCAACCTTGCCAAGGCTTAGAAATGACCAGCTGGTGCTGGGGAACATTATGGCCCAAACTCTGAGGCCCGAGACAGTTTGTATTTGCATGTCAAATTATTTAATTCTGCCCCCCACTGACACCATAAAGTGTGAGAATACAGAGGGCTATTAATTCAAACAGATGGAATGTAAAGTGATTTGGGGTACGTCTTTTCCCCAAACATCAGATACTAAATGTGTATATTTCATTCCACATCACAGAAAATTGAGCTCTTTGGAGGATTCACCCACTGAATAAGATTAACATTGAGTCGAATTTATCAGTTCAAGGCAAAGTACATGTTTATGTTAATGTATAATGATGATAATGGTTCCACTTCAAACTGAACAATCCATATTAACCATTCGGGCACACTTACAATTCATGTATTTTCAGTCATATAGGGTTTTCTTTAATTGGGGTAGTGTGTTCCAATTGTCACTCTGTCACTATAGCCCCAATAATCTGCTTTCTGCTCTCATTTTGTTCAGGTTTGGGAGTTCTCAAACTCAAGTCTCCCTTCCCTCCCTTCTGAGGTGGGGATTTGTGAATTTGTAGCTCATTCTCACGCCGTCAATCTCTCCCTTGATATATCCTAGTGAATAAAAACTCTCCTTCAATTTGTAGCGCTCCTTTCTTGCACAACCATCTCGTACCTTATCAGACCACTCGGTCAGGTCATAGGTAATGAACCGTCGAACACTGTTTTTTTTGTTTTTTAATATCTAAAATACTTGTGTCTTTACTGGAGCATCAAGGCCTCGTCTGACTGGACAAAGTATCAGCCAGCGAACCAAACAGCCTGGATTTAGACCTCAGAGTCAAAAAGATGCAGAGAGAAACAATAGAGGAAGAAGAGGAGAATATTTCATTGTGGAAGTTTGAGGCAGTCATCCTAGTGGCTTAAGGCTTTGTTTCTCTCCCTGTCTGCATCCTTTATCCTTTACTAGAGCTTTAGAGAGGAGTTCATGCGTTAAGTGGAAATGGTATAAATAAGAAAAAAAAGAAGAAGAAAGGAATCGGTTTCTTCACTTCTGGATTCAGTTTGTCACTTTTCTTTTCTTCTTTCAAGCTCCCTTACACACTGACCACAAAAAAAATCCCCTCAAGAAAAAAAAATCAAGTATGAATGAAACCTTAAAAATCTACTATGATATTTTACACGGTAAAAAGATTTGGGACAAAATCCACAGTCCCTGCTCCGGTGAAAACTCCATTTTAGTCAAGTTCAGTCAACGTTAATATGCGGTAAAATGAAAAATGAAAAAGATGACTTCACGGAGCTCAAAACAAAAAAATGCGTAAAAATGGTTGAGTGTGGCTATATGCCTCTATTCTCAATTCATGAGTGAAAAACATAAAAAATAACTGACAATTTATCGTTTCCCTGATTCAATTGAAATGCGAGCGATATGGAAAATGTTTAAATCGTTTCGTATCACGCGTAATATCACTGTTTTGCAGTTTGCACGGAGGGGATGTGAGCAGGAAAAGCAAACGGAGCACGCACAATTACATTTAAGTGAATTATGATTGGCCTTTGAGTTTTAATCATCATAACTTATGTCGGCGTGGACTGGTGAATACAAAAAGCCTTGGCAGTGCATTCTGATGTGTACTTAGTGATAGCAAATGGAGCTGAACTGAACGGAGATGAGCGATGGAGCAAAGGAAGACAGGATGCAGCCACTTCTCAGGAGGGCGAGGTAGTGATGGAGGAGAGGTGTCTAAGAGAGAGAGACGAGCCTGCTCACTCCTGCTATCATGCACCAATCCCCTGCAATATGGGTAAGTATACCACCCCCCCATATAGACCCACCAGCATGTGAATGTATTATATTACATCCTATTGTGCTCAGCTTGGGAAAACAGTAACATTAACTGAAGCCGCTTTATGGTGATTGCTATCACTACATTTAGATAGGGTGGCATTAAAAGTTGAGCAAACAACCAGCTGCTCTCTGAATCTTATACGTGCATGCGACGATCATTTTGAAAGGGATGGAATGGTGAGGGAGGGAGAAAAGTGAAGAGTCACGTTGTATGAGTGTGTTGCGGTGAATATAAAATCATCTTTCCTTCTCTATATATTGTCTCTCTGGTGTTCACCTGTTGAATAGAACAGGTGCGGCGACCTGATGGTAAAACAAATACGCAAACAAACAGACTTTTGCAGACTCAGCCCCGGACCAGACGAAATGTTCTCGCTCTGCAGAAAAGTCCACAAACATAAAAAGTGTGTAACATAACCTTGTTGAACACACACACACACACTTGTATCATTAGAGTGGTGTTGTGGTAAAGGCGCCTGGCTCCTTGCAGTAATGGATACTAATTCGCCCCCCTCACATCCATCCCTCTGTCTGCTGACCAGCCCTGAATTCTTTAGTCTAACAGCTGCAAATGCCATACACGCAGACAGTGGCGGATAATGCACAGGCGCTCTGACAGACGTATAGTCACATTATACCCACAACAGGGTTGAGATTTTCTCGTTCCAAAAAAAAAAAAAAAAAAAGGATTTCAGGTCTTTTTAATGCAAATATCTTGAGATATGAGATCAATACGGACGACTGCTGAAATCAATAAGGACAGAAACGTGACGTCCCCTCACATTTGCAAACTAATACATTACAGGCTTGCACACAATCACACACATTAGAGTACAAGTCAATGATTGCACCAACAAGTAGCTGGAGGGAAGTAAGAATCAATACGACGACAGGCCGAGGTTAATTAAACCATTAGCAGTGGAGTGGCAGATTTTCAATTTCCTGTATGAAATGCTGTCACACACAAATGAAGAAAAAGTATCCTAAAAATGTCCACAGCATGATTTTATATTTAAAATGACATCATGTTATTCAGAAATATCAACATGAAGGAATGTTTTTATCTCAGTAAACTACAGTACAATCAGTCAGCTTGGTTTCTGATTCACTTATTTTGAAAGAGCCAAACCAAGTCCACCTGGAATATATATACTTAAATAATTTATAGTCATATTTATATATTCATTTATATTTTATTATTATTCTGCCGTATCTTTGACTGATACTAAGCTTAAAAAATGAGCCACATGTCAAAGTCTAGAGTTCGGATTATGACTGAACATAATTTATGAACAGATTTCAATAGTCTGCATCTTATAGCAGTTACATCAGCCTCTCTGTACCTGTAACATTTTCTTTGATATATTTCACTGATCGGTTTCATTGATGTCCGAATATCAATTAGTCTCTGTGGTTAATGTGCGTGATCTGAGCGAACACACTGGCTTACATTGAGCTACCTTGAACAAGTCCCAGTTTGATTTATGTTTAATGCATGAGTCACCATCACTCTGTCAGGACTAGACAGTGGCTAATGAATATGTATCAAAGCACTTCAGCACACACACACACACACACACACACACACACACACACACACACACACACACACACACACACACCTGAAACCAAGCACGACTCAATAACTACAGGTATCAGAAACCTTCCTGACACTAACTGCCCCGTTGAGAGACTTTCCAAGACAGCATTTACGCTTTTTTTTTATATTCACGTCAGGTGGGTGTTCCTGTGAATCACAGAAAATGAGACAGTTTGCATTTCTGGCAGCAACAACCAAGGCAGTTTCTGATTTTTTTTATTCTGGTTCCGTAGGCGAGACACTCGTGTAGACTTATTACCTGTCATGGAAACCTGTCAACAACATCAACCCGCCCTTTTTGCTCCGCGTGCTTTTAACTTCAATAATCTACTAACTTCTACTTTTAACAGAATATGGGCTCAGTGCACCGTAAACCATTCCTTGATGTGCACTCTTGTATTGGACTTTGACTATAATTACTAAATGTTCCTTCCAATGAGAGTCAAAATGATCATACCAGCTTTTTGTTTGTTTGCATATTGGACTAGAATATCACCATCTGATCTCCTCCGACTTTCGAGAAGCTTAGAGACGGCTACAGTAGCAAGAAACAAACAAACCGGGTGAGAAGCATTAGCAGCCATAAGCATGGACAGCTGGACAGGCCAATAAAAGTTTGCCGCCTTCAGACATTCAAGCCAAAAATGGCGGACTGTGTTTGACAAATGATCCCTGCAAAAACATGCAGCACACAAACACTCCAGCCCCAAAACTGTCCGGTAATGTCAGAGCAGGTTGTTTGCAAGGTGGCTTTTGTTATTAGCGGTGAGTGGCTGCAGACAGAGACAGAGAGGGGCATAAAAAGACAACCTTTCCTGTCAGCCAGGCCAAATAATGTTTAAGTTTAGATGCACAGGTGACCCTTCCTCCTCCTCCTCTTGTTACATCATTCTTGCTTCCTTCCCTCGCTTTCTTTCCACTGTCCCCCTTTTTCCATCCCTGCCACAGAGCAGGGATGCTTTAAAGTCACACTTGCCAGTGAAAGGGTTATAAAGCAGCCATGTGAACCTCCCTCAGATTTACAGTGATGTGTGTTCATGCTAATGGTGGTTGTACCCTGGCGATATGAGCCATATAACATGAGATCATAAAGCTCCAGCTCCACAGGATTGTGTGGGGCATCATAACTGACTCCACACGACTCTACAAACAAGGTCTGGTTAGTCTATACGAGATTTAACAGTTCCTTATTTTCTGAAAGCTGAACACTGGTCGAAACTTCCACCTGGATGGATTCTCGTTTCCTCTCTTTTTGTGTACTTAACCGAGGAGGGGAGATAAATTGGATATCACGGAGGCCGGCAGCTTCTTCACAGTTTGATAAATTTATGGCAGCTGGAATCGCATTTGTTTTAATTCAATCCCCACAATAAAAAACACGTAAAGAAGCTCCGGTGTGAACCCAAACACATGAAAATACAAGGGAATAAACTGTTCATGGTGGTTTGGAACACCAAAAAACAACAACAAGAAGCTGTGAATGCATATTATCGGCTAATAAAGTTAATATGACAAACCTTGACCTGAAACTAAAACAATATTAGCTGAAAGAAGCTAAAATGCAACACAGGGCTGAAGGGAACTGGAGTGGGATTTTTAAATTATGTGGTTCTGTGTGGACAAAAATTAATTTGTAACTCTTCGGCAACAAAACTATTGTTGCAGCTTTAAAAGGGTCAAGACCCCGTTTGTTTTTTACGATACAACATCTTTCTTTTGGGGACAATGTGCAAACACTTGTTCACTGACATTTTAGCTCGTGACAAAGATATCGGGCTCTTTAGCTGCTTAAATGCATCAGTATGTTCTCCAGCTCGTCGCTAACTTTGTTTGGCATTTGGTGCTGGGCGGGTTGCACAAAAACAGTTGTTTTCCAGAGCTCTGTTGCTGGCTAGAGAGCTGAGAAAATGGGCCAAAAACAGTAAAAGTTGAAGGGCCAGATCATGATCAACCAAAATCATGAGTTGAAAGGCTATAAAAATTTATGGGCGATCATTCTCGGTGGGTTCATCACGACTAAGTGACCCCTTTCACATAAAAGTAGTTACTTAATCCATTGTTCGTAAAGATCTATTGATTAGAGTTGCTTTAATGGCAATTGAGAAAATTCTAAGTCACTCATCAAGTGCAAACACCAAACATGCTGCTCATTGGAAACATATTTCTTTTCATCGTTCATTTAATATGCAGACAGTCAGTCAGACAAAATAATCACTTTTAAGACATCACAACGGCCATTTGTCATCATGTTGTTATTCCATCATGGTGGGAAAGGCTTAACACAAACATAACCACATAAAAATCATAACACCAAACTGTAAGCCACCATGTTGGGTACAGCGGGCAACATGTTGAGCCATTAAATCGACAGCAGTCATTTTATTTTGGATGTTACCAAGTGCTTTTTATCTGGAGCGCCTGCCTCTCTGCAGAGCGACGTAGCTGACAGTATTAGCGTTTCACCAATCCTGCTTTGTTTTGGCTGCGTCTGGCAGGATTTAACTTTTTATTAATGTTTGGATTACCGGGTCATAACAAGCTCACTGCTGGCTGCACAGTTGAGATGCCACATTGCAATCGTGTTTATCCAAATCCAATTCTCTCATATTGTTCAATGCATTGCATGCGTACGGGGCATTCCCGCGTCTCAGACAACACATGCACCAGTTTGCTGCTCCGAACTGAGTCCATGATTATGTTCGGTGTCATGATTAGTGTTCAATATAGAGACGTCGCCTCGAGGCTTGCACGCGTCACACACATCAATAACATCGAAACGGCTTTTTATCCGATGATGGCGGCAAAAGTGCGACATCAGGGGGGTATTACAGCACTCAAGTGGATGATAAAAGTCGGTTTTGCCGTATCTGTTAGTACTGTGAATTATCTAGTGTACTACTTTAGCTGCGGGGGTAAATGAAGAAGTTATGCATATTTCTCTATCTAGGCCACAGGGAAGATTGAGAGCGGGAAGAGGGCGGTTGAGGAAGGGGAGGGAGGGTAATGTGATTGTCAAGACACAGAATTCCCAATTTGCTGTGGAAGCTGAGTGTGTGTGAGAGAGAGAGAAAGAGGAAGAGGAAGAAAGAAGAGAAAGAAAGCCAAATATGGGGAAAGTAAACTGCTGTATGAGAGCAGAGAAGACTTTAAAGCCCTCACTGATATCTGAATAAAAACATCAATATTCAGCCACAGCATAAAGCTCGACTCCGGCTCCCCGTCTCTCTCTCTCCCTCTCTCTCTGTCGGTGATACTGCAGAGCTGGGAGGAGGACTTCTTTCTCCCTCTTCCTCTTTCATGTGTACGGCTCTGTGGAACCCACAGATAACACACAAGACACACACACACAAGACACACACACACACACACACACACACGTTGTGATGTCATTTAAGCGAAGCCGCGAGTGTGTGCCAGCGTTGAGAATGTTTTCAGGTAAGTGCACTGCAAGTTCAAACGCTCATGCAGAAGAAGAGGAGGAGAAGAAGAAGGAGGAAGAGGAGGAGGAGGAGAGGGGGTGGCGGTAGGGGGGAGCAGGGTGAGTTTGTTGCTATGCAACCAGACGGTGCTGTTTGAGAGCATCACCATCCAACTCTGCAATGAGTTAATGCATGCCTGCGCGCACACACACTCATACACACACACACACACACACACACACACATGCACCCACGCACATGCGGAAAGTGTAGGGCTCCGCACAGACAGGAACAAACACTTCCATGGCTGATACCCACCGAGTGTTCAGACACATCCAAATATTTGACCGGTATGTTCACATCATGCTTGTGTCCCTCTCTCTCCCTCTCTCTCTCTCTCTCTTCCTCTCTCATACATATGCATATTTTTTGTGACTGGTTCACTGATTGGTTATCACGGGTCTCTTCTGGAAGCAGTCAGAATAATTCTTTCCTTTCCTTGACGTGACAGAGTTTCCCTCTAGGGATCAGAGTGCAGAAAAAAAAATGACCGAAAGCGTATAGAAAATTGAGCGAGCGCGTCGTCCTGCTCTCCTGTGACCCACCAGGACAAACGTATGCATAGCTCTCATTATTCATTTCTATATTAACCGCGGTGTCCTGTGGTGTTATCTTGCAGGCATAGCAATACATTGAATTTGCATGTCATAAAGAGTCTCATTGTCAGTTGGGAGATCTTCTGAACATCCTCCCCACATCAGCTCATACATCCACACCAGCACCCCATGTAAAGTACATGAGCATAGCTAACGTGCTAACATTGATAAGAGCCACTGTTCTTATTTTTTTCAAACATTATTTTTTTGGCCTTTTATGCCTTTATTGATAGTACAGCTGAAGATAGACAGGAAGCAGAGAGAGGGGGAGTGACACGCTGTCCGATGCGGGTTTCGAACCTGGGCCAGCTGCAGCAAGGACTATACCCTCCACACACGGGGCGGCTGCTTAACCCACTACGCTACCGACCACCCCTCCAGCCACTGTTTTACCCATATCATGGTATTTATTCATATGTTTTTATGATTTTTTCTTTATCTGTGCTGGACTTTTTATATGAAGACAATAATCAGATACAGAGTACAACTGTGTCACGTTTACAAACGCTAACTTGAGGCTATCAAGCCTGATAGGTGTGTTGAGACCTGTGCTCTCTTACACCTGTAACCACGCCCCGCTGTGATGTCACAGTGCCCTACCTGTCCATGGCGGCATCGAAAATGGACTGTTAAAGCACTAAATGTCAACAAAAGACACGATTTTCAAGATTACTCTATAAGCGCTGTGATATTTTATGACAACATCCATATTTTGACAGTCCGCCCACTAATAAATCTACTAAGATTTAGTAATCTTCAATGTGTTATGTTACTCAATAAAAGATCTATCATCTGTCAGGAAAAAAAAGCTGTTTAAAAAACATAAAAATAATAAAAAGCAGACATAATGAAAAAATGTTATTGGTCTTTTTAAGCCTGCCAGATACTGGGGTCCTTGAAAAGGTTATATCAACACACTGAGTGAAGCATTAAAGTTAAAAGGTCGTCTTCTTTTAAACGCTCTGGACTGACAAATTACTTTTTACTTGCCATTTTTCGGTAATGGTAAAAACTACCTCACTGTGGAGGGAGGATGGAAAACAATCCTACTCCGTTCTGACTAAGGCACGAGGCATTAGGCTGACCATAAAAAGG
The DNA here is from genome assembly GCA_004119915.2 of Collichthys lucidus. Classification (NCBI taxonomy): domain Eukaryota; kingdom Metazoa; phylum Chordata; class Actinopteri; family Sciaenidae; genus Collichthys; species Collichthys lucidus. The sequence continues at coordinate 10,821,857 of CM014100.1, forward strand.
AAGGAATCAGCTATCACAACACCGCATCAGAGACTACAGTAATGCTAATATTTTCTTTAGTCTCATGACTCAATAAGCTTCGATTATTTGAGCTGAGTCATTAGGTGAAACTTTGAAGTCAGACATATGAATGAAAGCCCTTTGTGTGTGTGTGTGTATATATATATATATATATATATATATATATATATATATATATATCCTACCAAGAAATCCTACCAGTGGCTGGATAATGCAGGACAGAGGCACTGATCATGGCAGCACAAGAACAGGCCATAAGCACAAGAGCCATAGAGGCCAGGATCTACCAGAGTAGACCGGACCCAAGATGCAGACTGTGTAAAGAAACCCCTGAGACAGTCCAGCATATGGTAGCAGGGTGTAAGATGCTAGCTGCATCAGTGTACATGGAGAGGCACAACCAAGTGGCTGGGATAGTATACAGGAACATTTGCAACCAGTATGGAATAGAAGTACCTAAATCCCGATGGGCCATACCACAGAAGGTGGCTGAGAACAACAGGGCCAAGGTGCTGTGGGACTTCAGCTTCCAGACTGACAAACCGGTCCTGGTTAAACAACCGGACATAGTGGTGGTGGACAAAGAGCAGAAAAGGGTAGTGGTGATAGATGTGGCGATCCCAGCTGACGCCAGCGTCAGTAAGAGGGAACACGAGAAACTTGAGAAGTATCAAGGGTTGAAAGAGCAGCTGGAACGGATGTGGAAGGTCAAGGGTAGCGTGGTCCCCGTGGTAGTGGGGGCACTTGGGGCAGTAACCCCCAAACTGGGAGAGTGGCTCCAGCAAATCCCGGGAACAACATCTGAAACCTCAGTGCAGTCCTAGGAACATCGAAGATACTGCACAGAACCCTCAAACTCCCAGGCCTCTGGTAGAGGACCCGAGCTTGAGGATGACATTGGATACCACCCTGCCGGGGTGAGAAGGATATATATATATATATATATATATATATATATATATATATATATATATATATATATATATATATATATATATAAATAAATACACACACACATCAGTTATGGATGAAGAGTCATGGATGAAGGATGAATGTGGTGAAAAATCTTTTGTCTGTAATCTGTGTCGTGTCGTGTCGAGGGGGTATTTGTAGACAATGAAGGGACAACAGATAAGTGAGTCATCATTTCCATTTAATCTCTTCTGTAATTTGCTGAGCAGCGCTGTTTGATGCCAGCCTCCATGCCGAGCGTTATTTTCCAGCTCTGGATCTGGCAGTGTTGCTTCTAAAAGCACTCGTTCTTTGCCGTGTGCATCTGGTGATTATGATCAGCTCAGATTTTTTTCTTTCCCCATTCTTCACTATTCATTAATAATCCTATTCACTTCATCTCTTTCCCCTACAGTGTTTGGCCTCGTCTTCCAACCTCACCCCCTTCACCCTGCACCCATCACCCCGCCCTCCAGTACTGGTCTTCAAAGCAGCAGGCAGAAGTCTACAGCATCTCTGCAGCTCTTGAAATATGGATTTTATTGCCTGTGGGACCCTGCCTACTGCTCTGTACATCTCTAACACAAAAATACACACAGTGATACAGCTGTATGTGTTGCTGTGCGCACGGTTTCACTCACTCACACACACACACAGAATGTAACATTCACAAAGACGTGTAACATCTTTCATTTCTCCCCTTTTGCAATAAAGTTTGTACTCTTGCAGTGGTTCAGTGTTATGAGCTGCTGATCAGTGAGCAACCTTTACTAATATCTTTCTCAGCTCCTCCACACTTCTCTATAAGGTCTTTTACCCATCACTGTTCTCGAGATACAAACCAGACTACAGCCGGGATATTCAGCTTTCTTTGCCAGGGGGTAGGTAATGAACATCAATAATATTTATCTGATTAAATGAATAAACATAAGGATCATTGATGTGGCAGGATAAGACCACTTCAAAGCCGTGTAGTCTTTTCTTGCGGGAACGCGGCACTGAAGCTGGAAAGTTTTCGACTGGCAATGGCGCCAGATATTAGTAACAGCAGTTGTCATCTGGCAAATTAAACACAGTGGATCATGTTTGGTCTGAGGTGGCAAGAAAAAAACAAGTCGTTTGCTGACGTCACTCTTCTTGACCAAGAGTCAAATATGTAGCCGATCCCTCGCATGAGGAGTAAACACAAGACGAAATCAATCGCACAAATTCAAGTGAAAGACAGCAAGCGAGCGAGATGGATGCAGCTCGTCTTTATGTAGAGGGAATACTTTTAGCTCTAGTTTTTTAAACAGAGGAAGGCTCCATTTTGTTTTAATTAGCCAAACACGATTCAGAAATTCTCAGATTTAAAGTCACAGAGGGGAAATAAAACACAGAATAGGATTTGCAGCAGAGATTATTTGGTGAATAACAAATAATAACAACAAAATCCTAATGGGAAATGTGTTCACGCTCTTTAACTTTTTCTTTGTCTACATCCGTTTGTCTCTCCACCTTGTTCCTGTTACTTCAGAATCCATTTGACCCGAGTTACAGTAAATATGAGCTGGAACACGAAAACATGTCCAGTGCTTCTCAGTCCATCGGTTTATAATGGAAGAGATAATCTTACCACAGAGAAGCTTTTTGGGAAAATGGGCCAGTATAACTCCATTGTAACTGCGCTGTATTGGAAACAACCCTCATGGGAGGGCTCTCCATCGCTCTCAGTCTCTCTCATTTTCAGCCACTCACTGTTTCCTTCCAGTCTCACTCATTCAAGCTCTTTCTTTCAATTCCCATCATCCCTTCTTTCATTATTGATTAGCTCAAAACAACCTCTCAGATCCCAAAGAGTTGTCCTGCCTGCTCGAGCCGAGTATGAGTGTGCATTTGTGTATGAGCGTTCGCTCCAGCCAAGTGGGACTTTGGGATCCACTTTACTACATTGACATCAGCAGTTGCCGGGTGTGTTCATAACTATGGTGACCCTGTTGTCTGGGCGACGGCCATTATGTTGTCACGGAAGCACTCAGGCTAATGGAGGAGCCATATAAATGATGATGCTCGGTCCCTCCACCCCTTTTTCTCTCTTTTCTTCTCCTCACACACACAAATACAGACATGCATACATTGCTAATGGGCTTCCATAATAAATGGATTCTTCATTCCTCAGACGCCAGTCATAAATCGATGGCACTTTTACCTGACCTGCTTTCTTTTACTCGTATGCTGACACACCCGGGCAAAATCGTGCAGACGGAGACACGGAGGCTCGTTTACCTGAGTCATATCGTCGATTGATTCAAGTTTTAATGAGGGCAGTTATTCAAAAAAGATGCAGATGTCTGCCACTTTAATAGACATGATCTGTGATACACACACACACGCATGCACACACGCACGCAAAAGCAAACATGCAGTACACGGAGCAGATGGAAATCATTATCAGTCATATCATGATTTTCGCTCTGTCAGTGAAATGCTACAAGGGATGCATTCTAACAAGCCAACCGCTAACAGTAAAGAGCAACTGTGTTTGTATGTTCAGAGCCAATTTGCCAGTGTGTGTGTGTGTGTGTGTGTGTGTGTGTTTTCTTGAAGAGCACTGGTCAGCTGGTCTTAGAAATAATCTGGGGCTTTTACTTAAAGGTAGATGGATAGAGGATGGGTAAATGGACTTAGACAGCAAGTACTGCCTGCTTCGTGGCTTCGTGTGTGTGTGTGTGTGTGTGTGTGTGTGTGTGTGTGTGTGTGTGTGTGTGTGTGTGTGTGTGTGTGTGTGTGTGTGTGTCAACAAATATATGCGTTATCCATGATCTCGCAGAGGTTATGTGTATTGGATTCTATCACCTCATCAGATACAGGACCTCAGGACAGAGGCGGCATAATTGCAGAACTGGATGGTCGGTCACGGGTTCAAATATGTGCACTAACAATACAGAAATCTATTAAATTTCATTTCTAACTTTGTGTGACCCGAGTTAAAAAAAGAAAAAGTTAAAAAGGGTTAGGGATGCATGCTCACTTTACACAGCAAATGAAACGTGTGCAGAGGTTTGCAGGATTTAAACTTTCAAGTGCACCTTTTTCTTTCTTTTCTTTACACGACTACATTTGTCCTGTTTTAGATATGCAAACAAGTAAATCCTTTTACATTTTTAGACAAGGAGAGACCTCCTGAGAGCGTGTGTCCTGGTCTAATTTGAAAGACCAGGGTGTAGGATTTAGTGTCATATACTGTAGTGGCTCTCGCCTGGTCATCTCTTTCCTAGCGTGAAGGAGAAACTATGGTAGCTGCGAAAAATGCGAAAGAGCCAGTGTTTAGCATGAGCCTGTTATATTTACACAGGTTTGTCCTCCATGTCAAACTAAAGTAACTAAATTCTTATTTTCAGGTGATTATAAACAGATGAAAACAGTTTTTTTAGTCCATTTCTGCCAGATTCTGTATGAAATAAACATTTATCTAATGTTGCTCCTCTCCATAACAGCAGCTCTTCAGCTGCATTCCAGCATGGCCATTTGAAAAAATTGGAACGGCCATACACTTTGCTGCAAACTATTCCAGCATACATCTGTCTTAAGAATCATGAGTCGAGCTAAACGCTGCCTTTGGCTGACCAAGAGTCTACTAAATTATCGTACAAGCTTTTCTCCAGATCTCTTTCATTTCAGGAGAAGCTTACAGAACCCCTTACTGTGAAACCGACGCAGCACTTAACTGCTTACTGATTGAGTCTTTGACCGCGTGTAACCTGGCCACCCCTGTGCAACTTCTCACCCCAGGCTGTTACTGTAAATAAGAACGGACCCTAAAACAGTTTGCCTGGTTAAATGAAGGTTGAAAATCCTGCGCGAGCTTCCAAGTCCCAGAGCAGAGTCGAGATATGGGAGGAACGGAGAAGAAGAGTGCTCCGGGCTTCATCATTTCCCATTAAGTTTAAATTATGTTCAGATCAGGTGACTGGGGAAGCACCTGAAGTCATTTGAAAGCGCTCACGTGTTCATTTAGCCGTGTGTTTTGTGGAATTATTTTGGGAGCATCATTAGTGTTCACACTGTAGAGTGCACCAGGTACCGTGAAATGTTCTTGAAGTCCTCGGTTGTTGGAGAACCAGCACAGAACATGGCCAACAGATGGGAACTGAAGGAATCATTTGGCTTCCTCCATCTGTGCAGATATAGGAAAACAGTGAAAGATGATCATTCAGGCCTTTTAGCCAACTGTGCATTTTCGAAATCTGCTTGCGTTTAGGGTCAGAGCCCAACGGCGGGGAAATATGGTTTTATTTTCTTGCTGCTCAGGCATGCAGCTTTGTTATCCTTCAACTAGGTGACTTTTATGTCAGTATGCGGCGGGCTTAAACAAAGCTCTAGGATTTATATCACTGTGGAGCCTAGACTCAAATAATCAGGTTCAATGAATGGTAATTTGCGAGATCTGTCATTTGTTATGTCTAGCAATTTGCTTCTTAGATGCTTTTCTATTATTCTCCTCAGTGTGCTTATCAGCTCTTTAGTCAGAGAGTATTTTTCCTCCATCCAGTACAAAATGAATTTTGTTCTTCTACACCAGAATACAACATACATATTTTGGCAGTTATTGAGAAATGATATTTAACCACGATGATGTATAACTGTAATTAAATAGTAAAGAAACTCTTCAATTAGAAGCTTGAGTGTTGTTGATTACACCCAAATGTGATGTCACAGTGCACTGAAGTACACGTCTACATCACGCCGGAGGTCAAACCGCCGGAGGCCACAAAAGCAAGATTTTCAGCTCGTGTTAAATTGCTCGTTAATTACTTCCAGGTTAAATCTTTTTCCTCTGGTGTATTCCTCACGTTGACGACTCTACCAGGTGTATCTCTGTTCAATCAGCAATTCAGCTGCGTTTCGTAATTCGCAAGGTGTTGGAGCAGATGTGGGAGATTAGCAGACAGAAATATACGAGTAGATCACAGCACCGCTCTACCTCCTATTGGCAAATAATGCTCTGAAATTACGGTGGAGGCTTTCTGCATGTGTGCACCGTCACTAAACTGTCCTGGTGTGCCCATGTATCCTGAAGTTATGGCTGCATTCTGATAATGACTGAACTAACTCGAAGTTAAGCTCCAAGTTAAATGAGCCCAGAAACCAGCTGGTGCATGATGACCCAAATAAAAAATAAAAAAAAAACATGTTTTATCTTGTTGATACAGCAAAGTCAGATTACATGTGATGAAACTACACGCAGCAGTGCGACTGTAATTTGTTATTGTCCAACAATGTAACTTTTAGAGATTAAAAAAAGAGTTCGCAATCTATATGTGATTGTGTGACTACTTATACGTTTCATGTTGTGGGTGTTTAGCTGACTTACAGAGCAGCTTTCACTTTTATTTTACAATTATAAATCGACCGCCATTATAAGAAATCAACAGTATAACTGGTCTAGCTCAGACGACAGAGCCATGTCGAGTAGATGTACAAAGTGACGCCACATGAACAAGTAGCAGTAAGTGGTTAAACAAATCTGCTTCTATCCGACAGGCTGGAAAATATAAAAATCTCTTCCTGATAGCTTTTTTTTTGTTCAGTGCCAACAGTCATGACTTATTGCTCCACCGCTGGGGAGCTCAGTAGACCAGGCTGACCTTAAAGACTCACTGTGGTGATGAATATCTAAATAGCCTCCCCTCCGAGTTCTTCAAATCCATCTCATCAACTGCTTGATTTTCTCCTCTTCCCGCCAATCGCTCACTCCTTTATAGCAGCTATTTCCCTCCACACAAATAGCTTCCTCTTTGTTTTTTCTTTTTGTTTTTTTTATTTTGCCCTGGTAACTTTCCCCTTGTACCACCTTGTTCCCTCCCCCTCTCCTTGCTCTCTCCATCTCCTCCTCGGTGAAGGACAGCAGAGGTTAAAGAGGAGTGTGTGTCAGCCTGCGGGCAGAACAGAGAAGTGGAGACTGAGCTTGATGCTGCCCGGAAATTTAGGTTCGTCTCGAAGCGGAAGTGTGGTCATGGACAACCTAATAGCTGATTTCACTGTCAAATGAATGCATCTGTGGCGAAGCGAGGCGGCCTCGTGGCCTGAAAATTGACACGTTTTATCCACTCACAAAGCAATCATGACAGCAGATGGATTTCCTGTTTATAAACAATCACGGGTGCACACAGCAGAGTGGTAGAGTACTCATTACTACATCATGCGAGCATATGGATAGATGTTTGCTGGAAACCAGGAAGAATATACAGCTGAGCTGTATTTGCATACACCACACTAGCTGGATCACAATGGATTCTGTCCATATTACCATGTTGCTTCACTGTCAAGAAAATGCCCAGCCACTAATGATTTATCATGAATAGAAAACGTGTGTTGTTCACAGATGTGGGCTTTTGTTTTGCAAATTATTATATGGGTATTTTAACAGGTATACTGTGTATTTAGTGTCACTACTCATTTAACTGACTTACAGGTACCTGTCAAATGGCCCCACCTTCTCATTCAGTGTTTTTTCTTTATTTTTAGAACATAATACACTTTAGATTAACAATGAATACATCACATTATTAAGATTTAGGGGCTCTATTTCTAGAATAAGGCAGACGTTATATATAATTAGGTTTTCATTACTGAATAATCACCTGAAAAAAAGAATTGTTATGTTTTTGTTAGAATAATAATGAGTGTTTCATATCTGCAGATGTTGCTCCTCCACCATGTTTCTACAGTAGTCCACAACGGATAACATATTTTTAAGTATCTGATTCTTCAAAGTAGCTTGATGACAACTTTCCAAAACCCTTGGCATTCTCTCAATCAGATTCGTGAGGTAGTCACCTGAAATGATTCCAGCGGTCCTGAAGGAGTTCCTCATATACATATGCTGAGCACTCGTTGGCTGATTTTCCTTCACTCCGCAGTTCAATTCAGCCCAAATTATTAAAGTTTGGTCCAAGTCTGGTGATTGTGGAGGCCGGATCGTCTGATCCATCACTCTCCTTATTGGTCTAACAGTCCTTACATAGCCTGGAGGTGTTGTTTGAGTCATTGTCATATAGAAAACAAAACAAATGATAGACCCACTAAAACATTCGCACATCATCATACCTCCTCTTCACAGTGGAAACCACACATGCAGATACTATCCATTCACCTTCTTTGTGTCTCACAACTTGACTTGGTTCAAGCAATTTGCCTCTTCTTGTCTTTCTCAGTCGTGTTTTCTTTGTAGCAGTTATGTGAAAAAAAAAAACACAGATTTGACAACTCGATCATGGGCATCAGGGTTTCATGGGTATATTCCATCATCTCTGCAATCCAGAGCATCCCAGCTCTTGTCAGTCATCTCCTGATGTCAGGTGGCAAATTCAGGCCAGACTTTGGTTTTCATCCTTAAATCAACAAGTCCAAAGAACATTTGTTTAATATTGCACAACACTTTTTTGCAAAACTTTAGATTATCTCATGCTTGTTTTCCCAGAGAAACCTCATGGGATTCTGCTGTTGGAACAACACTGTACTGTAAGCAGATCTTGTTTCCTGCTTCAAAAGCTGATCAATCTGTGTAGAATATGACTCCATACAGGTCTCTTCAGGGAACACAACCTGCAGAAACAATATCCTAAAAAGCAAACATAGTCGCTCCGGCCTCAGTAAGTCTGTCGACTTCAATGTGCATCGTTTTAGCTGAAGGAGCCACATTCACAAACAGTTAGGCCCCTCTCTTGCCAGCAGTGTAGCCACCAAGCCCTTAATAATTGATCTTACTGTCAACCTAATGCACTTATGGCAAAGTAGGGAAGCACTGTGGTTGGAAAATTGGCAGCTTTTATCCACTCGTGAAGCATTTAGGACTGCAGAGGACTTTAGCTTCCTTCAGGCAATCATGGATGCACACAGCAGAGTGGTAAAACACTAATTGCCACAATGTTCATAGCTTATAGATGAACTTTAGGTAGCATCTTTAGAAATAAAGTTGCAAATAAAGTTTAAACTTTACACAGTTCTGATATGGATTAAACAAACCTGTTAATAAGGGAGCTCTAGTAGATTTAGTTACAAAGCCAGACCAGCCCTGTTTAAGCTTAGCCATCTTCCTGCTGGCGTTATATTTAGTGGACAGATGTTGCAGTGACAATGAATCCTCCCATCCAACTGTCAGCAAGGGAAGCGACTAAGTGTGTTCCCCAAAATGTCCAAAAAAAATTCCTTTAAGGCTAAACTTGTTGACTTGAGTGTGATTGAAGTCTGTTCTTTAGTGGAAAACCTGCTCTAATGTTCATAACAGTCAGAAGAAGAAGCCTTTGGCCTAAACAAACCAGCCTGATTCTAGACAGATGGGCCCGTAAGAGCCAAGAGGACTCTGAGGCTGAGGCAGAGAGACATTTGGGGAGAGCGAGAAAGTGGAGAGGCAGCATTGGAGGAGGAGATGAGCAGTTTAAAAATATGATGTGGAGTTTTGGTGCCTCTCCCAGAGGGAATAAAAGATTCAAACTGGGCCAAAGACGGACCACACACACACACACACACACACACCTACATGCATGCACCACACAGACACATGCGGACACACACACACACACACACCAAACTGTAGAATTCAGCCAGACTAGAAAGCAGTCCAGGTTAGACAGACAAGAAGAGGATTCAAGAAGCTTCTGCAGACAGTTTAGCCACAGACAGAGACAGAGAGGCTCGTCTGAGACAGCCAGAGGAACAGCTCATTAAACCCAATGTGAAGGGTTGCAACAGACAGTTTTTTTTTTTTTGTTAGACAGGCTGAATGTACCAGCTGTCGTAGGTATGATTACACAAGTAGATGAACGGCTGGTGTGGAATTAATAGACAGCTTTAATAAAAGGAACAATGCAACACAATCTGCCTCGTATAGTTAGTAGGTAGGTAGGTGAAAGTTTCTTCTGAGAGGCAGCACGTTGGTATCCGTAGCGACAAAATGCTCCGGAAATATTTCTTCTAATCCTTTTAAACCGAATCCATCTCCCCGCTCTTCCTCTCGTTGCTTCTAGGGCTGCACCTAACTTTGTACTACATGACAGTGTGACAGTGAGCCGAGCACGCACAATGCCAGCTCCCTGAAACTAAAGCAGCCAAATGTCATTCAGCCATCATTTATTTTATCATCTTCGCCCGCGCCATGCTCTATTGTGACATGTCATAACAGCCTGTGAGAGCAAAAGCAGACCTCCTGAGATGATGCGTCATCAAGAGTGGAGGTTTTTTTTCCCAATAATCAAAACTGTCGATTACTCTTCTGTCAGTTTATGATTGACTAATACTTCACGAAGCACGCCGTCTTCGTAGATTTATATTCCTCCCGTCGTCCCCTTATCACCCACATTTGTGTCTCCTCCTCCTGTGCATGAGCCCGGGCAGCAGGTGAAGTGTCAGAGCCTCCCCTCTTAGGAGCGAAACCAGTGAACCGGCGGTCGCGGCCCATTAGTCGCACACAGTTTAAGACATTAACCTCCATCAGCATCTCTCACTTCTGTGAGTCCATTCTGCGTGTGTGCACTCATTTAAAAAATCTTATAAATTATGACTCGCTGAATTGTGGCTGCCATACATAATTATTTTGTGACAGTTTGTTAGCGATCTGTATTAGGGGTTTGGTGGTGCATGTGCGTTGGGGCTGAAATGGGAGAGCAATCTTTCTCGGTGTACCTCTCTCATCTCTACCTGTCATTCTGCTCCCCTCTGCAGTTTCCAGCTCCTGTTCGGGATGAATCACACACTCACCTGTGAAGGGCACTTCAGTGAGGCATCGGGGTGCTGCAGCCTCTGGGTGTGAGATCATTTTGTGCTTCTGTGACATAAAAAAAAAAGAAATCAGCAATAAGAAACACATGCATACATAGTGTGACTTTCAATCACGAAGCGAGCCGGGAAAGGCTCTCAGGTGGAGAAGTGTGTTCTCATGTGTTCAGTAAAAAAATACATCCAAGTTGTGCGAAGTGATTTGTGGGATTATGGAAATGTGTGTGTGCAAGTTGTGTAGAACACTTGAAATGTGCAGGAGTTTTTCCAGGTAAAACAGTGAAAAAACAACAACATCCCATATGGCCAGATGACCCCTTTGGACTGGACACACTACAGCGACTCTAAATGGGCCGCCAGTCGTGAGGCTGTCTGACTCTAAATCAGGCATTTGGCAGGGAGGAAGGAGGACCAGGGAGATGGAGGAGGAACAAAAGGGGGTCAGGGGAAAAAAAAGGGAGATGAGGAGAGAGAGAGGGACAGAGACATGGCAGGTGAATGAGCAGATGTTGAAGAAGAAAAGAAGAAGAAGAGGAATGTTACATGTCAAATGAGGAGAACGACATGGAGCCAATATTGAGGAGGAGGAAGAGGAGAGGGGATAAAAGAAGAGGAAAATAGGCAGAGGCATTGGGGAGGAAGAGGCGGGAGGTGCTGGAAAGAGGAGACAAAGCGATGGGGAGATGATTGAAGATGAAATCGGGACACAGGGATTGAAAGAGATGGAGAAATAAATAAAAAAAGAGAGACACAAAATTGGCAAGTGGCGAGGAAGGAGGGCCAGCAAAGCGGCGGGGTGTGGAGAAGAAGGGATGGGGAAGGGGAAGAAGAAGAGGGATCCTGTAGAGAAAAAAAGTGTGTGCTATTTACTTCAATGTCCTACAGAGATGGTCAGTCTGCTGACTGTGTAATATCGGCCTGTTTTGCTGATGACAAGTTAATGCTTCCCGGAATTTATTATGGACGGAGAAAGAGTGGACGGGGTGATGGGAGTAAAAAGATGGAGGATGGGAAGAGAGCTGCTGTTTGGGCAGTAATAAAAAAGGTCAGCGACTCAGACAGAGATGTGGGGGTACTAGGCAGATAGAGAGAGACAGGTAAATTATTGGTGTGTGTGACTGAGCTGATTTTCCACACTAAATCTAAAAAAACAGTTCATTACCAAAACAAGGCTGCTCACAGCAATGTCGTGCTGCGGGGTACATCACATCATTATTGTTTGCTCCAGCACAGCAGGTCATCCTGACATGTCCAAATGCTGACATGTACTTTTTTCTTTTTTTAAAGGAAAACTCAGTCGGGGATGATTTTTGTGTCAAAAATTCTGTATATAATACGAAATACTGGAAAGCAGCTACTGAGAAATGACTTGTTTTGTTCAGGTTTAAAAAGGAAAAACTGAAATGAATTAAAGTCGGTAACCTAAATGTCGTAGCAATTGTAGTTGCATAATACCAAAAAGGGTCATGTTAAGACAGAAATTCTGAACTTGTTTTTATGATAACTTCGCTAAGTTACAGGATGGAGACTAATGTGACAACTTGTGCTTTTTTTACAGTATTAACCTGGGAAATCTCAGGCAATGCTGACAACTAATTTCAAAACAAAGACACAAACCAAAACAATTACTTACTTTGTCGTTTCTGAAGTTTTCAGCCTTCCTCTGGACAAGTTCAGCAAGGTCATGCTCTCAGCCATTTTGACATGTAATAGTACTGAGTCAGGTGTTTTCTTTATTTGTTAGGTTCTGTTCCATTTATTGAGTGAGCCAACACGCAGCACAGCAGCATCCTGACTCTGTCTGACCTGAATGGAACTGGACCTTAATTAGCACCTTTGGTAACACCTGTGTTCACCTGCTGTCTCGTGTGTTTGTTAGATACAGGCTCGCTTCCGGTGCAGGTGAACCAGGTGTGTGTGTTTGATACACCGTCGCCATCTGGTGGACACTTGCGTAAATTAATATTCGCTTTTTCGCCACGTCCGTTCAGTTTGGACTCAGTTGGTATCCGTGAAAGGAGGGAGCAAGCGTCGCCTTAGCAACGGTAGCAACGGTTTAGCTCCATGTTAGCATCGAGGTTTTTCTAAAACGGTGTTGAATTTCTCTAAGAAAGTAAAAAAGACAGCATACTTTTCCAGTTTCTAGTTTAGTAACCGAAGCTGTGATGGCGACGAGCAACCCGTCGGTGTTTCTGCTCACGGTGAACGGACAGATAGAGGGAGCCACCGTGAGTAACGGCGTTAGCAGCTAATTAGCAGCATTAGCTCAGTCTGTTTACTTCTCCTCATTAAGCTTATCTCTCTCTTTTTATTCAGTTTCCAGAGTTTGACAACCTGTACTGCAAGTACTGCTTTGTCTACGGCCATGACTGGGCTCCCACCTCGGTGAGTAGCTGCCTGTTGTTTATATTATTATAACAGATCATGATACATGTTGTGTTATTGTGTAGTGTCACTGTCATACAGGTTTCATTCATTCATGCTTTTGACTGACTGAGTGAAAACTTATGAGAATGTGAGCACAGACAAACAGAACACGTGCCACATTTATATTGATATTTATTTTATTCAGAACCTGTTTATATGCTGGGTTATTCGCCTATATGTGTTTATGATTGATAACAAAAAAGTTGCATGTGTTGGTTATTAAATACCAAGAGCTGCATGTCCACTAATTCATCTGATCGGAGTGCAGATGTTTCAGAAAATTGTCAATTATTATGACACAGCTGATCTAGAATAAAGGTGGTTTAAACATAAACGATTACATTTGATGTACTGCACCAGAGTTAGGTTACAGCTACTTTTCATCTGCAGCCCCAGCTGACAAATTAAAACATATTACAGCACAATTGTTGTGGAGGAATAGCTGAAGTCAAAGGTCAATGATGAGGTCAGGAAGGAAGAAAGTGTTCAGGAGCCTCTGATGTCTTATGCTGTTTTATTTATTGACGCTTGATGAAGGAGAATTAGAGACACTCTCAAAGTTCATCAGAAGTGCCTGAGTCGGTCTCACATTCTGCCCAACTCATCCTGGTGGAAAAACTTTAAACCCAAAGATAACACCACAAATACTACACACCCAGAATTAGTCAAAGAGAATGTTTTTACTCATGCAGGTGTTATTGTCGGTATATTCTAGTCTGGGGACACAGATGTCTGTTTACACAGATTGGAACGTCAACAACAAGCTATCTATTATGTCTAGGAAGGCAGCAACAGGTCTCTTCGACCCTGGTCACCACAGTGTTGAGATATGGTGGCACCTAGTCGAACACAAAACAATTAATACTGCCGAGGACCTCATGGCCCACACGTGACCTTGTGTAACCTAAGAATAGAAAATTCCATAACAATAACAAACAGTACAAAGCCAAAAAAAACCACAAAGGACACATGATACAAAATACAAAGTTACACACAATAGGATATTAATAATAGCATATAATAACGAAGATGGCATCGTAGGCAGATGTTGGTTTGCAGAGGGAGGGATGTACAGGACAATGATGGCATGCAGGATCTCCCTCAGCAGATAGTATATGGAAATGATTGGATAGGGTTCTGTCTCATAGTGGTGGCTTAATTGACATTTTATTACACTATTGTCGATGTTTTGAATGTGATGCAGTGTCTTCATTTCTTTCAGAAAAGCTGTGTTTGTTCACTCTAAAGTAAAGAGACGAGAAAAGTTAAAGTCATGTCTGGTTATCATCTTACTCTTGTGTCTTTGTGTGTCTCTGCAGGGCCTGGAGGAAGGCATCACCCAGATAACCTGTAAAGGCAGTCAGTCCTCACACAAATTAATCTGGAACTTTCCACTGGAGACAACGTTTAAGAGCACAAACCCTTCTGGATGTAAGCGTTACACTCTCAAAACGTACCACACAGTTGTTTAGTACTCGTTTTTTAGAAATCATACAATCAGAAGTACAAAACAGAGGCTTTGTTATTTATTTTCCAGGGCCTCAGCTCGTGGTGAGTGTGTACGGTCCAGACGTGTTTGGCAACGATGTGGTTCGAGGCTACGGAGCAACCCACATCCCCTTCACTCCCGGACAGTCAGTGATACCTCGGTCTACTTCCTACCAACCGAAGAAACCGGTTTTAGACAGACTAGTGCTTGAATTTAAGAGAGCAGCCATTAAAAATTCACATCCCTTGCCTAAAGCATGTCGATGCTGCCTGTTCCCCTGACAAAAGCAGAGCTCGACCATAGTGTGGGCAGGATCTGAACCTGTTTATTTGTTTTGATTTTTCAGACACACACGAACTATCCCCATGTTTGTTCCTGAGCCCACATGGAAGCTTCAGAAATTCACGAGGTGAGATGTGCTTTGTTTACTTTTCTGTCTCAGCAACTCTGCTACTGCGGCTGATGAGCTGTGCCTGCTGGGGGGGAAGCAGCCTATATCTGAGCATCATTAAATATTTACTACTTCTGTGTGTGTGAGTCTCACTGAGGTGCAGTTTGAGGCCTGTGTGGTGAGAGTACTCCACATCAGTGTGTATTGTTTGCCAGCTGCTGTCGTCCACACACAGTAATCTGTTAGGGGTTCACAGACTTTGGAATTTAAATAAAACACCTGACGCATGTTTCGTTTCCCCTCTTGATTGAAATTGATTTTGTAACTGTATTAGGGCCGCTCAGTTCCTGGAGCTGTAATGACTTCTTTTTTTTCAGCTGGCTGTTGGGACGGAGGCCCGAGTACACAGACCCTAAAGTGGTGGCCCAGGGCGAAGGCAGAGAAGGTTTGTTGTGTGTTTGTTTAGATTTCTTAGTTTTGTAACATTGTAAACAGCAACACCAAAGTTTCTCAATACAGAAATATTTCAGTTAAACAATAAGAAGAGTCCTTGAGCCAGACCGATCGAAGAGTAACTAAATCAGTATCTATTGTTGGTGTGTTGCAGTGACTCGTGTTCGGTCCCAAGGCTTCGTCACAGTCTCCTTCCACATCATGACTAAAGACATGAAGAAACTGGGTTACGACACAGGACCATCAAGCCCCGCCCACACACAGTCGGTCACATCTGGCTGGTCGACAGAGGAACAGCCGTACAGAATGTAAATAACACAGCAGACGATTGGCGGGGTTTGGTTTGTTCCGTTTGCTCTCAAGGACATTTGATCCCCACCACAACAAAAAAAAAAAAACACACGCCACGTATAAAATGACTTGTTCACTTCCTCAGGTAGTATGGAAATCAATAATACTGCAGTGGCACCGTCACTACGGGAACAAAGCGGAAAGAACGCATGCAAACACTCCTCTGCCCAGGGTTTTTTTAAGTGTATAGAAATTATGAAATTTTACTAGATGTATTCCTATATAAGCAGTTTCAGACATTTGACTTTTTCAGTTTTACGATATTTTTTACTTTTTTAAATAAATGTGGACTCTGAGTAACTCGTTCCTGTCTGACTGTGTTCAACACATCGCTCTAAGATTGAATCTAATCTACAAAGACTTGTTTGATTAAAATAAGAAAAAAAAGACGGACGCTGGAGTTACAGAGCTGAAGTGATACACATTTTATTTTGAACCAATGCAGCTACAGTTGTCCTCATCCAACAGGGTGCGGCCTGCTGCGTTCGTTTGTTTAGATGCCGTTAAAATACCACGGTGACTTTTCCTACAAAAACCCATTACACAGAATAATAAGGTATACAGAGGAACAGTATGTTACAATAGTACAAATGATAAATTATATTATACAGTTATAATGCCAACAGGTTGAGCACGTATCCAATAAAAAAAGCAGCCTGCTCCCAGTACTATGAGAAGGGTAAATAGACAGACATGGAAAAGATTAAAAGGAGGCTGTTTATGCATATAAAGACAGACAGTCCGTAAGGTCAGTTAGTCCTCTTGATAAAAGCAGAGTGAATACATAGTAACACGCAGTGGAGCTCGCTACACACAGGCCACATTTTCACTGCACCATAGCCCACGACTGTGAAACTGCTGCCAGGGATCGAGAGAGAGTTCAAATGCAGTGTGATCCGACTGTTCAGGAGTGCTGACTGTTCAACACGGTAAAGTTTGTTTGTCTCTCTCTCTCTCTGTCAATGTGTCGATAAAAGAACCTTTTCTCCCCCCCAGTCGCTGGAGTGAAGTTAAAAGGTCAGGCCGCAGTGAAATCAAGGCCAGTGAGAAAGTGACATGTCTCAGCTAGAATATCCGAGTAGCTTTAAACCAAAAAAAGAAAAAAAACACATTAGCAATAAATCTTTACTTTTTCTAACTCCAATTTTTGCATATATTTAGTTTAGAGATTAAAAATGTTTGCTGGTCTCTGCAAGTGTCACATCCATTCATTCAGGACCAAATCATCATCATCACCCTCAGCGTCGTCACCAAAAGTCATACACATGGGCTGGCCCTCCTTTTGCCTGAGAGAAACGAAGGTCTGCGTGGTGTAGCTATCATACCACAGCAGACCAGGAGAGGGCACCAACTCACGCCGAAAGGAAAAAAGAAAAGAAAAACTAAAACACCCCCTCCACAGTTATAACATTGGCAGTGATAAACCGAACTGAAGAGAAGGGATTACAGTGACCTAAAGAGAAGAAGGGTCTGTGCGCGACATCGACCACGCGCTCAATGTGCCGACGTTCAGCCGACAGTAACACTTTCTTACACAAACTCCTGCACATATAGCTCTGAAATATTTTTTTAAAATTATAACAACGGAGTCTCCGATATCGTGAGCATCCTCTAACAGAAACAAAAAAAAAAACGTCAGTGAAGTGTGACCCTACTGTTTCAAACTACTCAAAGTATGACATCCTCAGAAATCACAGTCGCTATGACTTTGGTAACAGTTGTGCTTCTAAGAGAAGAGAATTACATCGCCTACCCATAGGGTGAAGAGAAAAAAAAAAAACTAGAATGAGAGAAAACAGAAAAAAAGAGAGAGAGGATGAAGATGATACATCATGCTAGTACACAGCTCCAGAATTCTGAAAGGCTCGGCTATGGATTTACATCTAACGAGTAAATAACAACAAAAAAATCAACAACTGCTTGTTTACATGAACATGTCTCACCGTCGTTTGCTGCGGGATTTCCCTGTGCTATGAATAGGCCAATCCTGGAACAACCCCTCATGAGTGTGTGTGTGTGTGTGTGTGTGTGTGTCTACCAGGTAATGTTCTTGTACTTAGATTAGCCGCAGTAAATCCACTCGGGGAGGTAAACTCTTCACGGTGCCAAGCGGCTGACGTGCTCTTTAAACTCATAGCTTGCTTTCTTTCGCGCCCGTCACCATAGTAACACTTGATATTAGGTTGCTTGCACACACACACACAGACACACATTCTCTCTTAAGGCTGCAGACGTCTACTTTATCCCCGTTTCGACTTCAGAAACTAACATAAGCGAGTTCTAAGTCACTTCCACTTTACTGAGAAACGCTCATTAAAGTACACTTGGAAGCTAAATTTGTCCACACACACACACTGTCTCACACACACAACCCACCCCTCTTCCCTTTGACCCTTGAAACAAACTAAACGAAGAAAAAAAAACAGTCCCACAATGCATCACTGCATCCATATGTTCAGATAGCAAAATACTGATGCCATCACAGTTCATGTCTTTTTCTCCAAACACACACTGGGGGAGAGACTCAGTGACAAATACATCGACATGTGGCTGTTAGTATACGAGCGTTAACAGTACACCTGCGCGTGAGCACACACGCACACACACAAACAGCGTTTATCTTTTCAACCCCTTCACAGCGAGGGGTTAATCTTCTTTCAAGAAGAGTTCATTGTTCTTTATCCCGTGGAGGTCAAAGTTCATGTGGAGGGCCAGGAAACAAACAAAAAAAAAAAAGGTCAGAGTTAACAGGAAGTGACCAGACGAGAGTTGTGTACCGAGAGCCGCGGCAGTGTGTGTGTGTGTGTGTGACGTGACGCGGCGGGCCTCCCTCCCTTAGCTAAGGTGTAACGGTGAACCCAACAGTCGCGGAAAGGGAAGAAAAAAAAAATTACAGAGAAAAAAAATTGTGCAAAATCCCTGCTTAGTAACACACACACACGCACACACGCACGCACACACACAAGAGTATAAACACATCTGTCCATCTCATCCGTACTCCAGTGTGTGTCAGTAAAACCCACTGGAATATCCACAGTGTAAAAGTACTGAGATGTGCACTCACACCAGCTGACAGGGCTTATAAAAGATTAGCTCTAGTGAAGAGATAAAGATCCTGGCATTAGTACAGTCAGACTCTCCGGTCACTCCACCACAGAAGAAGAAGAAAAAAGGAGCAATCCTAAAAGGAAGAAAGTAAGGGAGAGGAGGCGAGCGTATGAGAGGAGGAGGAGGACAGACGGCCTCTGTGGAAAAAACTGTAAACACCGCTGCTACTCTGTAAGTCTGTAGAAAGATGCAAACTCGTTGTGGTCATCAGCCTCATCGTCAGATCAGTATGGAACACACAGGACTAGGCAGCTTGTAGCACTGAGAGGAGGAGGAGGAGGAGGAAGGAGTGTGTTAAAGGTAGGAGGAGGCCAGGCTGGGACTACGACCTGGCTCGGAGTTGGTTATAAAAAAAAAAAAGGATAAATGGGATAAGACGCCTCCTTGTTCATTTTGAAGCTTCAGGAGCCAAAGTGGAAGAGAGCGAGAGAGTGAGAGAGAGTGAGAGGGGAGAGGGGGAGGTTACTCTGGGGCAAGTCGTCCCCCCTTCTTTCTCACAAAAGGAAAGGGTTGGTGGTTCCGGTGGGCTGTGCGCCGGCCTGGGGTGGCATGCTCATCAGGGGCTGGGGCATGGACATGGAAGCCGGGATCCCTGCGTTCATCCCCGCGTTCGCTCCCACGCCTACCCCCATCCCGGGCATCACGCGGCCCATGGGGGCCATGCCTGCCAGGGGGACCATGGTGATGGGCTGAGCGGGCACGGAGGCGAGGGCCATGGGCTCGGCCATGAAGCCTGCGGGCATCGGGCTGACCCGCATCTGGTTGAGGGTGGGAGGCGCTGGCTGGCTCACTTGGAAGGGGTTGGCGTGGGTTGCTGGAGCAGAGCTTGCAGAGGCTGCACGGAGACGATAAAGAAAGAAATGTTACCGAGTACACACACACATATCTACACATGAAGTGACATTCAATGTTTTGTTATATCACAGATGGGTGTGTGTTTAAGCCTGTGTGTGTGTGTGTGTGTGTGTGTGTGTGTGCGTCTCATGGCTTACTCACTACGCTTCCTGGCTGAGCACCCGTTATCTAATCAGCATGAATTAATCAGTGTGTGTACCTGCTTAAAAAACATCTCTAAAATATGACAGGACATTTCATTCCCCCACCTGCTGTAGCCAAGAACGGGTTGACGACTGGCGCCGGCTGAGCTGGTTTGGACACCAGAGAGTCCAGATTGACCAGGGCGGCGTTGGGACCCAGGAAGGACTCTGGAGTCTTTCGAGTTGGGTTTATCGAAGTAGATATGGAGGTGGGGAGAGGGTCGAAGAGGTCCAGGCTGCTGCTGCTGGCGAGGCTGGCCTGGGAGGGGATAGAAGATGCTACGCCCCCGTCACCTGGGGAACAAAGAGCGGTTGTAATCACTGATGAAAAGGCTGCTAATGAACATTAAAAAAAACAAACTATTTCTGATCTAGTCTTGACCTGGAGCACTAGAAGTACTGAATTAAGGTCTAATAGATATTGAGGAAAAAACGTGGGCACCCACATTCACAAAAACATCAGAGGCAGACAGCCTGGCTGTTTTTTTTTTTTTGCGGCAGCCGTCCTTCATTAATGGATGAGCACAAACCCAGCACTGCCAGCTGCTGCACACACCCACGAGGAAATGTCAAAGATGGAAAATGTCTTCTCAGAGCAGAAACCGACACGTAGCGAAGCCAAAAAAAGGTTCCTGATAAGATCAGGCCCGGTGTGTATCGACGCCCCATAAATCCTGCAGATTTCAGCCGGAGCTCATTCAAACACTAACGTCGTCCTGCGAGGGGCTGAGCGTCCTCTACACGCCGTGTGGCGATAAGGTCACATAGTTTTTTTTTTGTTAACTTTGTGCGCCTGTGTTTGTGTTCCTTCTCACCCTGTCCTTGACTACATCACAAGTGTTTGTGTTAAGCAAAAGTCAGAGACCAATGTCACCCTCACACATCCAGACTGCCAAACCACATGAGAAAAATACTCCGGACCTGTGCCAAGCTGTTCACTGGAACCTTCTCACACACACACCGACCTGATGGAAGCTGTGGACAGCTTTAATTAAACCTTTTGGGACATTTGTCGCTGGTTCAGATGCACCAGACAAGATTTGTAAAGTATCACAGTTAGCGGATCCATAAACAGGATGGCTCAGGTCTGATAATGTATTTAGTGATACACATAAAAGCTGCATCAGATTATTCCACATTGATATTGGACCAGATCTGAGCAAACACACTCCCCCCCCCCCCCCCCCATCATTTGATCTGATTACTGCAACGTTTGATTGCATTTGCAACGGAAAAATCATCAACGTGACTCTGGTGGTTAGAACTCTGTCTTTGCTCAAGTCTGGTGATGTTTACATACAAAAAGACGAGACGTTTGCGTGTCTGTGCCCCCCCGCAGAAACGTTGCGTGTCTGCAGACGGGGTGTAATTTTAGACACAAAGGAAAAACAACAACAACAACAACACAGACTCCGGGGTCAATAGAGAGACGAAGACATGGGTGAGTACCAGTGGGGACAGAGGAGGAAGAGCGCAGGCTGTCAAACTCTGAGAAGTCCTCTTTGGACGTACCATTGGATGCATTGAACAGGTCAAAGCTACCTGAAAAGGGGACAACGCAAATACACACACGCACACACAGACAAATAAAAAACACACAGCAGACACACACACACACACACACACACACACGTAGACAGATGGAAACACAAGCATGAATGAGTATGGATATTTCGGTAAAGTAACAAAGACAAATGAACAAAATAAGCACGTGAAGGCATGCAGATGTGCAGAAGCCTTTTGTTATTGTGACACAGCTGTTTGTCTGAGACACTGGGCCTTAAAATAAAGAGTGCACATGTCCAGAAATACTTGGCAGCTGATGCCTGTGGAAATAACTACTTTCTCCCTGACGGTCACCTGCATTGGAAGTCTTAGGGCGGGCAGCTGCGGAGCTCCAGGGGTCGGTGGCGGGAGCGGCGTTTGATGCCCAAGGGTCGCTGCTCTTCATGGGTGGGACAGAAGAAGCGCCCCATGGGTCGACTGGGGCTGCTGGCTTAGGAGCAGAGCCTGAGGTGAGGGGGAGAGAGGAGAACGTGTGAAAAAATGTAAAGCCAATTTGGAAAAGAGGAGGAAGAGGAGGGAGAGAGGACGAGACCCCACCCCCCTGGTATCGCTCGCCTGTCCTCCGTCAACATTTACATATCTAGCTCCCCACAGCCCCGCTCCCTCCACACTCATTTCCTTCATGATATCTTCCTCTGACACCGCCCCCCTCCTCTCTGTGCGGTAATGCTGCCGAGCCAGTGGAGCAGCATTCCTATTTAACAAAGAGTCACAGTCTTAGGAGCTGCAGGTGGACTGCAGAGACGACACACACACACACACAAAGAACTGACTCTATACACAAATACTTCTCTGCATCAAAAGCCAGTGTGTAGTTTCCAGTGAGTGTGTATACTGTATGTGTGTGTGTACCATAAGGCTGCCAGGGGTCTTCTGATGCAGCAGCTGCCCCGGCCCCTGCGCCCCAGGGGTCAGCACTGGCACCAGGCTCTGGGACGACCATCAGATCCATCAAAGACGACTGTGGCTACAAAGAGAGACGGAGAAAGTGGATTAGAGAGAGCATTAGGGGGACAGGAAAGAGGAAGAATGAAGGGTGCAGACAAAAGAGGAAAAAGAAGAATGGGACGAGTGAAGACAGATGAGGAAACAGATGAGGAGGGACCATCTGCTGGTCAGCCGTTATCCTCTAGAGCGCAAACGCTGTTCAAACACAGCGACGGCGGTCAGGTCATTATGTGCCCAGATAAAATGCGAGGCGCGGCCACGCAGCCCTACTTCATCGCTTCGGCTCTGCGTGTCCTCAGATTCAAGTCGGCAAACTATCCAGGCAGAATAATGAACAGTAAACTGGGCGGGCGGCTGCCACAGCAGACGGGGTCCGGCAGGAAAAGATGATGGAGAGAGACGAGGCTGTTTCAGGACAGAATAACTGAGTGACTACGGTGATCGTGCGTTTTACCTCTTTCTTCTTCTTGGGGAGTTTTCCCGAGTCTGGACCTCCTTTCTTACTCTCCTCCAGGGCCATCTGTAGTCTCAGGTCGTCTCCTCTGCGTATGCGCTCCTCCTGATGACACACACACACATACACAGTTAGCATGACGCAGCATAGGTGTGATTTTTCTTATAAATCAGGCAGGTTGATCTAGAGTTTATGGACAGTGTGACTTTTGCAGAATGGCGTAACAAATCAAAATCATTGTTTGATTTCAGAAATGTCTGCGTGTGGAAACTCGACGTGCTTTTTGAGGTTATGGCGGATAACAGAACAGAATTACTGGAAATATAAATGATTAACGCGGTTTCAGAAAGGTGAATTTGCAGCAGGTCAGAAAAAAAAAGATTGACTTGCAGCAAAATAAAAATAAAAGATGATTACACATCGCTTCCAGTAAAGTCTTGGTTTGAAATTCAATCAGCTGGTTTCAGCAGATGTAACGGAAACTGTTTTCACACACGCAGGTAGTGAAGAAGAAACAGTAGTCGACTGTGAGAAAAGGTATTGTCATCATCAGCATGTGTGTGTGTGTACCTGCTCTGCAGCCTCTCTGCTCATGGCCAGAGCCAGCTGCAGCTGTAGTTCCTCCTCGCCGCTGGTCTGAGGTCTGGCCTGCTCCAGCTCTGAGCCCGCGTTAGGAGACGTGGCTAACGGACACATTCAGAACGTGTGTTAACGTAACGGATACATAACTACCTCAAAACCAACCCAGGTGGAATCATTACAATCATATGTATAACATCAGTCACATTTGAATTACATTTCAGCGCATGTTTGTGAGAGTGTGTGTGATTACAAGTTTCTTCGTTGAGCCTGTAAGGGACGACAGGGCCATTCAGCTTATTGGATTAGCTCGGGCCATGTGGCAGCACAGAAAACACACACACACGGCAGCCAAACAAACATTGCAGACACACACACCAGGTTTGGGCCTGGGAGAAAAAAATAAAACAAAGACTCAGAATGTATTTTTTAAATTCGATGTGAGTCTTTTCGTGGGAACCGTGGCGTGGGAGGTAATGGTAAGACAGTGACATCACCGCACCCCCCATCACAGTTCTCGATATGATGTCACCGTGTCCGCTTCATTATTTCTCAGCAGCTCTCCAGCTCGGTGCAGGGTGTGCATGTGTGAATGTTGTCGGTGTTTTCTGTGAAATTATTCATGTATCCATTAGTTTTAGCCTGGGGGGAAAAAAGGTGATATTTTGGTGGCCAAACTTGGACAACCGCTTTCAGACTTTCAAACTTAAATGATAAAAATGGTTCCTCTCTTTCCGCCTCCCTCAGTCATAACATGCTCTGCTTCTGATGTGGACACTCCCACACACACACACCTCACCTCACCTTACTCATCACACCATGATGATCTCCCGTATAATGTTCTGAATGCAAAAGACAAAAGAACAACACTGACACAAATATGCGTGGAGGAAACGCTGACGTTTTGTTTCACTCTGAAGTCACACACTCCGCTGCCCTGTCGTGACGTCTGCAGGAAGTACACGTCACATCAGCAGCTTTTCTATAAACAATAACGAGTAAATTTGTTGAATATTTCCATGATGAGGAAATGTTTTGTTTTTTTTGTCTCGTCTTTCTTGAGCCGTTATAGATATGCACGTATGACAACAACACAGTAAGCCTGTTACATGCATTACAACTTAACGTCCGCATGACTATTAATGACAGCATACAGTAATTAATTCGCTGCCTCCGTCACGTGCAGCCTCAGATCCGATTCCTCTCCTCCCTCCTTCTCGGCTCATTTCCTGCCTCGCTCGCTCCTTGTCAAAACCCTGCGTCTCCCTGACTCTGTCTCCAGGCTGCGTGTCTCCCCGTGGGGAAAGTGACCAGAAGTAGCGAGGGTAAAGGTGTGTTTGGTTAGCTGGAGGGACTTTGTATCTGCTACATTTCTGCCCCTTAAATAGACAGTGAAAACAGAGGCACTGTAGATATCTTTGACATTTTCCTTGAGCTCCCAAATCAACTGCAAACAACAAGACTTAAACGACAGTTTGTCTACCACTGAGCCCGAAGAGAGACTAAACTGACGACACAATAAAACACACTTGATTGTAGCGACTCAGGAAGACAAATAAACAAAACCAACTGAAAACCACTGCTGTGGGAATGGACCATATATGGATCATGGCGGTTTCTTGACATTCCTCACAGACACAGCTCTGCCCACCGGCAGAGAAATGCTTTTAATCTTCCGTTTTGTCACTACCGTTTATGTTGAAAAAAACCCATCAGACAAAGTGAAGACTGAGCGCAGCGTGCACCTGAAGCTGCGGACGGAGAGTTTGGAAGAAAGTGAAACGGGCTGATTACCACCTGTGTCTCGTGGAGTGGATTTATGTGGCGATAATGGCACACAGGGGTTTTTATCCCGGCGTGTCAACCACTAACTATCCCCACATTTGCAGACACTCCGTCTCTTGTCTCTCTAGATAAAAGAGTTCACCTCGTGAGAGAGGCAGCTTCTTTCAGGCACTTTCTAGATTCCCAAAACATTATTTCATCATAACAGTTATTGTGAAACCGTGTACAATTAGAGTCAGGCAGCCAAAGAGGATGTTAAACTAAATGAATCTCCTGTATTTATACTTTTTACAAGCCCTGCAGCCTTGACTGAGATTAACACACACACACACACACACACACACACACACACACACACACACACACACACACACACACACACACACACACACACACACACACACACACACACACACACACACCAAACTCCATTCATCGTTCTGCATTTGCATTTCATGCAGCGTGTACACTGGATACGACTAACTAACCTCACGCTGAGCTTTAGAAGCACTCAACTAATTAAACTGAAGTGAAAAAGCAAAAACCTGCCTCTATGACTGGTTGGATGACCTCGGGGAAACTACACACAGGCGTATGATGAAGAACACATCTCAAAAAGATGAACGGGGGTTGGCTGACATGCTGGGTCACACTCGCATGGCCGCTCATTTACGCCCCGTGTGGACAACAATACTCAGAAAGTTTGACTGGAATCCCAAAAATCCCGCCCGGTAACGCCCACAGCGGCAACCCGACCCTCGCTCCTATTGGTTGGGCTCTCCTTCAGTTTTCTCAACTGATGACTCAGCTGCTGGAGCTGGAGCTTCCGCCTCTGACACACACACAGACACACACACACACTCTAACATAACATACGGACTGGAATGTGGGCCACAAAGTAAAAAGATAAACGCAGCATGCTCTAAGATCCACACAGGCTGCAACCGCATACAAGGCAACACACAGCCACACACACACACACAGCCACCCTGCTGTGTACAATGGGACTGGGGGCACAGAGGATGAAAGGAAAAGAGGCCAAGGTTCATTCTTTCAATGCAACTTCTCCATTCTTTCCTCTCTATCCCTCTCTGCGTTACCCCGTTTCCTGACTGGGATTCCTGTTTCTTCTTCTCTGCTCTCTCGCTCTTTCACTCTGTTAAAACACTTTAATGTCACCTCATTCTCTGTTAGGATGAGACAGAAAATCCAGAGTAACAAAAACCTATCACCATTCAATACATATCGTATGCAGCCATTATTTTTTTGATAGTGTTCACATTTTGCGTGGTCATGTTTGAGAGCCAGTCTATTTTTAACTGGCGCGGCTATTCCAGCCTTTACGGCACTGGTTTAGCGGGAAACCTACAGACCAACTGCATACGCCGTAAATCATATCATGTGATGCTACACAGCCAATCCTAACAAACCAAGCATTCCGAAAAAGCACTGCGTCCAGTCGGTGAGCAGGATATACACACAGGGGAGACGAGGGACGATGTGAGAAAGAGAGAGAAAAGTATTTTCACGTCAAGCTCGAAAAATAGAATCAAGAATGATCAGTGGGTCAATATGGCACTGATTCACTGCCTGACAATGTGCTAATATTGTTTACTGAAAATTTTCATTTCAGTGCATCCCTGGTAAAAATAAATGTGTTCTGCCATATTTGAATAATTAAGAATACTGACAAGTTTATAAAATTAGGCGTCAAAATGAATGTGCTGAAGCCAAACCCACTCGGGGGAGCAGTCAAGCAGCGATTTTGAAGCGACTGAAACGTGTCAGATGAGTTCAGAAAAGGACACAACTAACTATGAAACACTCAGAGATGAATTCATCTCTATCTCTCTGCTAGGGGTGCAGGGGTATGCTCAGGGTGGCCTCAGCGTGTCATCGAGCCACCCTTTAAGGACCGCCCACAAAATCCTGGACTGAAAAACTGGTGAAAACCCTCTGACTCCACCATATATGATTAACATGTTTTCAGCAACTATCTTCAACACATTTAATGTATTTTGAAATAAATCTTAGAATTGCCTTCACGCTGACTTTACACAGACATGCAGGCTATTTTGATATGACACTGTTCATCTATTCACCAATCAATACCACGCAGTAGTAATATTATGCTGCAGAAAAAAAAGACTTGATTAAGACGGTTATCTTTTTCCCTCTTCCTCTCCTCAGTGCTATCTTCATCTATCTGTAGCTCTCCATGTTCCGCTGAGTGTTTTCTATATCTCTCACTCAATGCATCTCTGGAGGAGTGAGTACCACTGAAAAGAGGAGCAGATTCCTCTGTCTGGATGACAGAGGCTTGGGGGGGGTAGACGCTACTTCCTCTGCTCTCTCTGTGTGTGTGTGTGTGTGTGTGTGTGTGTGTGTGTGTGTGTGTGTGTGTGTGTGTGTGTGTGTGTGTGTGTGTGAGGAATGCAGTCCTACTGTGGGACTGCGAGCCAGAGACAGAACAGGGGGAGGGGCGGGTTTCAGGGATGTAGGCCAAAGTTACACCAACTGGGACAGAATACAGTATAATGGAAATTTCTGTGTTGCACGTGTATTGCGTTTGTGTTGCTAATACTCACAGCCGTGGTAAGAGGCAGGTGAGCCCTCTGACCTGCCATACTCTTCGCTGTAGGAAGTCGAGAGGTTGGGCTGAGATGAGCCTCTGCCAAAACCCATCTGACTGCTCCCTGTGGACACCTGGGCCATACGCTCTTTGGTCTTCAAAGCTTGAGACCTAGTAGGACAAAAGAAAAAAAAACATAATAGCATATGGTCAATCATGCTGACTCAAGTCCAGATCCTTGTAATCTTTACTGCGGCGTCCAAGGGCATGAGGTACAAAAGGATAATTGGTCTTTGGAGCCCCAGAACAAAAGAAATAATGAGATAAAATCTATTACTAAACCCGCCCTGAGAATCGGGTGGTTCAAATGGTTCCAATTAGAAAATGCCACAGCAAAAATCCATTAATTAGAATTAAAAATCCTGCCAAGCAAACGATGAACACCCCTAACCCCTCCGGCCAATTAGTCTAACGCTGGAAAAGATTCAATGCCCTTATTTAGCCAAAATCCGACATTCATCTAAGATAGCGTGTTAGAAAAAAGAAACAGACACAGAGAAAAAAGAAACTGATGACACGAGAGAAGGAGGCCGTCAGCTAAACTCAGAGTGGTCAGAGACGACCCTGTACTCTGAGTACGATAACTCTGCTTGTACTTCTTAGCCGTCGTACTGTACAACAGTATAAAAGATATGAAGTAGCAGCATTGATGCGTTTAAAACTGAATTTTAAAGCGTTAAATATGAGAAAGGAATAGGAACGTTCAACAGGTCAAGATGCAGACCTTTGTACTTTCACTCACATAGAACTGGGAAAGTACTCAGTACTCCCTGGGACCCACTCAAATGACCACCTGCGAGTAGTAGCAGTAGACTTCCTGTGGACCGATCTTTGTTTAGAACCAACAGGTGTGGAAACAATGAGGAGAGTCCTTAAGTCCCCCTGCTCCTAGTGAGATAACCAGAGTGTGACACGCTGAGGGAAAACCCCACCTCACCGTGTTGAGACTGTTTATTGAATTAGTTCCTTATAGTTATTAAAATACTGCCACCATCTCAACTAGTGTACGGTTTGTAGAGACCTCAGATAAAGCTTCACGGTCAGCTGTAATAAAACTGAAAGTACAAACAAAGGGTGAATAAGTCCTGATGCAGTTTGAACCGCTGGCTCCTCGTTTTAATGATTCTGATCACTGGCTTTTAGCCAGCCCTTTTAGAGGACAAGGACAAAGTCACAGTTGCAGAGACTATTCTATCACTGTCACTTCCCACGCCCCACAAAACCATGACCTGGTAAACTTGTTAGATTAGAGACTGTGGTAGATTCAAGGACAAAATTGTTAATCACAAAACATACTTTGACTCCTGTGTACAGCTCTTACCTCTCTCCTTTGAGGCGGTCCTCGTCTTTCAGTAGGACCACCAGCTGTTTGCTCTTCTCCCTGACGTTGATGCCCTGGTCTTTGCCGTCTCTGTCGATGTACTGGAAGTCCTTCAGGGTCTGAATGGCGAAGATGTTCTCTTTGCACTGCAGGGCCACTCGCTCCGAGCCCGTCTTGATCAGGTAGTCGAGCAGGGTGAGCGCCTTGTAGACGTGGCGCCAGTTCTTGCCGTGGTCGTTGAGCCGCTTCCAGATCATGCTCATGATCTCGCTGAAGGCCACCACGTTGTAGGTGAGGTCGGCGATCTCCGACATGAGGGAAGACGACGGGCCCCAGGGGTCGTTGGAGGTGGCCTCTCTGACCTTTTTCTCGGCGTCAGAGTAGTTGTTCACCATGTTCTTCATCTGCCGGCGGATGGTCGAGCTTGGCATGGTGGCGGCGGAGACGGGACAGACAGGAAGAAAAACAATGTACACTCTCACGCGGGAGAGCAGCAAGGACGCCGATAACGTTCGTTTAAGAGAGCACACACACACCCCGTGGGTGTAAATGTGTGTGTTTTATGTCCGTGCGCCTGTGTCCTCTCTCAAGGCACGGCAGTGGCGTGTGTGTTTGTGAATCTTCTCGGTGTACAGCGATGCGCGTGTGTGTACCTGTGTGTGTGTAAGTGTGTTTGTTTATGAGGCTTCTCCAGGCCTGTTAAAACCATCTCCACACGCACAGCGCTGGCTGCACACATGACCACGCCATCACCTAGGACAGACGGAGAAGAAGAAGAAGAAAATTCAGTAAAGAAACACGCTCAACAGCTACATTCAACCAACCCACAACATGTACATGTTAGAATTATTTTCTAAACTTATGACAGCTTCATGTTTATTCTATGACAGCTAAACTCGTGTAACGTTGTCATCCTCGAGCAGAGAATATTTAACCCAACCTACCTTCCTTTAGAGAAACGCTAAAAAACAACCGACACTACGGAACATCTGGTCTTATCGGATCTTGAATTCTTCCGAGGTGTCGCTGCTATTCCGATTTCAACACCTAAACAATAAGAACGTGAAGTTAATTTATATTTACAGGGGCAGCTGCGGTGCCTTCCTTTTTGAAACTCGACAAAACAATACGTTTCATACTTTGACGCTTACATAAGCAGTTTCCACACGCTGCCTCCGTATGAGCTCATATGAGACCAGGGTGTTGTGACCAACGATTGTTTTGTTTTTTCCACGTTTGTAATGTCACTCGAGTTTTACAGTAATCTGACTCAATTTGTGAATTACAAGGGAGGGTGCTAGAAAAAGAAATCGTTTCGATCATTTCAGGGCAGTCGGCGGCTCGTTGGGTGGGCTCCAGAGGACGGGAGAGAGCGGGCGGTACGAAACGTTTCGAGACACACACGCGACATAAAAATGAGGAATAATTGATTACCGATTACTGTTAGGTGTGTCGCTGTGAGAGGAGCCAAACCGATGACTGAGTAAGAATGTGTTTCCACCCTTTGGTGGGCGGCAGGGGAGATAAAGCATTTCCAGTCTGATTATGACTCGAGGAGTGACTTATCCTCTTGTCCTGTTTCTAACAGATCAGCAGCCTGGCTACTAATCACTTCCTGACTGACACACGTGGAAACTGTGTGTGTAGAGTCACAGCTGTTCGACTGACGGGTTTCATGTGCATGAAAAAAAGTCAAGAGCTTGTTTATTAGCATCTTATTTTCTGGAAGGAAAATCTATTTTACTGAAACACGATATTTGAATAGTCAGAGCTCGGATGCAAGCAGCGGTATTTAGTGTCCAGAGAAGACTTCCTGTGCTGCTGTCACGCACACACATTGGCGTGAAACAGATGATCTAATTGTAAAATCGGCGTTCCCGGTAATAAATAGCAGCTCGGGTTTGTGCTGGGATCTTTTTCGTGCGCAGTGTTCCTCTGACTACCGTCGAGGGAGACCCGTGATGACTTCTCCTTCTCCGGTAATGTGATCCCTGCCCTGAGCGTGCTTTGACACGCTCTACAAGCGAGCGCTTTCACTCTGTATTAAAAAGTGATTAGCCGCCCATGTAGACTTTTTTTAAAAACATTGTGTTTCCAACAAGGAGCAAGCGGCCGTGTACATTTACACATGTGTGTGTGTGCGCGCTTATTTCAGGCACCTTCCTGCCTAGCGATGCCATGGAAAGACAGCTGGGGGGGAACGAAACGAGGAAACGAGGAGGAGTGTGAGTGTAGGAGGTGGTGAGAGGGTGGGGGTGTGTGTGGGGGGGTTAAGAAAACAACTTGGCACATCCCGTAAATTCACTTAACGCCAGTGAAACGGGATTCCTGTGGGGCATGCACCCCCCCCTCCCCTCCCCGAGCGTTCCCTTCTCACCCTGCATCCGCATGAATACAGCTCAGACCTAATGACACATCTGCTGTTATAATCACCTATTCACCCGTAGCAGACAGGAGGAAGAGAGGGGAGCTCTGTCTTGTCCTCCGCCACCCCGGAACAACCCCCACCGCGAGACAACGCCGGCCCTGCCTTCCTCCAGCCCTTCTGTGCTTAGATCACTCGGGGCCCAGAAGAGACAGCACACAGGACTTGTGTGCAGAAATACATATTCATGTCTGAATGACAGTCAACCTGCCAGGATTGCTAGAATAGGAGGATAACCATAAAAAAACTATGCAGTGCAGGGACTACTTTCTTTCTCCTATCTCTGCATGTCTGTATCCGACTGACACGGGGAAGACGGGTGAAATCTGAAATCCCTCCACCTACATTTTATGTTTTTGTTCTAATAGCGCTGCATTAACTCTGACATTTGACCTTCTTCGCTGCCAAATTCATGCACAAATCCCTGACTGTTAATGCTAATGTGGGCAGAACCGTAGCATCAGCAGAAAACTGACCCCCACCAACAGGCTGCAACGTGTACGTATCTATTGTCACCACAAGTTGGGCCGACTCCAAAGTCTGGGTAGGAGAAGAGAGATGTCAACAGGGGACGACAATGTGGTGCGCGGCATGCAAATACGGAGAATTCGAGCGAAGCCCTGCGTGCGGTGGAGTCCTGCTTTAACCAAATAAGAACGGGCTACTTCATTATCAGATGTGTGGCTCGTGTGGAAAGAGGTTTCCAGGCTGGTCAAGAAATGACAGTGATAAACTTTGACGTTTAAATCTTTAGTGTTTTTATTTCCAGCGTTTCACGAATGCATGGCCGTGCTGATGCTTATGAACAGATGAAATTCCCCTTCGCTGAAATGAAACAAATACTTGACAGCAGCTCCTGTGCTGGAAGAAGTTGTCAAGACTCGATCTGCGGGATTGTTATTGGAGCTTATCGCCACATTTTTCATTAATTGCTTTGGCGATACAAAGCTTGTTCACTTCTCGGTCGCGTTTGTTTGCTGCCAGCTATCTAAACTTGATTAAAACACCAGAACCGCACTGCATGGTGAATGAATGACCCAACAAGTAAACTCTGGAGCGCTCAAACAGTGGTTTCATTCAAAAACTGTACAAATAATCCTATCAGAGGCTGTAATGGAGACGCGGAAAGGAACAACATTGCAGTAAACGTCCACCGAGGAGAGACGGGAGCGCTGGGAACGGGCCGCAAACAAGCCAAAGCTATCGTGAGCGTGATCACCGGTGTCTGGGTGCGTCTTCACAAAACCTGAGTAAACTGTGATTAGCATGATTGAAGACGTGGTACGCTGAGAACAGGTCTGCCTTGCCAGGCCCACACAGCAAGAGTAAAAGCTTGATCTGCAGATAGAAGAAGGCTTGCACAACCCGGGTATCTCCGTGCGAGAGGGTGTGTGTGTGTGTTAGGAAAGAGAGGAAGGAGGAGGACGGCGGGGGTGTGTGCAACAATGTGACAACAAGTTATCCAGCCGGTTCCTTCCCTGATCCGTTCACCTCTTTTCAGTTCACAGTAATTAATCCTCGACTACTCAGCTGCTGGAGGATTAAGTTCCCGCAAAAAAAAAAAATCGAGTCTAACCCTAAGAAAAATCAAACACGTGTTGCAAAAGCCTTAAAGTGACTATGATGTGGGACGTGTGAGGTATGATGAGCATGAAGACAGGAAGAGGCCACCTTCTGATCGTCACGTCACCCCGCCTTTTGTCCTCCCTGGGCCGGCTGAGAGACAAAGCCAAGTCAGGGAAGGGTGGAGGAGGAGGAGGAGGACGGTGATGATGCATCTGTCACCCACTGTGACTGACTGATCATGGTGACAATAGACAAAGCCCTGCCCCTCTGCTCACTCAGGCCACGTTTATGTGGACTCAGGATTAAATATATATATATATATAAACCAAACAAACGGTGTTCATATGAGATTTTAAAGCTGCAGCAGGTTTAGCCGACTGGGAGCGGGGACAGCGCCCACACACCGGGAACAATTTCCACCCCAAAAAAATCTCAATAAGTGTGTGGACGACAGCAGCTCCACTGAATATATTAACAACACCGGCGTTATTAGACATCTATATGAAATCATATCACACCTATAGAGAGGATTAAAACATATAAAATTAAGCCTCTTTTTAAAAAACAAACAGAAAATAAATCACAGCGTCTCTTTTAACTGACATGATAGCACGCGAGCTAAAGTAGCTTTGGCTAACGGTCAGTTTTGTGAATATTTAAGTTTTTTAAAAATAAAAAACCTGTTTGAGTTGAGGATGGATGTATGTGGATGTAACAGAGGTTTAAGTTTATGTTTTTGCGCACAGGGTGAAACAACCGTTTGCCGCTAACGTTAGCAACTCCAGCGCAAAACTTAGCGACAAGTAGTTGCCGTTAGGCTAGCAAAATAAGCTGAGTTGCTTACGTTGATTTTTAGTTGGTCGCCCTTTGAAAACTGTGTTAACTACCAGTTTGGTTTATTTTACAACTCACTTTATATATTTTACTTCTTAACCGGCTTTAACGTTTGCATTTGGACACCTCTAACCGCCGACTAACGGTTATTTTAGGAGAAATACTCGAGCGAAACTTGGAAGAAAAAAAAAAGAAAAAAGTTGGATCAAAGCTAGCCGAGCTAGCCAGCGGCAGATTTCAGAAAACCGTTTAACCGCTCACATTAAAAACACAACACGGAGATTATTTAACGTGTGTTACATTTCCAGTACAACCCTTACAACCTAACGGTGTGTAATAAGCATCGTATCCCGCTTCCAAGCGTCTTTTCTGGGCTAAGGTAGCCGAACTAGCACGCTACGCTAGTTAGCTTGGTGGAGACATCACCGAAGAGAAAAAACAAAACAACTCCTCCACCGTCTTTCAAAGCCGACGTTAACTTACCATATCTGCAGGGCTACGTCAGCTCCTTAAGCTTTTTAAAATCCAGTGATATAAACCCCTCAAACAACTTCAGACCGATTCCCAAAAAGAAGAGAGGGGCGGTGGGTGGAAATCAAGATGTAGCACTTATTTCGGTGTTCAGGAGGAGGGTTTGCTTGTTGCGCCTCCGCCAAGCTATGTGTTGCTAATGCTAAAGCCGAAGCTAAACCCAGGCTACACGTATCTCCTCCTCCTCCTCCACTCCTCCACCTCCTCCTCCTCCAGAACATGGCGGGCAGGAGTGGAGGAGGAGGAGAGCTGGAGAAGGGTGTGACCGAGGCGGCTTGGCTGTGCCAGGGTCACAGAGAGAGAGAGAGAGAGAGAAGCCCCTTTCAAGCTTTAAAACTACAGTCATGTCACAACCTTTAAGTCACAAATACACCAACACCATGACACCATCCGTGTGTTTCATCCCAGGAATGACTTAGATTAGATTATATACTTTATTCATCCCACCACGGGGAAATGTACTTGTTGTACAGCAGCAGAGGAAAGTGTAGCACACACTACAGAATTAGAACCCACAATAAACAGACAGAAATAAAAAATTAGACAAGTAATGATGATAAAAGGGGCATAGATAGATAGATAGATAGATAGATAGATAGATAGATAGATAGATAGATAGATAGATAGATAGATAGATAGATAGATAGATAGATAGATAGACTTTATTTATCCTTAAGAATAAAAATATAAAGAACAGACTATACATAATAAAAAATCAAAATAGCAATAGTAAATAAAATATATTGTACAAAAGTATATGGGCAAAGTAAGAAAGCATGATATATAAAAAGAGTATTGTAATGTAAAGTGACCATAGTGTAAGAAATATTGCAAAGAAAGTGACCATGATACAAGTAATACATATCATTGCAAGAGTAGTGACCATAATAATAAATAATAATAAATAATATTATAAAAAGTAAGTGACCATAATATAAATAATATTACTAAAAGTAAGTGACCATGATATAAATAATAACTGCAAAGGTCATAAATGAAATAAAATAGAAAACAAACTGAGACATGAACAGGAGACTACGACGTGATCAGGTGGTGCAGGTGTTGTAAAGTCTGACAGCAGCAGGAGCCTCTCCTCCTTCTTACAGCGTGGGTGTAGCAGCCTGCTGCTGAAGGAGCTGCTCAGGGACCCCACAGTGTCATGTACTCATGTACTCCTCTATGGAGTCCAGAGGACAGTCCAGGTCAGAGGTCATGCAAGACAAGACACACAACAGAGTGTGCCCGGGAGAGAACAACCATGAAATACATCAGTGTCAGTGTCTCTGGTAAATCAGGTTCTTCTCAGGGCTTCTTTCAAAAAGCTGAATGTTAAAATGGCTGGGCTTATTACACAAGCAAGTGCATGTCATGATTTGTCAATACAGCTTGGTGTGTGTGTGTGTGTGTGTGTGTGTGTGTGTGTGTGTGTGTGTGCTACAGGTGTGTCAGTACAAGCCACGATCATTGCAGGACAGCATTCCATCACTAAGAGGTTTTTCCACTTCTGCAACCGTCTCACCAGGTCTTTGAACAGAAGGAGCAGCCCTGGCTCAGTTCACACACACACATGCATAACGCTATACGCTGTCATTTATTCAAATGAAGCTCTATGAATAGACACCAAAGGTTCCCTGAAAAAAGTGTACAAGTGAGCTATGAATAGACATCAACATGTGTAGATGGAGAGCGTGGCGCTTAAAAATAGACGTAGGGGATGAAAAGTCACAGCCAACACCTGATCTAGAAGGCACATACATTACTTTTAATTATTACATAACTTTGGTGCTTCGCTCCTTTCTGTTCAGAGGACACGGTGAGCCAAAGCCAGGCTGATTTAGGTGTGTTTACTCGTCTCAGTGTGAGTGAAAGAGAAAGAGAAAAAGATTGAAGACCTGGACGTCCTGGTGTGAACAAAACCTTTCCATTATCAACCACGGTGGTTTTATTGGTTGGAACAGAATAGAGCTGACATTTAGAGGCCAGGATGCAAGAAGAAGAAGAAGAAGAAAAGTACATTATATCTCACATGAGAATTTGACACTTACTTCCAGTAAAGAGATGCTTAAGTTTGTGGTTACTGATCAGAAACTCAAAACATTTTTTTACCACAAACTGATTTTATCGCAATGTTTAATTGTTTTTCAAAAACTGATTTCAACCCATTTATGGCAACTAAACTTATTAATGAATCATCCTTTTTTTTCTCACACTAGACGTGAAAATTGCCGAAACGCACTGGAACAATCGATATTTAGCTCAGATATGATCCTCTTCAGAAGAGGATTATGTCCTAAAGCTGATTTGTTGAACAGGACTAGAGGTGACAGAGGGAAGGCTTATGTCTTTGTGCTATTACATATACAATATAAATATATATATATTCCTCTACAATATGCTAGAAAAACAGGTGTGATGAATACTTGCAGCACGTGATGGAAGTTAACCTTGAGTGTGAAGTTTCGGGGGCGTGTCAGATCTTTGACTTAAGAACTTATTTAGCAAACAATACATAAAGTCACGTTTGGAATGTTCACCTTGAGTTATAAGCCCGTTTACCGACACCTGATATCACCCGGTGCTTTCTTATCGTGTCACAGTGTTATCGTATTCTCCTCTGTGAGTTCAAGCTTGTCCGAACCTGGACTCTGCTACTCCCTGGAGGGCAAGATGTTGTCAGTGAACGTGTTAAAGGTGAGGTGCTGTGTGTGTGTGGGTGTCTCAGATCATTCCACTGCAGGTCCGAATTCAGCCAATAGAGGTCAGGAGTGTCTTACTTTTTTTAAATTCTAAGACTTGAAGATGAACTGATCCCCTGCAGCCATGTCTGCTTTTTTAAATGTGATTAGCACTGATGACCCTTCATTTAAAAAGTCGTTAAAGCTGATTAAAATTAAAACACTACAGTCTGCCTGTGTTCAGATTATTACCCTCTATACACAACACTCACACACTGTTAGAGACTCGCCGGGGTCTTAGCTTTCCTGCTGCAGCCTGAGGTGTAATGCAGCAACTGAGGTTATTCCTAGTTATTGCATATAATAAATAGGACCAGTAGCGTTTAATATACATATTAGACATGTTATATCTTTATTACTGACTGTATCTGACCTCTAATTCTAATTATTTTGACTATAATTTGTCATTTTTAAATCTACGTTTCTTCAGGGCTTCCCACACCTTTTTCATGAAAGAATTCAAGCACTTATTAAGCACCTTCAAGCACCAGTTTTTCCATTTTTCCAGCACCTTTAAATAGGTAGCCTACTAGTTGTGTTTGTCCATGATGGTCATGGGAAGCGCAGCGGTGCCACTGTATGGCATAATAATATGGGTCTAATTAGCATTATTTCATATGGTGGTAGATTGACTGTTTTGATTTGTAACTAATTGTGAAATTTCAAGCATTTTCAAGCACTTCACAAAAAATTCAAGCGTTTTCACAACCTTGAAAACACAGAATTGAAATTCAAGCATTTTCAAGGAATTCAAGTACCCGTGGGAACCCTGTTTCTTAAGCCGCCGCTAAAAAAAAACTAGACTGGACCCAGAAGTGCAGCAGACTTTCAAGTGGACTGCTACCACAGGGTTTATCGTCCATCTATCAGCTTTAATTAATGAATCCATGTAGTGGAAATACCAGAAACACATGAAAATATACAGCAAATACCTGGTGAAGCTTCATTCTCTGTCAGAGACTCGCTCTATCACAGCTGCGTTATATAACTGAGCATTGTTTGTCACACACCAGCTCATCAGGCACCTCCTGCCGTAAATCACAGTTACAAAGGCAGCCACACATGTGAGTCATATTAATTAGAATATATTTCGGCAGCATGTGTGAAATTCATAAAAAAAAACGTGCGAAGAGGCCTTTATAGGCACGGCATGAAGAACTGGTTAACTGGTGCATAAGTTTTAAAAAAGAAACCTACAAAGTTATGTAATTGTGGAAAGCGGGAAAAAGACTGGCAGGATTCAGTCTTTGGCCCGAAGTAGAACATCCGGTTCTATGCGGAGTGGAAATCAGCAGAAATGCAGAGAAAGCATGAAAGAGGATAACTGTATAATACCTGCCACTCCTGCCAGATTAATAGCTAAATCTTTTCACACATGCAAATGGTATTATGCTCCCTGGAGGCTGGTGTGAATTCTACCTGGAGAAGGTGAGCGAGAAGAGGAGGAAGAAAAAAGGCTTAAACATCTTTAAGAGATGACATTTACTCAGTTTGAGCTCCTAAAGCTTACCTGATGAGCTCGCCTCATCATCAGCGACAGGATTTAGCTTCTTCCCGTTTCCTGTTCTTGTAACTGATCACGGAAAAAAAGACAAATTGACACCCGGAAATCCGAGAATCAGTTTCTGTTTGCAGACACTTTTCTGTAACAGTTACAGAGGAAATATTAATAACACACAGTGTTAATTTGACTCAGCTGTAAATGAAAGCACGGCAGACGGCTTTTCTGCATAACTTAATGCCAAATTAGATTTTTTTTTTTATCCGTTTAATTCATTGTAATTTACAAAATGTTTTTTTTTTTTTTAAACCACAGCTACAAGCTCCTCTATGGTTTTAAACCTATCATGGTTTCAGTTTCACTGCACTCACTTTTTTGTGAAACTGTGATGAATTATTTTTCCACGCATACAAAAAAATTCCTACACCATAACGCTGTTTGCAATTCACTTTTTAGTGTGATGTAGGTCACATGCAATGGTGGGCATAACAGTGGGCTTTTATACATTCATGCAACACCTTATGTGTGTTTCAGTGACATACAGAGTGCCAGTTAAAAAACTATTATAACTATCATATGCCAACCAGCCTATTGCCTATTTGATTGCCTACCAATATCCTACATGCCAGTAAATTAGTTGACTTCTTAGGGAAGTCATATAGTTAACAGTTCCCTGTGTATGGAAGATCATAAAACGATTGTAATCTAAACCAGGGGTTGGAAGTGATTCATCATAAATCTATCACACCCTTCTGTGGTTGGTGCTCCACCACATGCAGCGTGTCTGGCCCTCTGACAGCCTGTTTGATATACACACGAGCATGAGCAAGAGAACATTAATAAAGTTTAACTTAAGAGCACTTGCAGGGCAAGACTGAGTCAAGACCAAGACCAAACACTGTGTAGACTACTAGGTAGCTAACAAGTATGCCAGGCTTAAGCCCGGTCCCGAGACCAAGACCGATCTCAAGTACTGTGCACGATGCTGGTGAAGTCTGAATTTTGAATTTTTTGCGAAACAAGTGAGAGACGGAGAGAGAATAGAGAACTGGGAGAGTAAAAGTGTAACGGGGACAGTGAGACACAAAGGAGAACGAGAAGCGAAGAGAATGAGGGACTAACAGACAAAGCGTGGGAACAAACTAGTGAGAACGTACAGTAATCGGGCCCCTTAGACTAAAGTGTTGAATTTTTTTTTTTTTTTTTTGGAAGGGAAGTTGAGAGACTTTGTACCCACCTGCTTTTCCGCTGTTGCCCACTTGCTTCCGCTGCCACAGACACACACAAACCTCTTTACCAACTATTTCAACCCCCCTCCTGCATCAGGGGCACAGATGAAGACAGCATGAAGTGTTAGTGGGACAGAATAACACTTTCTGTTGCAGTGCTATATGTGCTTGTGTGTTGCGGGTAAAAGGGATGCCAGTAAAACACAATTCACACACACAAATGATATCAGTGTTTACAGGCAACTTCATAAAACATCCGGTAACTGGAAATGGACACAGGAAGTGATGTCATTGGATCAGCTGAATGAACCAGACAAAAGGTCTCTGAACAGTGAAACCCGTCGCGGCTGAGTTTGCAAAGAACAGAACCACCTACAGAAAATCCAATGAACAAAAGTGCCGCCTGCGTTGTTTGTTTTGGCGAGCGAGGCCTCGCATGAACACAATTAGCACAGATTTGCATAATGAATGTTGTAAAATTGAAATGCACCACTAGAGGTGGACGACGGCTCGTCTGCAGAGGTGGCGCCGAAATTTCGGATCTCCAGAAAACACGGCTTTGACGCTGAAATGAGATATGTGTTTGCATTCATGTTCCACATTTACAAAGATGTCGTCATGCGTCATGAGAAATCATCACACAACTCAACACGACAACAACAAGGGGGGTAAAAGTTAAGGACAAGACCGCGTGTGCTTTGGCCCTTAAAGCTGAAAGGCAGTTCCACTTCCTCTCGTCCTCTTCCTCTTCTATTCTTCCACACATCCAGCCCTCCACTCGTCTTCCTGCAGTCCTTCTTCTCATGGCTGACTCAAACGACCAGCTGACCGGGGATTTCCTGGACAGGTCATGCTATTGAAACCGCAGTCGGTCCGATGTCTTCCTGCTGTTCTGCTTTGTCTCGTTCAATTCTGTTTTTCTGTTCTCGTTCTCACGTACATAAAGAGGGTTTGAAATCAAAATAAAAAGGGGATTGTTTTGTTTTTTAAATCCTAATTTCACTCTGGATTCTAAACACAGCAGCAACGTGTCTCATATTTTGACAGATATGCTTCCTCATTCTGCGACTGTGTGGTTGCACATACTTGTTATATTAGTTTGATATTTATCAAGTGTCAGAAAACATCTGAGAAAAGTGACACTAAACTCTGTTTAAGTGTTAATTAATGTTGTTTCTCTTTAACGCAGCTTGCCAACGAATAGATCAACATCTATTCCTGACAATGTGATCCACATTTGTCTTTTAATCTGGTCGCTCAGTGGAAAGAACAACTCCTCACTCTCCGTCTTTTGAACAGGAATTTCTCTCGGTGTTCAAATCTTGCAGGTGAAGTGAGAAAAAAGAGAGAGAGTTGTATTTTGGGCTTTTGTTCCACCCACAGTGTGTCAGTGTGATTTTTTCTCTCTCTCATCCTGAGCGTGTCCCTCCAGTGTTGGAATGAAAAGCAAGTTCCCTCTGTGCTGTCCATGATTTCCAGCTTTACTCCAGGGCACTTTTTGCAACGGTGGATTGAACTCGGCGAGGGACGTTCTGTAGATGATCTGTCCATCTTCAGCCAAACTGCCGGGCTCGCATCCAAAAGCAAAGATATATCCTCTGTCCTTTATTTATCTGTCTTGGTGTGGTTTGTGACTGTTGCAGATGCAAACCCTTGAAATCAAGCCCCTCATTGTCTGCGTTACAGTTTTATTTCTGGATGTATTTCTTCACCTCCCATCTTGTCTTGACCTTTTTGGGTTTTTATTCTTTAACGGTGATCAAACATCTCACTTTTCACTCCAAAGGGTGCGAAACTAAAGCCGGTGATAAAAATACAACGACAAACCACACACACATTGGATCCACAGAAGCCACACCAACTGTGTGAGACAAATATATACACAGGAAGTGCCTCCCACTCTCTTGCACTCATTCGCTGCCTCTCTCTCTCTCTCTCTCTCTCTCTCTCTCTCTCTCTCTCTCTGAGTGTTACTCATGGTAGTGTGTTGCTGAGCAGCAGCCAGTCGCGTTTTTCCCCTCGCCGAGCTCACTCACTCACTCTCTCATCCTCTGCTCTCACCGACTCTGATTCAGCTCTCCGCTTCAGCAGACGGAAGAAACCTCTCCTCTCTTGCTCTTCTTCTTCTCTTCCCATCTGTTATTTCATTTATTTTAATTTTTTTTATATATATATATATATTTCTTTCTCTCTCTCTCTCTGTCCCCCAGCCCCCGGTGCCTGGGGCATTAGTGGGGGGTCCCGGTTGTGTGTGTGTGTGTGTGTGTGAGTGAGTGAGTGTGTGTTGGGAGGTCTCAGCATGGAAGCGGTGGCACTTTATACGTTTCGTGCCACAGAGGGTGATGAACTCAGTTTCAACAAGGGAGACATGCTCAAGGTAAGATCTATCTATCTATGTATACACATACATACTGTACAGCACATGTCACACACACACACACACACACACACACACACACACACACACACACACACACACACACACACACACACACAGTGGACCAACAGATTAATCACCTCTGTCTCTCTCTCTCTGGCTCCACTGTGATAATTACGACAATTATAACTTTAACGTCTCTTGACATTGTATCCAGGTGTTGCTGTGGTGCTGACTAGAGACAGAGCAGTTATGAGAAAGCAGCTTGAGCTTGTGTTGAATGTGATCGGCAAAGTGATTGACAGATGAAAACATGGTTATTTAAACTAAAAAACAAAGTTTGAAAAGTGTGTGTGTGTGTGTGTGTTTGGATACAATGGCAAACATGAGGTTATCTTAAAGGAATTATTTGACTGTTTTTCTGATGATAAAATTGATTCTCGTCACTCCCGTATCAGTATTAGCTTAGCATAAAGCCCGGAAATAACTTGGCTCAATCCATAGTTACCAAAACTTAATTATTAGCATATCTAAAGCTCACTGATTGGCAGATTTGTTTCATTTTATCCAAATATTGTGTTAAAATATGATTTGGTGTGGTGTGGCCGGGACTTATAACTTCCTGAACAAGAAATAGTTGAGCACGTAAACTCATACAACTTGACATATTTACACTTAAGATTAGCTGTTTCCTAGTGCCTTTAAGATAAAACAGGCCAACTGTTTTCTGACTTTAAATTTAAATTAATCCAATTAATATTTTCATTTAACTCTCTTTTTTCCCTCCAAACGACTAACTGCTCCTTTAAACGAGTCAAATTTTTTGCTCTATTTTTTCCTGATCGAACATTTTCTGAAAGCTACAGCTGTTGTATTTAATCTGACGGGTAACAAACCAAGCGCAGTCCTGAGATAGCTCCTGCACAGCTGGAAATTATTGTAGTAGAAAATTGTCCCTGTAAGTCATCGGCGGTAAAGCTCAGAATTAAAGAGCAAGAGCTTCTCTCGCTAGACTTACGCTGTAAGTCACCAGCTGGTGGGAGACATGACCAGATCAATTTCTTTACTGGTATAAGCCTCAGTAGACCAGAGTGCAATTCTGCTGCGGGACAAGTTTTGTTTCAGCCGCAGCTCCAACTTTTCCTCGATTGGGACCACCCCACCCTTAGACATCCTTCCTCTTATTATAATATTGCTAAGACCACTTGTGCAGACAATATATTACTAACTTGGATCATGTCTAAGAGGAGAATAATGCCTGAGGGTGGAATTTACCTTTAATTGTATGCAGTGGGCTGGTATATTATTCAGTGCATGCAGTCAGACACTTGAACAAAGCAACTTCTCATTTCCTTGGAAGTGAGGCAACCACGGTGAGATGGCATCGTGGTTGCCTCACTTCTCCCTGTCCCCTGCGGTATCTGTGTGCAGATATCATCCTTTATGAATCATAACGCGATAAGTTGTTTGCTTTGGTCAGCGAACTGTACTCATGTTGACGGCTGGGTCGACAGTATCAAAGTGAACTCATGCTTTACGGCCACGTTCGAGCTTATGTGCCGCTTTTTCTTGCTTTCCATTGGGATGAACTGCCCCCGGGTCAGACTTGGGTCAAACAGTACTTTTAAATAATTCTCCACATTTGTTCTTCCCTGTTTGCGGCGCCAGATGGCCCGAGCATCACAATGCCATAACAACTCATTTAACCGCATGCAAAAAATCTACTCAGTAGCGCTCATTTATTGTTCTTTTCAAAACACCAGTTTGTAGCTGAGAAGCTTTCTTCGGGTTCCAGAGCTGCTCATTTTTCACACCTTGTCGGATAAAAGCAGGAAGAAAAAAGAAGAAATATCCTCACAGTTAAATAAAAAAGTAGCCGCTCTGACATTCTGTTTAAAGCTAGAAAACAGTGCGGCCAAGTCAAACACAAGGGAGTTTAAAAGTAGAGCACGAAAACACTTTTCTTTTGTTCTCCAAACCCGACACATGAACGTGGGATTTAAATTGGATCTGGCTCGTGTGACAGACTCTTTTGTCAGCTAAAATCAGGTAGTAAGCTCAATAGTAATGTATTACACAATTATTCTTTTCTTTTATTCCTGAAAAGTGCTACATTTTTTATTTGTTCATAAACAAAAAAAAAGATTCAAGCCCAAAAGCAGGTTGTCCTTCTCTGCTCCTGACTGAAGCATCTGCACGCAGGGTATCATCTGACCTGTTTCAGCCTCATTAAAAAGCTTTCTTTAGAGATTTACAGTCTGGTGCAGATGTTCATGTTGGATTTTTTTGTATTTTTCCCTCGATGCGTTTTGGCTTCGTGTCATGCCGTTTCAGGGGTTAATCATGTAATTGTTAAACCCATTGGAATTGTCTGGAAGGAGCTGAATGAGTCACAGCTCAATGAGCGGGGCTTTGTCACGAATAAACATCCTAATTATACATTTCCTAAATATAC
Organism: Collichthys lucidus; assembly: GCA_004119915.2. NCBI lineage: Eukaryota > Metazoa > Chordata > Actinopteri > Sciaenidae > Collichthys > Collichthys lucidus. The sequence continues at coordinate 10,866,779 of CM014100.1, forward strand.
ATGAAGAGGAAAGAAATAAATGATTAATGGATTCCACTGAGCTTAGACGAACAGACTGTTCTTTCCCGAGAAAGCAAGATGAACAAAACAGGGATGACTTGGGACTTCCCAAAGTTCATCCATTATTGGACATGGTTAACTGAAAGTGGGGACTGATGCGGTGTGGGAAATAAATTAGAAATGCTGATTTTATCGCATATTAAAGAGCTGAAGATTTTATTTGAGTGAAAAAGCAAAATCTAAAAAGGATTTGGTGTCACGACAGGTGGGAAAATGAGATTTTCAGGACGGCTTCGGTTTCAATTTTGGTCAGAAAAGTTACATCTGTGAGTCACTGAGTGATGAATTAACTGAGGCTGTGGCACAGTGAGCTGAATAAATGATTACAGGCCAGAGAAAATATCCAACTGGGCAGCCCAACATGTTTTATTAAACTGCCTAAAATGTAACAAAGGGGTTTGTTCAAGGGTTGTTTAAGAGTTGTTTAAGGGTTGTTTTCTTCCTCGATAATAAAACGCTGTTTGAGCCTGACATTGAAACCACCGACTGATTTAAAGGGCAGTCCTTCAGTTCTGTGACTGAACTATAATCGGTGCCGTGAACAGTAAATCATACCGTAGCTCACCATTAAAATAGATGGTGCGTGAAATGAAGTTCCTAAAAGCACAAGAGGGGACGGGACAACTTTTTTTGGCAGATGGGCAACATTGGCAAAGGAGTGTTCCTAATATATATTCAATAAAGGGCGACTTGTTGTATATATTTTAACTATATGTCACATGTTTCATTTCAATTGTACCAAGAGGACCTCACAACTTTTTTAAAATCAAGAATCCCTTAGATGATAAAGAGACAATGTAAGGACTAAAGTTCTCGCAGTACCCGAATATCTAATTTTGATACATTACTAATATAAAAACAGAAAACATCACTGAACACATAATGTTGGGTTGAAAATATGATTGTAGGTCTGTTTTCCTTTTTAGGTACAGTGACAGTACTTGACTATGATAGTATAATATTGTTTTATAGCACTGAAAAAGTATCCAACTATCAGAACTGTTGATGACCTTTGTAGTGACCCCCTCCTACATTGTGCTGCATATTAAACCAGGGCTAAAATAACATATTGCCTATTGACTTTCTGTCTCCAGATTCTCTGAATGTGATCTGGTCTTCTCTAGTTTGTGCTCACCTGTCAGTCGCAGTTGTAGCATGTCTAGTGTTAGATGTGTTAGCCTCGCCTTGCGGACTTTCAGGCCATATATCTTTCCGAAGAAGTTACCAAACAATCCACGTCCATATACTTCAGATGATAAGTATGGAATGGATGCTCGGTGATTTAGCATAGCGCTCTCATGATTGCATTAGCATTCATGGGAAACATGTTAACAAATTTCAATTTAAAGTTTCTTTTTTTAAATGAAAATATGATCAAACAATAATTTGGCACCACCTTCTCCGAAAGTCTGAGGATGCCCACGGGTTCACAGACTCCCGGGGTTTAACTGATCTGAACACGGCAGCGCTGCAATAAAAATATCTCTCTCTGTAGGTAGAGAGAAAGAAAATAAGGGCTTTATATAATATGTCACTGTAAAATAAGCAGAGCAAACAAAAACAGCAGCGTGGACCATCAAAATGACAAGGGACGGGATAGAGGGAGTAGAGTGCTGAATGAAAAATGGAGAGAGGAGAGAGCAATGCAACAAGAAGAATAAACATTAAAGCAGTTAGGACGGAGCCTATCAGGTGACAGTGTGTCTTTCACACTTAAAGACTGTCTGCAGTATCACCCCAGAGTTTGCAAACTGTCTATCAGAAGAAATCCTTTAATATCAGCAGTCCGGCCTTTCAGCTCCTCTGCTGTGGCTGACGAAATGAAAAGTTTCGGGGTCAGATGAGTTTGCACGGCCCTCGTGTGTAATCATGAAGGGCTTTATGTGGCATTTTCAACTCACCAATAATGCTCCGGAAGTTGTGTGAGTGGAAGATCACGCAAAGATGAACGCAAGCCACTGTACCGGATAATAGAAGAAGAGAGGTCTGGGCGAAGGAGATTGATATACAGCGAGCCGGAGAAATGAAAGCGGCCTTTCACCTCATAGTAATAGAGTGCATCAACATCATTATGGGCTATATTTCATCTGTGTGTGTGTGTGTGTGTGTGTGTGTGCTCCTAGATCACTAACATGGAGGACGATCCTAACTGGTACACAGCTGAGCTCCACAACAGAAAAGGCTTCGTGCCAAAAAACTACATCAACCTGCGGCCTCACGCGTAAGTACACACACACACACACACACACACACACACACACACACACATCTTCAACTCACACATCCAGCTCTGGTGTATCTAAACAGCTCATCAGCGAGTGTTTTGCAGCTCAGGGGCGTTTTCTGCTCTGCTTTGGACATCTGCACTCCGGCATAAGGCGGCTTACCCAAAGGGATACTCTAGCTCTAGCTGCCTTACGTAATCACGTATGATCCAACCGTGTGTGTGTGTGTGTGTACGGTGAAGCTGCTCCTGGTACACCCTGCATCTCCATCAGATGGTTCATACACCAGCTGGATCTGACTTTTTTTTTTTGGGTTGTGACAAAACCCTAAACTGACAACACAGCCATTAAAACAGCTCTGAGCTCATTAATGGTCCAGTTGGAGCTGCCAAGTTAAGATTGCGCGCACAGTGGGGAGATGTGATGCATAATGTAGCCTCCATATCGGATACATCTCTCCCTCGCGCTCTCTCCTCACTTGAGTCATCACACTGACAGAGGAGCAGAATGCCATTTATGCAAACCTTGCATCCAAACAAACTCTATGAAGCAAGACCTAATGAGCAAAAAAAAAAAAATGGATCTGAAAATACAGCGTTTTGGGATTTGTTTTGTGCATGCACGGGTTTAAAAATAACTACACAAATGAGCTAATTTTACTCCACCCCGAACATCAGCTTCACTTTTATGTCTCAGTCAGCATTGATCTGCTTTTTTATTTAAATCCTCCTCAGTTCTCTAAAAATACAAACTTCAGAACTTATGAGAACTTATGAAGATGCCCAAACTGAATTCTGGTACGCAAAGATAGATGACACCGTGATCTCTTTCTTTCTTTCTGTCTTGTTCACTTCTGCTTTTCTTTCTTCCTTCCCCTTCAGCTGGTTCGCCGGTCGCATATCTCGTGGCGTGGCGGAAAGTCGACTCAGGCACAGGGAGTGTGGCGCTTTTCTGGTCAGAGAGAGCGAGAGCGCCCCTGGAGAGTTCTCCATGTCTGTCAGGTAGGAGATCGCCATGTTTTCTCATCCATACGCCTAAGACCCCTGTGATCTATGTACACGTGTATCCTCTTACTACTGCAACATCCCTGTTTCTCCACAGGGATCATTAAACTTTCACCCCCCCCCCCTTCTAATGTAATCTAATTCATGCACACATCCCTGCACATTTTGTTCGTTCATTAATAAAATGTCTGAGCGTGCGTGCGGTGTTTATGTTGGTGGCAGGGGATCAGAGGAGCGGGCAGAGGAGGAGGAGGGTAAATAGGATAAGGTGTGGGACGGGAGGGAAAGGGAGGGATCTGCAAACCCTCTGGCCTGATGTGAGCTAATCCTGTCTGGCACACGGCGGCATTTGGAGCCGCCGATGGGGCCAGATCAGTTGTTTTGTCTGGGAGGAGAGAGAGAGGGGGGATGATGATGGTCAGGGATGCAGCTGAGACTTGGTGTTGTGCTCCTGGGGCCTGTGTGGATATTGGAGGTGAGGAGTCAGGATGTGTAAGGGTGGGGAAGAGGGGGTCTGGAGTTTGGCTTGGAGGTAAGAGTTGGCTCTTCTCTGTACTCCTGGGGGCTGAATTGGCTCGAGTCAAACAGTTTTGTGGGCTGTGATAATGTCTGGGCATAATCTCTCTCCCGGTGGATTTAGGACAAGACTTTGGAAGCATTAACACAGGAAAGAAAAAGGGAAAAATAAGTTGTCTGCATGAAGGGGGATCCAAAGTTAGAATGAAGGAGGAGAAGGGTGGTGCGTTCAAATGAGGGAACAGAAAGGATGTTGGTGGTACTCGTTTTTTATCTTTTTTGGCTGTTGTTGTTGGATGGCGTAGCAGCTTGAAAATCGGGTCAGTGTGCGCGGTCCTTGCGGTGTTGACAGCTCCCCTGTCAGAGGAGACTTCCTCACGGCAGTAACTGCGAGAACTCTGGTCCTGGATCAGCTCGGGGTCACCTTTGACGTCAGTCCACTTTCACAGTCATGAGCCATAAAGGAAGTTTGTGTTACCGCAAAGTATTTCATGGTGTTGTGTTGGTAAATGATTCTAGTACTGCAAAATCGTTTGTCATTAAAAGTCAGCCGTATTATCTGTTAACATGTTTTAATTTGCTCAGGTGTTGCATTCTTCATTTCAAGCAATAAAATAAACTAACAAAAAATTTAAGCAGTTACCGCGTTCTCGGGCAGAGAGGCATTGTTTATCGTTCAAATTACGAAAGCTGGGTTTTAGAAATACTGAAGTCATCTGAAGCCACCTTCCCACAACATGGCGCCAAAATTCAGACATAATCAGACACTAACAAGGTTTTTAAATTGTTTATTTTGCCTAAGAAGCAGAATAAATTTGTTATGTGATCAGAGTAGGACCCCAAAGCAGAGACAGATCACGTGAAGGTGTTTAACAAAAAGTCACTTTAATGTAGTAAAGTCCACAAAAAATGAAAATCAAAACAGGTAGAAAGGCACTGCAAAGAGCCAAAGTCTTCAAAAAACCAAACATAAAGCGACCTTCTCAGGTGGAGAACTTAGGCAAAGGTGATCTTCTCTCCGGGGAACAAAGGAACCAGACATGCGGTTGGAGCACATGGGAGGTAATACTCTGGCGCTGCAGTCAGGGAAAGCCAGGCCTAAAAGGAGGAGGGAAGAGGCTGATAGGCTGAGGGGTGAGTCTGTCGGCAGGAAAAGGGAGGGGCCAATCACACCTCTGCACCTGCGAGAGAACAGGGAGGAGGAGGGGAGAAACAAGGAGCACCAAAAGGGAAAAACAACAGCACAAAACAGACAGAACCAGACCCTGACAAAATTAACGCTTAAAGATCTGTATATTTCATAAGACAGTGATTCAATGAACTTGTACTGTATGTATTTGGTGTCAGTGTGTCTAAGATATAAAATATCACCAAACACATGACCTCACATGACTTGGACCGTTAAGTTGGTCAGTCTTTTATTGTCCACACAGAGGACAGACGGGTTTTTGCTGAAGTAGTTTTTGTTCATGATACTTTTTTTTTGAAAGGTGGTTATGATTGAATATGTGCCCTGAGGCTAGATTCAGACTATAGAAACTGTCCCTGTGGATTGTTTAGTAGCTTATTTTTGGAAAGTAGAGCTAAGTGACGCCAACATCGAGATATGAGGAGTCCATTTTGCTTACTTTGCTCTTTGACTCAGCAGAAGCATCACCCCCAGAGGATGTTTTTCTGGGTCGACCACAATGCTATGATATAGATTTATCAAAAATATATATAGTTAAAATAAAGTGTAAGGCAGCAGGTTCCTGGTTCTCTTTTTGCTTTGTTGTTGCCGGCCACTCTTTCTCTAGGTGATAGTGATAGTGATAGTGGCAGGAAAGGAGAAGGAAGTGAGACTTTACATCTAACCACCTACACGTACGACTCAAAGCTGAACCGCACGACTGCAGTGACTGCGCGCCGACTCTGAGTCATCAAAAGACACTTTAAGAAATCAGACTCGGGGGCAAACATCGAGGGACACACCAGAAAATCACAATATTCTGTGATAACTCACCTTTAATTCTTTTATCTGTACAGCTTTTGTGGTTTTGTTCAACCAGGCCTTGAGTTTGCCACCCAAAATATATACACTGTATATGTGTGTGAGCAGACGTCACTATCGCTTCGATCGCTGGATGTCTCGCCTTGTGACAGAGCTTAAGGATGTTTCACCACAGCTCAGCGGCGCTGCTTATCACACATTATTCTTCTTAATCCTGTAGTGGTCGGCACGTGTTATATTCGCAGAAACACACCCACGCACACACACACACTGACACGCTTTTCTCTGTGGCCATTGTGTCAGGTGTAGGTCACGAAGAACAAAAGAAATTTACGTCGCTTTCACGGCCTGATTTGGTTTGTCTGTCGTCTGTCAACAACTTTGTGTGTTCAGTTCAGTGTATCCACATGCGTTCAGTGTTCAATCGAGGTCTAGACCTCAGATTAATATTGTTCAAAAATTAGTACCTCTTGCCCTTTCCTATCACAGCTGTGATATAAAAACATATATGTCCTCTTATGTCCTCTTTAAATCAACATTTTCAGCCAAAGTAAAACTCCTCCTGACCCTGAAGGGCTCTTGAATGTAGAAGGACTCATCGAAATGCCAAAACAGAGCTCTGCTGCGTGCATCGTGAACAACAAACTGCACTTTTAAAGGTGCATAATGTTGCCTGGTGACACACCGGCTGATATGGATAGCACACGCCAACTGAAACAGACTCAAACATTTGTCGTTTTGGCATTTCAGTGTGGATACAACCTTTTTTTTTTCTTTTTACATAGCCTCAGGTATCACTGACTCATACTTCCACAGGCTGATGGCTCATGCAGCCAAGTGCTGAATCAAGCTCTTCATTCAGCTTCCTTGTCATCGGGCATTGTTAGTCTTTAAAGAGGAAGCATAAAGAGGACCGACCCTTTGGGCTTATTTTAAAGCTGCATAATCATCTTTGAACCTAAAAGTGACACAGTGCGAGTTCTTGTCATCATTCACGGGAACAAAGTCACAGCAAATGACCCTCGAATAAAAGTTCTTTAGTTGAGTTTAGCTGGACAAATGAAAGCTTGTGGAAAAAATGTTTAATAATGATAATAATAATAATGTTAAAAACGGAGAGATGAGTGAGTGAGTCAGTCAAGTCATGCAACACCATGTTGGTATAAATGCTGCGATCACTTCATTTTCTTCAGCTGGAAAATCAACTTTAAAGGTTCAGTGTGCAAGATTTATATAATATATAAATAAATGCATATTAAATTGATAAATATGTTTAATTAGTGTATAATCACTTGAAAATAGAAGGGACAAACTTGGTTTTAGATAGGACCTCTCGCAAGTTTTGTTGCAGGTTCTCCATCTATTTTTTGTAACCTTATCCCTGTCAGGGTCATGGGGGCGGCTGGAGCCTATCCCAGCTGGCACTGGGCGAGAGGCAGGGTACACCAGTCAGTCTCCAGTTCATCACGGCGAGGGGTATTCAGTTAGTTGCAACCTCACTGCCAAATGCAACTAATTCCTTCTGGACCTTTAAGAAGAAGAAGATATACTTTATTAATCCCTCAATGGGGAAATTCTTTTTTCACTCTATTTCTATTCACATGCATTTTAACCCGGACACATACACATGCAGTACAACGGCATAGAGATGCAAATGTGGAGAGAGATGGGCAGCCAGCCAGACCAGCGCCTTGCTCAAGGGCACTTCGGCAGTGCCCAGGAGGTGAACTGGCACCTCTCCAGCTACCAGTCCACCTTTCATATTTTTGGTCCATGTGGGACTTGAACTGGCCACCCTCCGGTTCCCAAGTCCCTATGGACTGAGCTACTGCCGCCCCCCAAAATGAGATGCTGGGGATTGAACCCAGGACCTCATACATGCGAAGCACACGCTCTACCACTGAGCTACATCCCCTCAGATTTAATTCGTTTAATTCATGTTCTTGCTTTAATCTACCCCTCTAGCCTTATTCTGAGACGAGAGGATTGATTAGCATACAGACCGGAAACATACTCACAAATGTTTGTTATGTTGGTTTGTTACATTTGGACAGAGCGGAGTTCGGTGCCTCCCGCTGTTTCCAAACTCTGTGCTAAGCTAAAGTAATTAGCTGCTGGCTGTAGCTTCTTAGTTTTTATGATGAATAAATAAACAAAGGCTGGAAATGTCGCCAATGATGACATATGTACTCGCCAAACTTTGCAGAAACTCTGTGTATAATTCATTTTAGTTTTCATAAGTGCTACTACTTTTGGAAACCCATAGAAAAACACTTTACTCTCTTTTTTTTTCGTCCAGTTTCACACGACAGCTCAATGGCACACTTTAATGCCACAGCTCAGTGACCGTAACACAATTGAGAGAGACTTAAGAGGAGACAGGGACATAAATACAGAGAGAATCCGAGAGAAGAGGGAGAAAATATAAAGAGAGATGAAGAGGGACGGAGGGGAAGAGCAAGCAGCGACTGCAGATAAAGCAGACAACAGAAGGAAAAGCTCATGGCGGGGGTGATTTAACTTTTTATTTCTCTATTTTCTCATATAGACAGTGGAACTGAAATAAGACCAGCCCAGTCCTCTGGGAGATAAAACATCCAGAAGGTTCCTTCTTTCTTTTCTCCATCTCTTTTTATTCAATCTTGACTCTTTCTTCTCTTCTCTGGATCGATAGTTGTATATGAAAAGTTTTGACCCCCTCAGCATTAATCAATCTTATTAACATGACTTATCTGCTTTGAGAGTTGAGTTAGTTGATAAATATGAAACATGTCTGTTAATTATAAAGCTGGCAGAGGGTTGTTTAGCTTAGCATGTAGTGACCTTTTGAATGACAGGCTACCTGTCAAAGTAGCAGCTGGCTTTAGCTTTAACGTGCAGACATGAGTAGTATCAACCTTCTTGACTAACTCTGCCAGAAAACATTTCACAGGCGCATTCCACAAAATGTCAAACGATTTCTTAGCTATATGAGAATAGCAGTCTAAAAAAAATGTCTGAAGTCTTTTAAGAGCGTGAACAATCGCTATAGGCTTGTTTAACTAGTCTAAACTAAGCAGGGTAGTAAATTTTAGCTTTATAAACTTTGGGCGGTCGGTAGTGTAGTGAGTTAAGCGGCCGCCCCGTGTGTGGAGGCTATAGTCCTCGCAGCAGCCGGCCCCGGTTCGAATCCCGCATCGGGCGGCTAATTTACTGCGTGTCACTTCCCCTCTCTCTCTGCTTCCTGTCTATCTTCAGCTGTACTATCATAAAAGGCCAAAAAAAAAATAATCGTAAAAAAAAATGTTCATAGGGCACATTCTTCCTCATTTCAGTTGTTTTCCTGTGTAGCTAAAGGGTTAGTCAGTCTAATGTGACTTCACTAGAAAACTTGTGACTACGTCTGTAAAGGTTTAAATAAATTGATTCAATTTCTTTCCTCTTAACTCTTATATAAACCTCATATATATATATAATTATTGCAGTTAAAAGTTTGCTGACACAGATTCTGCTTTGTGAAAAATAATCAACCATCAACCAATGAGAGCAGCTCTAGTCTGATTAGTTTGTCGCTTCACGAGTTATACAGGGGAGAGCAAAAATAATAATAATTTCTACATATAATCTGTGTTTATTTTTTAAAGATAGATGGTTGTTTTTCTTCATGATGAGAACTGACTAGAAAAGATAAACTCTCCCTCTCTCGGGCACGAGTTTCGACTAAATTGCCTCTCCACCAAACATCTTTTATCATTCTTCCCCTCGTTCGCTCCATCTCAGCTCCCACAGAGCACCAACACACACACACACACACGCACACACACACACACCTCCCTCTCCGCTCATCCATCTATCAGAACAGGTGATGGTGCCGCTTTATTGACGCTGCAGGAGGAAGTGAACTTTCTCACTTCAATGCTTGGTCGACACACAAATAAAAAAAATCACATGCTCACGGCCACTACGCTGCGCGACACATGACACTCGATCCATGCGTGGTACAAGCGGGCAGACTCACATGTACTGTAAGCAACACTCTGGTAGCTCCGTGACACCGACCATCACTTACTTATCATGTTAGACTGACAGCTGGAGGTGTCAGTGTGACTGTGAACCGCAGATTAGAGAGGGAGGGGGATGGCAGGATGAGAGACGGAGGAAACACAGAAGTGAGAAGAGATTGATGGAGAAAGTGGAGGGAACGATGGATGGCGTCTTAAATCGTGCTGATGCAGAGTAAAAAATGTTTCTCATCTGAAGTGATCTTTCTCTCTCTGCATCTACTTCTCTCTTCCACACTTTCTCATTCTCTCCTAATCTCTCTCTCATTTCCTTTGACTCCGGAAAAAGAAAATAATCTCTCTCTCTCTCTTTCTCTTTCTCGCTGTGGGCCTTAATTACACTGGATGAAGGAGATGAGAGGGCACAGTGTATGTGAGACAGATGCTGTCTGTGTTATGCGCGCTGGTTCTCTCGTGTCTCTGGGTAATAATTAATAAAAACGTCTCGATGGAATCAACGAACACTGGTATGACTACAACATGACTTCTGCTTTCTCTCCTCCTCTTCTTCCTTCCTCTTTGAAGCATGCCACCAAGTGATCAGTGATATTGAACTAATGATTACAAGGATGTAAACGACTCCCAGTGTGAGCTAAAGTCACATGAGCTTATTATACATGTACCAGGCGACGTTTTAATCCTAATTGTTGTTTGCTGTAATGTTCCCACAGTTGGTCTCAAAGGGCAGCAGTTTTGTTTGTGTTTTACTCCTCCCGTGGTTCAGAGGTGGAGTAGTGTTTTGCACCGGAGGGCAAATCGTGTGTGAAGATGTGATGTTGCTGCGTGTCATAAATATTTGAAAGGATTCTGGTCTGTATGGAGGCGCTGCGCAGGGAATTTTTAGATTCATGTTTTTATAACGCGGCACAGCTGGAGGTGTCACAACGTGTAATATATTCACGATTGATTTTTATCAAACAATGTTTACAGATACAAACAACTCACTGTGGTGTCTGTGTTTTTTATTTTATTTTATGTCTTGTATAATCAGCTAAAATACCTCTAGTGGTAACTTCTGTAGAGTTTTATCATCATTCCTTCCATATAATAACTGGCTGAGTAATTTTCTAATTTATCATATTGCGGGTGAGTTTTCCCATCAGAGTTTGTGTGAGTTGCTGCATGCATCATGTTATCTTCTGCTTCATGTCAATGCAGCAGCTCGATTAAATGGAAATAACCTTTTTTTTGTATCAATACATTTTTTCATTGCAACATTATCATCACAGATAGATTATGTGTCAGACAGTAGACATGACGCCGAACAGCTGCAGGAAATGTCAAGTGAACGTGGCGAACAGGCACAGCTGAAAAATGATGTCTTGCTTCCTTTTTTTCAAAGTGTTCGATGTGTTTCATTCTGCATTTGGTGTTTGTGAATCCCCCATGAAGGGAAAGTCCATGCCCTGTCCACATCCTGTCTTTAACCTCCCGCCCTCCAAATTCACCTTTCACAGGATCTGAATTCTCCGAACTTTTCCTTTGTCATCCTTTTTTTTTAAATATCCGGTGAGCGCACACACCGGCCCGGCTCACATTGTTTTTCTCTGTCAAGCAGCTGCACAGCTGGTGGCACTAACACAGTAACAGAGCCCGACCAGTAGGGTGCAGCAGATGGCATCAGACAACTAGGGACGGTGGTGGGGGCTGATAGAGATTACTGTGTGTGTGTGTGTGTGTGTGTGTGATTCAAGGGAGGTGGAGGAGACACTAGATAACAAGAGGGATTGTGATACAGACTGAAAAGTTAGGAACACAGAGCCACAGGCAGAGCAAAAGAAAGATGGACACAGACAGATAGCTCAGACAGAATGAGTTAATGTTCAAAGGCCAATCCAGAAAAAAGTTTTTTTTTTTTTAAACAACTTTTGGCTCGATTGAATATTTTCAACTTTTAAAAAAAACGCCCGCTCTCTCCTTTTACCATACAGCTTCATCATGTTTGGGTGACTGACTCGAGGTTTAAGAGAAGAGAAATGAGGACAAGCGGGGTGAAATGGAGAAGGCAGAGAGGAAAAAACAAAAAAGGGCAGGGTGGAGGTGCAGCTGAATGCCATCCAGTCATCGGGGAGTCAGCCCTGCTTGTTCACGGAGATCAGCATCTGAATAGAGAAAAAGGAACTCTGGCTCAAACAAGCCGATGCTCATTTACTTTCTCCGAGCTTGGTGCGGTGCCAGACTAGATAGAGGAGGGAGTTTGTAAACCACAAATGTTATATTGTGTTTATTCTGGAGCAAGAACATACATGCCATTCAGAGGAGGAACCATCTAAAAAAAAAAAAAAGATAATGATCCTCAAAAGAATCCTTATTCCAAACACGGGAAAGGAGATTTTTAATAATCATTCACATAAGCTGAGGACACACACCTACTTACTGTGATGTGTTTAAAAATCCGTGGGAGCTGCATTGACTTCCGCTGCACATTAGACGCGGTTATATAACAGTACGATCATCGTGAGATGTCCAGATTTCTAAAGATAAGCTGGCAAGTTACTTAGCAACTACCACAGAGCGAGGACTGGGAGCAGGTATGATTGCCAATAAACGCTGGCCAAACTCTTAATCACAACAACAAGGCATGCACTCCATGACCGGCGCTATTTTTGTTTGTGCCGCTGGCTTTATTTATTTATTTATGTAAGCTACACTCAATTATTTTGGCCTTCTAACGAAAATGTGATAGGAAATGTTACTAAATCAGTAGATAAAGCCAAAACCTGTGTTTTAATTTGAAAATATGACTCATCTATAACTACCTTTATTCTCTACTAATTCTATATGTTTAGATGTTGCAGCATTGTTGGTAAATATAGCAAATCTTTTAGTGTTTTTTCTTCGCTACACATTATAAGTGGTGACTCCAAGAGAACAGTATGCCAGCCCTGAACAGCTGACAGCTGTGAATTTGAAGGGGGCGGCTTCAAGAACTAAAGGCCAAAACTGTTGGTCTCAGCCCAAAAGCTGTTTTGGGTTTATTGTATGCAAAAAGAGGCTGTGATGTGAGAGACACAGTGAGAGAGTCTGACTGGTGCAATGAATTTTGAGAGGAGATGCCTGATGCAGTGGCAGAAGTGGATAGACAGAAGCAGATATTAACTGGACTCAGTAAACCACATCGTCTCGACCGGTGATTGAGTTTTTATTAAAGCCTCGAAACATTTTCTGTGATTTAGTGACTGGCTGTTGTCGATCATCAATCCATGTCAGATGTTTTTAAACTCTCATTTTCATGATTTCTTTTTCACAGTTACGGGGACCACGTCCAGCACTTCAAGGTGCTGCAGGATCGCTGTAGTCAATACTACGTGTGGGACGAGCTCTTCTCCTCCCTGAACGAGCTGGTGGAGTTTTACCATAGCAACAGCATCGCCAAGGAGAGGACCGTCTTTCTGCGGGACCCCGAACACTTTGCCAGGGTGAGCACGTGACTAATTTTTTTTTTGTTTCACAGCCACCGTAGTTTCTCTCCTTCATGCCTGAACCGAGAGGTGAGGGGTCTTCAGTTGGTTGCTATCAACCACTTGATGAGGCAAAATTCTAACACTGGACCTTTAAAAAATAATAATAATTTTGACTAATTTTCTCAATATCATCTTTTTTTAGTGTTTCACCTGAAATAGTCACAGTCAGCAAATGGTTTTGACAACAGATCGGCTTTGCTGCTTAGTTATCTAGAATTATTTATTTCTAAACCGTGTAAAACATCTGTTATGTTCCTCTGCCATCAGCCCTTCATCTTACATGTTATGTTTGTTTAATAAGTTTATGATGAGTCTTGAATACAAACAAAGATCTGTTGTCAAATCCGTGTTTTGACAAACACAACACACTGCCCGTGTGTTCATATTTCATTTCGCTGTGACTTCAAGAGATAATTATTTATTTATTTATTTATTTTGGTAATGGAGCTGACAGCTATGGGAACATTCCATGTGATGGTGAAATTTTCTGGAGCTGTGACTGTAGCAGGAGGGTTTTGACGAAGAGGTGCAGCTTGTAATGAAAGATCACAGGACTGCCGTCGTCGTCGGTCTGGAGCAAAACCAAATCAGTCATCTCAGGCGCCGAGCCAGAGGGAGTGAACACCGCAGTGCTAAAAAAACAAACTGAATTCAGAGGCAGTTATTCTATACATCAGTCACGATGATTAAGTCGATATGTTTCATGTTTGGACAGAACATTAGTTTGTTGTTTTTTAGTCCGAGTACGAGTTCAGACACCCAATGAACACGGTCGAGGTTTGTACTCCCATCTAAACTATTTATAAGATGTTCCAGCTTTAAATCTACTTCTTTTGGTGATAGAGGCATACATGTAGATGACACAGCATACACAGTACACATTAACTCCGTGGCAACTAAAGGCGTATCCCAAATCTCTTTCATCTCATTCACATTGTGTTCTTTCCCGTTTAACGAGAGAAAACGTCAATTACGGGTAGTTCCCAGGAGGGTGTCATCGGAGGAGAAGCTGCTGTTCTCGCTATTGTGAAGTGCCAACAGAATCACATTGCATGTTAAGTGTTCCTGGGAGTGGCAGGGGAGCTGCACCCGCAGGCGAACCTGATCTCTGTGTGGAAGGGATGTGATCCACAGAGATTCTGACACGACAGCATTTGAGCTGTCGGCTGTCATTCATTGGGGAGCTTGAACTATCCGGCATGTCACTCGTGAAGCGATGTCAGGATAAGAAAAAGAAACATATTTGATTCACAATGTAAATTCTGGGAATAGTTGTTTTCAGACTCCTGAGGATGAATCATCAGATCTGGTGGGCGTACGCTGTACGATTTGAGCCCCTCTCTGAACCATTTTTCGAGTTGCACAACTCAGGTTGGACTGAATACAAATTTTGCTCTGACTTCTCACACAGTTAAAGCAGTTCAACGAGTTGATTCCCCAAAGCCTTTTTCCCACTGCACCATCACGAAAAGGCAAACATCTGAAGGGGGCCACGGTGACGCGGCGCTTTCTGTGAACAGAAATGATGGAGGCTGGTTCGAGCTTTAACGGGATGACGCAGCACGTTTCTGCCTCGTTAGCAATCGCCTGCAAACAAACTGCTACCTCTCCACCCTGCGTTCAGGCTATATATTATTTACAATTGTCCAGTCTGCAAGGGCTGATTGGACTATTCCATATTCTATTGTGCACATGCAGCGTAAGCACTCAGGTCGTACAGCGAGAGCACATAAATCGCGTAAATCTTTGGATTTACATCGCAGACCACGCAGGCGAGTTGGAATTAAAATCCTGTGTAACACCATAAGGTTGAATATTTGTGGTGATTTGAACAATATAGCTGAGCAACCACTAAATGGATTGCTATGAAATTTGGTATTTACGTCCCCCTCTCAGGCTTCATTGTATTAATGTTCTTGCAGACCTGTCATAACACTGAATAAAACGGTGGAGCTGTGGCAGCTGTGAAGACGTCGGTGGAGTAGCTGACGGGCTGAGTAACGCTGTCCCTTTGTTAGAAGAGGAACATGAAAAAGAAAAGAGATAACAGAAGTGTGAAGATGCATGTCTATGTTTTAAATGATGGAACATAATTTAGTGCATCAGAAAGACCAACATGGCACATTTAGCAGCTGCAGACAGACATTAAAACATATAAAGCAGAGGAGAAGCCTGTATTGCTCAACATAAGAGTCACATGTTGCCAATGGTTCTAGGCTAATAAACAACTCATATTCTATATGACATATAGTACTATCGCTGTTTTTATGCTTCCTGCTGTGCTGGAGTCAAATATTAACAGGATGCAACAAGTTATTTAGGTCACATTACTCATTCGGAATAAACAATGTGACCTCCTCACCCTATTGCTTTTATATTTCACTAAGCAAGATACAAAAAAAGAAAAATTGTAATCTCACAATTTAGGAGTTCTTCAGCCTGTTGTTTATATCCCACATTCATTTTGTGCAAGAATAAAGGTTTTTCTGTTTTCCATGAGGGGGAAGGATAAAAAAAGGACTTGAAATCCAGTCTAAAAACCTTTTTAATGTAATTTTTATAGCAGATTAGATTTGAAATGAAGAGAAACTAAACATATGAATAAAGAAAGAGCACCTTTGAGGTCTCTAACACTTTGCTGCTACTTGTTTTTCTGCATAATCCTGCAAACTGGCTTTCTTTGCAGTCACTCTTTCTCCTCTGAGTCATTGTGCTGGAAAATCAAACACTTAGCTCTCAGCTCAGCGCGCTGCATGCACGTAAATAAAAGGCAGTGTAGTGGCGGCTAAGGTGCTGGCATACACCTTAGATGGTGACAAATATTGTGCCACTGCTGCTGCTGTGGGGTGTTTTTGAGGTGAGCAGATAGGAAGTGAGAAGTTTAGTGGACAATGAGTCAGTGTCGTTAATAAAACTGAAGCGGGGACGGAAATAACACATGAAAATACATCCTGCAAGAAGGGTTTAAAAAAAAAAAACATTTTCAAGCAGGTGTCTGGCAAGAGAACACACTGTCCCCCCCACCCACCCCATTTTATTTGTAATCTGCTGCTTGTCAAATGCCTGCAGTCTTTAAAAACTGACTAGAAATTAGCTCATAGTAATAATTTAAAATGAATGCACGGAGGATGCAGTTGAAAAAGAATCAAATATATAGCAAAATATCAATATTTTCATGCCTGAATGATCGAGGTTAATAGAAATCTGATTGTTGAGTATCTAAGTCCATCTGAATCTTATCTTCTTTTCAAGATGATCCACATGTATTGATCTTACTGATGCGTGAGCTTTACTTCAGAGCTTATTTTATGTAATAGAGTAAAAGTTGGTGTTAAAGTCAGCGGGATTTCACCAACTTATTTAATACTCATGACTCATTTTTCTCCTCATCTTTATATATTCCGAGACGGTTTGCTGAGGAGCCGGCAGACTGCTGCAGTACTTCACCTGATGAGGATGATAGGTTTCGGTCCTAAAAATAGCTTTTTGCAAAAAAATTGAGTTCTTGTTCAGCAACATCCTGCGTCACACCTGAACGGTTTCGTGCACGTTCCAAATCGCCGGAGATACTGCGCGGTAAGTTTGAACAAATGCAGCTGGAGCAGGTGCAAGTTGAGAGTTTAGCTTTGGGGTGTTTTGATGGTAGTTAAAATGAAGACAGCCGTCTCATGAGAGAGGCAGGAGGGGGGAAAAAACTCTCTGACCTAAATGCTGTCACAATATAAATCTCTCTAATGTGAGGATTTTATTTTCGAGTGTGATACAGTAGTTAATGTAGCTGCATCACCAACATCTGCGGTGTCATAACCTCTGCATAATAATAGCATATTCTGCTCAAACTGCTCATTTATAACTATCACTCTGCCGCCATACAAACTATCTTCTCCACTAAAACTGGAAATGTGAACACTCAGACAGATGCCTGCTTTCTTTTCCTGATTTACGAGGCACTTATCGCCGTTATAAAACAGATTTAAGACCATGACAGAATGTTTGTGCTTGTTAATTTCATTGCTGTTTTATACTCCGTTTATTCTCTCCACTAGATTTTAGCGTGATGATGAACCGAGTTACGCCGCTTGCTCTGTGTTCTCCATGAACTGACAGTAATCTGTTTTTAAATAGCCCGGTAGTTTCTCTTTAACAAACGGAGAATGGTATCTCTCACTTAGTTACCTTAGCTACCTTCCTGACATTCACAAGCCTGCATCCAATCTATTGGCCTCTTAAAGTAATAAAACACAAAGCTGAATAATAGGAGGGAAGCATGTTTTAATGGGCTTCAATGCTTTGCAATTAACTCAAAGCAACATCGCAGAGAAAGGCGTCTTTCAGACTTTTACTTAACAAAGCTCTCACCAGGAGAAAATAGTCATTCCACATCACGTCACAGCAGCTTAGTCATACCTTTGTTAAGCCGTGCTTACTCTGCAGCTGTTTTAATGAGAGCCTTAATTGCTTTACTGTTGTCTGTTTTAATAGTACAAATAACAGCAAGGAAGCGTCTCGAGTTTTCACTCACTGTCCACCGAATATCTGTCACAAGATATTGCTTTGTAGCTCTGAATCTTTATCTTGTGCTACTAATTAAGACATTGGACTCAGTTTTCAGTCCTTTCAAAACAGATAGACTAACCTCGTTCCCATCATTTCAGTTTTTCTCTGCCTGGCATTTGCGTCTCTGCTTCTGTCCACAAATAATTCACAAATAACTCAAAATGTATGAGAAATATACACAAGGGACCTCTTTACCAACACTTATTTTATGCATTATTGTTTATGCCACCATAACTCCTAGTTCAGTGCATCTTAAAGAAAGCATTTGAATGAATTCACTTGTACTTTTAAAGGTCCAGTGTGTAAAACATCTATTGGGATCTATTGATTTTGATTGAATATAACATTTACCAGTATGTTTTTATTAGTGTATAATCAATTCATATCAACAGAGGAAGAGGGAGTCTTTTTCCATGCAGTCATGTTGAACCGCCATACTGCTACACTGACTGTCTCTAGTTTCATGGCCACCATGTTCCTACACAGGGGAGGAGTGTTTAGTTAGTTATAATCTGAAAGCTCCCCACTAGATGCCAATAAATGCTGGACATTTAATTTCTACCTGAAGTTGTTTCTATAGCCTGTTTAAAAAATCTTTTCTTCCTTCGCTTCGGAGATTTTCAGCACACCGCGGTCATGACACAGTAGGTAGGTCTGCAGATTAAAACACATTAGAAACATTAAATATATCTTGATGTAGCTGTCTTTTGGATCAGTGTCATTTTAGATAAAGTCGCGGTATCTCAGGGACTTCGCCTCGGCCTTCGGCATCAACAAAACTCCAACGCCCACTGATTGTCTCTCTCGCGGACTACGTCTCTACAAACTCTCCGACGCCGCCTTCTCTCCATTAAGCTTTCACTCGTAGAAGTGATGATGTCAGAGAGATAACACAGACAACTTAATTGCAGGATGCAGTGAACCTTTTCTCGCCTCATACTTCTAACTCCCGGTTCTGTCTCTCCTCCACATTAATCTAAAATATTAATAACACGCACACTTCTTCAGTTACCAGCACACGATTTGTTTGCACAAAAACATGAGGAAAAGCCAGTTCCTGCATCGCTCCCTTTAGATCTGCAGACTATTAATTGAAAAACAAGGTTGTAGAAAATCTTGTTAACTTCAATCCATGTAAAAGTTTGATGAAACTAATTCTCTCACCATCATATGATCTTGGTTTTGACTATGTGGGTCAGTTTCACAGACATAAAGTTAAGTCTGTCGAGGACCGGCTTAATCTGAGTGCATGTGTATCACTGCAGTGCTTTTCGTGTTGTCCCTCCTATTGTGCGACTTCCAAACTAATTCCACATCAGCTCGTTACATGGCCCCTAGATCGCTTCTTATCTCGCCAAAGCAGGAGGAGAAATAATTCTTTTTTTCATTTCTCCTCCCCAACATATCCCCCAATGTCTTCGTATCTAGAAGCTTGTGTGTGTGTGCAGAGACAAATCTAGTGTAAATCTTTATAGTCCATTGATGTTACTGAGTAATTTGTTCCACTGTCAATGCTCGTTCTGGGTCAGAGCAGAAGCTGGAGAGGATGATGATCACAAGGCAGCCGAGCGCAGCCGATACGGACGAAACAGATTTTTCCTCACGAGCTGCCAAAAAAATAAATAATTTGCTTTTCTGTATAAAAGACGCTGGACTGCTCATGCAAACTCACCCAGCAAACAGGGACCTGCAAACACATGCTCGATAACACCCAAACACACACAGTGTATGTGCACACACACAAAAGAAAAGGTCTAGACTAGATCAGTGAAACAATAGAGGGTAAGCCTGTGAGGATTTTATAGATTTGTGGGATTGATATATGTGTCTGTGTCTCCTGATCCTAATCCGGATGTCTAGTACGTGCTTGTTTGTGTGTACCTGCCTTACCTAGAAGCCATTGTGTTAAGTCGGTTCAAGGCAAAACAGTTCACAGTGTTGATTGTGATAAAAGGCCAGACACACACACACACACACACACACACACACGTGTGAAAGAAATACTATATTGTTATTCCTTCCAGCCCCTCTGTTAGCTCCTAGTTCATATCGCATCCACTTTTCTCCGTGGGAGTGCGAGTGACAGCTAAGAGAGGTTAGTTAAGTTCAAGTTCGCCCTCCTTAAAATAGCCGCTTTTATCCGACTGCTCTTAAACTGCTTTTTACTTCGCGAGTCAACAGAGATCAGAGGAGGCCGGCTATCAGGGGAGAATTTAAAAAAAACACTCCTTTTGTGAACACGGAGAGAAACACAATGAGACGGAGGAAGCGCGGCATCTGCCAAAAAAACGAACTGAAAGCAGCTCACCTCAACCTGAGTCGGCGCGTTTAACGGGGTTGCTGTTTTTAGCGGATGCGTGCGCACTCTTATCTCACCCTCACACACATCACTGTGGACTTCTTTCTCTCTGTCTCTATCTCACGACCTCTGATAAAGCCCACATGTTCTTTTTTATGTTTCATAAAGATGCCTACCATAAAGTTGAAGGTTAGAGAAAGGTGTGTCTTATGTCTCAGGATGGCAAATAAATAAACTCAATCTTGGTCTCCATCAGCTACCATATGACTACGACATAGCCTCTGGGGCAATGGGCGATGTTTCGGGGCTTCCAGTGTATCCATCCCAATAACAGATGAGAAATATTCAAGTCTTTCTTTTCCATGACTCTCTCCTTGCTTACAGTCCAATCAGCAAGTTGAGATGTGAGAATGGATTGCTAAATCAATGTCAGATGATATCTGTTGGGTTGCATTTCAGCTTTTTTTGCTCACCACATGGACTGATTACCTGTGAGTAACCAAAGCCTTGGATGTGATTGGTCAGTATTACTTAGAAGCACTTCCAATACAAACATTTTGTGCCTTGAGATGAATATTAACCAAGCTGGAGTTGCAGCGATTGGTCGACCAGTCGCATAGCCGACCGACCTGAAAATAATGGCCAACTATTTAGATTTTCGAAATCAGAAAAATATGTTTACACACTCTCAAATACGGAGATTTCCCCAACAAAATTCCACCGACTTTACAGACCAAACAAAAATCAATTACCTAGAAAATAATAAGCAGACAAATATATAATATTTATATTATATAATATAATATTATTCAAATGCAGTCCTTGAGCTTACATCGTGCAGTCGACTGATGACTAACTTCATGTCAGGAGTGATAGGAGTAGACAGCATGTCCAAATTCCAGGTGTGGTGGTGTATGCAAATGTGAAGTGGCCATGACTTCTTTATCTGTCTACCTGTTTGTCTTGTCTGTTCACCTCGTTAACTGTCTACCTGTCACAGTCAGTGTGTCACATATTCCATCTTTACTTGGCATGGTAATTTGATCAGAAAATATATCACTATACTATAGTAGTTCTAATCGTTACTGTGCTGCTTTTCCTGTTAAAAATGTTAAAATAATAATCTTTCTTTCATTTGCTCTCTCTCGTATGGTTATGTCAGCGCTATATATAACTCAGCTGTTCACTTGGCAGCAGTGATGTTTGTAACTGAGATCAATGAGTGGGAAATATTATTAGTCGTCATTGAATATTTTATTTTCATGTCTATATTCTTCTGTCTTGGTCAGGCCTTTCTCATCATATTAATATTTAATATGAATGGACCCGATAAATGTTAAATGAAAAACAATAAATAAAATATATTTGTACTTTAAAGGAACTAAGACTAGATTATTTTATTAAATGGACACAAATATATATTTGGAAATTCTTATTCCATGTGGTGATGGAAAAACTTATTTTTTTGTCTTGTTTTGACAAAATCATAGAGGTAGAAATTAAATGTTTAATTAAGGTCAAATTTGAAGAATGCTTTATTTTCTTATTTTTAAAAGCATTTATCCCAAAATGATTCAAGTTCAAAGAAATTAATTTAACTAAATATTTATATGGTGCCAAATCATAAGAGACTCATGACACGTTTCCCTATAGAGCAGGTCTAAACCATACTCTTCATAATATTATTTACAGAGACCGAACAATTCCCACCATCAGCGAACACTTGGCAACATTGGCGAGGGATACCTTCCTTTGAGAGGCCGAAACCTCGAGCACAACCCAACTCGTTAATGGTAATCTGATTAATAATAGTAATAATGACGATGGTAATTGGAGTGGATGTCAAGCAGGACTACAATCTATCCCTATGTAGGCGTAGAAAAGACTCATTAGGACCAACAAGACGCGAAAAACAAAAGAACTTTGGGATGAATCAAAGTTAGTGAAGAGCTCAGAGCATCATGGGAAGTTGAGGCCTATAGCAGTTTAACTATGGGATGGTTTAGGACTCACCTGAGCCAGCTCTACATCTTAAGGTGACTCTTATGGATGGACTTGACCTGATGACCTTGTACCAGTCCACAGCCCGAGAGCTCTAATGTGTTACTTTTAGTATGTTTCATTATGTTATGTCATGAAACCACTTCTTCATTAACTTTTTTCCTTTCTCCTACAGCGTCCCCATCATGCCCACGCACTCTTCGACCTCAACCCCCACCACCCGTCCCAGCTACGCTTCGTGCGCGGCGACGTCATCGAACTCCTCGACTGCTCTGATTCGGTGCGCTGGAGGGGCCGTTGCCATGGACACGTGGGCTACTTCCCCCCGGAGTACGTCCAACCCATTTACCACTGCCAATGACCCGACGCGTCAATCGAACCGGTTCATCAGAGAACCCCCCGCCCTTCACGCTGCTCCCCTCTTCTTGCACTTGCCCGTTAATGTTTTTGAGGAGCTGTAACTGAACTGCTCAATATGTTACTGACTCCTCCCACTTCCTCTGTGATGCCACCTGTCAATCACAAGCCTCGTCCAATCAGCTGCTACGGGCTCATCACTCACTTTCCACCAACTCCTCTTTAAAAACATGTAAAATAAATAAATGAATAAATAAATATCTGGACCTAGACACTGTGGAGAACTCACATACACACACACATACTCCCAGGTATTATCACAGCTTATCAGCACAGGTACAGGATAAAAGAAACCCACACTAACCTGAAAAACAAACAGTGTGTGGCTCATTGGAAGTGGTTGAAGAAGGGAAAGGTCTTCTCCGCTGAGGATTTCCTCCGCTATTTTCCCGGCGTTCCCACAAGGAGATCCAATGAGCCGAGCGGGGGGACACAGAGAGTCCATTGTGTTGTGAATATATGGGCCAGACACCCTGGGGATACTGACACAGCAGATTTCTCTCTCACTGGAGTGTGAGCGGGGTTTGAACACATGCAAACCTGCAAACTTTATGTGTATGAATTTGGTGTGTATGTGTTCAGCCGTGTGCTCTGTGGACCAGTAAAGGAGGTAACTGTGTTAACCAGTGCTACCCCGGACAATGCTCTGTTTTAAAAACTTCAAATGTTCTTAAAGTGACACACTGAACCCAGTTTATGGATCATTTGTTTATTTCTATGTATTTATTCTTATTCATGTGTAATCTTGAAATAAATATATCACAAGTAAGATTAAACATTGTAAAAAAAAGGTTTAAGAAACCCACATTTTATGTGATTAACAGTAAGAGCTTTGACTGGTCTTCCTTAACCTGTACTGATAAATCATTTAAATAAAGTTATACATTTACCTCTTTGAAATTGAAGCTTGGACGTTATTGTTCAATAATATTTAAACATTAGTACTAGTACACAAATTAAACTTTATGAAAGAGTTTTTCGACCAGAAAATGACGGACAGTGTCAATTTATAGTCACGATTTCTCTTTGTTGATGCAGTTTCACTTGGTCTCGGCCTGGTTTCATACCTCTGAATCACAGCCCGTGTTTCTGAACTTCTCAGCAATTCAAATAAAATAATGAAGTGAAACAATACGGCAGTACAGCAACCTCATCACATTTTCAAGTTCATTTTTATGCTTTTCGTGTCAAACAAACAAGCACTTTTCACGACATCCGTCATGATATTTGACAGTCGTTGCCACAAACAGCAGGTTAATAGCATAAAATAAAAACTCCATGCATTCTGTGGACACACGACATTTCCGTCCTTTGACACTGATACACTTGAAAAAAGGTCGTGAAGAAATAAATACCGATCATTAAATAGAGTGCGAGAGCGACACCGCAGTCTGTGGTCTAGTCATGTCATAATATACTTACTACGGAAGAAACAATCCACAAAATTAACTTCTAGATTTCCAGACACTGTGTGAGTGTTTCTATAGACACACACTTTGAAGATACAGGTAAAACTAGACAAAGTTAGGCTAAATTAGGAGACGTCAATCCTAACATGGTCATCTTTAAAGGGGCCCCGTGACCTCTCACTTCAACATATCTAAATAAAAATGGTTTCTGAGTCTTTATAGACATGCCCACGTTATGCTTATCCTGTGCATCTGGGGCAAAACTTTGCAGTTTCTACATGCAAAATAAAGCATTTGAATGTTTCTGCATAATCTGGTGCCTAAATTCAAATTGCATAAGTTGGATATAACTGAAAAGCCGAGACACGTATAGATTCAATAAGCCCAATCTTATTCGTGTGTGATGAATCCTTATAGTAGCCGTTTTGCTGTAATGTGAACATTCATCGAAACTGACCTATTGTGACCTCAATAACTGGATCTTTGTCAAGAACAGAAGTGATCGTCATGTAACCACAGAAACATCTAAAGCTTTCGATACCAAAGTATCATTTTTCTTATGGTCTTGCTGTCTTAATTTGGAATTTTGTTGGGATTTCGACCAGTACTGGAAAATTTTGCACCAAATCTCTGTAACAAATGCCAAAAGCCAGAGCGACAACGTAACATAATTCAGCACAGCCATGGCTAAACTTTTAATATTTGTATGGTGGCATAACCGAAATACATATTGATTACTAAAAACAACAACAAACAAACAACAAAACCTCTCCGAGAATCGCATTTTGTTTGGTTTAGTCTGCAGACTTCACCTTTGACTCTGTGAACTTGTGATGGAAATTATTATTCACTGTTTCTATAATTTTATAGACCGGATGATTAATCTAAAAAGCTGTAGTGATAATAAAACTTTAATCGATCTGACTAAGTGTCACTGAAGTGCACTTAACGCTGCGTCCGAATACGAATATGGTAAAAAAATATTGTAATTAGCGTGAGACATACTCGTTTTAAATGTCTCATTTGAATTCAGTGAACTCATTGGTATGTAGGTTTTGCTGCCAACAAGAGATTTTATGTCTGGGCGTGCGACTGAACGGCAGTTCAGCTGGTGACACACACACATACACACACACACACACACACATGCGGCGCTGCTTCTCTCACCAGGACGTGATGTTTGAAATGAAGCAGGAAATAGACTAAAACACGTTTTCACTTTTTTTTTTTTTTCCCATTCATTCCACCTGACGAGAGTCACCTCTGTCTCGCCATCGACAGTTAGTCAGCAAACAAGTGGCATCCAGCAGGGGAGGAGAAAAAAGGAGTTAAAGGTTGCACCAGAAATAGCACTGCTGTCTTCTTCACCTACTCTTTTTTTTTTAAACTGCTGAGTCACTTTGAAGCGCGTGTGCGTGACACAGAAGCATTTATTATGATGTATTTGTGTCGCACACTGACGACAACGTGAGAATATTAAACATCACTGACATGCCGTCAAAGAGGAGGGGGAAAGAAGGTGAGATAGAGACAGCAGTGGAACATAATAAAGAATAAAAAGTGGAGAACAATGCAGAGTAATGAGAAAAACGAGGAAGGAACGAGAGTGTAAAAGATCCAGGAGCGGGGGAAGGTGCGTGAGCTGTGACATCGATGACAGTCATAGGCGTTTGAAGCAAACACAACTAAACTGTTAAACCAGTTTGACTGACTGACTTACTGACTGACTGGCAGCCTCTGGCTGTTTAAGCCTTGACAGAGAAATAAACCACCGTCAGCCTGAAAGCTAGTCCAGAAAAGCAGGAGGACAGTTTTTTCTTTTCCAGATCATTTATCGCACACTGCCAATCAGTGAGCCAAGAAATCAAAAGATGAAACGGGCAGTCGATGAGTCAGCCGAGTGACTCACTCTGCAATTCACTGTGATCGACAGTGACAGACAGAGAGGGCGCTGGGAAATATTTAAAGGTGCCCCTGCTCTGTCTGTCTGAATGAAGATGTAGGATGCGGCGTCATTGTCAGTCTCAACCTCCAAAGCTAAAAAAAAACCTGAAGTTCCTCAAACAACCACGTGAGGCTGGCTCCAGAATTTTAAAAAGCTCAACTTCACAGTTTAAATAAACATGTTTACAGCCTGGTACAGAAAACAGGTTTCGGGTCTGTGTGGCTAATTTCCTCGTTCATGACAGTTGTAGAGTCTGAAATCATCAGTTCAAACAGTGTTAAGGCTTAAAGTTATGCTGATTTTCAAATTGTGGGTGCAGTTATTTGAGTACCCAGGTCGTCTTTGCCCGATTCTTAGATTAGCAGAGGCCAAGACGCTCACCGACACGGCTCTTTGGAAACCTCTGGGGGACGTCATGGATACACCGTCCACTCTTTATACTGTCTTAGAGTCCTAACACACTCCTCTAAACTTTGTAGGAAATCTTTCAAGCTTGTCAGTCCACACACCTGTTATGGTAATTTCCTGAGCTTGTCTTGTTTCTTCATGCAAAACAGAGATTTACATTTGAATTATGCTTTTATTTATTTATCATCCTATCATTGCATTCTGATGATGAACAACTCACAGCGAGCAGCGGGCTATAAAACATCCCGCTGTCTTATCCAATGACATGTAATCACATTACACAAGGCTGCAAGTATCAAAGCAGGGCGTATCATGTGACTCTGATCTGCTGATAATCCAGCGGTGTTTGCCTTTTTGAGGTAACTTAAACTTTACTTGAGGTTAATAATAAAAAATAATGTTTTAGAACCTCGGGGCTGTGTGTTTGATCGGGCTGCGCTCCTTGTGGAGACTTGTTTCGCTTTCTTTTATCGCGGAGATGTTGCGTAAAATGGAACCGTGATTATTGTATTATTGAACATCAAACTGAAACTCAGGAGTTCAAAGGTCAGGTAGGACCTGCTTAGGCGAGCATGTAGTTTTAGATTGAAAACTCCTAATCCCACTTTAATCTACCTAGTTTTGAGCTTTAAAAAAAATAAAATAATGTTGTGCTCTTCATTTTTATCTCATTCTGGCAGGAACATAAATAAGCAGGACTCAACAGGTAAAACAAGCACGCGGCCACAGATTTACATATATTTCAAAGAATTTGCTTTCAGGTGATGTTTTGCAATAATGGTTTTTCACGGGGTTGTGTCAAACTCAAAGTCACGTGATAAAGGTGTGCATGTTTCTGCGTGTGGGTGGGCCTGTCTGGGTCACACCTGTCGGGCGGTGCCTCGAGCGGGATGTCACTCACTCTCCCCCTCACTCTCTCACTCCCTCTCGGTTAAAACCAGTCATTTGGTAACGGGAACAACGATGACTGTGTGTTTAGAGCACCTTCGCCGCCCAGAGGAATCACAAGGCTGAGCAAAGAGGAACCCCGCATGAACTTATGCGCAACAAGGCTGGAACTAAAGCGCACAGAGGAGGAACTGACAGGCGGGAGTCTGGGGGAGTTTAGGAGAGGACGTGTTCCGTTTTTTTTTTTGGTTGTTTACTGTGAAGTGAGCTCCAGACATGGCTCTGTCCCAGTTACAGTGCCTGGACGATAACCACGTGAACCCGCGTGTGCACGAGTCCAAGCCGGAGTTCCTGTACTGCGAGGACCAGCGGCTCGCGCTGGAGGCTCTCCTCCGGGATGGTCGCGAGGCGTTTTTAAAATACCTGGAGGCTCGCGGCCTGCGGCTCTTCCTCTCAGACCCGGAGGTGGAAGCTCTCGCCGGGGCGGTGGAGCCCTATGACCCGGGCTCGAAGCTCTTTTCGGATAGTGGCGAGGACGACGAGACGCCGCTTTCAATGCACTACTGGCCCGAGTTGTCGGACACCTCCATCCCGCAAATAGACCTGGGTTGGCCGGATAGCGACGCTTACCGCGGGGTGACGCGCACCACTGTGCACACGCAGCCGCCGCTGGACGGTCAGGCGCACATCAAAGAGATAGTCAGGAAAATGATTGCGCAGGCGCAGAAGGTAGAGTATGCTGACCCACCTTTGGACTAAACCTTACACTTGGGTGTCAGTGTAGGAAATATCCAATAATGCTCACTTTATGATGAAAATAAACCAAACATATACATTTTAAACATTAATTCCACTCTAAAGTTTTTATTAAATAGCCTAAAAGCTAACTTCATGGATTCATCCTAAAATGTGACTAATATTGACATAACGTCACCATGACTCTGTCAGTAAGAGGTCAAAGTACAGGCTGCAGACCGAAACAGACAATCAAGAGTAAAGTGCAAATTGATTAAGCGGCTTTATCAGGAGAATTGTAACTGAACCATGTTATGTTAGGGTATTTGCATGTTCGTGTTCATTACTGACAGACTGTATGAGCGTCTGTTTGGCAGGCTGAGTCATGAAGGAACAAGTTTATGGCGTGTGTTATACGACTAAAACCTCCTATGGGCATATTCCTGAAGAGCTTTTCACGTAAATCCTTGCTGTATGTGATCGTGTTTTACTCAAACCTGTGGAACAACTGGCATCTTATTTTGTCAGTAAACATTGTCAAATACCTGCAAGTAAACACTGCAACTTCACAGTTTGTATCTGTTTACCTGTCTGCAATTAAACTATGCATACATGCACAAGTTTTTAACCTGGATGTCATGCAGTTTGTGTTTGTTTGTCTTCAGGTTATCGCAGTGGTGATGGATGTCTTCACCGATGTCGACATCTTTAGAGATTTGCTAGATGCTGGTTTCAAGAGGAGGGTCTCCGTCTACATCCTGTTGGAACGTACAACACTACCTCATTTCCTGTCCATGTGTCAGAGGGCCAACATGCATGCCGGACACCTCAAGGTGAGCCGAGTAAGCTCTGCACAAGTGAAAATACATGGGAGAGTATCCAAAAACTCGTGGCCAGTAGTCATCAGATAGTTCACTGTATGGCAACTTTCTAAAAGAAAAATCCAGTAGGCCTCTATCTCAGCATTAGAATATGTGTAGATCTGTACACAGTCATGTGCAGAGAGCCTTCACTCCCTGCTTTAAAGGCCTTTGTCCTGCATTAGCAGGAAGGGAGTGTCAGGGAGACAAAAACATTGAATTTCCCCTCAAGAAGTCTTATTATTTATGTATGACTGTTTTAAAATTTAAAAAAATACATAAAACTGATCGAGGACTCTATCAAAAGTTTCTAAAATTAACAGGAAATATATGTCAGTTGGTCCGGAAACTTGTTGGGTCAGTGATAGAAAAGAAAGGTTTGGAACCACTGCTTTATATGACACTGTTGGACAACCAATATCATTGTTTATAGACTACCAAGCTCATTATCAGTCGTGTGTGGATGAAATGTAGTTCGGATAACAGGAGAGTTTCCAAATGTTGAATAATGTGGAAATGATCGTCTCTTGTGTCAGATTGAAATTAACACAACAATTACAAATTACCGTTTGAAAGAAAGACAAGCAATTCAAGTCAAGGGATTTTCATTCCGCACGGATAAGTGAAGACACATGTCACCTCTCCCTTTCTCTTTTTTTTTCCCTCTCTCACAAAAACTAGAAAGCCTTTCCAGCTGGCTCCGGATCACGAACAGATAGCTGGTGTTTCATTCCACAGCTGACTGTTTATCACCGAAAATGTTCTAAAACACATTTAAACATGTTCGAACGTGCAAAAGTGACTTACAAGGAACTACATTGTCAGGGAATTAGTAAGGATTCTTGAGACATTAATCTTTTATGAAGTTGCCAAGCCACCAAATCATAATTGTGTTGACTCAAGTCAGCTAACACAAGAATCTCAGAAAATCCAACATGCAGTAGGAGCAGTGTTGGGTAATTTCCGCAAAGGCTCCCAATGTGCTTAACTAATTATCTCCAAAGTGATATGTGAGGCGCTGAAGATGTGGGATCCTGTATTTAGGAGACCTACTGACACACACAAATCATACTGATATGCGAGAACAAACCCTTTGCCAGTTGTCTTGGAGGAATTGGAGTGAAACACAGAGGCAGTAACAGCTTGACACACTTCCAGCACCATCTGTATCTGGATTAACAGCAGAGCATGTCCCATGTGGCAGTTTGTGGTTTATAAACATGAAAACACGACGGTTACACGTGATGAAGTACGTGACAGAAGTGTGTTCATAACTGCCGGCCATTTTGTTCTTTTTACCGTACATTCTCAGGCATGTCTTGATCAACAAATTTGAAAGTATAAAGTGCAAACCTGCCTACAATAATACAGCTGCACAGTCCACACTTGGCCTATAGTTGCCCAACATTTAAGTTAATCAAATATTTTGATACTGGATAAAAAAACCGCCTGTGTCACAATCGGCAGGATGATACATGAATGCACAAACAGGTGTGACAGTTGAAATATTTATTGTAAACTGTAAATGACAAAAAGGGAGTTGGTAGGTAGGTGAAGGAGTGGATAGACAGGAAGGGAGGAGTAGCAGATAAGTACTGAGATGCCAGAATATTAATCATCCGTCATCTGAAGGGGTTTCTGTACAAGTGACAAATCCATAACAGCGGACCTGTATCCTGTCAGATGTAAAACAAATAGTGCAAGCGTCTCATTTATACCTTTCTGATATGTGTATCTACAGTATGCTTTGTGAATCCAGCTTGTTTGGTGGTTTTTTTCACTTCAGAATTTTGTCTTGGACACGTCATCCACAGTTTGGAAATGAACACATTCACACAGAAATACCATTTTCTCATTTTATCTAATCAGTTCACCAAAGGAATGCACTGAGGGAAACAGAAAGTTAAGGGTGGAACCGAAGGAGGGAGGGAAACAAGTCTTCCTACTGTGAGACGTGCCAATCTGCTGCATCAAGACAACTGGTTATATAATTTTTTGGCTGCATCCCTGTTCATGACCTGGCCACACTGACAGACATAGAGTCTTTTAGAGGACCCAAGAGTCTAAAACTCTAAACTTACAACCAAAGCAATGGTGTGTTCATCACCAAGAATGGGCTTAGAAAGCACTGGCCAACGACCAAACACTGTACCAGGTCAATAGTAATTATTTCTGGGCATTTTATGTTGGATGGTTTGCAGTCTTTCATATTCTTTGAATTTTTATTAATGGACAAAATGAACCTCATACTTTAAGGCCTATTATTTACACCTTGTGATGCTGCTGTATGTAGCATTGACCGATAAACAACATAAGCCACCTTGTAAACCTGAATATGCCAGTAAACAACTGTGGACATGGATTATGGGATACAGTGAGCTGCCTTTGCAGCACTCAAGATCAAGTAAAGACAAGACAGAGATTATATCAGAATCCATCACAATTAACGTGTTGCTTGTGCAAGATTTAATCGCAGTACTAACATTGGATGTGGTATGTGTAAATGCTCAGCAGCCTGAAAGAGTCATAGACTGCACCTTCTATCTCTGTATGGCTGTCGGGGTTTTATTAAAAAGTACTTGTATGTCTAAACAGCTGTGGGTTACATGGAAGGACTACAGTTGATCTGATTTATGTGGTTGGACGTGCGCTCGGGAAACATCAGTTTTGGAAATTTGACATAAGGCAAATGGTATCTGTCTGCCTAACGTGCTTTACAGATGTTAATCTTGTTCTACTTTGCTTTTGTTGTTTTTTTATTTACACAAACCTTTATCATCAATCAGCCAATAAATATTCAAAAGGGATGTGATAAGGCCGCCTCATAAAATCATAAAAATACCTTTTCATATGCTATATTTGTTGTGACTGTAAGTTTCTTGTTATCCAGTCTTAAGGTGGAGAATGAAAGTACAAGCACGGGTAGTCTTTGTCACTGTTTTACAAACTTTTCATGAGGTCGCAGATTATAAAGTTAGCTCTGAATCTGGAGAAGCTGTGACATTTATACTCTGTGTGTGTTTTACAGCACCTTCGCGTCCGCTGCACAGACGGAGTAGAGTTCCACACTCGGTCGTCCACCAAGGTCAGAGGGCGCGTGGGGCACAGGTTCATGTTCATCGATGGAGACAAAGCTGTTTCTGGGTCGTACAGGTCAGTGCTCTTGCTCCTGTTGTCAACATAGATGTTTGTTTAATAATGCTTTACTTTTAAATGGTCTAACTTAGCATGTGCTGTGCGTTCTGTAGTTTCACTTGGATGTCATCTCGGCTGGAGAAGAATCTCATCACCGTGGTTACAGGCCAGGCAGTGGATGCATTCGACAGGCTGTTTCGAACCCTCTACGCGACCTCTAGCTCGGTCGAACTCCGTCAGGTCGCCACGGAACCTGAACCTGAACCGGATCCCATCCGACCGGTAGCCGCAGTAGCCCCTCCTTCTGCTGCTCTTGCCAGGAAACTGTACAACCCTAAATATGCCCTTGCTTTAGGCAACCCCAGCCCTGCTCCATCTGCTGACCAGAACAGCTCAGAAAAGACTCAAAGTGAAGAGAACACGGAGGTCCCAGGTAGCAAAAAGAAGAGGCGAAAGAGGGCTTCTAAAGACAAGACACAGGAGGCTCCCCCCATCCATCCTGGACTCCTCAATCTTGAGAAAGCATGCCTGATGTCATACCTTCCCACCTGGCCAGAGCCTGATCCCTCTAGTGACGTAATTGGGTTCATTAATATTCGTGATTCCAGCAAACCAACTCCGGTCCATCTACAGCGATCTGAGATGTTCGGAACAAGCCAAGCGATCAGGTTTAGCAGTCCATTCAGTATGCCAGAGAAAACCCTGCCAGAGGTGGCCACACCCAGACAGCAAACTGCTAAACACGAGGAGATAAATAAGCTCCAGTCAGCACAAGATAAAACCAAGGCTAAAGAGTCTCAGCCCACACAACTCAATGCACAGCCTGGTGACGTCACAAATAAAGCAAAGGTACCTGAACACAACTCGCCTGCGTCTGGAACAACTTGTGAATCTGCAAAGAGTCTCAGCAGAGATAATCAACTACTTTTAAACACAGCTACCAACCCAAATGTAGGTCACAACACCGCACCTCACCTCAAAGCACATGCACCTCCCCAAAACAGCAGCAGAGCATCGCCTCCTAGCACAGGGAGGCCTTCACACCACACACAGGATGTCCCCACAGACCATCCTAAATCTGATGCTCTCCCTGGATCAAAGACTAAAGAAACTATCTTAAACAAACCGAGCGCTGTTGTGCGCAAGACACACACCCTGGAGTCGAACAGCACAGCACAACCTTCACAAAAGGGACAACACACACAGACACGTACAGATTCACACACAAAGGCTGTTCACACGCAGCCACCAAACCCCTCTGAAATGACCCCTAAAGTCCAAACTCCCGTCACCAACAGCTACGTATCCCCCTCCTCTCCCTCCGCCACATGCTCTCAGCCTGTCAGTTCAACCTCCCTTTCTAAAAATGACAACATCGCCATCGGTTCTCCTCTTACTGTTTCTTCTACAAACGTCAATCCTCCCCTCCTTTCTTCCTCAACTTTGACCTCAACTCCTCCCATCCCTAAACCTCGCACCCTCCAGCTGGTTGTCAAAGATGGCGTCACAAGCAGCGACCAGAAGCTGCAGGAGTTCAGTGTCATCAGGAGGCGTGAGACCAGCACAGGCCCGCCGGTGGTCAGCAATGAGCCGGCTGTAGCAACTGTGGTGGAGAAATCGCCAGAGGCTGTGCCAGAGACTGTGCCAAAAGTGCAGAACAACAGTGAAAGCAGAACACAGCAAGATGCCAAGAATATGGGAAATATCAGCATTTCCCAAGAGACAAAGAATGACGAAGCAGTTGGACTACATAATGACAGAGCAGAAATGCAATTGGTGGCTGGAACCAACTTCGAAAGCCAGCCAAATGTTTTGATTATTGATGCACCAAAGGCCGAGAGCATGAATATTCACGAAATAATTCCAAAAGATGTTGAGTCCAAGACTTTGACATCAACAGACTGCAAATTAACTTCACAGAAAGACTGTGGACCCACAGCAGAGGCTCCAGAAAGAGCCCCGACAGACCCTGACTCTGCTGAAGTGGAACCACGGAAAAAGACATACCGGGCGAGTGCACATGAACTTCAGAGAATATCATATTCTGCGGTGACTCCACAGGATTTAGGTATTTTAGACGCTGCTGACTCTGTAAAATCTCCAACACACACTCCTGTTTCCGCCAAAGACAGCACTGGTGATAGCACGCGCACATCTGCTACAGACGCACATGGCCAGCCAGGTAACGGGAGTTTCCCACCGGCACAGAGTGTGTCAAATACTGCGAAAAATAATTCCAACAGCATCACCGTTCAGGAACTAACCCCTAACACACGAGGAGGCACACACACACCTGAAAAACTCCTGCGCTTACACCTCTCCGAAACGCACGCGGCAGACTTTCTTTTGCCAACGCCTGAGAGGGAATTTCGGTCACTCGCAGCCTTCGTGCGCACTC
The DNA here is from genome assembly GCA_004119915.2 of Collichthys lucidus. Classification (NCBI taxonomy): domain Eukaryota; kingdom Metazoa; phylum Chordata; class Actinopteri; family Sciaenidae; genus Collichthys; species Collichthys lucidus. Next base: position 10,901,130 of record CM014100.1, read on the forward strand.
CAACTCCAACTCTGGATGGATTCACCCCAGATCAACGGTCATACACCCCAGACATCCGAACGCCTACGTCCGACATGAGCGACGAGTATGTGTCACCAAGGACGGACTCCGCCCGCTCCACAACCTCAGATGAGTATTACGAATGTGCCGACTCTCCTTTCCAGGAGCCTGTTGTTGACCAAGTGGCTTACGGCAACCACGCGACGACAGAGGATCATGTCAGTGCCACACACACAGATACGCCTAATGCTACAACTGTTGCCACCAGTGCACCTGCATTGATAAACGATAACACTCGTGCGTATAGATTAGGCATCATGGACATGAATACCTCGAGCAGTGAAACGCTGAGTTTGTCCAGGCCTACTAGTGACTCCTCTTTGTCTTCTTTACTTGAGGAGGTGAAAACGGGCGAGGAAACTGCAGATGAAGAAAATGGGAGAAAAGGGGATGAAAGGGGGAGCAAACTGAGCGCAGCAGAGAGCAGGACAGTGGGAAATTCCCTACAGAGACAAGGCAGCAGCGAGGAAGCTGAGAGGACGCCACACAGTTTTAAACAAGGTGAATACTTGACACAGACTGTGGGAAAAAACAAGGCGGCCCAAGCCCAAGTCCCCAAGAGGAAGAGGGGTCTAAACCAATCAGGAGCAGAGAAACTGGTCGATGGAGCAGCGACTCCAGGAGAATTAAACAACGAAGAAGTGGAGCCAAAGCGATTGTCCACAGGTGACCTCAAACCAAAGAAGGATTCTTCCGAGCGAGGGAGGCCAGACAAAGAGAAGACTGTGAGCAGCGGTGTGGAGAGGAAAGGCAGACCCCAGTCAGCCACAGAGACCGAGAGACAGAAGGTAAGAAGAGTAAGACAGCAGATTTAAAAGAACATTTTAAGCCGCTATGCAGGTTATTCAAATAATAATAATAATAATAACCAAAACCATTTGTATTTTTTTAATTTAATCTAAACAATATTTGATCTTGTTGAAAGTGAAAAGATCCATCTAATATTTGATTGAAGTAGTTCAGACTTTGTTTTGTCAGGTGTTACTTTATGAATAGCAGAAAATGCATCTGACTCCATCACACGATAGATGTAATTATGACACATTAATTTGAGTTTAAAGGTCCAGTGTGTCTCATATTTTGGAGTATTTCTTTACAGGAATTGAATATAATATTCATCAGTATGTTCTCTTTGGCGTATAATAACCTGAATCTAAGAATCGTTGTGTTTTTGTTGTCTTAAAATTAGCCCTTTATATCTACAATGAGAGCGGGTCCTCTTCCATGGAGTCCGCCATTTTGAACCACCGTTTTAGTACAGTAGCTCAGAACAGACAAACTCTGTTTGAAAGGACAGGGTCAGACATGACACGACAGGCTCGCTGGTACCCTCATATTCAGTCACATGTCGAAATAAGCACGCTTATGATATGCGGAAAAGACTTTTATTGACTGATTGCATGAAAGATTCAGGTGTGTATTTCCAGCGAGGGACGCAGGGGCGGTCCACCTTATAGGCCACTCGTGATTTAGCATAATTATATAAATAAGTTAATTTATGTGAATATTTAATTAGTTGTGTGACTCGAGGAGGATGTATGAAAGGGAGTCAGAATTGTTCGTGGTTGTTGAGAGTTGTGGAGTATTGGTAAGAGATTGAACAGTATTGGATATTGGAAACCGTATTATTATTATTTTATTATTTTTTTTATTGGAAAGTTTATAGATTTTTGTATGTGTTTTAATAAACACACAGTTCATCGCCGCCTGAAGAGTCATTTTCTTGTCAATTTGTCTCCGGGCCGCTCGGGCAGCTGACAGTGTCACGAAATCCTACACACTGGACCTTTAATCCTCAAAGCAACACTAGCTTAGCTTTCCAGTTTCATAGTCGTAAATATGGACAGCTGTACACGTTTGTCACGATTCTAAAAGTTATGATTTAAAAACTACTCTTAGCTTCCTTCATCTTCACCTCTTTACCACAGAAGTCGCTCAACCCAGTCCTGAGCTTACCCAGGTTTTAAAAACAAACCGTGTTCATTAGTGAGCTTCAGAGGTGCGAGCAGCTTCACATATCTCCAGTCTTTGTGCTAAAGCCAAAGTGGATTTCTCAAACTGTCAAACCTTTAATGGGCCTTTAATCTAATTAGCTACTGTTTTAATAAAATTAATGCAAATGCTATCCTTAATATTTAATCGTGTCCATCAAGTCCATAAATATTCAGAACTTTCTGAGCTAGCCTTTGGTGTTAACCCAAGATTATTTCACCACTCCGAAAAGACCGAGTCAGGACGATGTCAGTAGAAAGTTGGCACAAAAATAAAAATATTCAGCTACTTAAGTCCTGAAGTCTCACCGAGGTGTCACAGTCATTAGCTTCCATCTGTTTGTGCTCAGTCAGCTCCGAAGCGGGCTTCAGCCGTCAGCTGATTGAATACGTTGTCAAATATTTAACAAAGTCAGCGTGTGCGTATGTTTCAAACGCAGCTTAGTGATGCTTTTGCAGCTTTAAACTTAATATATATATATATGCAACGTGCTTTTCTGCCAATCACTCGTAGAGTTAACCAACTAACCAAATTGTCTCTCTGTCTGTCTGTCTGTGCCTCATGTCTGCTTAATGCTATGCAAGCTTACCATTTCTGTTCTTGTGTGTGTGTGTGTGTGTGTGTGTGTGTGTGTGTGTGTGTGTGTGTGTGTGTGTGTGTGTGTGTGTGTGTGTGTGTGTGTGTGTGTGTGTGTGTGTGTGTGTGTGTGTTAGGTGTGCACCAGCAGAGCATCACTAAGTTGAAACACGCGACACTTGTTCATTATTGAACAAGGAGACGTGTGTGTGAATGTAAGTGACACACTTTCAATGAAGGGCTGCAGTATTAATGAAGCGGTAAATAATTAATAGTTTGACATTTATTGGCGTAATTTAACTCACACGCCGATGAGTGTTTTCATCAACAATAGTCTATTCAACCATCGAGGTGTTAATGGCATGTCTTAGCTGAGGTCTGTCATGTAATATTGATGTATTAACAAGTGACAATCAAACAGATTTGCACTCTTTCTTTTCCGTTTGCAACAAAGCTTTTATGCCACTTGGCTCTGCATTTGTGCGTGTTAAAATGTTACCCTCATTGTAGAAAGGTTGCCAGCACACTAACAGACTGCAGTAACTCATTATACAGCCATATATTGTACAATTCTTTCTATCCCCATTCTCCTCTCTGCTCCTTCTCTAGCGTTTGCCAACTCCTCCAGGAACTCCACGAGGACAGCAGCAAAACAGAGGAGCGTCCTCCCCTTCCCGATCATCCAAATCTCCTCGACCCCTCTCGACCAGCATGCCTTTGGGGGCTCATCCCATGGGAAGCCGTCAATCAAACCAGGCGGACATCAAAGCGGCCCAGGGTAGTTTGTCGGATAACACCTCATCTGCTCGCAAACCGCCACCCAGACCACCTCCTCCAGGGCCAGCTGGGCGGAAGCAGGCCGAAGTCTTACGCAGCCCACAAGGCTCCGTCTCTCGACAGCCCCCAACAGCACAAGGCAGGGCCAGAGCTGGACAATCACCGAGTCGACATCCTTACACGAAACCTCAGCCTCTCTCACCGAACCAGGTGGTACCAGCGCATCAGTTGCACAGCCAAACGGAAGAAGGAAAGGGTCCATTTAGCTTAACATTTGGGAAACTGTACAGCCTTAAAGGACTGAAGGACAAGATCGGCAAGCTGCCAACACAGAACAGGAGAGGTAGCACTAGCTCAGGTACGGGCACGTAAGAACACGAGCTAGTCTGATGCCATCACTGTAAAAAAGAGGCAAGTTATGATAAAACATGTAAATGGGGAATAAAAAACTGTCTTCCCCAAACTTGTTCACTCTAGGGTTACTTCTTGCAGACGGTAATATCTGAACTTTTAACTATGACCCATGACTTGTGGTGCTGCCTCACTTGATGGAGAAGTTGTTTTCCACAGTTTTCAGTAATAAACCGCTCCTGTGCATCGAGTTCTCCTGGCTTTCTTTAATTTCTAGACATGATTCTTCTTCACGTTGCTGCATCTCAAACTTTTGAGAGTGGCCGTGGACGTGTGGAGTTTGAACCATTGCTGCCTTTTCCTATTTATTTAGTAATATGTTGTTAAATGGTGAATGACCCTACAGCACCTTTCTCGTCTTCTAACCACTCTAAGTTAGCATTCACCTGTTCACACACATTCATACACTGATGACATTGGCTGCCATGCAAGAAGCCGCCATCATCAGTTTGGGAGCTAATCATTCACACGCCGACGGCGCAGCCTTCGGGAGCAATTTAGGGTTCAGTATCTTGCCCAAGGACACTTGAACATGCAGACTTAAGGAGCCAGGGAAATAACCACCAATCATCTAATAAGCGGACGACCCGCTCTACTTCCACTTCCTGTGCCACAGCTGCTTGTTTCTGTTTCTCGGATTAACTGAAATCTTGAGTAACTGCGATTCATTCATCAAAACGTTCATGTTTGTGTAATAACAAGCCAAGAGACGCATTTGAAATGCCGAAACTGTCGATGTGAGTTATTTTGTATTCGTCCATTGTGCGCTGTACCTTGTAAGAGTAAAGCAGTGAGGTTATTCATTTATTCTTTGTTTACACCAAATCCCATTTACATTCAAAATGCTTCTTTTTTTTTCGCCTGGAAGACAAAGCATGCGTTATCCAGAGAGACGAGCACAATAAACGCCGCGCAGGAAGACAGGTACAGATGACCTGCAGATTACGACAACAATGTACAAGATGGTGCCCTTGAGTTTTTTTCCCTGAAGGAACAATGGGAATGTGGAGAACAAATAAACTCGTCAATGACATCGATGAAATTAGCTTTAGTTGTGTTACAATGCTACAAATGAGAAAAAGCTCCAGTCTGTCTTTGTGTTCTGCAGGCAAACAAGGAATTTGTTCACTTTCTAAATGTTTGTCTGTGTCTTTATTTACAAAACCAGCTCTCGACTGCGGTGAATCTCCGTATCAGTGCTTGTGTTCATTTATTTGAGAGTTTAAAAGCTGTTTCTCCCAGTTCAAACGAGGATTATTATCTTTCCCTCATAAAGACGGACAGATTTAACTTTTTTTTTTTTTGCCTTTATTGATATTACAGCCAAAGATAGGAATGCAGGATTTAAACCGGGGCCAGCTGCAGTGAGGACTGAAGCCTCTACACACGGGGCGGCTGCTTAACCCACTACGCTACCGACTGCCCTGGACTTAACATTCATTTAACTTGACATCATCAAAGCAGAAGAGGAGAATGTGTGCTAAATATTTGGTTTAACTAAGTGTATTTCTTCTGACTTTGCTCCTGCTAAAACAAGTCAGACAGAGGTGCCGTACAGTCCCATGATGCCCTTATGGAAATCATCTTTCGCAGCATAGTGACATTCTGAAAATATCAGATTTAATCCATGTCAGACACAGCTGTGGGAGTTGTGTACGGTAAATACTACAATCATTTTTTATTAGATGTTTTTTTATCCAGACGAGGTGCGAGCTGCACGAAAATCAGCTTCAGCAGAGATGTGATGATTTACAGTTTATTATCACAGTAGAAAAAAAAACGTGTAGCTTTTAACGTGTGAATCACAACTTTCATAAACAAAAGAGTTGCTGTAAACGCTGAGCACACACCAGCAGAGACAAGTGATGCATGACTGACTCACCTCGAATTTGCATTCTTTTGTAACAAGGAAGAGTATTGGAAAGCGATATCTCTTTATTGCATGCAACAAACAAACAAACAGACACACACTGCTAATTATCATTGTAACCTAGATGGCTTATATCCAAATATTTGAGGATATTACAATTCTTTTGACACTTTCTAGAGAAATAAAACCAAATCATTTGTTGATGATACGGTAGCCACACATTGTTTGATGACAGCCTATTTAATGCATTGCCTCAGAAATACATTTTAACATCAACTGTTCGGAGGAGAGAATCAGGCCTCTGTGATCAAATTGCTAAATTGACAACAAGAAAAAAAGAAACGCTTGTTTCAAGAAACACAAAGAATGGACAGTAGACCAGTAGAAATCTGTACAAAAAGGTAAACATATGGCATCTGCATGTGTGGTTCCCAACATAAAGCCTGGAGGAGGATGTGCGATGGCGTGTGGATGCTTTGCTGATGATAAAAAATTCAAGGCCAGCGTGGCTACCCTGGCATTCAGCTGCGACACATGCCATATGGTCTGCACTTAGTGGCACCATCAATTGAGAGTGCCAGGCTAGCTGTTTCCCTCTGTTTCCACTCTTTGTGCTAAGCTAAGCTAATTGGCCGCTGACTGTATGGCTTCATATTTGTCATGCAGAAATTAAGTGTCATAGCCGTGCCTCTGTGCTTTTACCTTGTCTGTCTCTGTGTGGATTTGGTCTTTCTTCCTCATTCTGGCTCTTCTCTCTCTGCATACCTGCCAAACATCAGCAATCAGTGCACCTGTCTTCCATCAGAAGACTGTCTGTCTGCCCGTCTGTCTGTCTGTCTGTATGTGAGAATTACGCCTGGTTTTCCTGACTCAGGATTATCTACTTGCCATCCACTGAGCCCGTCAGCCATTGCTCATAATTGCCTGTCCTGCTGTGTCTGCATTTGGGTTCAGCTTAACTAAATTGTGACAATGAGAGTGGTATCGATCTTCTCATCCAAGAGAGCGAATAGTGTATTAACCAAAATGTCAAAGTTTCCCATTAAATGTTAATTAGCAGCATTTGTCAGCTGTAAAATGTGTCACATCCAGTATATTGATATTAAACAACATAAAACAGTGTTTGAATACGCCAAATTAGAATCGATCTTTTATCTACCCCCTCCCCCGTATGACAAAATCCATATAGTCATATAGACATGAGATGAAATATACTTTATGAATATTTTTCTGGGTCACACATCCAGATTTAGAAAGAGTCAGACACACACACACACTCTCTCTCTCTCTCTCAAGGAGGGTGCAGAGCGGTGATTGAGATGCAGAAAGCAGAGAGATGGAGGAGAAGGAGAAGCACACAATCCCTCCTTATCTAAAGTGACTGAGGCAAACTGTGAATAAAGCAAGAGGCGGGGAAAGATGGAGAGACAGATATACACAGAGAGAAAAATAAAATAAGCTCCTACAGTCGGACACTCTTCTTCTCGAGTGTAAATTCATCAATTTATTAGTACGTCTCTCCAGCAGTTTCCTAAAACAACAACAACATTACATTTGTTAGGGACTATTTTTAGCCGTGGATTAATACACACAAGACTTGTGTACTCATTTGTGAGTCCAAAGAAGGAACCTGTCACAATTCATTATCGGTTTTGTTTTTTTCGTGGAACTGTTGACACCAAGGAAAATATCCCCAACCATATAATGTTCTGTACAATGAAAAAATGTTAAGAGGCATGTAACATCCATCATATCACCTGTTTTCTTGCCTGGAATTTCCTGTTACCTTGTCTGACGTGAGAAAGTTCTTATCCGAGCAGCAAGGTGACGCCCGGGTGGTGTTTAGGTGTTTAAAAAAAGAAAAGAAAAGAAAAGAAAAGGCCATCTGTAGTGTGAATGCGCCATGCTCAGGTAACCGTGTTCGGTGAAACAGTCACCCAAACTCACCGCCAGGCTTCATTACCTCACCACTCATTGAAAAACGTCATGCAAATGTCTTTTCCAGTCACACACACACACACACACACACACACACACACTGGAAGTCTTGTGGTGATGATTTTGTTTTTGATTGGGTTGTATGATTGTGGTGGCTCAGTCCCAGAATAGCACACCATACACATTCAAACACACAGTTAAATAGAAACCATCCCCTCTCCCTCGGGCCATTTATATGGAGATGAGAGACTTGGTTACCCAGCGGACAAACACAAACACACACACACACACACACACACACACACACACACACACACACACACACACACACACACACACACACACACACACACACATATTGGCACATAGGCCTCAACGCAACACCCTCCGTTTAGCCGAGGCCTCCAAGCTCATCATCAATGATAATGCCAGACTTCCACTCAGACTCAGGGGTCGCAATACAGACAAGGATGACACAATCGGCTTACACACACACACACACACACTGTAGTGACTCAGCCTTCCTTTGGGTCTCTTCCTTTGTGGACAACCCTTTAAGTCCTTTGACTGCCAAGGAGCTCAGACACGTAAATGCAGTGTTTGCCCTGCAGATGTGTGTGTGTGTGTGTGTGTGTAAAGGTGGAGGTGGATTAAGACAGTTAACAGTTTCCTGCACGTGACATGAGTCACTCTTTAATTAGTGTGTTTTCATGCTCGCTCGGTCCTCTGATTAAAGACACACACTCGTCCGTTCACATTTGTTTATGTGACGATGATGGAAGATGAAGATGCTGAAGATGATGTCTCTTTACTTGACTGCAGAGTCATCACTCATGTAACAGGACCGGTAGAAAAAGCCGCGATCTTGTTAAGGTGGGTGCTTTGATTGAGGTTGGTGCCATTACAGGTGGCTTGTTTGAGCAACCGGGCGTTATCACAGCCCGCCTCAAGTCCACAGATGATCCATGTCTTTGCCCATTTGTAGATCAGCTGGAAGACAGAAGGGTCAGGACTACCAAGATGTGGGTGACGTCACGGATACGGCGTCCATACTTATCCTGTCTATGAATTTGGAGGAGCAGCAGCTGAAATCCTGTATGTTGTTCACAAAGTGTTGATGAAATATGTCGAAAATGTGTGATTTAAAAACATGCCTGTACATATTTGTACCATAATTACACACAGCAGCGTAAGCACGGCGATTAAAGGCTCAATGTCACAACTTAAACCAAGAAAAACAAACCGTATAAAAAGACAAGACACACACAGACGAGCTCGCAGTGAGCAGCAATCATGGGAGAATGCTGATTAAACGCCGACGGTATCACAACAACTTTCAAATTCAAATAAAATTGATGGTCTCGGGGTGTCTGTGCAATCACGGCTGCGTGTTGGGTGCTGTAATCTTGTGGGAGGAAAGGTGGGACGGCCACCGAGGCGGCATTAAAACCAAGATACCAAAATATGCAGCGGTTTCAGGGCTCGCCCTGTTGCACAACAGTTATCGCTGTACAATAGTTTCATCACCCAGCTGTGGGTGCATTCAGATGCTGACACAGACCTCACGAGAAAAACAACTCTCTTGTGGTCTCTTGAGGTCCTCCGGTTTGTAATACCAGCTGACAGAGTGTCAAATAAACTTAGACAAAGAAGATGTAGCACAGGATCAGGCTCCTGAAATTGGGTTAAAAAAAAAAAAAAAAGGTTATCACAGCGAGATGCACCTCACCCACAGGTGAGTTATGTGTCTGGATCTGCAGGGAGGATGAGCCCGAGCGGTAGTTTACATATTTCACTGAGCAGTCAGATGCACGGGCTTGTTGAAAGTCTTTCTAAAGGTCAGAGTTGGGTGCCAGCTCTAAATGTCATATCTAATGCCTGATCATTGTTTTTTCAAGAGGAAAATTCCACAGGGCGTCCCGAGGAAGCAGAAAAGCATTAGAGCAGTTAAACCTGTTTTCAGGATACGGAGAGATTTCATTTTTTAAAGGTTGGGGAGTAAACAGTCATTGCCTGCTAGGAATTAACCACAGTCATTGAAGTGAATGAAGTAATTAAGGACGTAAATCTCAATGATCGGAAAACACAGATCAGCAAGATGATTAACGCCCTGTTCCAAAACCTTGATCCGGAGATAAGATGTTAAACACACCTTCATGATCTCGGCTGTTTCTCTCTATTTGATTTCTTTGCTTGTTAACTAAAGCTTGCAACGGAAGGCTGAACCAAAATAGACTCATGGAGTTAGAAAGAGAAAATAAAAGCACGTACAGTCCCTTAGTTTAAACACTCAGCTAATAGGAATTTGATTAGATTTGGTATCAAAACAGCCACATTCATTTCAGTTTTCTTTATTATGTTGTCTTCCTTAGTCGAAAATAACATCAGCTGCTTTTGCTGGGTGGAAAACGTCGAATAAATGTTCATCGGCTTCGGCTTCGGTTTGTTTTTGACGACCAAAACGTCCATTTTTACGAGTTAAAGTATGAGTGAAGCCTTGAGCTTTGAGTTTTTACGACACGGTTGCCACAGGGTGACTGACACGTCAGCTCCAAATAAAAAATCACAGCAGCACTTTGTAGACCGGGCCACGTCTGGTTTTAGAGGATGGAGAGTAAAACCTGCTCTGACATCTCGAGACTTAGCTGAAGGCTAAGTGGCACATTATTGTTGGTATTATTGTTGTTTTATTGAAAGTGTGAATTTTTTTTTTATTTTTTATTTTTCTAAGATCACAGCAGATGGGGACGTTCAAGCTCTACTGGCTGCCCTGCAACCAGTCAGAGAGTCAGATAGAGATTTTTTGTTGTTGTTGTTGTTGTCGAGGCAGAGCAGCAGGGACGGTCCTGGAAAAAGAAAAAAAGAAAGAGCTTAAGGTCACACACACACACACACACACACACACACACACACACACACACACACACACACACACACACACACACACACACACACACACACACACACACACACACAGAAAGAGAAAGACACTCACACACATTCTGCAGTCCACTCCCTCGTCTGGCATGCAGCTGATTGTTGGAGTGGCATTTAATTAATCCCCTTTAGAATAAGGTGAAGAAAAAGAAGAAAGAAAGAAATTAAAGACATCGACGGAGGGAGGCACTCTGCAAGGATCTTCATTTGTCAACTGAAAAAAACAATTAACTGCACAAAAGCTGTTTTGTTTGGCTTGAATTTGGTTTACCTGAACGCTCATGTGGCCGGATCTGACACAGTGATGGATATAAGCTCTGAGACGTGCTATAAATCTGCAGTCAGTATTCTGGATCTGGGTCATGGGTTGCTGCTTTAAATCCAGGTGTTCATGTTTAATGTGAATCCCCTCCCTCTGAAACTATTATCAAGCCCTTGAGCAAGGTATTTAACCGCTGCAGGAGAAGACTTGTGCAGGCTGACACACTCATCAGGAGTTGAACTTTGTCTTTTAAAAGTAATCTTCCATGAACTTCCCACCCCGGTGGAGAGCTGCATTTGACATTTAAGCCTGCAGGTGATACACGCCGTCTCCTGGTTAATGTGTTAAACGTTTGCACGGCCTATTGTCTTTTTCTCTTTTTGTGTGTTTATGTATTTGAGACACCGAGCGAGCTCAGAGGTGACCTTCACTGTGACTCATGTTTTCGTGTCTGTCAGGAGGAGTCGTGACAGCGAGGCGTAGGAGTGACACAGCCAAAGACAAAGACAGGACACACAACAATGATGTGTGGTTTCCTGTGGAACAATGCTTGTGCAACCTTTCTAACAACCGCTCATGGTCGCTGAATTAAACACACACACACACACAGAAACGAGCCTTCATCCTCTATGAAAACTATTACTGCTTGGACAGTATTGCCATCTGCAGGTCATCAAGTTTCATGGATCGTTTTTGGTTTATTCGACTAAAACGGATGAAGCTTCCCCTCATGAAGGTTATAAAGTATTTTTAGGCAGGCGTTGAATTAAACTTGATAGTCAGTTTGATGGCTGTAGATGAGCAAAGAGCACAAGGTGGTAAATTAGGAGTGATCTCCCTCTGGTGGAGGGACAGCTGAGGTGCACTACCTGCTGTCTTTAGAGACCTCTGTATCCAGGATGCAATCCAATGCTTCAACTACAGCTACCTGTTCACACCAGCACATACCTGATTCCCAATCCCAGCTGAGAGTTTACATTCACACCTACGAGCAATTTAGAGTCACCGATTAACCTGCGTGTCTGCAGAGCAGCCAGACACAGCGAGAACGTGCAAACTCGACACAGAAAGCCAAAGCGGAATCCTTCTTCTGCTGTGAGGTGACAGTGCGAACCACTGCACCACTGCTGGATTTGAAATATTATGTAATAAAATCAGTCTTTATAAACGAGATGTTTTGATGCTGTCCCACTGACACTGTTCCATTTAAATAAAGGACTAACATTTGACATGTTGTTGCAGAGCCTCGTGTCTCACAGGTTCGTGTTTTAATTCAGCTGTCGACTACAGCGCTTGCAAGTTTCTATTAAGTGTAAACAGCAGCCTATATAGTCTTTAAGCATTTTCCCTTTAAAGGAATCCTTTCAGTGCAGTAACGCCATCTATAGTTTTATGTACACAAACTATATAAATGGTTCTCTCACTGTTTTGTTGTCCAGATGTTACAGTCTGACGTCAAAACTCTGTCTTTTGTAATCATTTTCACATAATTCACATTTTACTGACTCACCTTCCAGTTACATGACATAACATGACATTTTGGTATCATATATAATGATCTGTATGATTATAACTTGTTTTTTCTTTCCTCGTATAATAGGTCTTCTCCAAATAAAAGTTGTTTTTCTTAGCTTTGATGCATATCTGCACTTTTATAATGTTCTGCACACTGTGAACTCACTTTTATTTACCTGTCAAACACTTGCACTTTCATTTTCAAAACATATTGTATATTTTTTAATTGTCTATAGTATAGACAATTTAAAAAATATATATACAATAGGATAGGATAAAGGATAAAAAGGATAAAATAGATAGACTCTATACTGTCTATTATATCCTTCTTTTATTTATATTATATATTTTTACTTGTCTTGCACCAGTAACACTGAGACAAATTCCTTGTAATTTTAAACCTAAAAGAGAGAGGCACAAAAGAAGTGATTTTTCTTGAATATGTTTATTGGTCTTTTTAATAAAAAGAAGTCTAGAAACAAAAAAAGTACAAGAAAATAAAATCAGATGTTAAGTAGCCAGGCAACATCCAGCTCAAGGAGTGTAATAACAACCTTTTATGGACGTTAAAACTTGAAACCCTCTTTAAGAATGCTTTACAGATCACATACACTCATGCCTTCACAAAAAGAGACTGTGTGTTTGTACTGTACCCTGTCTATCAGAGCCTGGAGCGTAACACTGATGCACACCACTGTACTGTCTTTCACTAAAGTCATAGAATGTGGTAGATTGTTTGTCACCTATCTGCTGTCTTGGGTTATGGCTAAGGCACTTTATTTGCACGTACTTTAAAGTGAAAAGCTGCAAACACGTGGCACACGATTTCTACAAAACGGTTCCTTAAACTAACAGTAGAACACATTCAACTGTAACACATGGATGGCCCTGATCTATTGGACTAGAAAGTTCATCTATAACCACTACATTAAACGACAAAACAATGAATAAAACATTTGTCACCGATCTGTAAAATCATGTCGTTATTTCAGGCTTTTGATGGAAGTGTGGATACAATAGCAAGACACGAACGTTCATCAGAAAAACATCATCGGGGCACCGAGCGACGCTGCTTCAGAGAGGTTTATAAAATGCAATGACAGCATTAACAAAGACAAATATTAACATATGTAAAAAAAAACTGCTGTTACATTAAAGCAGCCAGTGGAAATAAAGAATCGAACAGTACAGTACCATAAGTTAACAGTAGTGTAACAACACCCTACACCCAGATGTTGACATTGATTATTATTTGCAGCTGTTCTAGTATCAAGTACATTTCTCTGATTATAAATTACAATAAGCTGGATGTTGGCTTCCATTAATGGAGATTTATATATATATATATATATATATATATATATTTTAAAATGTCTCCTGCAGCTGAGCTTAATGTTGTAACCCATCCATGACTGTACATACAAGAAGCAGGAAAGATTGCACATTCAAACACACAGTTAAATAGAAACCATCCCCTCTCCCTCGGGCCATTTATATGGAGATGAGAGACTTGGTTACCCAGCGGACAAACACAAACACACACACACACACACACACACACACACACACACACACACACACACACACACACACACACACACACACACACACACACACATATTGGCACATAGGCCTCAACGCAACACCCTCCGTTTAGCCGAGGCCTCCAAGCTCATCATCAATGATAATGCCAGACTTCCACTCAGACTCAGGGGTCGCAATACAGACAAGGATGACACAATCGGCTTACACACACACACACACACACTGTAGTGACTCAGCCTTCCTTTGGGTCTCTTCCTTTGTGGACAACCCTTTAAGTCCTTTGACTGCCAAGGAGCTCAGACACGTAAATGCAGTGTTTGCCCTGCAGATGTGTGTGTGTGTGTGTGTGTGTAAAGGTGGAGGTGGATTAAGACAGTTAACAGTTTCCTGCACGTGACATGAGTCACTCTTTAATTAGTGTGTTTTCATGCTCGCTCGGTCCTCTGATTAAAGACACACACTCGTCCGTTCACATTTGTTTATGTGACGATGATGGAAGATGAAGATGCTGAAGATGATGTCTCTTTACTTGACTGCAGAGTCATCACTCATGTAACAGGACCGGTAGAAAAAGCCGCGATCTTGTTAAGGTGGGTGCTTTGATTGAGGTTGGTGCCATTACAGGTGGCTTGTTTGAGCAACCGGGCGTTATCACAGCCCGCCTCAAGTCCACAGATGATCCATGTCTTTGCCCATTTGTAGATCAGCTGGAAGACAGAAGGGTCAGGACTACCAAGATGTGGGTGACGTCACGGATACGGCGTCCATACTTATCCTGTCTATGAATTTGGAGGAGCAGCAGCTGAAATCCTGTATGTTGTTCACAAAGTGTTGATGAAATATGTCGAAAATGTGTGATTTAAAAACATGCCTGTACATATTTGTACCATAATTACACACAGCAGCGTAAGCACGGCGATTAAAGGCTCAATGTCACAACTTAAACCAAGAAAAACAAACCGTATAAAAAGACAAGACACACACAGACGAGCTCGCAGTGAGCAGCAATCATGGGAGAATGCTGATTAAACGCCGACGGTATCACAACAACTTTCAAATTCAAATAAAATTGATGGTCTCGGGGTGTCTGTGCAATCACGGCTGCGTGTTGGGTGCTGTAATCTTGTGGGAGGAAAGGTGGGACGGCCACCGAGGCGGCATTAAAACCAAGATACCAAAATATGCAGCGGTTTCAGGGCTCGCCCTGTTGCACAACAGTTATCGCTGTACAATAGTTTCATCACCCAGCTGTGGGTGCATTCAGATGCTGACACAGACCTCACGAGAAAAACAACTCTCTTGTGGTCTCTTGAGGTCCTCCGGTTTGTAATACCAGCTGACAGAGTGTCAAATAAACTTAGACAAAGAAGATGTAGCACAGGATCAGGCTCCTGAAATTGGGTTAAAAAAAAAAAAAAAAGGTTATCACAGCGAGATGCACCTCACCCACAGGTGAGTTATGTGTCTGGATCTGCAGGGAGGATGAGCCCGAGCGGTAGTTTACATATTTCACTGAGCAGTCAGATGCACGGGCTTGTTGAAAGTCTTTCTAAAGGTCAGAGTTGGGTGCCAGCTCTAAATGTCATATCTAATGCCTGATCATTGTTTTTTCAAGAGGAAAATTCCACAGGGCGTCCCGAGGAAGCAGAAAAGCATTAGAGCAGTTAAACCTGTTTTCAGGATACGGAGAGATTTCATTTTTTAAAGGTTGGGGAGTAAACAGTCATTGCCTGCTAGGAATTAACCACAGTCATTGAAGTGAATGAAGTAATTAAGGACGTAAATCTCAATGATCGGAAAACACAGATCAGCAAGATGATTAACGCCCTGTTCCAAAACCTTGATCCGGAGATAAGATGTTAAACACACCTTCATGATCTCGGCTGTTTCTCTCTATTTGATTTCTTTGCTTGTTAACTAAAGCTTGCAACGGAAGGCTGAACCAAAATAGACTCATGGAGTTAGAAAGAGAAAATAAAAGCACGTACAGTCCCTTAGTTTAAACACTCAGCTAATAGGAATTTGATTAGATTTGGTATCAAAACAGCCACATTCATTTCAGTTTTCTTTATTATGTTGTCTTCCTTAGTCGAAAATAACATCAGCTGCTTTTGCTGGGTGGAAAACGTCGAATAAATGTTCATCGGCTTCGGCTTCGGTTTGTTTTTGACGACCAAAACGTCCATTTTTACGAGTTAAAGTATGAGTGAAGCCTTGAGCTTTGAGTTTTTACGACACGGTTGCCACAGGGTGACTGACACGTCAGCTCCAAATAAAAAATCACAGCAGCACTTTGTAGACCGGGCCACGTCTGGTTTTAGAGGATGGAGAGTAAAACCTGCTCTGACATCTCGAGACTTAGCTGAAGGCTAAGTGGCACATTATTGTTGGTATTATTGTTGTTTTATTGAAAGTGTGAATTTTTTTTTTATTTTTTATTTTTCTAAGATCACAGCAGATGGGGACGTTCAAGCTCTACTGGCTGCCCTGCAACCAGTCAGAGAGTCAGATAGAGATTTTTTGTTGTTGTTGTTGTTGTCGAGGCAGAGCAGCAGGGACGGTCCTGGAAAAAGAAAAAAAGAAAGAGCTTAAGGTCACACACACACACACACACACACACACACACACACACACACACACACACACACACACACACACACACACACACACACACACACACACACACACACACACACACACAGAAAGAGAAAGACACTCACACACATTCTGCAGTCCACTCCCTCGTCTGGCATGCAGCTGATTGTTGGAGTGGCATTTAATTAATCCCCTTTAGAATAAGGTGAAGAAAAAGAAGAAAGAAAGAAATTAAAGACATCGACGGAGGGAGGCACTCTGCAAGGATCTTCATTTGTCAACTGAAAAAAACAATTAACTGCACAAAAGCTGTTTTGTTTGGCTTGAATTTGGTTTACCTGAACGCTCATGTGGCCGGATCTGACACAGTGATGGATATAAGCTCTGAGACGTGCTATAAATCTGCAGTCAGTATTCTGGATCTGGGTCATGGGTTGCTGCTTTAAATCCAGGTGTTCATGTTTAATGTGAATCCCCTCCCTCTGAAACTATTATCAAGCCCTTGAGCAAGGTATTTAACCGCTGCAGGAGAAGACTTGTGCAGGCTGACACACTCATCAGGAGTTGAACTTTGTCTTTTAAAAGTAATCTTCCATGAACTTCCCACCCCGGTGGAGAGCTGCATTTGACATTTAAGCCTGCAGGTGATACACGCCGTCTCCTGGTTAATGTGTTAAACGTTTGCACGGCCTATTGTCTTTTTCTCTTTTTGTGTGTTTATGTATTTGAGACACCGAGCGAGCTCAGAGGTGACCTTCACTGTGACTCATGTTTTCGTGTCTGTCAGGAGGAGTCGTGACAGCGAGGCGTAGGAGTGACACAGCCAAAGACAAAGACAGGACACACAACAATGATGTGTGGTTTCCTGTGGAACAATGCTTGTGCAACCTTTCTAACAACCGCTCATGGTCGCTGAATTAAACACACACACACACACAGAAACGAGCCTTCATCCTCTATGAAAACTATTACTGCTTGGACAGTATTGCCATCTGCAGGTCATCAAGTTTCATGGATCGTTTTTGGTTTATTCGACTAAAACGGATGAAGCTTCCCCTCATGAAGGTTATAAAGTATTTTTAGGCAGGCGTTGAATTAAACTTGATAGTCAGTTTGATGGCTGTAGATGAGCAAAGAGCACAAGGTGGTAAATTAGGAGTGATCTCCCTCTGGTGGAGGGACAGCTGAGGTGCACTACCTGCTGTCTTTAGAGACCTCTGTATCCAGGATGCAATCCAATGCTTCAACTACAGCTACCTGTTCACACCAGCACATACCTGATTCCCAATCCCAGCTGAGAGTTTACATTCACACCTACGAGCAATTTAGAGTCACCGATTAACCTGCGTGTCTGCAGAGCAGCCAGACACAGCGAGAACGTGCAAACTCGACACAGAAAGCCAAAGCGGAATCCTTCTTCTGCTGTGAGGTGACAGTGCGAACCACTGCACCACTGCTGGATTTGAAATATTATGTAATAAAATCAGTCTTTATAAACGAGATGTTTTGATGCTGTCCCACTGACACTGTTCCATTTAAATAAAGGACTAACATTTGACATGTTGTTGCAGAGCCTCGTGTCTCACAGGTTCGTGTTTTAATTCAGCTGTCGACTACAGCGCTTGCAAGTTTCTATTAAGTGTAAACAGCAGCCTATATAGTCTTTAAGCATTTTCCCTTTAAAGGAATCCTTTCAGTGCAGTAACGCCATCTATAGTTTTATGTACACAAACTATATAAATGGTTCTCTCACTGTTTTGTTGTCCAGATGTTACAGTCTGACGTCAAAACTCTGTCTTTTGTAATCATTTTCACATAATTCACATTTTACTGACTCACCTTCCAGTTACATGACATAACATGACATTTTGGTATCATATATAATGATCTGTATGATTATAACTTGTTTTTTCTTTCCTCGTATAATAGGTCTTCTCCAAATAAAAGTTGTTTTTCTTAGCTTTGATGCATATCTGCACTTTTATAATGTTCTGCACACTGTGAACTCACTTTTATTTACCTGTCAAACACTTGCACTTTCATTTTCAAAACATATTGTATATTTTTTAATTGTCTATAGTATAGACAATTTAAAAAATATATATACAATAGGATAGGATAAAGGATAAAAAGGATAAAATAGATAGACTCTATACTGTCTATTATATCCTTCTTTTATTTATATTATATATTTTTACTTGTCTTGCACCAGTAACACTGAGACAAATTCCTTGTAATTTTAAACCTAAAAGAGAGAGGCACAAAAGAAGTGATTTTTCTTGAATATGTTTATTGGTCTTTTTAATAAAAAGAAGTCTAGAAACAAAAAAAGTACAAGAAAATAAAATCAGATGTTAAGTAGCCAGGCAACATCCAGCTCAAGGAGTGTAATAACAACCTTTTATGGACGTTAAAACTTGAAACCCTCTTTAAGAATGCTTTACAGATCACATACACTCATGCCTTCACAAAAAGAGACTGTGTGTTTGTACTGTACCCTGTCTATCAGAGCCTGGAGCGTAACACTGATGCACACCACTGTACTGTCTTTCACTAAAGTCATAGAATGTGGTAGATTGTTTGTCACCTATCTGCTGTCTTGGGTTATGGCTAAGGCACTTTATTTGCACGTACTTTAAAGTGAAAAGCTGCAAACACGTGGCACACGATTTCTACAAAACGGTTCCTTAAACTAACAGTAGAACACATTCAACTGTAACACATGGATGGCCCTGATCTATTGGACTAGAAAGTTCATCTATAACCACTACATTAAACGACAAAACAATGAATAAAACATTTGTCACCGATCTGTAAAATCATGTCGTTATTTCAGGCTTTTGATGGAAGTGTGGATACAATAGCAAGACACGAACGTTCATCAGAAAAACATCATCGGGGCACCGAGCGACGCTGCTTCAGAGAGGTTTATAAAATGCAATGACAGCATTAACAAAGACAAATATTAACATATGTAAAAAAAAACTGCTGTTACATTAAAGCAGCCAGTGGAAATAAAGAATCGAACAGTACAGTACCATAAGTTAACAGTAGTGTAACAACACCCTACACCCAGATGTTGACATTGATTATTATTTGCAGCTGTTCTAGTATCAAGTACATTTCTCTGATTATAAATTACAATAAGCTGGATGTTGGCTTCCATTAATGGAGATTTATATATATATATATATATATATATATTTTAAAATGTCTCCTGCAGCTGAGCTTAATGTTGTAACCCATCCATGACTGTACATACAAGAAGCAGGAAAGATTGCATAACATGAGGATGTCGCTCGGTGAGGTCCAGCAGAGGGACCCCTCACTCCACATATCTGCGGCCATGACAACGCGTTTGCATAGCTTATCTCTACCCGAGTGTCATGCACCTTATACATTTAGTAATGAACAGTGCACGTGGGCAGCTGCAGAACATGGTAATGCATTCAAAGCACCTTGACGGCTTCACTGAGGATACAGCAATGGTAGAAGAGACAGTATGTCGTACACGAGTCGCAGCTACGACTATCATACAGTTAATGTCAAGTGTAAATATGTAAAAAAAAAAAAATCAAGTATTAGGCAAAAAGAAATCGGCACTGCAGTGAATATGGATGGAAGAAGTCAACTTCAAGTACATTGTTGCTCTTTAAGGGACCGTACAAAAATTATTAAGGGGTGTCAGAAAAGGAGACGGATTTATTCTTTTAACTGAAAAATAAATTTCAGTGAATTTATCACCGCTTCATGTTTTATTCTATTGTTTGTATTTTACCATGTGCACAGGATAAAATGGGTTTTATTTTCCTGACGATACAGAATTTTATTTAATTTAGTCCGTCTCTACCTGCTGGGTAGCTAATGCTAGATAGCATCTATCTGCAGATATCAGCCCGAGGTCTTGTCAAGAAACACAAACAGCAGGAGAAACTGATAATTAACGTCTGTCCTACATTTAACTGAAGCATCTGGCACTGATGGAGCACAGCTGGATTAGATAACCTGTATTTATTTATTTTATGTTTTAAATGTGCACAGTGAAGACAGCCTTGAGTAAGTGCAGGTTTGTTTGTTTGTTTCGTGCACATAAAGATACAAAAATAAGATATTTGAATTATGACAGAAATCAAGATTTTATTTGTTGGCTATATCGACGAGCCCAAATGTGTTTTGTATATATTTAGCCTATAAATTTCATTACTTCTAACACATTGAAACAAAAGGTTTAGCCCCCCTCTTCCACGCTCTCAATAATTTTCACACGGTCCCTAAAGAGGCCTTCCTTCTGTTTGCATTACGCAAAGATATTTTTAATATTTACGCCTCTCCCAGTAGAATCCACCAACACTTTTTTTTTCCTTCATAAAGCTCCACAAATATCAGCAGGAAAATAATGTGCGCCATCAGCTCATTGCATTGACTGCACTGCGCTGGGGATGACAGTGACGTGTTCATCAAACCCTTCAAAATGTTACAATCAGCACATCTTTGAACCCCATTAGCCTGTCATCACTTTCAGCACAGCACAGGTTCTTCTGCCCTGTTGACATCCTGTTGTTTTATCATAACTGAAGATTATGATTTGTTTTTAAGGTCAGTCTCTAAGTGATATTCAGCTGCTGCATACCTGTGGGTGTAATAATTCTAGCATTGGCCACTGTGACCTGAAATAAACTGTAATGTAAATGTATGTGTGTGTGTGTGTGATGATAATGCATCAACATCTGCACTCTCCTCTGCCCTGAAGCACTGATGCTCATCACCACAGCACCAGCAAACCAGCGAGAAAAAGGCCACACACAGCTCGGAGCAGAGCGCCTGACTCCATGCAGCTCACATTGATCGCATTGCCTCTGTCAATATGCAGCGCTGACTGAACCCGTGTGGAAACCCTGCTCTCTCCTCCGGTCTAAAGAAGTGTGAAGCGCTGAAACTCACTTGAAAGCTTTCGTAGGATTTGAAAAAATGAAAAAAATCACTCCGAGGAAGTCTATTTTGCACGGAGACAATATTAAGGACACATTAGGTGCTGATGGCTCATTAACCAAAGATGGGAAAGAAAGAGAGAGAGAGGACAATCTTAAGATGGCAAGAGGAGAGGGGATCATATGCACGGTAGCAGACCATGCCCCTCCCCCCCCGCTAAGTGCTGCAGAGATGCGAGGGAATGTGTGCTCATGAGTGTAAGTGCAGAGGAGGAGGAGGATGATGGGGGGAGGGATGGGGGAAAAGAAAAGTGAGAGCGTGTGTTTATGTGTGAGTGGAGGCGGGTTCCTACGGTTTGATGATGGTTGCAGTTGAAGCAGGGTAAAGAGAGCAGGACAGGAAATGGATGGGGCCGGCGGTGGAGGTGTAACCTCAGCTCGGGCTCTGCTCCACCGACACTGCATGCATTATCAGCTGGAGGAAGTTTTTCACACACACACACACAGTAAAAATGAAAAGGGGGGAAGTCGAATTCACCGGGAACTCATGCTTCGATCTGGAGTTTTTTATATATACGAGTTTTCAAGATCAAATCCCCCAAAAGATTTCTATCTCATCAGGAAGAAAGCTCCTCAAGAGGAGGAAGATTGCCGACCCCGGGCGTAGCGTATGGTGGGACAAGGGGCGTTGTTTCTCCAACAAGCCCTCCAAGGACGGGAAAATGTGCTTCTCTTCATGTGTTTCATGCTTATTAGGTCGGACAGCAAGAGTGCACAATGCACTCCTCACTGCCACTGCATGTGCCAAAGCTCCTCATGCACAGTCTCACACACACTCGAGTGCGCACAAGCATACATAAAGATCTATCTTATGCACGCACACACACGCACACACAATCCCTCCACATTTTTCTCTAAGCTGGGACCAGCCAGCATCGAGAACAACCATCCATGGCTTTGACCCTGAATTAAAAATCAAACATTGAGAGACAGAGGGGACAGAGGGGGGGTCCGTAAAAATAGGATAAAATGTTTCTGTAGAAAAATAGAGGAATTTTCCAGAGATAAAACGTCTTTGGCACTTCTGAAAAACACAGCATACGTAAAAAAGAAATCAACACTGAGTATAAAAGGCCAAACTAGAAAGCTCTACAGCCAGAAGAAGATTAAGATAATCCAAGTTCATCCACATATAAGTCTGGCCAGTCCTGGGTGGATTTGAGCCTGAACAGGTCCGTACTCCACCATCTCGCCATCCACAGTGATCATGCCTTGCGGAGAGACGGGCTCCAGCCGTAGGGCCTTCACCTTCTCGTACACCAGGTGGGGGCAACCGCACGCCATGTGGGCGCCCTTCTCCATGGCGAGGAAAAGGCGCAGGAGGGCTGGACGAGAGATTCCTGCCGTCACGTAGAACAGATGAATCAGCCCGTCGTCTGCCATCGCGCCAGGGGCTGTCCACAGGTCCTCAGCCAGGTGGGACTGGTAAATAGCCAGCACCAAGACAAAGTCCTCCTCCTTGACCACCGTCCAGCTCTCTGGAACTGGCTGGTCCAAGCCAGGAAGCAGAGAGTCCACCGGTTCTTCGGTCTTGCCGTCACTCTGGGTCTCAGTTCTCTTGGAGGTGATGGCGTTGTTGGAGGAGTTGGTGATGGTGTTGCGGTTGGAATTTGTGCTGTTGTGATTGCGGCGAGAGTTTCGATTCGGGGAGGCGTTGGGGATGAGCTGACAGGGGAGGGAGGAGCAGAGCGAGGGGTGCTGAGGAGTGGAGGGAGGTGGGTGCTTCCCTTTCGGAGGTGTCTCGTTAACGGGAAGATACGCTAACCTTCCCTGGTAGACTCTGAGGGAGGCCAGGCGCACCAGGGTGCCCATCAGGAAGCGTATCGCTCCGACGTGACGGTATTTCTCGCTCTCGATGTCGACGTCTGCGACGAAGCCCCAGGCCAGGGAGAGGAAGGAGAAGAGGCGCTGCCGAGAGGCCAGGTGGATCGACACCAGGTCCATGGAGCCAACCAGACCTTTGCACAGCATGAAACCACAGCTTAACAGCAGCTCCTCGTTCCACGCTGGAGACGACCTGAGAGACACACCAAGTGTTAGACAGACGACAATATGAGAATGAGAATTACTGTCTCTGTGTAATAAAAACAAGACTCTCTAGGCCTATATTTATTTATCAGCATGTATTTTTATTTTTCAGAATGTATAAGCCTATACCTTGTTTGCTTCAGAGGGGTTTTCTAAGTGCAGCCCACCTTCTAAAGCTATACAGCTATACATTATCTTTAAAGCTATACATACTCTTTAAAGGCCCACAAAGTTCTTCAAATTTGACTCTTTTTGTCAAGATGCAAGTTTTAATTAGCTTTCACAGCACTCACAAAGATGAAAATATGCTTTACATGTCCCGACAAACATGTGAATGTAGTGCTCAGAAATATGAGCTCAGTTTTCTCCAGGTTACACCTGCAGCTTGTAGGACTCGTGGTGAAAAATATATTCCTGTTATTCTTTCTCTGATGTTGTGCTCACAGCCGACCAGCAGATGGAGATGATACCTCGGGCATGTGCTGGGTCGACCTGTTCCACAGCTGCACGGTAGAATATAATCACTCATAATGTGCAAGTTTTCTAAACCTATTACATCACTCCTCTGAGAGTTATCAGGAGCCTGAAATGACCCAGTGCACAGCGAAGCATTTCCAGTTTGCTCTACTGTCTCTGCTCCCCCCCTGAGGAATGATTTGCCTGGTCAGCCGTTGGCATAATTACACAGAAAGGAGATAAATCGTTTGTTTTGAAGGCTGAGGAAGGTTCTTCTTCACTCGTTTTTTTGATCCATGCATTTAAATGACTCATTAATGGAGTGACTTACTGTGAGTAGTGGTGGACGGAGGCAGCCAGGGCGTTGCCTGAGCCACCTGGTAGAATACCCAAGGGGGTCTGGATGGCCTCCTGCCAGTCCTCTCGCTCCATCAGACCATTTATCACCTGAACGAGCAAGAACAAAAACATAATCAGATCATGATCCTGAATTTAAAAAAGTATGTGCAAAATAATAAAAGGTTCCTTTTCTTCTACTTTGTTAGATGCAGCTGTCCTGTGTCAGGGGAACCTGGCCACCACCAAGATTTATACATTCATAATACAGCACAGAGCTGAGCAGAAAAACAACCACAGAATGGCATGGGTACATTTTTACTTGTACGTAAACATACTGGGCCGATTCTGGTTCTGATAAATTAAAAAAACGAATATCAGTTAAGCATCTGCGGAAGAAAAACAAGGCTATTAATCAATGACTGCAGAGATTTTCAGCACTGGGCTCTTTTTTTTTCAGGTCAAAATTAAATTTTTACAGGCCTATTCTGAAACGAGCTAAGAATAGAAACCGGCCTGGGAAGGTTTTTATCATTTCAGCCTGGGAGTGATTGATTTGTAGATAGATATAAAATGCTCAACACACACGGAAGGAGAGTATGTATTCAGTTTGTTGCAGACTGCATATCATTAAATTAAATGACTGGTTATAATCCTAGCTGTCCTTAGAACAAAGTTAAAAGGTGACTTGCAGTCAGCAGCAGAGAGTAAGGAATGGAAATTGATAAGATTTCTACGATTCCAATTCAATTATCGATTCTGCTTAACGATTCGATCCTTTGTCGATTCTCTTATCGATTCTCATTTGGGGGAAAAAAAGAGAACAAACAGTTTGATCAGCATCAACTTTGTTTAGTTAGAGGTATTACGACCTTACAAAACCAACAGCGAGGTCAAAAGAGGCCCACAGCCTAGTAACGATGTGTAACTGTGGCAAGAAGCACATAGCTAACATGGTAGGCAGTGTGTTACTTGCCAAAGTTACCTTCCGTAGTCACCGCAGAGGTGCTCATAGCCTGGCTGCTGCCGCTGCCGCGAGGTTGAGATTCATCTCTAGTCAGAAGCATGTCAAAAACACGACATTCATTTAAAAATATTGCATGTTAGTTGTGTGCGCAAATGTTTCTGCATTTTCGTCGTGTTCCCTCCCTACGCAGTTATCTCACTTTGCAATGATTGCAAGTTGAGCCGAGTGGGTGCCATTGTTTAATACTGATTGCACTGCAGGTGCCAAACTTGCGTGAGTTATGTGGCGCAATTTGTCGTGCTTGCTGGAATGGAGCGCGCATAACTTCTTGCGCAGTTACATGACGTAATTCGTGATTCGTGATTCGTGCTTTCTGGAATCGATAAGAGAATCGTTAGATAAACTGACAAACGATTCCACGGAATTGAAACACACGGAACCGGTTCACAACAAGAACCGGTTTTTCACATTTTCACTTGTGACGCATACTTCTACACTAGTTCTAGTTCTCTGCACTGATTATCACCATGAAAAGCACCTCAAACAGCAGCCCATCTCCAGACATGATAACCAGGGCGTCCCACTGTGACAGGTCCGCCTTCTTCACCAGCTCCCTCGCGTGGTTCTGGTGCTCTGAAGGAAAGACGACATGACAAAAAGAGAGAGAGAGAAATTGGAGAAGAAAAACAGAAAAAGTGGTGAAGTGTAGGACAAACTGGCAAGATTAAAAAAAAAAAAAAAAAAAACAAGGGCAAGGGCAGAGAAAGAGACACGCTGCCTTCATCGCCAGCCTCTGGGGTGGGATCAGGGAGATTAGGCAGAAAAGAGATTCAATTTTCCCCACATCACATTAGCCCATCCAGCGGCTACTCAACAGCTCCCAGGCAGCTTAGCCGCCCCTGCAAACATCTGCGACTGACAAATATCATCTGTGCATTCACTGGATGCGTTTGATGTGTTGAGTGTGTGTGTGTGTGTTGGTTAATGCGCTGGCTGAGGACTGAGCTATTTGTTCAGCCTAGTTTTTATTGGCAGCGTCCTTGAGTGGGTCCCTCCGCAGGGGGTCTCTGAGGACTCATCCCGCCAGCATTAAAGTCTACAGTCCTACCAGCTGAGACTCCCCAGTGTGTGTGTGTGTGTGCATGGAAGAGAAAGCTTTAAGAGAGCAGACAGCAAAGAAGTTATGATGCACAGCCATCATGAAGGAAATATTTTTCCGCTTCAGCTTCAGGTATCGATCGAGGACAGAGCTTGGCTCAGCCTCTACCTGTGCCCCCTTACACTCTCCCCTCGTGTTGCTGCTGTTTGTTTACTGCATGCTCGCTGGGGAGGCTGAAGGCAGTGATGCAGTGCTGTGTTGACAGACAGAGGCAGAGGGAGTAACTGCACTGCACAGCTGACTCAGCACTTCAAACCTGATGCTTTATGCTTCCTTACTCACAGGGCCAAACACTCCTAACCTGTACCTGAAGACTGTGGCGGCACATCGCTTTCACTCAATCCAACTGTCCATTCCTTTTTCAGCTGCACAGATTCATTTAGATCACAATACATCCAAGTTAAAGACGTCTATATAATGTGTTGGAGAGATGTTTACTGAAATCGGTGGGTTAAATGATTCGCTTCAGTCCGTACTTTCTTGTAGAAACACTTGTGCCTTGAGGCGATAGTGAGTTCAATCGAACCTGGATGAAGGTGAAGAACTCGAGAACCAGGCTGAGCCGAGGGACAGAGATGTTTCTATGAAAAACAAAAGACAGCAGAGCCGGAGTTCTTGAGGATTAAATAATAAAATCTGATCTGGAGCGGTTTCACCAGCGGGAGGAAACAGAGCACAGACTTTATGTTTTGGGGTTTAAAAAAATGGATTTCTCATCACTCTAGCTTGTCAACCTGTCTGCTGAAGCGGAGATGCAGACATGCTCTGTCATCTGTGGGCACCCAGAGCTCTGTGATAACACTTTATACAGACGGAAAAAGGAGAAGGCTTGGAGAAAAGCAGGCAACAAAATGGTACTCCCTGTTAAGTGCCGATCGATCCGAGCTCCTTTCAGAAAACAGACGATTTAAAAAGTTGTACTTCAACATCATGATGTCTTTATTTAAGCATCTTTGGGATCCATTTATTGCAATTAAAACAAGAAAGTTCTGTTTATTTTGGTGTAGTATATTAGATTATATTTACTGTGATTTACTGAGCCCATGGTCCAAGTCTAACCACTTCGTGTTATGTAAGTTTTTGAGGACATTGCTAGATTTATTATGTGACTAACAATCTTGGCTCTTGGGTGTCATCGCATAGAGGGTGGAAAACATTTTTTTTAAGCATGTGGCCAGAAATGACATATCTATGGGGTGCCGTTTGTAAATCGTCCTGCTCTGAAAATAACAGCAACATTTTGTCACATTTAGCTAAAAACAATGTTTAAAATCCATGTCCAAGAGTCCATTTCCCTGGATAAGATGGGTTTTATTCGTTATTAGCCACTATAAACACGCTCTGACCTCCTAAAGCTTTTATTTTGGCACTTCCGGTTACCGGCATTTGAATTTGCATTTTAGCTAAATATTTAGTTTCACCCGAAACATTTAGCTTCAACATTTAGATTTAGATTTAACATTTAAATATATATTTAACATTTAGCTTCAACATTTAGATTTAGATTTATATTTAACATTTAGATATATATTTAACATTTAGCTCCAACATTTAAATTTAGATTTATATTTAACATTTAGCTTCAACATTTAAATTTAGATTTATATTTAACATTTAAATTTATATTTATATTTAACATTTAGATTTATATTCAACATTTAGATTTAGATTTATATTTAACATTTAGATTTAAGATTTAGATTTAGATTTAACATTTAGATTTGTATTTAGCATTTATATTTTACATTTAACATTTGGATTTAAATATTTAAAATAGCTCACAAATATTGTTCCAAATGTGCAAAAAAGTGACTCTCAAAAATTCAAACCAGTTTTTAGCTAAATGTGACAAAATGTTTTTTTCAGAGCGAGGCGCTTTACAAACGGCACCCCATCCATATCGTCCCTTTAAGGCATTACATAAATGCACGCTTGAAATCTTGTGCGAATTCCAGTGGTTTTGCTTGCAGCATGCAGCATTTTGCTCCACGTGTTTCACACTCTAGTAGCTTCTCCTGAGGTTAACCGAGGTAGAGATAAAGCTCGGTACACTGGATGCTTCATACAGTATGTAAAAGGTACATGCTGACACAAGGGGAGCCTCCATTGGAAGGATGTCCGTCCTCAGGCAAAGGCTGTGTGATACATTCACGAAGGGGCTGCGTGCTGTGGGTAAATGGGTCATGCCAGTTAATCCGCTCATGGTGAGCGGCTATCTGACCACCGAAGACCCTCGGCGACCCACATTCCTCCCTCCCTCCCTCTTCGGTCTGTGTCGACGTCTGTAATTGTAACTCTGTCTTTTTTTTCATCACCGTCCACCTGCTGACCTTCCTTTAATCCCCAGGAGTCCGCACAACGAGGCTGCGCGTGCATCAGCAATCTTTCTCAAACGAACAAACGCGGTTTCTCTCCCACCGTTCTTTGCTGTCATATTCTGTCTCACTTCGAGCTGCATCAGAGATTCAGCTGCCAGGATGATGCCGGAAGAGACAGCTAATTCTTACCTGTCGAACTGCTGATGCTTGTCAAACAGGGTTGGTTGGTTGAGACGGGTGAAGCTGAGTGATGCAGTGGGATATTGGCATTAAAGCCTCGCTGTTTCCCAGCAGCTTGTTGGTATTCAGAGAGGGGTCAGTTGGAGTTCAGAGCTTCTGATGACAGTAGCCAACACATGATGCTGTTTAAGGTCACAAAAGGCCACAAGCAACTCATACAGAATGTGGAGCAGCTGGGGAGACTGGAACGAGATTTTAATGAGTGTCAGTGTGCAGGGCCCGAATGCCTGCAGATGTGTGTGTGTGCGAATGAACGTGCAGGTTGTGAATATCTCATTACACAATTGTATTCTCTGCACCATGACTGCAGAGGGTACAGTTGCTGAAGAAAATAAATATTTATCCCGTGAAAGTTTTATCCCTTCAATCTAGTTTCTTTTCAGGGTAACCTTGAGAGGGCCGCCAGCAAAATGCAATAAAGGTGTGTGTGTGTGTGTGTGTGTGTGTGTGTGTGTGTGTGTGTGTGTGTGTATGTGTGTGTGTGTGCTACTGACCTGTGATAACGAGCGTGTAGGGAACAGCGGCCTCGGTGAGCATGCCCTGTATGTGGCCGGTAAAGAGCTGGAGGGCCTGGCCTCGACCGCTGTGAGGGTTCACCAGTATCATGACTCTGCAAGGCCGACGCAACTCCGTATACATCACACCTGTGGCGGACAGAGAGAGCTGGATGTGAGCGGAGGTTAAAATAGAGATGTAGCGCAAGGACAAGAAGAGGTCTTGCTTTGTACGATCAAATATTTCAAAGAATCTATAAGGACAGGATCGTCCCTCGAGGGGAATGAAATCGTAAAATCATAGTGTGTGACAGCATCTAGATAGACATCGCAGAGAAAAAGAGAGAGAGGGCTTCCAGATGCATGTCAGCCAGCATCATACTGATTGTATTAATCCCCATGAGGATGTCCTCCCGTTCCTTATTTCTCTTAAAGAAAGACAGAGTGGAGTGACTACCCTTCATTACCCCCAGGGTCGACAGGCATTCAGCATCTTGCTCGAGGGTAGAACAGTACTGCTTTACTTACCCAGCTGACAGATGGATAAAAAAAGTACCAACTCAAAAACTTGTCAGGAGACAGGTAACACAATAAACCAGCACCTCGTTAATGAAGCTAAATAAACAGCCAAATAAAGCTGACGCTCATTAATTAAAATGTTACATCTTGTTGGTTTAATGCCACACCTAACAGACCTGCCAGACAAACATTAATCTTACTGATTCCTGGCCAAAAAATAGTCCAACATCGATTGATCGTATTGATTAGTTAACGTGCATAGACGATATGATTCGGAGCTCAAGCGGCTGCACAAAACTTGCCAAACTGTTGTAATGTAATATAACGAAGATCAAGTTATCTCACCGCATTGATAGCTATTACATGCCTTTATGAGTAATGAGTTATTTGTTCCCATATTCATGTTGGAGGATCAGATTTAGCCATTTCATTGTAATACAGGCTGCCAGTAAATGGGTTTGTATCTTTTTAAAGTGACTGTGGAGAGAAACTTTCTCTTGAGTTTTTTAAGCAGATGTCCTTGACCTTTAAAGCAGACACAGACTCACCAGAGACCGTATCGAATGGATCAAGGAGGACAAAAAAAATCAAATCCATTTGGGTCCGTTTATGGGGAGGACAGAAACTTCACTATCAGTTTCCGCCTTGACTTCACAGACAAAGTGATCCGCACAAGATGTGACACATTTTAATGTAAATGAGATTCCAGGTGCTTTGTTTGGAGTGTTTTATCGTCTTGGCAGTTCGGAGCCTCAGTTTCCAGCACTGTGCCTCGCGATGCACCGCTGCTTTCACTGCCACCCTCCACCCTCATTTGGCCCGTGATGACAGGACACGGCGGAGGTACAAAAATATCTCAGCGAAAGAGGTGCAAACCCACCAGGAAGAGTGAGGAGAGAGTGCGAAAACACACAGGCACATGCCAAACTCTGCCCCCATTCACCCAAACAGGGTCGCCATTGTGTTTTCTACTTGTATCAGAGCACAATGTGGCTTTCTGTCACAAAGCTCCTCTCTACACTTCCAGAATACAGTGGAAACTGGCTTTCAAAAAGCTTTCAAGTGTGCTGAACTAAATAGCACATCCTTAATAAACCCGCAGACACCTTTCCAAAGGTGAAACCAAAGCAAATATAGATCTGCAGCTTCCTCTGCCCAGGCTGCAATTCATGCTGTAGCACAGATAAGGTAGAGAAATGTTTTGTCCTTTCACGGCTCCAGACCTTTAAATCGCTGCACACATCTCTGAGTTTTTATTTATTTATTTTAAACAGAATAAATGAATAATAACGTGAAAAGAATTTAGCCTGATTATCATGATTATCTTCAGACCCATGCTGCATTCAAATCATTTGTCTTTCGAGATAATGTACTTATTAACTTGTTTTAAATAACTGGGAATTAAAGTCATCACCGTGCAACGGTGTGACAGTCCGAGAAACCAATTAGCAAAACATGTACCTGCAATCTAATACAATCTAATTCAACAGTTTAAAAAAATCTAAATGACTGAGTTTTAAATGTATTCATACAATACATGTATTCGTACAAGCAGTTGTGCATCAGCTATCAAAAACAACAAAACAACTCGATAATATATACAGTCGTCATAAAGAAACATGTTTCAAATATTAAGTCTACTGCAGTACGGTTGTAATAGACCGCATTGGTTGTAGGTCGGCCTACCTAATAAACTTTCAAGCTAATGCTACACACCTAATTTAGTTGAAACCATTCTCACTGAAGTCAATCAAAATCAATATGAAAATTATTAACGATTATTCATTTAGCACAAGACTTTTATCGGGAGACTGAACGGTTCCAACGTCAGTGGCCTGTTTGATTTACTGTCACAATAAATCATGTGCATGTTATCAAATCAAAGAGCAAATGTTTCCTATTGAACATGCGCTGTCAAACAGTAAATAAAGGCTTTTGTTTACATCAGCGGTTCCCAAACCGCGAGGCGTAACCATGCTTTGTGTTTTTTTTAGTTCCTAAACTGGTTTACATGACGGTAAGGGGACACAGATAAATCTTGATCTCAATAATCGGGGTCACGATTTTTAAGAGGACAAGAACTAAAAAAAACACATTTCTGCTACACAAACAGTGTGCAACCACCAACAAGATGTCACAAATAGATGCTGCATTGTTTTAAGGGGTCACAAGCCCAAAAAGAAAAAAAGAAAAGTTTGGGAACCACTAATTTAAAAGGATTCGAAGTCTTTTGAACTTTTTAATCAAAAAAAGAGACTGCACTGATTACAACACTCATTAATTCCTGATTATTTTTAGTGCAATGCCCCAAAATTATTCTTCTCTCTCTCTGAAAATAGCCTTTTCTCAGACATATCTCCTGAGCTGTGTGTGTGTGTGTGTGTGTGACAGGAAGATAGATTCAGGGGAAATGAGGGTGTATGTGAAATCTGTCTGTCAGATACCTTCGGGCACATCCTTTCCATCGCACCACCAAGCAAACTTTTTACCGCAGTGTGTGTACTTCACAGTTACAAGCAGGTAAACACACACACAGGGAGCAAGGCGACAGGCAGGCGATGTGTCAGTGCTAACAAGCTCGGAGCTGACGGAGAGCGGTGATCATCCTGTTGCCACAAGTGTATCCTGATTGTTGCAAAACGCTAAATAAAGATGCAGCGTGGCTTCAGCATCTCATACTTAAGCACAGGTGGGATTTGTTAAAGCATGACACCGTTCAAGAAAACTCTTGGAGCAGAAACAAATATGAAAGCTGCGCTGTTCGGGAGTAACTCTATATATCCTGATTGAACTGACGTGTCTGCAAACAAGCTGCATTCCAAGGGTGGGTGAGTGTTTGCCTGAGAAGAGGAGGGGAGGAGGTCCGGACAGTATAAACACAACTGCCCACTGAGGCATCACAAGCCTGGTGGGGAGGAGGTGGGGTGTTGACAGGCCGTCACAGCCACGTGTCACAGAGTAGAGGACGAAGGCTCCGGAGGGACCGAGATGCTGGACGGTGGGGGTGAGAGGTTATACAATGACGTATTTTAGCTCCGCTTCAACGAAGAAGGCGGCAGAGCCTCGGGCATGAGAGATCGCACACTGACAGAAGCACACCTGACCCTGCGGCTGCTGGTTTGCTTTTGTGGCAGCTCTTTCCTCCCTTCACTCCCGTTTTGCATACTTGTTATCCCAACCCACACACACACACAGATAGTGTAAGGATCGCACTGGAATAGCTTGCACATTTTTAAGGGTCAGACAACCCACAATGCCAACATAACACAAAATGCATGTAAAACTCTGCAGTATATAAATGTTACATTTGTAACTTGCCTCCTACCAGCTCATGAAAAAAGTCAAAAAAAAGTCATCATCATATTATTCCTTCGCCTGTTATCCTACTGTGGTTCTTCTAAGCAGACCATTAGCACCTGCAGGGCTGTATCATTGCATATGCACTTCATTATTTACGGCTCTTTCTTTCCAATGAACTTGCAGTGAGAATAAAAACCCTGCGAGACTATCGCTGCCGTACACTAAATTAGAGTCAATTAGCAGTTACGACCCCATCGTAACCTACACCTTCACATATTTAGTCTTTATTAGCTTTCAGTGAAAGTGCGTCACAGTAACTAAATCTTGCGCTGCAGTCGGACTTTTAATCCGACCTTTCCATCTGCGGTGCCAGTTGTGATGACATGCAATTAACTTTGGGGGTAAACACACTAGAAGAGATTAGTGAATCACACTGACTTTCATACACCCTCTACATGGCGTGCCATAGAGATACTCTGCAGCATCTATTACCTCGACGTTACTCACATATTATCTGTTAAACACTGTATTATTGGCTGGCCTGTATTTGGAACAAGCTGAATGACATGAACGCATCATCACTGAGACGCAGCGTTCAAAAGAAATCTGCAATCAGAGACCATGTGAAGCTGTCGAGATGGTTCATTAGTATGTGTGATTTAAAAAATCTCCCATGCTGGAGCTCTTTGATGAGTCCGGTAAGAGGACAGCGACTGGGAGGGAGGGAGGAGGGGAGGGGGGGGGTTACCTCTCAGGTTACCATCTGTCTGCCTGCCTGGCATTCAGGGATGAAACCCAAACTCCTGCTGGCTGCAGACCAGAGGGAGGATGGATGTTCCTCACCACCACCACACTCCTCTTGTGTTGTGCTGTGTACACCTGGAGGCTGCTACCGGGAGGACAAGCTCATCCCATATCCCTCTACACCTCCATCCAACATGGCAACCAACATTCCTAATTCGTCACTGTCAAGTCAAATATCCTCTTCCTCTTTGACCTGCTCTGGCTACCCAGGAGTGCATGCCTGTATATATACATATATATGAGGAAAAATGATACATCCTGACTTGACATGAATGATTCAGAATTTCCCCCCATCCCTTAGGGCCCCATACATTATCAGCAAGTGTCACCACTTCTTCCAAAATGAGTGATAGACACTTCTCACACTGCCTTCATGTTAATTGTTGTTACACCAGGACGGAGCTGCAGGGAAGCTAATGAGACTGGAAGACAAAGAAACCTGAGGACAGACTGCGTTTTAAACAGAGCGAGACATGATCAGACCTAATTAGAAGTAGCTGCTGCAAAAAAGCATGGATGAAAAACAGGCTTTGTTTTGATTTTCAACAATAAAGTCTCAGTGGGAATTCACTGGGCAGGAATAATGAAGCCCGGGCAGCTGCTCTCAGTAGAGAGGTGGGATCATGGAGAAAATCTAACTTCTTCTGTGATCAGTTTGTGAGTTTGCATGTGTGTGTGGGTGTTCGGTGATTAAAATCAGTGCTGTGCATGAATGAGGTAGCTGTGCCAGCAGGTAGAGCAGGTTACTGAGAGGAATGTGTGCACCCTCTCTGCAAAACCTGTTTTTGGCACTAGGCGAGGTGTGTTGTGGGGCTTCTTCAGAGTCAGGTCAGCCTTTGAATCCCCACTAAGACACTTTCTGACAAGACTTATCCACTGTCAGCTTTGTGCACTTTATGTTGCTATTTTAGATCATTATAATGTTGCATGTTAATCTGTCATACTGATGTTTTCCATGGTGCTCACCGTCTCTCCTTGGCGCCTGCAACACGGAGGCATCTCTGATGGCACAAGCCCACCTCTCAGCCTCCTGGAGGTTGGCGTGCGGGTCCTGGACCAGCGCGACCCTAAAGCACTGCTCCACTCTCTGCCGGGCCACTCCGGCGCTCATCCAGCGTCTCTTGAACGGGTAGAAATAAGCTGTAAAGTAGGCACCGACGTCGGCGCTGTCCGGCCCTCTGTACGCCCGGCAGCCGACACAGTCGGTCAAGTTAAAAACCACCTTAGTCCGGCCGGGTGACGAGGAGATCTTCTGGATGGTCAGAGCGCTCTCCGTTAAGCTCACAGAGTACCGGACCCTGTCGTTGAGCATGTCGGTGAACTCCCCGTACAGCACGCCCACGACCCCGTTCCGCTGGTGGGATGGGTCCGGTTCAGATGCGTCTTTCTCCATCCCGGACGGAGAGTGCGACGCGTCCCGCAGGCCGGTGTGCGGATGGCGGTGCGGTGCAGAGTCTGATCCTGTGAAGCCTGCTGTGGGACCCTATGAGTGTGATAACAGCAGCTTCTCTAAGTCGGAGTCTCTCCCTAGTGACTGAAAGAGGGAATGGCACTGATGGAGCTGGAGGAGAGCGCAGTCCTCTCTCCAACTGAGCCCGACAACACTTGTACTCTGAAATGTGAAACCAGATTATCTTTACTCCAGACTAGTCTGTCAGCTTCACGCACATGCTTTTAACTATTTACAGTCATGTGTATGTACTTATCTCTTCTTGTCACATGACAAAAACCTGCACAAACCAAAATGCCTATAAATGTAATTTAACACTCAGATATTTAAAACACTTAATATAACCCAAATTTTAATCCAGCATCCTTACATTTAAAATGTAGACAGTGGATAAAGTATGGTATTAATGTCTGAAAAAAAATGGTTTAAAGAAAAAAGGATTTTAAAGACACATGCAAGTCCAACACTGCTATGTCAATGAGGGTAGAACAATCTGGGGTCACACAGATGTTTAGAAAACTCAGAATCCACCATAGGAATTACTTGGAACCTATATTCTATATAGTATTTCACTGATTAATAACAACTCAACAGGCTATACGTATAAAACATAAGTGGGAAAGAGAGCTGGACATTGAAAGTCTCTCATAATCCACACCCAGATGACTGCCACAAACTTACAAAGTCCATACTGCCCCGTCTTACAACCCTTCTGGACTCAAGTGCAAGCTACCACCAAGAGGATTCTGAGACTTGATACTAAATATTCTGGAAAGATATTATAAATAACATGTGCAGTATGGAATGCATAGTATTTAGTCTGTGTTTACAGATGGAAAAAGGGAAAAAGCTGGGCTGTTTATGTAACAAGACAAACACTCTAGATGGTGTCTTGTCACACAGGACTCCACACAAAGCAAAACTTCTGCCCAGCATGAGATCCATAAACTGAAACTCTTCTATCACACATCACACCTGACACTTTTCTCTCCACCCGTTCCAACCTGCCTGCACACGCTTCTTCACCTCTTTTCCACACTCTCCATTGCTCTGGACAATTAGTATGATTGGAAACACCTGCTTAATATTTCAGCTGTAAAAAAAGGTGCATTATGTCCACCTAGAGGTTTGATTGTATGATTCAACACTAACACACTGTTCACCACGTGTTGCAACACATACAATGAGACAATATAAAAGCCTGATGTGATGATTTCCTGCACTTTTCTACTATTATCAGTCAAATTTATTATTTTAATTATATATTTTACAATGATTCACATCATGTATATTTGTTGTTAAGTTATAAATACATATAAATAAAGCAGCCGGATGTTTATTATAGGAGTTGAACTTTTACCACGCCCCGTCTGTGATCACGTGGGAGGTGACGTTGAGGACGTATATAAACGTCATCACGCAGGACGTCCAGCCTTGCTCTCTGTGGACTGACCCCGACATGCTGCTTCCACGCGTTATGATGAGTTTGTGTTTAAATACGGAGTTTGTTACAGACGAGCCGCCGTGAATAGGTAATAATTTAATAATTTGACGGGCAGCTGATGAGACTTTTAGTTTTATTAGAGTTTAGTTTGATATGAACTGTGTTAGTTTGATATGAACGTGTTAGCCTGTTAGCTGCGAGGCTAACAGGCTAACACGTGCGTGGAGACTGCTGAAGGAAAACTTAAAAATGAGTTATATAAGTTTGATTTTTAAAACAGAGGGCATGCATTTAATCAAACAGGCACAGAGTCACATGATCTCAGCTTTAAGAGATAATCAGCATATACTGAGGTTAGCTTTAGAGAGGGAGGCCTGCAACGTGGCTTTAGCTGATCTAATGTGATTTCTTCACAGGTAACTTGATGTGGGTTCATCTTCCTGCCAAGCAAAGCTGTCCATCCTAATGAAAGGTAAGCAGTGATTGCTCTTTATTTTCTTTATCCTTGACTCTGCAGTGCATGTGATGAGTTTGTTATCCCTGTCTGAACAAACGGTGTGGAAATCAATGGTATCTGACTCACAGCAGACTGTGTGTGTGAGTGACATGCTGCTGATGGACTGTAACTAATGAAATGTTGTTGCTGTTGCAGGTTCACGGCTCCTCTGTCCCTCCTCGACGATGATCGGGCGCATCAGTGAGAAGGTTTGTGCCACCTCCGCCTCCTGTGATCCACGTTACAGCCGATTCAGTGATGATAACTGCTGCATAGGAAGTGCCGTCTGATGCGATAACTGACGATGGCGATAGCTGTTCTGAGAAACTCTGAAAGCGTTTTTAGATTTCGGTGTGCAGGATCTGAACATGTGCTGATCCAGATGTGTAATGTCTCCCCTGACAGGTCGTGACATCTGAAGCGCGACTAGAAGACGACACAGTGCTGAGATGAGTCGAACAGGTTGGTGCTGTTTCGACACTTTATCGTCAAGATCAAGCCGGTGATGATACAAGTTATCCCTGTCTGAACACAAATGTGGAGTCATGGTAACCTGAGGCTTGACTTGTGTAACTTTAACTAAAGCGTTACTATAATCTAAACTCTAATCTTATTTCTTTTAACTTTCAGATGGAATCTGTGAGGAAGTTTGGGGCTGATCCACGAGTCTCGACACGACGGTATTCGAATAAAAAATGTTTAATCTGAAACATGTTAATAAAATTTAAGAAATGTTGTATAAAATACACAAAGTGTAACATAATTCCTACTGGGAGCACCGTGCATGCGTCGGGTCAATCTGTATTGAAACACGATCTGTAAGGTTTCTTCTTCAAATTGTCCAAGAAGATCTGCTCCTCTTGGAGGTACTCGCGGTCCTGTGTGCAGAGAAAAATAAACTTTACAGTGTGAAGATGATGGCTACTGAAATGTTGGTCACGACATGTAACCGTAATCCTCCTGTTTCCATTTCATCATTAAAAGCGTCTAAAGTAACAACCTACTTGTGTTCATTTGATTTGAATCTGATAGGAATCATCTGTTAGCTGATATTACTGTTGCAGTGGTTTCATTTTGTTAAACGTGTCAGCTGTCATAAAACTGAATTATTGCTGAACATGGTTCACACATGGCTGTGCCCAGCAGTTATCTGTGGTGTAATAGATCCACTTGACTGTTTGCCATCTTCAGCATTTGGTAGTACACTATCTAAATTATTATGGGACTACTTTAGAACACAGAAACAAGTCACTAGTAATTACATAACTTCAGGCGTTACCTTTTCTGCGGTGTACTTCCACAGTGCCAGACTAGCCTGAAGCGCCATGGACTGCGAGCTGGTGAATAAAGTAGAGGGCGGCACATTCAGGGTCGATGTGAGCTCCGGATTTGGCAAGAATGAACCTTCATCTACAGATTCAAAAAAAAAAGAAACTGTTAATATATTTTATGAGTAGTTCTTGACAATCTTTGAAGAAGAGTTCCTCACCTGGTACAATAGGTGGAATAATCTGCGGTAAAGATGTAACTGGAGCGTCTTGTCTCAGCCTGTCTGTCTCCTTCTGCAGCTTACTCAAGCGCATTCGCTCCTG
This sequence comes from Collichthys lucidus, assembly GCA_004119915.2. Lineage (NCBI taxonomy): Eukaryota > Metazoa > Chordata > Actinopteri > Sciaenidae > Collichthys > Collichthys lucidus. Next base: position 10,940,199 of record CM014100.1, read on the forward strand.
TAACAATTATGTACAACCAGAAACAGTTTACGTGCTGTTATATTTTGTAAAAGATGCCCCATGTGAACAAATAACACACCTGAAGGATCTGTTTCTCCTGCTGCCTCAGCCGCTCCGTCTGCGTGTGGATGCTGGTGAGCCTCGCCTCGTGCTCGGCCTCCACACGTTTGGCCTCCTGCAGCGCTCGTTTTCCTTCCTCGTGCTTCTCTTCGGCGAGCTGCAAAAAGGACACAGTGTTGTTAACTACGCGTCGCTTACTCCGCTCTACACGTAGGAAGTCTGCGTGGTGTGGATTTACCTTGCTGAAGGCCTCCACCTCGTGGGCTCGTGTCTCAAGTCTCAAAGCCGTGCTGCTTATTTTCTCTTTCTCTCTGTGCAGTTCGTCTTTTAGTCTTTCGAGAGTCTCTCTTTCATGCGCCACAGCCATCTCCTTCTGTTTCAGCTCTGCAGTGTGAAGCTTTAGGTCCGCTTGTTCCTGCAACAGAAACAGAGGAAATGTCATTTAATTTGTTTTTTGGGTCCTTGGAGAAGTGATTTAAACATAATATAATATCGTTTTCATGAAAAATATTTACTTACTACTTTTCAAATAACAGAGTAGCATTTAAAAATGGAGAGAATTAAGAATACAAGAGTATAAAAAACAGTCATAAGATGATCTTTGTTGTGACTGACCTGTGCCAGACTTAAGATGGAGCCCTCTCTTTTCTCCAAGAGACTGCTGACCTCCCGCTCGGCCCTCTCGTGTCTCTGTTTCTCCAGGGTGTGGAAGTGAGCCCACTCGGCTGCCAGCTTCCTCCTCTCCTCTGCGCAGTGCTGCATCACCGTCTTCTGCTCCTCCAGTAATGCACTCTGATGGAAACAAAAGAGGAGAAGTAAGAGGAGGATGTGTGTGAAATCGTGATAGGGCTCTGATGTAGGTGTTCATCGGCCTCACCTTAGCTCTTTCCAGCTCCTCTCTTTCCATGTTGATCTGCATGCTGAGGGCGCGCCGCTCGTCCTCCAGGCCTCTTTGGGTAGACTCTGCCTTCGCCTGCTCTGCCGTCATCTTCCAGCGTTCCTGAGACGTAATAAAAAATCAGTCAGTTTTTAAATTCACGTGTTTGTGTGTGTGCACTTGTTACGTCAAAACAAATGTAGTCATCCTAAAAACTGTCTATTTTTAAAGCCTGATTTTTCTGCCTGACCTTCTCAAGCTGTCTCTGCTGCTCATTGAGCTGAGTGTCCATCCTGGAAATTATTTCCTTGAGGTACGCTCTCTCCTCCACCATGGATTTCTGCTGCTGGGCCAGACGGTCCTGCATCACTGAAACAAAAAAAAAAAATGACCTTAACCCATTTGGAAAGTGATGCCGACTACAGCATGTTATTAGTTTGTGGACGTGTGTGTGTGTGTGTGTGTGTGTGTGTGCGTGAAGTACGTCGAAGCTGCTCATCTCGGTGCCGTGCCCCTTGCTCCAGGCCATGAGCCGTGTGTTCATGTGTGCTCTCCACTCGAGAAGAAAGCTCTCCAAGCCGAGAGGAGAACTGCTCCATCTGCTCGATCACCACTGTCAGAGACCTTGGACAAAAGAAACGCAGATATACCATGAGATATTCTCACAGAGATTTTATTGGGCAATGTTTAAATTCTAGTTTGGATACGGAAAATAATTTAAAAAAAGAATAATTCCAGCCTCTAAACATTCTTTATTTGCTGTTGCTACATACTGTACATCACTGGCAAATCAGCAAGTATGAAGCGAACAATTAACACTATAATTATGGTAATCACATCGTACCTGGTCTGAGATGTCGCGCTTGTAACCGCATCGATCTCTTCGTCCTTTAATTTCTTCAGTCTGTGGACCTGGTCCTCGTGGTCTTTCTTCATCTCTAAGATAGATTTCCTTGACAGCAAAGTAGAAACAAATCAATGATCAGGCCTTATTTATTTAAAAAAAAAAAGATGTTCGTTCTTGTTTCGCTGGTGTACCTCTGGAGCTCTCTGAGTCTCTCCACCTCGCGGTCTCTGTCTTGCTGGGCCTGAGCCAGCTTGCGTTGGTACTGAGCCTGCAGCTCCGAGCGTTCCCGCTCAGCCGATCGCGTTGCCATGGCCAGACGTTCCATAAGGTCTTCACACTCCTGCCGCGCTTGTGTTTCTCTCTGGGCCGCCGATTCCTCGAGTAGTTTCACACGAGCCCTGGACGCGCACAGATATACGTACGAGATGTGTGAAGGGAAGTGCAGAGGAATTATGCATGATGCATGTTAAATGTGCGTGTGTGTGTGGGGTCTAACTACTTGTGTGCGTTCTCCACGAGCTCCATATCTTGTTTATGCCGCTGCTGGATGTTTTCTAGCAACATTTGGCTTTGGTCTCGCTCCAGCTGCAGAGTCTTCACCTGGACAAGGACACATAGGAGGTTCAGAGAAGGACGGCGTTTATTCCTATTCCTTCAGTCGTCGCTGCGACAGCGTTAACGTACCTGTCCCTCCAGCTGGATGATGCGACCCTTTAAAGCTTGATAGTCTCCAGGTTGCTGCTCTGTCTCTTTGAGTCTCTGCAGGGCCCCAGGACCCAGCAACTGAGACTGCATCATCTTTAGGAAGAGAGTACATGAGTCAAGAACCGTGTCACTAACGACATTTTGAACTAAATCTGCAAGTGGAGACGTTCATCTTCCTGACCTGCTGCTGCTGCTGCAGAAGCAGCTGCTGCAGACTGTCCGCTGAAAGTGTCACCTTGTCAGAAGAGAAACAAAAGTCACATCCTATGATCTCCCGAATCGTGACAACCTGATTGTAGAAAAGCAAAAAATACCTGTTGTTGGGCAGCGGTCGATGCATTCTGCATTTGGCTTTGCTGTGGAACTGCTGGAGAGAAAACATACACAGACATTAGATATTGAAGCGACGGTGAAATATGCTACTGATTCAGATTTCCCAAAAGGTTACCTACACCACACTGAGCCGGGCAGCGTAGCAGACACAGGGTTGAACAACGGCAGCTGCTGAGGGGTTTCATTGGAAGCCTGGCTGGGCCCTCGTAGCACCCTGGATCCCCTATCGGACGGTAAATGCTGGGGTTGGGACTGAGGCTCGGGTGGGATATGGCTAATGCTGGTAGCAGGAACTGGAAAGGAAGCAGAAGCATGAGGAGGGCGATCTGAGGGAAGAGTCTGTTTAACGTCTACTCCAGCTTGGAGAGCGGTCGGTGAGGAGGATGTCGAGGTGGAGGGGAGGTAGGGCTGGGTCGATGGTGCATACTCGACAACTATAGCGGGGGATTGTGGTGGAGTTGAGGGGCGAGTAGGGAAAGAATCTGTACGAGAAGAGGATTGTGGGCATGATGAGTACCACGAGGTGTTAGATGTGGGTCTTTTGAGTGCATGCAATGCTGTATAGTAGTTACCAGGGAGGGGCGTCGCTTTGAAAAGTATAGTTGCTATCGAAATGTATTATTTTCTGATCACTGTGACTGAGGTCTGGAGTTAAATACCTTGCTTGGTCGCCTTCTCTCTGACAGGAGTGGAGTGAGCGGTGGGGCTGGGCTGTCCGAGAAAAGTGCTGCTGCACAAAGCAAAAAGGGAAACACACCAAACTGAAAAATACTGTCACTTACAGGACACGCGTTAAGTAGATCCATACAACAAATATGTCACCTAGTTTCCTTGGGAGATAGAAGCGTGTCCTCTTTGGCCCTGGGAGCTTGTGGAGTGACTTGTCTACTAAAAAGAGAAGTTATCATTCAGTGCTGAGAAACAAGCTTCCTCTGTCATCGTATATATATTTATTGTCAGTACCTAACAACTGAATCCAGATCCATTTCTTCTCCCAGGCCTAAAGACTCTTCCTGCTTGGACGTTTTTGCCTCAGAGTTCGACCCGGACAGAGCCTTCTTCCTGCTCAGCGCTCCCGCCAACCAGTCATCCGATTCTTCTTCCCTCCTCTGGCTTTTAGAAACCTCTGGCTTGGCTTGTTTGGTTGTATTGTCAGTTGGGTTTGTTGGAGTTTCCGCTGCCGTTTTTGCAGCAGATGTGTTGTGGCTACCAGTCAGGGAGGATCTTCTCACTAGTGAAGGAGAGGACGGACCCTTCGGAGAATCTGTCGAGGCCTTGGCCTCTTTGGCTTCACCTTCTAAAACGGTGTAGTCGTCGCTCGTCTTGAGGCCCAGCCAGTCGGCTGAGTTGCGCTTTCGAATGGGGGTGGGGGTGGTGGGTTTTGGTTTCTTCTCCGGGGTAGAAGAACTCACATCCTCTGTAGAAAATCTGACGATCAGAGGAAAAATGTAGCGTTCAGTTTACGGCGAGCAGAAAGCCGTCTGTTAAAACACCAAGACCGGACTTCACACACACCTGACAGACTGTCTGCGAGACTGCCGCCCTTCAGGCGTGGACACCAGCGTGGGCTGATAGGAACCGAATGTGAGGTCATCTTCTAAAAGTGATTCTGATAGATGAAAAAAAAAAAAAAATCAGCTTTTGACTATTCAATTCTTTACGCGAAAAGCGGAAGACCGCGGCGCTCGATCGATTACCTTTCACGCCGGAGGTCTTCTCTTGTTGCTGCTTCTCTTGGGACTGAAGCTGGTCCTTCAACTCGCCCGTCGCAGGCCGCTCCAGAAGACGAGGTGAAGTCAAACTCTCCAGGATCTCATCTAGTCTAGTACGAGCTCTCTGTGGGGGCTCACTCCTGAGATCACATGAGAGAGAAAAAGGGAAACAGAGGTAAGATATTCTGTAGGAAGGCTGGACAAACACAGACGTGCCTGAAGCTGAAAGACGTCGCTCTGTAAAACATTGTTTGGTTTTGTTTTTAGCTTCCCTCGAATGCACTAAAGCAGAAATGATTTATCATTTGAGCACTGTGAATAAAGACAACAATAAGAGTGAAAACAGAGCTGTTACTTTTCTTTGTTGGACCAAAGCGCAGTCTCTTTCTTCTTGGGGTAGTTTTTATCGCCGTCAAATCCGAGTGCATCCATCAGGTCATCCTTATCATCGTCGAACGTGAGATCACCTCGTTTGGCTGCTGTCTTAGCTGACAAAAAGACACACAAACATTGCATTATAGTACTGCAGATAGAGTTATGAGGGAGGGGATTGCTTATGAAAGTCTTATATATATATTGATATTCAGCTTACATGTTTCAGTCTTTAGGATCGGAGATGCTGCAGGAGATGCTGCAGATTTTCCAGGTTTGGCTCGCTGGACGCTGGATTTAGTTTCAGGCTTGGTTTCTTCTGGAAGTAAGTCATCGAGTAGATCAGCCAGGGGGTCGTCTGGATCTGCATCGGACATGAGATTATTTTTTGGACACTGGACAGTCTAAAAAGAGGCATCGTATATGGATGTATGTTGTCTCTTTAAAGGTTTTAAATGTTCAAATACATCCAAGTTCAACTGAAATTATAGAATTTATATAGTTTATTAGGTCGCTGGTTCACTGAGAGGTCTTTTTTATATAATAATAATGCATGTATAATAAAGGTGAGCAAATATGTTTTACTGCAGCGCTGTTGCACTGCACAAGTGTACCAGAGAAACTCACTATGTGGTAACACACTGACTGGATCAACGGGTACGCCAATCTACCTTCAGATTTCTACACTCTAGGTGCACAAACTTCCACTGAAACTACAAACTGGTATTACTCAACCACGGGTAAAAGGCCAAACACACATCTGTACTGATGTACCTTCAGTGTGAGGTGTCTGACCTTCATCATCATCATCACCTTCACTGTCTAAATCAACACAAAAGTTTGAGAAAAACGAAGCTGTGAGCAAACAGCTGTTGAGTTACACGAAGCTCGGCGACAGGGAGGTTCACTCACCAGAGAAGGTGAACTTCTTGTAGCTGTGTGCAGTGGACGAGGGTGCAGAGTTTGGCTTCTTCACTCTTGTGGCGGATTCATCTGAGTGAAGAGAGGAAGACGCCGCTCTCTGTGATTGCTGCGACTTCACAACTGGTAATAATATAAAGCTACTATAATGAGATGATAATTAATGCAAGTAGTGGATCACCTGCTGCCTCTGGTTTATTTCCTAAAGACTCTTTCTTTGGCCCTTCGTTACCGAGCCGATTTGTCTGTGCAGGAGCCGAACTCGGCTTTTTCTTTGACGCAAAAAGGTCGGCGTCCATATCGTCCATGTCCTGTACGAGGATAAACACTGTGAGCGGATCTGAGGAGAAGTACAGACAACCGCAAAGCTCAACTTGTCCACAGTTTCTAACGACCTACCTTCATGTTCTTCAGTATGTCATTGGGATCTGCTGCTGAGACATCAGAGTCCTTGGACAGAGAAGAACACGATGAAACGATGCTGAAACACTGTGAGTGTATCTATGTGTCCTGTTTCTACGCACCTCTGTGTCCCCGCCGTCCCTCTTCACCTCCTCTGCCAGCATACTGAAGATGTTATCGGTGGCAGACGAGCTGGAGAAGAAAAATCACGATGTAACTCACAAACAGTTCTAATGATTTATATTTAATGATACGTCTTAAATTAGTCCAACTTACCGATTCAGAGCTCCACCGCGGGCTGCTTTCAGCCTCACTGGGTGTTCTGGTGAGTAAATGTTCAGAGAATATACTATAACACATACTAGTATGACAATATAATAATATATTATAATATGGTTTGGTTTTAAAACTGCAGAAGTGCTCGCTTACTTTTATCCTCAAACAAGCTGTCGAGCAAATCGTCATCTCCGAATGAACCTTGGGGAAACCGTAAAGGGACGCACTTTTACACAAGCTATTTACAGATAAATATAAATATATAAATATGTATTTGTAGACAGAATAATGCAAAGGACGCTAAAATAAATATATTTTTTGGTGCAGGTTGATTTATACACATCCGGTATGAACAGTATTTATAGATCGTGATGCTATTTCCATGTTTAAAGCACAAAAACTGGATTTAAACAGCAGGAATAAATCATTTACACGTATCATGAATGCTTGATGTACAGCGTTACTGCACACTCTTTATGCATACACTGCATGCAGTGTAGATCCTGGTCATAATATTCAGACGTTTACCTACTACATTGCTTTATTGTCCCTCTGCTCTGGTGGAGAGATCCTCCAGATGATTTTAATGATCTGAATCGATGACACAACCTTGTGATTTTTTGACTAAATAAATAAACTTGACTTTAAGTTTAAAGTTAAATCCTGCAACAGCAGGGCAGAGAATTCAGATAACACTCGAGGAAACTTACTCTTGGATGGCTTGCCCCTCAGATTTGTAGCCTGTGAATAACAGTGAAGCAAAATGAGTTATTCTGCAGCTTGGATATAATCTAAGTGAACTTTTAGGTCCGGTGCAAAGAGGAAATCAATTGCACACACACACAAACATGCGTTAATGAACTGATTCACACTAATAAAGATGGAAATGTTGACTCACCATCTTAAATCTCTGACCCTGCTCGTTAAATCAGATTAGGCGTCTCCTGTCTCCATTGGTAACCACTCTGCTACAGCAGTGTGTGTGTGTGTGTGTGTGTGTGTGTGTGTGTGTGTCACACACGGTTACAGCTGGTTAACATGGCCACGTATTGTTTACTATCATGTTTTAACACAGCCGCATTTCATCTCCATGCTTCACTTTGGGTAAGTCAACAAATAAACGCCGCTAACGCTCGTGTCACATCACATCACGTCACGCACACGTTACGCTACGTGCGTACTTCTTCTAAAACAAACTCTCCGTGTGCATCCTCAAAGTTTAAACTTCAGGCTGCTCATGAAACTAAAAGCCAGCGTGCAGCGTCCAGCTCATGATGTTTTAACAGATTTACTGTAGCAGGAACGTTTCCACGATCCGACCAGTCGGCGCGACACATCACACTTCCTGTTAGTGTTCGCGCTGCATTGTGGGTAGAGTAGTTTTTTCTTTAAGGTGCCCTTTTTAGAAAAACACGTTTGAGGACAGATTTATTACGGAAGACGATTAGGGCAACATAAAAAAAATAAAACCAAAAAACCATAAAAAACATTTCGATGGTTTTATGATGGATTTCATTTCACTTAGTTCACTTAGTTTTGCAAGTTTCATTAAAAGAAAATCAAATCTCCTCTTACGCTATATTAAACAATTAAAGGTATTAGGCTACCAGAAACATTACCTGATATAAAAATATATAAAACTAGCTCGATATGGTTTTGTTATTTCTTTTTTGGCCATCTATCTATCTATCTATCTATCTATCTATCTATCTATCTATCTATCTATCTATCTATCTATCTATCTATCTATCTATCTATCTATCTATCTATCTATCTATCTATCTATCTATCTATCTATCTATCCTATTTGATTCCCTGCATCCTGATTGGCTAATTTGGAGCTGCCACATACTGGCCACCAAGTCAAGCTGTCAATCATAACAGCATGACATCATCACAGTTTGCCATGAACATCTTTTAAATGTTTAATGATATAGTATAACCATATCTGCTGGTGCTCGGTTACTCTTATCGGTGTATTTGACGCGTAAAAAAATATAAGACAAAAAATGATCATATACATAAAATAATTGTGTTTTTTTATTTTATTATATGGTTACTTAAAGACATTATGGGGCCCATCTTGCGGTCGGCTCATGGCAGGATGGGTGTGTTGATCCAAAAATGAGTATAACTGCAGTGTAACTTTTTGCTACAATTACTTTTTGTTACAGTTAATTACATTTTGCCCAGACACCAGCCCAGGTATGGGATTCTGAGAATAATCCTCCTCCACATATCTGTTTAAATGATAAATTAGCTTGTTCCATACTTCCTTTAATATATTTACCTGCTTGTTCACTGACTGAAATCAAAATTTAAAATTGTTTTACCAGCAGGTGGCACCAGAGCTTAGAAAATGAGTCAAAAGAAACGTGCTGAGCTGAATAATTGATCTTTTTAAACCTATGTTTAATTCAGTGAGGTGTGGGCCTGATGCTGCACTCTTAAGCACTAAGATAATAAGCACAGCGAGCACACTGCTCAAAGTTTGGTGTCTATTGCTGTTGTTTTATCTGACACCTTAACTCCATTTTCACAAATGAGGCGTGGTTGACTTTAATGTCATTTGGAAATTTGGAAGATTTACAAAAGACATCAGCAACAGCACAGGATGACGACTGTAACTTTATGCAAGCAAATATGGTATAGACCACAAAATACATATCTTCAGCCCATATTTCAGTTAAAAGGAGGTCACTTATGAGCTCTTAGGAGAGGCTACTCTTCGAGATACATGCACACACAATGCACACATTCGACACAAATCCTTACAACTTTTAAAAAGCAAGAAAAAACAAAAAAGAAAAGAAACGACTGTGGCTATTTTTCATGCGGAGGCACAGAAAATGTTTTATGACTTGAAATCCTGAGCACATCTGTTCTAAAACAATATTATAAATACGGTTTTCATGATGAATACACAACATTCGTCAGGCTTCATCTTGGAATTCACTCAGATGCTGTTTCCTGGCTCAGAAACGAGAGTATCTGCAGGACAGATAGAGGAAGCCGTGATCAAAACAAGCTGTATTGTTTTTTCTAGTTTTTTGTTGTTTTTGTTCCTGGTGGGAGTCTAAGTGTAAGTGGAGATAAATCTGAATCTGATTAATGAGAGTAAATGAAAAAGATAACAGGAAATGTATTCTGTTGCACCTGGAGAAATTAATCTTGATAGAAGAGGCTGCTAGAAAAAAAAAGACAAAATAAATCAGGGTTCGTTGCTTTCAGGGGAAATGCACTTTTGTTCTTTTATGGTTCTTTCGAAGTTCTTTCTAAGAAATGACAGAGCTCACTTGATGCAAACCCAACTTGAGATGATGGCCAACTCTGGTCTTCGGTCATGTCTGCAGAGGAAGGGGAGCACAAGAGGAAGTAAAAGCTGACACTCAAAGTCATAAATGTTGTTGAATAATAATCATTTATAACAGAATGAATCACTGACTCGGCTGAAATACACTCGTCTTCATAAAAATCACTCAGATAACAAGTGGAAGATAACACATCAAAGGTCTGCGACCGGCAAATACAATAGCCAATAAATCTATTACTTTTTTTTATATTTAGATCTTAACCCGCTATGCGGTTCTAGGGAGGCAATGTATTTATCATAACCCTCCGAAGAGATGACAGATTGTTGTTCTGCCTTTGAATCATTTAGTGTAGCAGCGAATAGTTAAAAGCTAAATGTGGGGCAGGCATCTTAGCTCTTTATGCATCTGTGCTTCAGTAACATGCTCCACTGCTTCACTTTCTCCCCTTGTCTGGAGCCTCTTCTGTAAACCTCCCCTAACACACACAGACACACACAGACACACACAGAGACACACACACACACAGAGACACACACACACACACACACACACACACACACACACACACACACACACACACACACCACCTCCACATAACTTACAGCGTCTCTTTGTTTATCTGGTGTTTTCCTGTCTCTCTCACATTCACGGTGACTCTAAGTTTGGCTCTTTATATGCAGCATTTTGTTTTTGCATTTACATAATTGAACATAATTCACTTTAAGTGTGTGAGCTTTAATAATTTTCCGCTAAAATGCTGCCCGAACATACAAATTATTTAGTTCCAGGCAAAAAAAAGTGCAAAGTTTGCCGTTCTTAAAAGGTGTAGTCCGCTGATTTCACATATGAATATCAGTTTGATCATCATCAGTAGTACGACTCAGTCTGGCTAAACAGTTGTGTAATGTCCTCTGTGTCTCTGGAGGAGCTTTTAACATGAGCCTGATGATGTCATCGGGTGTATCTCACTTCAGCTCACATCAGTGTTCTCTTTGTGTCCCACAGTCGCACTGTCATTCGCTCAATTCAAAACCAAATCTATACCGCAATGTATCGTCGTGTAACCTGAATGAAAAATCTTATATTCTCTCGGTTACCAACATTTCTCCTTTCGGCTGCTCCCGTTAGGGATCCTCACAGCGGTAATTGGAGTTAATTCACTAAACGTGTACTGGCTGAACACTGTACTCATTTCCCCCCCTTTTTAGGAAATTAAAAGAAACTTACTCAACAATCCATTTACACACACACACACACACACAGAGGGGACTTTAAGGAAACACGTTATCAAGTTGCATCAAGAGAATTGGAAGTTACAACAGTTTTTTGAGGCTAAAGGTCATTTTGGCCTCTGCTGCTTGGAAGTAAAATGCAGATGAAACACAGAATCACAGAAGTAAGGCTGCTGTGAACATATAGTCCATCTGCTCAGTCTGTTTGTGTGTCCTTACCCCGAGACGTTCACAGTTTTCATTTTTGGGTTTCTGTTGTCCCATTGCTCTTCATGTATGGCACGTCTTTCTCATCAGCCACTTTCTGCCTGGGTCAGTTAACACAAAACATAATATTCAATATTAAATCGTCACGTCACAGTCATGCGGGGAAAGAAATAGCACGTTTCACTGTTTAGGAGCTCATAATTGTGTAAGATAGCTGTTGCCATGTTCCGTGGTGCTGTAGCCACAAGGTATTGTTTGCCATCGCTGTGAGTGGCTAAGCAGGGCCGAGGGGTTGGTGCGGGGGGCCTGAGAAGATTGCACTTTGCGTCAATTAGCAGCCATGAACTGGAGAGCTCCGGTGCTTTCCCCTCCATTCATCGCTCCATTAAAAAAAAAACTGGAATACACTGTTGTTATGTATCGAGCCACTTAATCCACACGCTGCTGCTCGAGGCGAACCCTAAAATAATCACGAGTGATTTCAAATCAATGGTGCAGATGAGTGTCAGCCTCCCTCCCTCTCACATACATGAAACAGGCGTGCACTTTCGGTGTTTGTGTGTGTTGTGCAGATTGTGTTTTATGTGAGTTTAATGCTAAGACTCACTCTTGGATTTGTCTTTTTTTTGTTTAGGTCAGATTGTTGCAAAATGTTGCCTGAATCTAAAAAAATTCTAAAAACGCAAACTCTTACTTTAGTCTCCCAATTTAAAAAAACACATTTTCTACACACTGCTTGCTAAAAATCACAAGAGCTCATTATCAGTACTCACGGCTTGATTTTGTTGCAGAATCTGTGTCGCAGGATGAGAGCGATGGTGGTGAGGACCGCCATAGTGGTGCACATGGTCCTAACCCCAACCCCAAGGATCTTCTGCCTTTGGGACTACTTGTGGTTTAAGAACACTGACACTTCTCCTTCCATCAACAACAACAACAAAAATGGTACAAAGCAGAGTTTGTGGTGTAACAATCTTGACTATTCCTGTCCTCCCTCTTGGCTCTCACTCATGATTGGGGAGATTAGCTCAGAGGATTAGCTAGGATCAAGGAGGGGGGGCTGGATCTCGCTGGTAGGACTAGGAGGTAAACAGAGCATGCTGTGTGTTTCTATTCTGAAAACAACCCACCTCGCCACCATTGCATCCGCCGCATCAACCTCGATATTGTCTTGCTTTTTGTCGAGAAGTGGTTGCATTTTGTAAGAAGTGTACACTTCACGGCATTGGATAACACACCGATCAAATGAACACATATCTAGATCATTTACAGTGCAGAGATCCTACAATATACTATGAAAAGAGAGAGCCTAGTGGGATGATTGGGGTTATTTCAACAGCTGAGCCACTTATACTTAGCACTGCTGACTCAAGCAGAGAATAAGGGAGCAGTAGGCCAAGCGAGAGAGAGGAAAGGTCTAATTTTGTCACAACACATTCGTGGGCAGAGATGCTGGAGAATCAGATTAGAGTGGATGCAAGTGTAAAAGGATTGTTGCAGCAATGCCACAGTGTTCTTTATGTGTGTTTTTTTATTTCAAATCTTTGTTCAATACAGATACAAAGAGTCATAATGAAAAAAAAAAGAAAAACATCACAATTATCTGATAAAAATGTAAACAAAACAATGTCTTCTTAGTATCTAGTCAAGAGGACACAAGTGGATACAGATGTAAGGAAACGTCGCGTGATATTTAGAAAGAATGGTATTTACATGGCAGTTTCTTGATATACACATTCAGTCGAAGGCACATCCAAGTGAAATGTGACCTCTTGTCTCCACGTTTGGGTTCATGTTTGCATTTTAGACCTCTTTGCTCTCTCCTTTATATAGTTTGAGCATTAAAAACAAACAGTTCGATATGTTCCATAGCCCACAATTATCATAGATTACATTTAATTGTATTTCCCATTACCAGATAACACCTGCAAAGATACATCGCCTCCTTTCAGAAGGTCAGTAAAGTCATCCCTCTCTTATGAGACCTTTTATGGCCTGAAAATTAGAAGTCTCTGGGTGCTCATGGTCTGAAAAACCCAAACTTGAAGCATCACCCGGTTGAGGTTAGGGGCTTGGTCCAGCCCAGTTCCTTGTAGATGGCTGTAATGCTGTAGTAGACTGTAGCCAAGAGTTTGGTCCACGCCGCGGCCACCTCTGGCGTCACGATGTCTGAAAACGCTTCTCCGAGGACTTCTAGTATTACACCGCTGAGGATCTGGCGATACACAAGAAAATACTTCAGATGCCTTGAAGTTTTATCAGTCTCACAATATTATGAAGCTATCATTTTCAGTAACTTCAGTAACTGACAAAGATGGAAGAAAGTGTAAAAACCCAAATCCTGGGATCTAACAGTCCTTTCCTCCTCTGGGTTACATCACAAAAATAATTTTTCGCTACTTTCTACCCCTCTGGAAGTCAAAAACACCTTCACGCAGCAACTCACTTTACCTTGAAGTACACTGGGTCCACCTTGTGTCGGAGAGCATGGGCCCTGCCGAGCACCTTCAGCACCGAGGCCACCTTTTCCGGGTTGTCGAGGCTCTCCACCAGTGTGTTGAGGGCATTCATGACTCTGTGAGCATGCTTCCTAAGCTGGGCGTTCTTCTCCAGCTCCTCCGGCTCCTCGATGTGCTTGAAGTCGTTGAAGTACTGCTTGGATGAGGGGTAGTTCACAAACAGCCTGCAAAAGGGTGAGAGTCATGAATGATATGATGAGCAGCTGCTGCGAAGCTCAGCTAATGTCATGTTCATCTTTTTTTTTTCAAGCTGCCAAGACACCATGAGTAAATAACATCCACTGGCATGAGAGTGCTGCATATTTTCCCCCTCAAGTGTCTTAAACTATTATCTCATTACTGTTAAAGGAATTTCAGAAATGAGAGAAAAACATCCGTCTTAAGTGGAATGAATGGATGAATTATTGCACTCTGCACACATGGAAGTTATTAACTACAATAGCTGATGTTTTAACTCTGATGTGAGCACATCCTGATTTATCCCACTGACACTCCCCCTGTTTTGCCATGACATACACGCCCTAACCGGTCTCACTCCTCATGCGCAAACCTAACCAATCACAGGCACATCCCAGCCTCCACACAGAAGACACCACGGTGCAGATACGAGGAGCTGCTCATGGCTGGTTTAGCTCTGAGAACCAGCTCTGCTCCTGCTACACTGAGTGGTGGTCCATCTGTCACTTGCACCGGCCGGTGTCGAGGCCATGCCCCCCCCTACAGTGGCTGTCTGTGCGGGTCTCTGCTGCATTTTTTTCATTTGCAGGGAGGGAGAGAGCAAGCAGAATCTGGGCGTGTGAACACACCTCCGGTTATCTGGATTCTTTATTTGTAATTATGCTGTTAATCACTGATAAACCATATCAGAAAGATGCCTCGCTCCGGTTCGGTACTGTAGAGTCCAGGATCCAGTTGCATAATTTCTAAGACAGGTTAAATGTGCTAATTAAAGAGTGGAAGATGAAGAAAATCATTGCCACTGCCTACTCACTACCATGAGAACACCTTTTACTTCATGGCTGGGATAGTAATTATTATATCTACTGCAAAGACGGCGAACATTTCAAGCTGCATTTGGCATAAATCTTGTATTATTACCACATTTGTTAGGACTGATGTTTCTTTACACATCCTGACACTGTGCTCCTTTAGTCGGTTCAGAGACGTTTTGTTTGATTTGTATCCAGGTTTGGAGGTATCACAGAGAATTAGTAAAGAGGAACCTAAAAAACTCTGCTGCCTCCCACAATCTGGGAAGAGGGCCAATGCATCTGGTTGCTGGCTATCTAATCCCGATGTCCCATCTCCCTCTGTCTCTCCAACATCTACAACACAAACAGGAAACAAATGCTTGTACGATGGCTCGAAAACATATGGCTGGATACGACAGTTTCTTGTGAATTCAGATGTCTGGAAAAGGGGAGGCGGATAGAAGTTGCAGTGTCTCAGTCTCTCTGCTCTGGGTGGAGTGCCTTGGCAGCCTTGGCAAGTGCTGGAGCAAGTATTCCTAGTTTCATCTCAAAACTAATGAGAAGCCACGGTGTTTAATCTTTCTCTCTTGTAATTGCATGACCCGTGGTTGCATATAAATAGCCTCATTAGCATTTTATATGGTCACTGGACTCTTAATCCTTCCTTATCTGTTCTTCAAGACTAACTGAAGAGCTGAATCCGGAGAAAGTCCCTCATTTCAGAGCTATAATTTGCTATTTCGGATCTTATCTGTTAGCCCAACGATAGTTAGTTTAAAGGATTCGACTTGATAGGATCCGCTCTTACAGCCAAAAGGAGAATTTACCATGGTCATGCCCATTGATCCATCCCCATTCTTTAAATTCCTCAGGGTTGTAGGGTTGTTGTGGAGGAATGTGAAGGGAGAAAATAAGAGGAAATTGAGTTAAATTCAAAGAAGCATCCATTCAAATAAAAGGAGTAGGATACTGTTTTGTAGCTAAATCCTAATACTCAGTAATCTTTAAAAAAAAATATAGAATTTTATTGGCTACCACTCTACAACAATATTGTGCCATGTGTTTCCGTGAAACACCCTCTCAACTTTTACCTCCAAAAGATTACAAAGGCATGCTGTGTCAGGCAACGCACCTTGTCACACTTGAAGAACCATCAGAGCCTATTTCTAAATGTTATATATAACAACAGTCAGTACAACAACTGTGGAAATCTGCATGACCATAAAACGTTTAAAGAAAAATATTCAGCGACACTGTGAGCGCTCTCTCATCCGCTGATTTCCGAAACAAGAGGGACCTTTCAAATGTCTGGCTGCCGGTGATGGAGTCATGCTGCTGTGCTGTAGGTTGCTCTATACAGGCATTCAAAACAAGACCCGCTCCAACGGAGGGAGCCCTTTGAGTGCCAAAGATGTCTGACTGATGGATTATGTTTATCCGTTGCCTCTACTATTTGAGAAACAGGATTAAGAAAAATAATGGGAGAGGTGTGGGTATCCCGTACAACAAATGACTGAGTGTGTCACTGGAAACTTGTAAAGCAGATAAAACTGGGCGCTGAGTGCATTCTTAGAGAGCATAACCCAAGAGTGTGGATTCAATTGGTTTAGATATGTTTGAGGTTTTCTGTGACAGAAAAGCATCAGTAGGTTTTAAAGCTTCAGCAGGTGCTGAGGGGAAAAGAGGCCAAATGCAAATGTGACCTTATCAGTAGTGAACTAATTAAAGTTGCGGAAATGAGGAGGTAATTGATAAAAAGTCCCAAATAGGAATTAGATACTGTGCATATAGCTGCTTTTTCCCCCATGCAACATGCTTTAATTTAATTATACACCTTGGTCACTTCTCTGTGCTCAACCTGCGTTAAAGATTTCAAACATAAAACACGAGAAGACAGAAAACTACAAGAAAAACAAAAGAAGGAATACCTGACGAGGATGGCCACCCCATTGTCATCACAGTTCTCGTAGACTTTTGCCCAGGAGTCCTGTATCATCACCCTCTCCTTGTCAGTCAGAGGGCTCGGTCGCTCCAGGTGGTCCACCTCCCCCTCTCCCTCTCCCTGCATCCTCTCCATCTGGGAACACAGTTGTGTGCAGAGCTGAGCACGTGCAGAAGGCAGGGCTCTGATATGAGTACCCACACCCTCAGAATAAACACTATATTTTTTTATTTTACCCTTTTCTTGTTCAGGTCCCTTTCCTGGTGAGAGAGGAAGATAATCCCTTCCCCCCCTTGTTTTCCTTTCCCAGTGAGAATCTTTGCTCTCCTTGCACCTCTGAATCTCTGCTAAGCGAGAGTGTGAGTGAAGAACAGGCTGAAAAAAAAAACACACAAGAAACACACGCAGCGAACGAGGAGGAGCCTCTGTACTCTCTCTTTTAAACTCTCCCTTCCCTCCCCCCTCCTCCTCCTCCCTCCTCTCTCTCTCTTCTCTTCCTTTATTCCTCCCCCGTTTCCCCACCTCACCTTTGTAGCCGGCGATCATGAGATTCGGAAACGAATCCTTATTTAGAGAGTCAGATATGTCATGTGCGAGATGTCTAAGCAACGTAGGATTATGACATTAAAATAAGATAAAGGAGCGCACGCTGACCTTGACCCGCCATAGTCACCATCCCATCCCAGGCCATCCAGGAGATTAACCTGTAATGACAGGGTGTTTCTCACAAATCCCTAATGTAAAAACTGAAAATTAAACAGCACGACATCCATCAGAAATAGGGCAACATGCATCTAACAAATTACAGGTTATATCACCTTGGTTTCATTAGTGTTCGTACACACCACCAGGAAAACCCACACCGCTCCCACTGCGCTTATCTTCATGCAACTAAATGCATACATTTCCCACCTTTGTTGTGGCAGAGGTTATCGGCAGGAATTCATAAGCCGCTTATGTTGTCACAGCTGAAAACTTGAGAATGTACTCATTCAAGTTTCATGTTGGGTTGGACAAACAGGGCCCGTTTAGCCAGGAACCTGCGAGTTGCCTGTCAAGGAAAACTATGTAAAAACTATTATTAGGTCATATTTTCTGCCTGACTGCGGAGGTGCAATGTACAGTAGGTGTCAACAGTGTGACCGCCGGTGTTAAACATTGACAGAGTTCAAGAGATAATCAATGGAGTTGGTGAAAAAACTGTGCTTAAAGGTAAAGCATCTCGTATTTCCGGAATTGTTTCGATCAAAACAACCGTTGGGAGCGTGACTGCGTCCAAAAGCAACAGCAGAGCATGTGTAGTAGGTTATTATACTGCAAGCGCATTGTGAACATTCAACTTTGATTAAATGTAAAAGTATTCAAGTTCATCTTAGGTGCCACCAATTAAAAACGAGAAGAACAGAGTTCATGCGTCAAGCTTCTCGTTGCACAAGTTTATGACAACAGACCAGCTGCTCTAGGATCAGACGGTGTGGTTGTGGTTGTTGTGAATCAGACAAAAAAGGAGAATTAGTCAATGATTATAGATCAGCACGCTCTGCACGTACATCACGTACATACTGATGCATGTTTCAGTGGAATCCAGATTTAAAGATCCAGCCCCAGGATCCAGTTTCATGTATTGTGAACACGTCCTGCATGTACTTTTTAAAAAATTTAGTAGACCACCACATTCTGCACGTACTTAGTTTATGTTTCTTCAGATGAATCAGATGCCGTCCATTTTCCCCGCCATCCACACCCACACTACCACAAATCCAGACTAGTTTATAATAATCGGTTTTACCTCTAACCTGCCCTAGTTAGACAAACATCATGTTCTCATCATCAGAAGATATTTAACTGTACTCAGTAGATCCAGGGCCATTGAGTAATGAATGACATCTTGTGGACAGCTGGAGTAATTCTGCTCTTCAACATTACTGCACCGGCTAGCTGTCTGCTTCAGAGTTGATTTTTAAAATCCTTTTATTGGTTTATGAATCTCGTAATTCTCTCTATCAGATTTGCTCTTGAACCCAGAACCCTCAGGTCTTCTGGTGCAGTGGCCTTTAAATGACCCCTAAAGTCTGAACTAAACACAATGCTGAGGCGTCCTCATATTACCGTGGTCCACTTCTATTGAAGAGCCTTCCTGAAGACCTGAAGGCAGCAGATAATGTTCAAAACTTTTACTTTTACTGGCTTTTACTTACACATAATACATTTATTTATTTGTCCCTTTCTATGTTTTAATGTGAAATTTTATTGTTATTTCTTTTATGTAATTATATTTATCTTGTTTTTTAACCTGCCTCTGGTTGATTGATTGATAGATTCAGGTCACATCAGAAATGCAATTGTTTTTGATATAACAGTAAGGTGGGCAGTTTATGAAAAACATTAATAATCTGGCCCCAGGAATCCAGATTCAAAGATGCCTGGTCCTGGTTCTGTACTGTGGAGTCCAGGATCCAGTTTCATAAGTTCATGTATTGTACACCAACACGTTCTACACGTACTTTATTTTATTTTTTAGTAGACCACCACGTTCTGCACGTACTGGTTTATGTTTTTACAGAGGAATCAGATAAAATTTGTCCTGTTTTTCCCGTTTTTTCCTGACATCCACACCCACACTAACACAAATCCAGACTAGTTCATAGGAATCACATTTTACCTCACCTGCCCCGCTTAGACAAACAATGGTCTCCTGTTCTCATCCTGATACATCAGAAGATATTTAACTCTTTCTCAGTAGATCCAGGGCTAATAAGTAATGACATCTAGTGGACAGCTGGCATAATACTGTTACTCAAAAAAAGAGTCTCTGCACTGAATAGCTTTCTGCTTCAGAGTTGATTTTAGGATCCTTTTATTGGTTTATAAATCTCTAAATTTTTAGAGTCCAACATGTTAATCAGATTTGCTTTTTTAACATTTGAACCCACCAGTTTTATGGAACTTTCTATCCTTAGGTTAGACGGGGTCCCGTGTGGGCCTTGAGATTCTCGGCAGTAGTAGTTGTTTGACTTGCTCGAGATTAGCAAGTCTCAGCCTGTCTCAACACTGAGGTGGCCAGGGTCGAAGGAACTGAACGTTGCCTTCCTAAACATACCAGATAGCTTGCCGTTGACGTTATATTAACATAAACAGACAACAGTGTCTCCAGCCTAGAATGTGCTGACGGTAACACTAACATGGGTAAATCTGTTCTCTTTGACTATAGCTGGGCGTGTAGTATTTGTGGTTTTATCTGTAGGGGTTTAAAGTCTGACCCAACTCAAGACTTATCTTTTTAGTCTGGATTTTACTTGAACTTTGAGATCTGTTACATTATTTTTCCTATTATTTATTTATTTAGTGAATCTATTTGTCTATTTATATATTTTAACATTTTTTTTTTTCATTTTGCTTTCGTATTGTACACTTTAATGTGCTTTTTTAATTATTGTTTGTTTTTTTTTAACCTGCCCCTGATTTATCGACTCAGGCGTTATGAGAAATGCAGTTTATGAAAATTATATATATATATATATTACCTTATCTGTTTCTTATATAAAAGTGATTCATCATTTAAACTGATCATCTCTCATCTCATCTAATCTGATCGGTGGCACAAAATCTCAAACCATGAATCTATGACGATCATTTAATCTATAAACCTGGTAAAATAACATGACAGCAGCCTGAGTAATTAGATTAAATTAAACTAAATTAAACAAATTGATCCTTAGTACACTATCTCTCCCAAATGTAAGTCTTTAAAGGCCTTTAAATGTAAATGTAAGTTTAGACCTTTCCACCTGACGATATAAAGAGCTGCAGCATCAGTACAATTAAAACCAAATTAAAAAGTCTGCTAAAGGACACTCAGCTCTGCAGCTATTGACATTGTGAGTCTATGTTATTGTGTGTAACTTTGTATTTTGCATTATGTGTTTTTTTGCTTTGTACTGTTTGTTATTGTGCTGTAATATGTTTTATTTGTGTCTGCCGAAGGGCCTGCAGATGAAAACTCTGGTGCAGCACATCAAATGTAATCGTTTATGTTTATGTTTAATACTGTACATGGTCCCATTAATTGAATTAAATTCAATGAATAAATAGATTAAATTAAACTAAATTAAACAAATTGATCCTTAGTAAACCATCTCTGCCAAATGTATTGTGTGTAACTTTGTATTTTGCCTTATGTGTTTTTTGCTTTGTACTGTTTGTTATTGTGCTGTAATATGTTTTAACTGTGTCTGCCGAAGGGCCTGCAGATAAAAACTCTGGTGCAGCACATCAAATGTAATCGTTTATTTTTATGTTCATGTTTAATACTGTACATGGTCCTATTAAATTAATTAAATGAAATATTGACGCTTAAATATAAAATATCAATTATAAATGTAGCCTGCAGTTTGAAAAAAGACAATAAATCATCAGACATTTAATATTAATCATATGTATAATGTTTCTCTGAACACAAAGTTACTCTGAACACAAACACGTGTTCCGCAAAGCGCGGCTGGCAGTGTTTTGACCCACGGCGGACTCCGTACTCCTCAGCGTTACTTTGCACAGTTGTTGTCGGGCTGCAGAGCTGCTGGTCTGTCTGAGACACAGTTTATCCGCCAACAAGTCGGTAACACACCAGAAAACAGACCCAGTGATTTAAACTGAGTGTGTGTTTGCGTCTGGACGTCACTGCGCTGTTAGCTCACCGTTAGCAGGCTAGGCTAATGTGCGGCGGCTAGCTGAGTTAGCCTGGAGGAGAAGAGACACAAAGACAAAGCTGCTGCTGTTTGTTTGTTTGTTTGTTTGTTTGTTTGTTTCCTGCTGTCTGAGACACACAGAGTGCCACCATGAACGTCGCTAAAAGTGGCTACCGAGTGTTTTCCGCTAACTCGTCCGTGGCTTGCACAGAGCTGGCCAAAAAGATCACAGAGTGAGTTTGACGCAAAGGCCAAAGTCGTGCGTGGACAACACCTGTCCACATTAGAGGACAGTTTATTAACTCAGCATGTGGCTCAGATGCTTATTGTGTGATTCATTAGCTCATGTTGGTGCTCTTCTCTCCTCAGGAGGCTTGGAGTCGAGCTGGGGAAGTCTGTGGTCTTCCAGGAGTCTAACAGAGGTAACACTGATTATTTCTGATAGACAAACATGCCACACATTCCTCTGCAGGTGAACTGTGCTGCACACTAAGGTGTGACACAGTGAGACACCCTGAAGCAGCAGCAGCTTTACATTATGTTCATATTTCTGTTGCTCTGGGATGTACGGAAGCCCTAAAAGGCCATACATGCATACATTTTATTCCACCTTAATTATCATAACGAGATAAAACGATAGTCTAGTGTATTAAATCATTGCAGGAAACATTATTTAGTGTAGCAATATCAACTGCGGTTAAGTACCTAAGCCCTAAAAGGCCATACATACATGCATACATTCTATTCCACCTGTTATCTCATGATAACGTGATAATTAATTTGAGATGTCGAGAAAACAAAACGATAGTCTGGTGTGTTAAATCAAGTGCGCCCGTATTACAGAAATTATGGCAAATGCATGTAGTCCATGATACGGAGCAAGCAAACCTATTACTCCACTGAGATTAAGTGTATCAACCTATTTAGAAATTATGGAGCAAAGGGATTTTACAGTATATTAATATGTTTGCTCGCTCCGTATCATGGACTACATGCATTTGCCATACATTCTGTAATACGGGTGCATTTAAAACACCAGACTATCGTTTTGTTTTCTCAAGATCTTGAATTAATTTTCTCGTTATCACAGGAAAACAGGGTGGAATAAAATGTATGTATGTATGGCCTTTTAGGACTTCCGCAGGGATGACTAATGAGAACACTCATTGTTGTTTCGATGATGCATTTGAGGCATATTTGGTGCATGTAGTTCAAAAGTGCACTGCGTCATACACAGAATGTGCTTAGTCGACTTTAATCCCATCAGATCACTTCACTGTGTTTTGGGGAATTATGAGATTTCAAGCTGAAATCAATCAAGTGTTGGACTCTTTCCTTCATAACAGAGACCAGAGTGGACGTGAAAGAATCAGTCCGTGGACAAACTATCTTCATCATCCAGACCATACCGAGGTGAGGGAAGAAATGCATGTCACTTGTCGTTGCATCAGGAATTTTTAGAAATCTCTAAAACTGACTTTTTATTCTGTTTTTTTTTTTACAAAAACAGAGATGTCAACACAGCCATCATGGAGCTGCTGGTTATGGCCTACGCGCTCAAGACCTCTTGTGCAAAGAACATCATCGGAGTCATCCCTTACTTTCCGTACAGCAAACAGTGCAAGATGAGGAAGAGGGGCTCCATAGTGAGCAAGCTGTTGGCGTCGATGTTAGCCAAAGCAGGTAAAGAGAACAAACCCTCACACGGAGAAATGAAACGAACTGTCATCGGCGTAAGTCCGTGCTACTCATCTGTGTTTTACCCCCGAAAGGATTGACACACATCATCACCATGGACCTGCATCAGAAGGAGATCCAGGGCTTCTTTAGCTTTCCAGTGGACAACTTGCGTGCATCCCCTTTCTTGATTCAGTACATCCAAGAAGAGGTATACATGTTTTTAACCCCGCCTATAACCCAAATCGATCAATCTCATTGAAACACTGACGTCTGTCTTCCTTCCTCCTGTCAGATTCCCGATTACAGAAACGCGATCATTGTGGCCAAGTCCCCAGCAGCAGCTAAGAGGTAACCAGCCTTTTTCAGTCATACCAGGTATTTTATCATATAGTTGCAGTATGTATATAGCTGCTCACCTTTTTCTATTTGTTTTATTTTTTCTCTCCAGGGCTCAGTCCTATGCAGAACGCCTGCGTTTGGGTCTGGCTGTGATTCACGGCGAGGCTCAGTGTTCGGAGTCGGACATGGCCGACGGAAGACACTCCCCTCCGTGTGTGCGTAACACCACCACCGGACACACAGGGCTGGAGCTCCCTTGTAAGAACACTCGTCTTTTGCAGAGCGCCGCTGATGTTTTGTTTTTTCTCAAGCTTTTCTTTGCAGATTCGTAGTCGCAGCGCTCCATAGATTTGACCTGTACAGAAAACATTGTTGTTTGTTTGTCACAGTCACATCACGGTCAAATTAAGCGAGAAAAGTTTTTTATAATTTCCGCTAGTTTAACGACTTCACTGCATTCATCATACAAATCCTGCCAGTAACCTAACACAGCTCTTATTTGTGCTAACCTATGTGGAGCCGGTGATCCTGCTGTTTCTCACTCATACATTTCATCGACCATACTCCCAAAGAAATTCATTTTTTTTGTGTGTGTGTTTACTGCATGTTTTTTTTTTTTTAAATCCACAGATTTTTGACACAACTCCTGCTCATACTGCATCTTCCGCCAGCTGCAAACACCTAACTTATAAGAAGTGACATGCTTAATAATCACAGTGTCATAGTCGCTGCCTGTTTCTGGGCACATACTTTGATTTTTTTAATATTTATTTTTTGGTGAGAAATACTAACTCTGGCATTAAGTTTTCACCATATTTGCAGTGTTAATTCCTGGTAAGGCCTTTATATATAATCATATAAAATCTGTGTCATTGGCAAATAACTCCTCAGTATTTGCGTGCAGTATTCACTTTATTATTTAGTACAAATATTTCTATCCTTACTTGTGTTTCTATTCTCACCCTCGACTTAAAAAATCCTCCTTTTGGAACAATAACTCACAAACTGCTTCAACCATGAGAAGAACTTTTTTTAAATCTGATTTGTTGATGTGATTTTTATTTATTTTTCATTTCTGGCAATCCCAGCGAGAGGATTTTTCAAGTCTTGGCATCATGTGTTTGTCATGTCAAATATTTGTGCATTTGTGTTAACGTGGTGTTTATTTGTCGCTAATAGCAGGCAAACAACAAGCTCCGTTCCCTGGCATAGAGCTCCCAAGTACGACCGTAAACATTAACTTACATCTGACTTCTTAAAATGATTCCTCCTTCAAATGGTTCCTCAAATCGTGCATGTGTAGTCAAAGGGGTATGTGTCGCATCTTGTGAAAATACAGTCTGGATTCAGGAGGGGCAGAGAGTAGCACATGCTCACACTTTATTGCTCGTGCACAATTTGCATCAACACTTTTATTTATTTATTTTGGCTCAGCGCTCCGTACTACACGCTGCTTGCCCGGCTTGTTAGACTTGAAACGAGCGGCTCTTGTGTTTACGCCTTTCTAAGATTCCAGACAGTTATTTCTACAAGACGGCCAAACCTCTCTTTGTTTTGTTGTGTTCTGATTTTATTTTGAAATCCATAAATCAAACCAGAACCATGCCAAACATTTTATTTCATTTTATTTTTTATTATTTATTTTGTACTTAAATATCTGGACTCATCTTGCCAATCAACACATGGTGCACCCATATCAAACCCGCTCTTAAAAACCTGATTAACATTTGGTCATAACTGCACGTGACGACAATAAAGCATGCTCCTGTAACCTCTAACATCTGATGATGAAACCTTATGAATGGTTGGTACGTTTTTGAAGCATTAAAACGGCTTTAGTTTGCTACTGCTCATTTATTTTATTAATATTTATTTACTACACTTTTATCTCTATCTTAGACGCTCCTGGATGCCAACCTGTTGATGAAATTCTCCTTTTTAGCTATTCAGATCTTTTCGATTCATGTCGATTAATGAGGTTTTTTATCCACAACATCTTCAATTCCAAGATATCTGACCAAACATTCCTCAGGTAGCTTGTTGCAGTATCTCAGCAAGCTGTCAAAAGATACTTTTTTGGAGAAGTGTGTGTACGGCTAACAACAACATGGCTTTTGCTGTTTGTTTGTTTTTTTTGGTTAATAGTGATAAAAGTCTCGAATGTGACACTGCCAGGTTTTCTGATGCTGTGGGACTCACGGTATTCAGCAAAGTGTTCTGCAAGGCATGCTCCTTCCTTTCTCTGCCGCTTTCTACTTTCTCCTTCACAATCGGCGGCTTGGCTGGCTGATTGTTTACCGGTTGATTGTTTTCCTTATCCCCTCTGGATGAATACATTTACATGCACAGCAATACTTCAAATGCAGCCGCGTCGTTTTTTACGTATCCCCAAAAAAAGTCACCTAAACATGCTATACTGAATCGAATTTTAATACTTTGAGTTATTTATGTGCCACAAGTTGGAGCACTTTCATCTTTCTATCGTGACACTTTAAACCTCTGGCAGATCCAAACGTTTGTCAGGAGTGCAGTGATTGGTGCTGCTCATACATCGGCTGTGATTGGCTCGCGGGACGCAATCTGATTATTGCGTGCACGTAAACGTAGTCGCTGGCAGCAGTGATGTTCGACTGAGGACTGACCTCCCCCTCCCTCCTAGAACATTGGCAAGTGTGTATGAAGAAATCCCTCATCAGTGCTTGTCAGCCACTGTTGTCCTGTGTGAAATCGGGTGCATATTGGTTCATATGCAGACGGCTGCCATATGCCTGCCACAGCCCGGGGGCCTGAGGTTGTGTGTCTCTGGGCGGTTATGTTACATTGCCTTCTGATTGGGTATCCTGGGCAGAAAAAAAGCCTGTCGTTTGAGTTTGCATGGCATGTGCTGTACAAAGTTTGGCATTTGAGTTAAATCTCCTCGGAGTAGGTGGGGTACAATGGGGGGAAACATTTTCTAACATTTTTCTTTGATTTGCCATTTTAAATTGAATACAGCGTGTTAATACTCTAACAGAACTCTAAATAATTGACATGTTTCAATAACGATCCCATAATTGGGGCTGCAGATTCCTTCAAATCGCAAAAAAAACAAACATTTTCTCAACCCATTTTACCCAATCTACTGAGATTTACTTTTGATTTAGAAGTGAAATGCAGAGCGCACAAACCCACCTCCCCGTGCTCTCGCAGGTAACCACTTCTGCTTTCCTTTGCAGTGATGATGGCCAAGGAGAAACCTCCCATTACTGTAGTCGGAGACGTGGGAGGGAGAATTGCCATCATTGTGGTAAGATGCTGTGAATTCACTGCTCTGTGGCCTACGTGCATGTTCCATCTTTTTATCATGACTCTCTTGCAGCTGCCACTTTTAAAAGCCTCCTGTCACATACGACTTACATTTTCACCCCTTAATGAGACGGGGAATGAATTACACCTTCGCTCTCTTGCGTATAAAAAGTTTAATTCATGAAATGTACTGATGCTCAATTCAGTGAACTCACTTTAAACAAAGCAAACTTTAGATACACATTCCATATTATTACTGCGTTATTTTGCCCATAACTCACGTTTGTGGCCACAGATTGTTGTTCGTATGTTCTGTTTATTCTCCCAAGCTACTCAGTGATGCTTTAGAGCAGCGGCCACAGATTGTGTCTTCCTTCTTCCTTTCAGGATGACATTATCGACGACGTGGGAGACTTTGTTGCAGCTGCCGAGATCCTGAAAGAGAGAGGAGCCTATAAAATTTACATCATGGCCACACACGGCTTACTGTCCGCCGACGCTCCGCGCCTCATAGAGGAATCTGCCATCGACGAGGTGAGGGCACCTGAAGCAAAAGTCATCTGTTAATATTCAACATGTATCACGTGACGCTGTTCCATTTAAAGGAAGGAGAAAAAAAAAAAAAGCTGAAGAACTTCGTTTGAATCCGGTATAAAACGACCTCGTAAACGTGGATTAGTTCTCATTTCTTTTGAACACAGAGTACAAGAAGATACTTCCTCCTGTCAGGAGGTTTTTCAGCTGAATTTCTATGGCATGAAATTGTAACTACAACAAAGAGAGGACCATTATTTCTAGCAGTTGCAGTTCTGTAAACTATTGGTTTCTGTTTTCAGTTCCTCCTGCCTGCCCAGGGTTCAGAAAACAGTAGTTTCAGTTTAGTTTGAATCGAGTATGATATGAAATATATGAAGATACAATCTGCGAAATCAGTTTGTTTCTCATATGAACTGCTCAGGGCCGGTGAGCATAATGTCCCAGACAACTTCTTGACCTCTGTGTCATAACTACGTAACTTAGAAAATCTAAAAAGTATTACGTATTATCCAGGTTCAAAATATTGTCATTTAACTTTGTCATAAAGTCACGCTCAGACGTTTATTACGCAGTTATTTCCGCAAATCAATCATAAAAGTGATCTACCTCGATTGTTCCACAAAATAAAAACTTCAAAAGACAGAGCTGTAAAAACTAAAAATACTTTGTAGAAGCTGTGTAGGGAAAAAAAAGAGAAACAAGATGTCAAGACAGGAATTATTCTTCTACCTTTTTCTCTATCAAATAAATACAAGCGTACGCCTTCTGAATTCAAGTTTCTCTCTTTTACTAAACTAAGTTTGTCTCAGTCGGCCTGACAAGAAACTGCACAGTCAAATTAAACAGCAGTTTGTTAAAATTGGAAACATTGGTCACATTAATTAAATAAATAAATAAGTCATTGTGATTTTTCGCCCCCTCAGGTGGTGGTAACCAACACAGTCCCCCATGAAGTACAGAAGCTACAGTGTCCCAAAATCAAGACCGTGGACGTCAGCATGATATTGGCCGAGGCCATCCGCCGCATCCACAACGGAGAGTCCATGGCCTACTTGTTCCGCAATATCACCGTGGACGACTAGAGCGTCAAAGAGAGTGAGAGCTGAGGTGGGTCTGACAGAGACTGAGGGCACCCTGTGCTGTAATAAACAAACAAACAACAACAACACAGTAATGTCATGTTCCATGTATTGTGTACGTCAGGATTACGTGTCCTAAATCATTTCAAGAAATTGAAAATTCCAAGAATTACCCAAAGTTATTTAAATTTTCATCGGACGTTGTAAAAAATGTATTTCTGGTGTTAGTTGGGAAATGAATCTTTATAATATGAACGATAAAAGCTGGCTTTGATTTTTTTCCAACTTGAACAAAAGATGCCTTGTTATTTAAAAGGTTATTTTGTCCCTTTGGCACTATCGTACCTCAAATCTAATGACTGACTGAACTCCAGCTGTAAAAAGAGAAGAGGAAAAAAAAGTCTCTTTGTGATCCACCAATATTTTCCAGATGCTCTTACGGCCCCTCGTCGATCACAGCTGCTCAGCCTTGTGATTTCTTTGCATTTAAATGGGGTACTGTCGTCTCTTGGAAGGTTTGGTGTTTAAAGTTTATGCAGAAATGTGTGGGTTGCCATTTTATATCTTGTGTGTGTATATATTAGGGGGTCAGTTTCACTCGACTGTAACAAAAGAGATTTTCCTACTCATCTAATATCTAGCTAGGAATGTGGCTTTGGTGGATGCCGTGCTTTTGAGAAACGCTGCTTCTGTTCCCTGCGATTTAATTTGATTTCATTTGCGGTGCACGCGGCAGCAATACGCTCAAAAAAATTCTCCTGAGACTCTAAATGTTTACAGCAAAGTCAGCTGAGTATTTATAAAAAAACAAAACTTCATTGTATTGCACCTGCAGCAGAGAGCGCACGGCTACATGAAGCAGGGAAACGTTTTATTTCTTATTTGGTGAACTGACCCTCTCGTATACTCGATCACTCCAGCAGACTGAACATGGAACATTGAGCTTATTTTAACACTCTGATCTTGTGTTTTAGCCAATTAACAACAAACACCGAACACGACTGACTTTTTGAGAGCAGAGCAAAGATTTTGTGTGGATTTCTTTAAAGCACTTGCAAGAAGTTGCCTTGGTTACATCACTGATAACTGCTGCTTGGTTTTTATTTATCAGCGGTGATGTGACAGACAGCCTGCTTATAATGCTACCGCGTTGGAAAACAATTATTGTCAGCGACACCAATCTCTCTCTTTCAGAGCGCGCGGGAGCCGAATTCTCGATCTGCTTTGAAAGTCGTCCCCGTTTGAATCGCGGACAGTGTGACTCGTGTGTTCAGCTCTTTACAGCAACCTGCGTTTGAAGTTTTGAAACTTACTTAAAGGGTTTACCAGCACTTGAATGTAACATAAGTTGAACTGATCCAGGCTTTACTTGCATTACGTTAAAATGACTCAATCAAAGGGCGGTTTGAGTTATTTGTGCACTTAAATAAAAAAGAAAAATAGCCAACAGTAATATAAAGTGTGTGCATTTTTTTGTGTGTGTGTAAATTGGGAAGAACATGCAAGAACGGCAGCGTCGTCTTGATGTTGCTTTGGGAAAAGTAGTGTATTTCTATGCTGGTTGAGCCTTTTGCTCAGGGAAGCCGATGCACAACGTTAAAAACATTCGTTTTTTTTTTATGCTTTATTCCTGTTTCACATGAATGTCTTCCATACAGCAGCACTGTACTCTTTCTTTTTTTATGTGTGTGTGTATTTCTCCTGATGTGCTCATGGATGGGTATTTGACAGCTAGGTGCACTCGCTGGTGTTGAGTCGACACAAAGTTCGGAGGTCGCCTGCATCGACTCCACCTGTGTGTTTCACGATGTCTTCTCTGTAGTCGCTGTTCCCCTGACTTGACTGTAATGTTTAGAAACGTACACTCCTCTGTCCAGCTCTACAGCATTTGTCTGTGTGTATGAAATAAAACAGTTGCCTCTTGCTGTGCCTTGTTTCTACCAAATAAGGAAATCATATTGTGCTTTTGGACTAACAGTTTACTTTTATTTCAGTGAAGCTCTTAAGCACTCTTTATGTGGGTATCTGAAGATGATTGATTGAAAAATTAATTAGCACGGAAAAAGCCAGCACGAACATTCAAATACTGTCGGCTTACCTTTTAAACTTTGATGCGCTACAGCAGGTCTTGTTTCAAAGCGTGGCCTGATGTAGTGACTGTCAGAGATCCTATACTTGTTCAAAACTTCTCAGGTATCTCTACAACACTGAGGAGCTATGACCAAGTCTAGGAGCGCAGACAAACAGAAATACTCCTCAGTTATGGTAGAAATTTAATCAGGCTTCAGTCAGTGCCTGAGATAAATCTGTTCACTGCATTGATTTACATTTTCTACAACCTGAACGGAAAGTTTAGTTCACACCTGAGCTTTTTTTTAAAAAAAAAGGATGTCTTGACTCTCCGTGTCCCGTCCATGTGCCGCAAAATAAAAAAGAGTTGATGTGCCGCTGTGGACCGGCTGAACACAGCTGTGAGTTTAAACAGGACTCTAAAGAGGAACCAGAGATCTCATAATCATAGGTCACTTCCTTGTCTGATTCTGGGAAAACAATGGTCCTTGTCTTTGAATGTTTTTTTGGAAAGAGGAAGCATACCTTTGTGTGTCACTGTGTGGACCTGTTCAACAGCCAGGAAAGTGTGTGAAGAGCTGAAAATGTCCAGAACAAACCAGCCAGTCCTCATCATGGCAGGAAAGTATGTGTTTTACTAAATGCTCATCTCTATGGATCTATATCATCCCACAACAACGTGTTTCACCAAAACACAGTAGGGTGTGCAGCATATATCTGAATGCATTTTCAGTAGCTAAAGTTGCATGTCCTATATTTGGACGTTATCTCATGAATCGGTCGGTCATTAAGACAGAGGTTGAATTCTCATGTTATCTCATTTTTTTGTTGATACCCTGACACAACCTGCTTCCTCATTTTGCCCGACAGAGAGAAAATGAGGTGTGTGATGACCACCAGAGGGCAATGCAACACAACAGCGAGATTATGGGATCGATTTTGTGTCTGCATGTGAGTCTGAGCAAAGCAATACGTCTGTAATTGACTTTATTTCACCAGGATAGTCTCTCAGTATTATTACAGCTTTATAGGTGTGTGTGCATGTTTTGTTTTTTGTGCAGGGTGCATGCATGAAAATATACACCAGTCACTTTAAAGGTCAGCCAGGGCGTGCAGAAGTTCTTGCTTTTCAGTCGGGCGCTGTTCTCTACAAAAACAACTCGGTGTGGAATTACAGTCATTTAATACACCAGATAAATATGTGCTACGAGACATTTAAAAAGTTCAGAAGAATACATTCAATGTTACATCCACTGCTAATACACCACAATATATTTAGAGGAGTTTACGACCCCTGTAAGCTATTTCACTT
Source organism: Collichthys lucidus (assembly GCA_004119915.2). NCBI lineage: Eukaryota > Metazoa > Chordata > Actinopteri > Sciaenidae > Collichthys > Collichthys lucidus. The sequence goes on from CM014100.1 coordinate 10,971,876, forward strand.
TCATTGTATTTCAGATTACCCTGACGTTTATATGCCTCTTCCTTCCTATACTTCCTTTTTTTTCTGTTCTGTCGCATCAAAAAGCTGCAAAAATGCAGATTAATGTGTGAGTGGATGAGACGAGCAGTGAGACTGAAAGCATGTGGGGAAAAAAACTTTATTTTTTTATTTATCTTAAAATAAGCACTAAGAACATCCAACATCACCTCTGCCTTTGTAGTGTTATCGTAAAAAAGAAAATAGCAGATTTTTTTGCATTATGTGAAACAGTCAGTTATCTAATAAGGCAAACTCACAGCTCACCAGCAAGTATGTAATGCAAAATAATGGTTTACATGGTAAATGCAGAGTGCATGATGAGATCTTACAAAGCAGACATCACAACATGTTTTTAAAATATATATACAGTTTCTAAGTTGGGTTCTCCTTCTGTTGTTCACTTTATTCACGAAGATGATCGTATGTAAACAGACTTTTATCACTTTTACGGTTATTGCACTTTTTTAACACTAGAAACACAAAAACAAAAAAATGAAACATCACACATACACCTGAATGAGAAATCGGGGCTCATGATACATAATGCTGTCACTATTTATTCCTTTTTTTTTTTTTACATTCACAGTAAGAAGTGTCTGCACGTGTTTTCTTGTTTTTTTTTTTTCCACTGTTCAAACTGTTGTTCTACCACATTCCATCAAGTCATTAAGGTGGCGCCTGTTTATTTTGTAACATATCTGTGTCTCCAATGCTATTGTGAAGCAATGCTGTCACGTCGGACGTACAGATATAACTGACTGACTCAGTGTTTCAGTCTAAACACACTGCATTGCTTCAACCCCACCCCACCAAAAAAGCCCTTTCAGTCACTTTCTGTCAGTCTCTTTTGGCCGTTTCCCTCCGAGCAGCTCCGCACCATTATGAGATGAGGCAACTGTTGGTCTTGTTCATCGGAGGTCGTTGGTTGCTTTTCTTGGGGAAGGTTTCCCGTCTCCGGCACAGCGCTGGACTGAGCCAACTTGGCAGGTTGGCCTGCTGGAGCAGCTCCCTGAAAGCCTCCAGCACGTTGACGTTGTCTTTGGCAGAGGACTCCAAGAAGCTGTTGTTCCAGTCCAGCTCCACCGTGGACAGCACGTCATCACTGGACACCCTCCGCTCATTGTGACGGTCTATCTTGTTGCCTATCACCACGATAGGCGTGTACTTGTCCTCTTTGACCTCCAGGATCTCCTCTCGCAGACTCTTGACCGCCTCAAGGGATTCGGGGTCGTCCACGGCGTAGACCAGGGCAAAGGCATCGCTGTTCTGGATAGAGAGCTTACGCATGGCAGGGAAGGAGTAGCTGCCGCTGGTGTCCATGATGTTGATGGTGACTTTCACACCCCTCACCTCGTACTCCTTCTTGTGGAGCTCCTCCACTGTGCGTCGGTGCTTGGGTTCAAAGGTGTCTTTGAGGAAGCGTTGGATGAGGGCTGTCTTCCCCACTCCAGCTGCTCCCAGAAACACCAGACGCACCTCCTTCTTCTCCTTCACTTCAAAAGACATGTTGAGTTCCTGCTGCTTCTTTTTCTCCAAAACACTGTATGAAAAGAAGATTTTCTTCTTCGCCTGCAGCTCCTTGTCTGCAAACTGGGCTTTGAGCTGGATGCGGTGGTGTCAGAAAGGATGGTGATAGCAGACGAATGTGGCCGTCAGGCTGCGCACTGTATTTATGTTCACACACAGTACCTGCCCTCGTCTGCTCCCGGCCAATCAGAGAGGGCAGTATCTCCCTCTCTCCCTCTCCCTCTCTCCCTCTCTCTCTTTCTCTCTCTGTGAACTCCCAGCAGCCAATCACATACACTCATGCAGAGTAAGAGAAAAGGCAGGTAGTTGATAAAACCGTCTGAGTTCAGGGTCCGTCTAGTAGCTGTTCAGATGATCTTCATATCATGGAAAGCTCCAGAGACTCTTTGGTGAGGTTGATTTGTCCAATCATAGGCGCTTTTGGGCTCAAATTTATGAAAATGAGTCGAACAGAACACTTTACCAAAGGTGTTGTAGAGCAATTTGGGTTTTTTTGCTTTGTTTATATGATAGAAATGCTCCGTCGTTTTGGTGGTCATCATTAAAATGTCATATATTTGGAGAAGTCCTCAGTGGACAGCCCAGACAAGAGCAACATGTCAATCATTTGCTGATGGTGTCCAATATAAAAGGTCATTTGAGCTCTGTGAGACTGTCTGTTGAATATGTGATGACACTTTGCACAGACTCACTAAAAACCTGTTTATTTGATAGATCTGTCATTTAATTTCATTTAATATTACATTATTTATTGTTACTTATGAGCATAAAACGTCTCACTGTCATTGTCTAGAAGCATAACATGCAGATGTTTTCATTTAAATGTTTTAACCTCTCTCTCTCTCTCTCTCTCTCTCTCTCTCTCTCTCTCTCTCTCTCTCTCTCTCTCTCTCTCTCTCTCTCTCTCTCTCTCTCTCTCTCTCTCTCTCTCTCTCTCTCATATATACAACATCACCGTCTCTGCAGTGCTTGCCGCGATTCAAATGTCAACTGTGTGGGAAGCTTGGCTTGGTCCGCATGCAATTCAGACAAAGTAGAAAAATAATATATTAGTTAGTTATCATCATCATCGTGCTCCGATCTCTCACATGCTCCTCTGTGTCCGCGCTTTGTCACTTGTTGCTATGATACCGCCGAATCCATTACCTGAGCTAAAAATGATTTATGAGTGGAAATGTACACCTTATTAGTGCTGTCATTCACTAAGTCCGACTGTTCTCACTGGAGACTGCTAATGGCCTGTAATGGGGGTATATTGGCTAATTAAGCAAATGAAAAGGCATTTGAACGCCTGAGTGTGTGATTTACACGACTGGACACGTGAATTTTATTGTTGCTATCACAAAAGTTGTTCTTCTAGCTTGGGTATGTTGTTTTGAAATTACTACACCTTTGACCCCCCCAATCCCCCACAACTCCCACATGGCCTGTCTCTCATGGTTTCCATCCGACCATATTACAAATGATTTCATTTCTGTGTGTGTACCTCTGTTTATTATTCCATTACGGCCGCGTGCAGACCTTGTTCTTTTGCCGTAATGCAATAGAGCCTGTTTCTTTTTGAAAATGAACGTCTGCTCGAATCACAGTTTACTCTGGATGTTACCGTTACGGTGCTGCGTGTCTCTCAGTGAGGAACCTCTGCTTCATTCCCTCTCTCCGGGGACAAAACGGTCTGTAACCAAAAGCTCAAAGGCCCCTAAGCAATTCAACTCCAGCTTTCGGCTTCTGTGCTTCATTAAACGCAGGAGCAAAGACAGCCAGTGTCTTTCATTTTTTTCTCATTTATTTTTTTTCTTCTTATCAGTGTAGCTTTCTCACAGATGCAGGACGCTCTACAAGAATAATGTCAAAATATTAAAAGGGCAAAAAATGTGAAATTTGAGGAAATATATGATGTGACTTGTTAAAAGAAAGTTGATTATAATGGTGCATTGTGTAAGATTTAGGGGCAGAAATATCTTTTTAGTGTATGAACACCTTGAACTGTGTCTTGGAGCAGGTCCAAGTTCTACAAAGTCGACCATTTTTAATTGCCCTGTTTGTACATTAGCCCTGAACACAGCTACCATTGTTTCTCCTACATACTTGGAACGGGAGGGTGAGGCACTTTAACACTGAATTTCACGTGAATCCAGCTCCCAGTGCCAAATGGCAAACGTTGGCATGCTGCCCCGCTGAACCATGATCACCCCTGATAAGCATCCTACAAAGAAACACTGCATCTAAGTACAGCGTCACCGAGCTACAAGTATGACTACAACTTCATTCATTTCATTTTTTTTTTTTTTGTGTGTGTTATTTGAAGAAAATGTGTATAATCATAGCCACCGTTCGTGTATCGCAGTATCGAGCCGGCGCTCTCTCAGAGGTATCAGTCGGTGATGACTAACTGTGGTAAAGGGAGGAACAAGCTGTTCTCAGACCTGGCCCTGTGTTGATCGAGTCTTATTTTTGTACGCCGCATTGAACATTCTGTAAAAAAATGCCAAGAAAATGCAAAGATCCGCCGTGTCTGATGACATTTACCTCCGTTACATAAGAGTGTTTGATCAGCCTATGCAGAGGCAATACTTCAGTAGCAAGCTCAGTTTATACTGCATGTATATTTTATGTGTGGCTTATTTCTATGTGTGTTTATTTAGCAGGGTGTGTGGGTTTGAGCCCGGCCCGTCGATCAAACAGTTATCGCAAGGACAATATTTAGTTCTGTCACCCTTTAATGCGCCTGTATTGCCGATATGCACTCAGGTGAAAAGGCCACAAGTCTATAATTGGAATTTCAAAGTTTGCACTGCACGCAGGGACTTAAAGGTGCTAAACAACACCTTTCCTAATAAGTGCTAATAAGGGAGTGTCCCACGAGGGTGAAAATTTGTCCCGTGGCATCGATAAACAGAGATGTACTATACGCTGTAGGCTGACCTAGAAAAAGTGCACCATGCTGTAAAGTCATTTGCTCTTTACAGCTGAGCTAAGTGGGCAATTTAAGGACTCTGCACTCCAGTGGAGGATATGATGAAGTCTGAACAGACACAGGATCTGCGCACTTTGTTTGCCCACTGAGTAAAGGCGAGGTCAGCAGACTAATAATCCCGTTAAATTGTTATGTGTATAACAGAATAGGTGAGTACGGTTTGTTCTTATTTGCACAAGAAGCGATAGAATTTCACTGGGTGATTTGTACACCACGTGTACCCAGACGGTTTCTTCCATGAACTTACAGGAGGGTTTCAGGCTATGTTGCCATGGCTTTGATGGACTGCCTCATTATTTTTGGGGGATGAATAGTTACAGTGACATTACCTGACATAGATGTAACACAGATGTCTGATTCTGCAGACCGCTCCATCATCCGGTCTGGCACAAGAAGCAGCGTGACACATAACATTATGGTCAGGACAAGAGAGCAATCTTAACAGGACATTTTTGGATGGATTCTTCCCCCGGTGGAAACTGTAGCTGTGTGAGTTATTTTAAAAATGAAAGATCTTACGACCACTGCTTTGTCAGTGATTGACAATGGTATATTTTAGCCAAGCATGGCTGTAAATTGAGTTTGCATCACTTTAGGATTTTGGCCATAGCTCCACATGTGACAGGAGAGAAGAAGTATCACGAAAAGGTGTATGCCCTGAAAATTAGTATAAATATATGCAGAATTATTCTCTTTATGTCCTAACTTGAACTCATATTTGTCTTCTAATTATTATCATTATTATCCCAGACTTTTCTTTTGTATGTCAGCAAGAAAGTACAGACCAGAACACTCACAAAAGCCGACTAAGACCGGCCTATCCTTTCTCTTAATCCTTTCAATCACAGGCTTTGTGACTTTCTAGAGAACAAGAGTGCACATGCAGGTCACTCACAGCGGTGTGTATTCAAACCTCCTCCATCAGGTTTTGGCTAAAGATAAGATATGATAGACTTTATTGTCCCAAAGGAAATTTGTCTTGGACACACACACACACATCACATAATGCATACGCAGACTGACATCAACCAACACCTGTTCATCATTGCTGAAGCCCCCTCATCAACATAGAATCATATTTAAATGAACATGCATGTGTACAGCTGAGAAAGCAGTGTTCAGGCTAATATAAAAGAGGATGAAAGAACTCTGATTAGGAGCACTGGTACTCGGAGTGGAAGACACGTGAGGACAGAAATAATCTTCTGGGACCGTGTGGAGTGTAGGATGCTGTCTGATTCCCATCATTGTCACGGCTCTTTGTGTTAACTGGGTAGTCTGGGCAGAAACTAAGCTGAGATGCCGTACCACAGGATACTACAGCATGGTAGATGGAGCAGTTGATGACAAAGACCCTCAATCGATGAAGGAAGTGTAGCCTGCACTTCCCATTGCTCCAAAACTACCAACCTGGTATCTCACTAATGCATGTTATACACACACCAGTCCAACATCTCAGGCCTAGGCGAGGCAAAAGTGTACAAACTCTCAAAATAAAGCTTACTGAAGAACATCAGTCATAGTTTGTTTAGGATTAGGCACCAAAACTACTTGGAAAATATCATAGTTTGGGTTAAAATATGCAGGATCACACTGATTCAGCACCATGGACAACTTGGGTTTCAGAATAATGGGTCACCAATGGTTTTGGGGTTGTAAACCATCTCCTTTGTCTTCTTGACTTTGGGGAAAGTGTTTGTCATACCACCGGACAAAGTTCTAAATCTTTGTGTTTGGCTCTATCTGATGTGTCGGACATGATATCCGGGATGGCTGCATCATTAGTAAAAATGTACAGCGTTATTGTTAGCAGTGCTGAATGTGCACGGGGGGGACAGAAGTGGTGAACTGATGCAACCCTGGGGAGCTGATAGTCAAAGCTTCACACACGCTGACCCTGACACCGGACTGGGTTGACATTCATCAGCTGCAGTGTTTCCGGAGAACGGGTCGAGGTTGAAGGCTGAAATGAAATCTCAAGGATTTTCGAGGTCTTTAGTTAGTAGGTGGACTCTCTAGTGATTTCCACCCTTAGTTTGCTCGACAGGAGCTTCTCCCTACACTTCATCACAAGTCTAAAACACGATTGTCATGTGGACAGGGTTTCTTAGGGACAGGTGTGATGATTACTTTTTTTTTCCTCCAATGAAAAGGTCCCCTAACACTGTCCTTTGGCTCTGGAACATCATGTCCTGGATAATGATAGGTGTGGTGGCGGCGGCGGGGGCAGGGACAACAGCAGTTGGCCAGTGGTGGCTGGTCTCATTACACTTCGATGCAGGAGAAGGTGTTCTTTTTGTTTGAGGAAGCATTAGTTGTTATGAGTTAAAAGGCTCTACCTGTCCTCTACAGATTATACTAAATGGAGTTATTTTTTTTAACCATATATCTTCATGTTCTAAGAATTCAGTCAGGAACAATCAACACAGCCTGCTCCTGCATTTTATCTTTTTTATCTTTTTCTAGGTCAACACGAATGTGACAAAACACTGTGAGCTTCTTTTCTGTGTCAAGGCTCATGATGATTGAGGAGCAGTCTTTGTAAAGGTCTGCAGTGCTGACTGGCTATTAGAGAAGCCCCCCCAGAGGCACATAAAACACACACAGATCCAGAACATCCCATGGTGATGCTAAAAACATTTTGGACCAGGTGTACGAGGACTTATGAAACCTGGAAGGAGGGGGTTGAGTGAAACGGTAATTAGGTGTGATGTACAATATAATCTTTCATCGGTGTTTCAGAGAACAACGCATCATGGATACCTGCATTTGGTATTTTGAGCCCCTTTCTCTCAATAATACTACATTTGGAGCTGAATGTCAGGTTCTTGCTATAGCAAAAGTGTCACATTGCTTATTATGGGGTGCCGTTTATAAAGCGTAAAATTTATATATATATTTAACATTTAGCTTCAACATTTAGATGTATATTTATATTTAACATTTAGCTTCAACATTTAGATGTATATTTATATTTAACATTTAGCTTCAACATTTATATTTATATTTATATTTAACATTTAGCTTCAACATTTAGATTTAGATTTAAAATTTATATTTAGGTTTATATTTAACATTTATATTTAACATTTAGATTTAACATTTAGATTTAAATATTTAAAATATCTCTAAGTTCACAAATATTGTTCTAAATGTGCAAAAAAGTGACTCAAAAATTCAAACCAGTTTTGATGTCCAAACATCGTTTTTAGCTAAATGTGACAAAATGTTGCTGTTATTTTCAGAGCGAGACGCTTTACAAACGGCACCCCATAGCTTATGACCTCTTTTTTAACAGTTGCCCTGATGTCTTTATCAAATGTTTATTGAATCATTAAGAAAACTAGTGCTATATAGTTCGGTTATCAGTTATAAACCATAACTTCATCAGCATATATGTTTTTAACTTATCTATAAATGAGTTGCATAGTAAATGTATTCAGTTTGGTACACTTTTTTTTTATATAAGGTATATCAAAAAAGGACATTTTCCCAAGAAATACATGAACCTGAACCTTTCTCTTGCTCTGATTTCAGTCAGTCATTTCTTTTTGTAAAGCCCAAAAGCACATCATGATGACTGTCACGCGGTGAGGTCAAGTTGGGTTTTTGTCCTGTCTCGTCATTTTCTGTTTTATTTTGATATTTACCTGTCCTCTCGTTTCAGGTCACTTGCCCTTCCTCATGTGTCAGTGATCTGATTGTTTCCACCTGTTCCCCATTACCCTGTGTATATATTGTCTGCGTCTCCCTTTGTCTTCTGCCAGAGTGTTTCCTTCCTTTCGTTCACCCCAGCCAGTCGTTCCCACAGTCCTCGATCTTTCTTGCTTCCCCACGTAACGTGTGTTTGTTGTTTTTGCCTCCACGTGAGTGATTTTTGTTGTCAGTTTCGTAGTTTATGGTTGTTATTTTTTGTTCAGCCTTTTAGCGGTTTTGGCTTTTGTCCTCCCTTGTGGACTGATTTTCTGTTACCTGTTCCTCTTTGCTCTTTATGTTATTTTTCCCTCTTCGGAGTAGTTTTGCTTTGTAGAGTTAATTCTTGAATAGTATCTTTATTTTGTCTCTATGATCATTTTCATAGTCATTTTTTTGAGTCTCTCACTGTTGGAGTATTTCTAATAAAGGTCCACCCAGCCTTTGAGTCCGGGCCTGACGATGAGTATGCCGTCTCTATAGAGAAGCACGTCACAGGTGCACTAGACCTCAGTGAGCTGGAAGGGATGCCTGCAGTCTGCGCCATGCTGCCGTCATTCATGAATTTAGAGCCCTGTGAGAGCTTCCTTCAAATTCTCAAAGACGACTGGAGACGTTATTGCTCCGCTGTGCTCGTTGCTGCTGCCTGAGTCTGTTTTCGGTCGTTGTCCAGAGATTTTTAATTTGAGCAGTGTTTTGTTGAAGCTTGATAATTAACTGCTAATACTGTATAACTGTATTTCTCCAGATTGCAGTTTTATTCTCAGGATATTGTATCACAGTTGCTCCTTGAACCAGTTTTACATTTCACTTGGTTCTACAACAGTTTCCACACATAGACATACACAGAAACGTTGCTCACCAGTATTGCCGGTCTGGTATGCAGTATGTGCTCACTACAGTCGTGGGTTTTGTCGGCTGAAACGAGAGCTGCCGCCAGCAGATTTTGCCGTATTATAGCTGGTGTAATCTAATGAAGGGAAGATATGCCAGCGAACAGAGCTGAAAGTTCAATGTCCGACCCTATTATGAACAGCATGTGTGTTTTTAATTGAAAGGAAGCTGAAAGGATTCGAGGATGAAGACAAATCAATGAGTAAGTCTGGCCAGAGTTTCTGGAAAGTCAAAACTAAATAAAAAAAACAGGACAAACTCAGAGATATACTGTAAAGCTGATGTACTATTATCTTGGCTCCCTTACAGTGAATGCTCCAGTCCTGGAGTCAGTATTTTACCCTTTGCCATAACAAACCGACATAATGTTTATGATCTATAATTAGAATTATAATTTGATTTACATTCTGAAGCATAAATGCGTGATGAGGGAGCACTAAGTAAATCTCTCCCTGCCCTTCAATTACCATCGCCAGGGAAACGATGTCTATTTTAATTATTATTTTGAATTAAGTTTAACAGAACTATCGCACTGAAATTAAATTATGTCCCGAAGTTTGCTAAAGAAAATTAACATTTGCTCCTATAAAATAAGCCTGTTGCATCCGCGCAGTCTTTTAACCTTTCTCTTCAGCACTGCTCGGAGGGAGATCAACTCTGACCTGCACCTCAGGCCCTCGCTTATCAGGCTCTCACGAACGTTTCACATCCACTGACATGAAATAAGAGTAAAATACATAAATCGAGGAATGAATTTGAATTTTTCTCCATGGATGATTTATTCTATGATTATGTTTGTGCTTGTCATATACGGAGAGTCTCGAAACGTTTGATAGAAAGAAGGGAAAGAACAAATGCTGCTTTTTATTCACATGATTAATGTGAGCTCATATAGGACTCGATATACTGAACCACATAATACCATTGGGTCTACATCGCCGCCTCTCAGGACATAAAATCCAAGGAGGGCTAAAGTTTAATTCATGTGTTATTCTGTCATGAATGAGGAAGTCTGCACTTAACAGACGATCTGATCTACAAAGATCCACCTGACCTTTAGCTCTGCCAGGAAAATATAATAATAAGGGAAGTTAATTTCCTGGGTTCCTGCGTTGGTACTGTATGTAGCTCACCCTTTAAAACAGACTGTAATGACCAGTGTGTTGCATCGCCGTGTGACACTAATGCTCGAGAATGTTAGAAGCTGTCTTGTGTAACAAGGCCAAGGCGAGCTAACCTCGGAGACAGTTCAAATTCAGATTGTCGAATGCACACAGTGACCGAGTGCACTGAGGAAATAAGTATTTAAAATGGCAGAATTGCATATTCTGTTTTTTTTTTTTTTTTTTTTTGCTGATCTCGGTTTAAACATGAAACAGGCAGGAGTGCTGGCACAGGACGATCACGCTGCAAGGTCACTCAATCACCACAAACATTTTTTTGTACAAATCTACAGCTTGACAGTCCAAGGAGACACGTTTTATTACCTTGGTTACCTCCGATCATTCCCATGGAGACTATAGATGCTACTTTTGCAATGCAGCTCGTTAAGACGGATGGACAAAAGTGTTGTCAATGACCAACTCACTCTTACAACTTATGTAACATGCTATCTTAGGAGAACCTTCAAGCACATTGTGCCCTGTGCAAAGTAAACACCCTCTCATCAGTTGTGTTGAAGGTCTTGAGTTTGTGTCGTCCTTCTCAAGAGCTGTAGATAACTTCAAGCATTTAACAACCTCAGGGACATTTCCATCAGCATGGCTGAAATGCGGGGGAAAAAAAAAGCTCTACTAATACTGACATCTTTTTTCCGTCTCATTATTTTTCCTATGGCATGATATTTTTAATTGAGCCTACATACATCAGAGACCAGTACTATAAATACTCCTGCACGCTTCATTTGTAAGATTAATGGCCTGTGGTTTCTCAATCTCAAGACGGCAAAGCTTGTTTGATCAAGATAATGAAATAATGAAAGCTCCATTGCGTAACTCTCGTACCATAAAATAACAGATTTAAAATCGTCCTGATGATATACCAACGTGTAATCAGGTGAACGTGGACTCTATCAACCAAGTGTTTCACTGAGTTTGGTAAAACTGGATCATATTTTATGGAGAAAATGTTTTTTTGGCTTTCCCTTTGATATCAACTCTCAGTGAAGCAGCAGCAGCCAGGCTAGGCTTTTGGATAAACTAAAGCTAAATTTGGCAGTGGGTAGCATACGTGAGGTGGCAACACCAGACGGCGCAGACAACAGCATTGTCTTGAAATAAAATGAAACATATCAATAGAAACATACTTGAAAATGACACAGCGATGCACCCCACTGTTTGTACACAGAGCCGATGGTGCAGAATGAACTATGACATGTTCCTCGATCATCATCAGTCAGTGAGTTCAACTATGCTGCCTGATTTGTGAAGGTCCTAACGTTAGCGGGCGACCAGCTACTGCAAACACACACTGATGCGCACACACACACACACACACACACACACACACACACACACACACACACACACACACACACACACACACACACACACACACACAGACTGCACTCTGTCTCCTAAGGCGGAAGTGTGAAAACTCTTAAGTGTCATGAAGCTCATTGAGGAGATGTAGTGGTTGGTTTCTGTGTTTGGGTTCCGAGGCACCTGACCCGAGGCTTTGTTTGACTGTGTAATGCAGCGAGATAATGGATAGTAATGTGACCAGGCATGTCTACCAGTGTGATGACTGGAGATTACAGTGGACCACCTAGAACACCTGGTTTTTATCCTACAGTGTGAGTCAGAGTGAAGCAGCGGTTTAGTTTTTATATGTAGAAATATTTTAAATAAAAGGTACGACAAATGATGATGTTTAAATTTAAGACAAATCCGTCTGAGCTGTCACCTTTCTGTTTTGATATCTTAATTGTTGTTAATTCTTGCTGCTCTGCAACTGACAGTAGCTCAGTGTGGGAGGCATATTAAACTGTCTGTAAGATCACTTCTATTTGGAAACACCCATTCATCTGGCGTATGCTTTATACGACCATGGTTGACATCTCAGTGTTGCAAAAAGAAAACAAACTGTTGCTAAAACAAATGAAAGGTCTGATGTGTATTATACTCATCACAACAAACAGACGGAGACGCGATGCAAGGTCTTTAATAAAGATTAAAATTGCTTCAACACACAAATAATTGTTTATTGGTTGTCACCTTGGCAACAGCTACACACCGTGTGTGTGTGTGTGTGTGTGTGTGTGCGTGTGTGTGTGTGTGTGTGCGTGTGTGTGTGTGTGTGTGTGTGTGTGTGTGTGTATAATAAAATATGTTAAAAGTTAATAAAAAACTAAACGAATGAAAGTTAAAAAAACATACTTAAACTCAATATTTTGAACATTTCCATCATATTTACGTTTTAGTACATACTTAATAATTCTTTTTTTTAATGCAACTCTCCAGTCTCTGTATTTAAAAGTACTAGAAGGATGTAGAACTTTAAAACGAATGAAATCTTTTCGAGCTCATGGTAATAACAGTGTTGCCCAAGCAAGCCAATTAAATTGACAGATTATTCTTTATTGTTCCCGTATCATCTTCGCAAGAATCAACAAACAATATTTATAAAAAAATCCTTCTAATCCTGTTTAATACAGCTCTTTATTAGATATTGCCTTCTATATTAAATTTGCCGGCGTTGCCACGTCTTGCACGAAGCTGCAGATCTTGTGTGTGAATGTAGCGAATGTAGTTGGATTTACTGTACATTTTGAAGGTGTTCAATATCCACAGATGGAAGAAGAATACCAGGGAGGAGTGAAAGGGAAGGGTCTGAACATCCGCAGTTACATAAAATAATTGGAAGGTTATATAACTGTTCAAGGTTTGAAGTTAGATTTTTTTATTTTATTTGATGGCGCTCCCAGAGCTTGACGTTTGCTGTCAATTATCAACATTTACTGATTGCAGGTTACATTTCATCTTCCCACTTACATGTCTGAATTGTCACCGTGTCGTCGGGTTTATTTCAGGTACCAGCTGAAGTGACATGACAGGTTTCCTCAGCTGAATGGGGGTTAAAGAAGCAGACGCGTTAAAGCATAAACACGATTTGATTAAAAAGTTTCGCCTTGTCAATGAATCACAGGCCTTTCTCACAAAGTGAAGCGAAGTATAAGAGGTGATATGAACATTTCGTATCCGCACTTCATAAATGCTGTTTCATAACTTCAGATATCTCAAATTACATTATATACCTCAAATTAGGAAACGTTACGCCAAGGACATTTTAGTATTTAACTTAAAGGTGCAGTGTGTAGGATTTAGTGACATCTAGTGGAGAGTTGCAGATTGCAAACAACTGAAGACCGCTCGCCTCAACCTCCCATTCCAACCTTAATATTGACTTATAGTATTAGTTATGCTTATCATATTTTATTTCTGGCAGTAGATTCACTAAATTTTTACACACTGGACCTTTTAAATACTCATTAGACTATAAACTGTATGGATACTACTTACACTGAAACTCATGCAGTACCAGTCAAAAGTTTGGACACACCTACTTAACATATGGAATTTTGTGGTAAACAAAAATTTTTTAAATATTTTTTCAAAGTCACCTTTTGCTTCGATGGCAGCTTTCTCTCAATCAGCTGCATGATTAGAGCTTAGCTAGTTATTTATAAGATAGACAGTTAGTACATTTGCTGTTTGCAGCATTCAGTGATTAAATTTTATGAGTGGCACTTTATGTGTCGAGAGTAGCAATAGCTGTCACTGTTCTTCTGTAAAGCGCGGTACAGAGTCTCATGTCTATCTTCATGTTATGCCGCACAGGTTAATTGGTGTCTTTGTTAGTGTTTGGTTGTCAGGAGAGAGTGATGTTTGTGTGTGACGAAGTTTCTGCCTCTTAAGAAGATTTAACTTTCCTAGAACATGCGCAGAGCCTATATATACTGCGAGAGAGCTAATGGAGGGATGGGTAAGAGCTCCAGTGAAAGACCTACTAGAGAGTCCACGTGAGGTAATAAGTGTAAGGAGCAGGTGTGAACTCAGGTCTGGGTTCATCCAGTCCTGTGACCGTCATCATGTCATCAAATGTTGCCACTTGTTGTACGTGCACGTGCCCCTGAGCTGCCTGTATGAGTCTAAACTTGAAAGAATGTGTGATTACCAGGGGGACGTGGGAAGTAGTATGTTGATTGTTAATAATTTACCACCTTTGTTGTGGCTCAGAAATTTTATTCACACAGACGTTTGATCTAATCTTGAACTAGAGAATCTGTAGTTCAATTTAATACCTGATAATTATCTGATCCACTTAAGTTACACACGATATGAGAATTTTAGTTATAGTCACCACTTTTCTCTGTCTTTTTAACGGTAAAGGTGCCGGTAAAGGACACATTATTGTTCACCAAATAATGGTCAAAGACATGGAGCTGAATGACGCCTGGGAGTTTAAATAATCCACCTGTAAATGAAATAAATATGTATGCATAATTTAAAGACTTAATATAATTTGGTAAGTTAAATAGAAAAATTAGTCTCAGTACTGTTGTCATTAGCTATACAAACCAAAACTGTTTTTTGTACCAGGCTGTAGACATTTGCATTTCTGCTGTGAAGTTACAGAGATTGACTCGTTCTGCAGCCAGCCTCAAGTGGTCGGTTAAGGAACTGCATGTTTTTTTTAGCACTTCTGCTTTGGCTTCATTTCACAGCCACCTGTGACCGAGTCATTGCTTGGTCTTCACACAATGTGGTTGGCAAAGCAGCTGGGACACACCTGGTGAGATATTGACTCTACTGTGTGCACTCTGTCTTATTTTTTTTAATCAGCCACATGATTCTAAGTCATATTTATTGTGTCAGTCAAGCTCTGCACGGGTGTCCACAATGAATTGTCACTCAAGATAACGTGCACCTACCCATCAGTATAGACAGGTGTTTATGTACGTGTGCGTGCAAAGTTTGAATTGTTTATCTTCGCACTTAAAAATATCACATAGATGACATAATGTCTACTTTAAAGTTCAGGTGTTATGAAATAAAAAAAGACATGTTATAGCAAAGGCAAGAAGGAAAACAGCAAATTAAAACGAGGCCAACACACCTTCAGCAGCGGCAGCTTCAGTTCACCATGGCAACAGTGTTTTATCGAGATGGGTGAACATCTCCTCGGTGCTGTTTTTGCAGACCCAAAGGTGGAGGTACAGTAAAGCCTGGAAACATCCCGAGGGTTTATAATGTTGCACGGTCCGTGGAAAGGGAAAGAAAAACTTTTTCTGAAAGATAATTTATGACCTCTTATGTTTCACCAACAGTCAGTTTTGTATAATGGTGCTTTGTAAACACACACACCTACACATGGCTTCTGTAATTTACAGAATATTTCATTGTCTCTGACAAATCAGGAGATGAATCACCAGACAAGAGCATTCTCCACTTGAAACAGTTATTTGCATATAAATATCACTGATTAGACTTTTTTTTTTTTTAAATAACAGTGGGTGTCTATTATCTGTTTGTGCATTCGGCCTCTGTAATCAAAACAAAACTTTCTGCTTCCTACAGCATATGAATATTAATCCTGCTAATGAAAGTAACTGTTTTTTTTGTATTCCATATTAGTGTGTCATTTCGCAGTGAAGCCTAAACTCGCTTAACCAAACAAACTTGTCACTGACACGTGGTCTCACATGAGCAAACTCATCCCGTGAGCTCCGTCCAATAGTAACACAATCTACCGTCTAAATTTAAGGTGGGTAATGATGCTCCTAAACTAATATATGTGCATTGCTGATATGGTATGGATCTGCCATTGACATGTATGCCTATATATGATATATATGTTATTGAATTTGTTTTCTAATTGTGAGGGTGCTGGCTCAAGCACGCTGTGATCCATGACAAACACCATCCGTCTACACACATACGCACGCTGCACACTGCACTTAGATTGGTATTTATTGAAAATATCTGCTGCTTTTTCTGTCTATTGATCCCCCAATGAGATTTAATCAATTTGGTTATTGCTCTAGTAGAGCAAAACAATCCAGTCTGCGTGTTCTGTCCCTAGTAACAGATGTGTGATCTGCTCTCCGCAGGGTCTCCTCAGGTCACGTTATCTCGTGTCTTTACTGCCTCTGCTGCTCCGGTATCTTGGTTTACCGAGGCAAAGGTCCTGACAATAGCGTCTTTTGTCTTCCTGACACTGTGGAGCAGCAGTCAGTTAGAAAAGCATGTCTTATATACTTACATCTAAACATATAATTCAATGCACTTGCCTCTAAAAGCAATGTGAGAGCATAATCGTGCAACATAATGCCTGCACATGCCCTTTCTTGCAGGGCTTACTGACAGGTCTTGAAAAGTACAATAGGATTTGTGCAAAGTGCAACATTTTTGTACTTTTGAGACGCACTGAAGCAACGCTTATTGAATTTCACCTGCAAGGCTGCGTATCAGACTACATATGCAGTATAATGCAGCGAGGAGTTCACACGAGCCCAAACCTGCACAGCTAAAGAAACTTTTATACAGACACATTGTCTCACATGAGCAAACACATCCCGTGAGGACATCAGGTGTTTACCCATTCACAGGAGAACAAACTTAGCTTTGAGTCACACAACGTACAAACCCTAGAAAGAGGCTGCACGACTCGAACGAGGAACAAAAGAAAAAATGTTCACCGTCGGGCACTTTCGTTGTGGGAGGGGTTAAGATGACATTCACTCACAAATGCCACCTGCTTGGAATGTATCACATTTCACACTTTTACTTCACAAAGAGCATAGAAAAACATTCGTCAACAACATTTTATGCGGACAAGATTTGGATCATCGTTGGTATATTTCAGATTACCGTCCACTAAAGTCACATGAGCTACATGTGAATAAAAAACTGTCTTAAAACATCTTTTCTCATACAGGTTAAAAGGAAAAAAAGATTTCTTGTTGCATCATATTTTGACCTTCGGGTACTGTAAGCCGTGCACATGACTCATGTCTGCATTAAGGACCTTTTTTTTGTGCTAGTGGGCAAATGTTTTCTTCTTTACTGTAGTCCTTTGTTGCTTTTGCAATACATTTACAATATACAAGATGTGTCTGAAAGCAGAAAATCAGTTTGTGTTATTCTTGCATGGGAAGACTGCCTCCCTCTGGCAGCTAAAAGTAAAGGTTTAAAAAAAGTTATTTCCCGGTTTGGTAAATTACTAGTTAAACATGATTGAAAATGAAATTTTAAAACAGAAATGCTCTGTCTGCAAAGCTTATTTTCAGGAAACCTGTACACTGTCATTAGTGAGCTTCTGTAGAAAAGATGTAAATGATATGATGAATGTTGTGCTGCCATCAGGTGTGAAGTGTGTTTTCAAACATCTTTGTGCCAAAATACATTTTCATTTTTTTTTTTTTAACTAAAATAATTGGCTGACTTTCTCCTTTCCAGTGAAGTATTTAAGAATCAGTGAAATATTTGATTTTGGGAGCGAGAAAACCTTTCCAGAGAGGACAGATGCAGAATATGTTGAAAACAAAACTTACCCAAATATGGGTAAACACCTGAATTTGTTTGGTTTCCTTTATATTATAAATTTCACCATCATGATTTCCACCATGATCCAGATACACTGCAGTCTGTCCGCGCTTCCTGATAACTGCCGCGTCATGCCTAGAAAGACATGTGTGTCATGACTAAGCAGATACTTCCCGTCCGAAGGTATCCACAGCGAGCATCTATACGACTGGTTCAGCTTTCTTTCCTGCACACCTATTGTGCTCGAGACATTGTACCGTCCATACTGGTCCTGTTCTTTTCGTGTGGTGGTGGAGGCCGTTAGGTTTACATCTCCCTGAAACCAGTGGATG
This sequence comes from Collichthys lucidus, assembly GCA_004119915.2. Taxonomy (NCBI): domain Eukaryota; kingdom Metazoa; phylum Chordata; class Actinopteri; family Sciaenidae; genus Collichthys; species Collichthys lucidus. The sequence continues at coordinate 10,989,884 of CM014100.1, forward strand.
ATGCCAACGGGGTAAACTCCATCAAACCAGCACGTAACATCAGACTGGTTGGTGGACGAGTTAGAACTTCCAAGGCATTCTGTAGAGATTCAAGACTTTTAGAAAGATTAGAGAAAACAACAAAGCATATTAAAAATATTGAAGGTGAACTAACCTTTTACTGCGACGCGAGTTTTGGCAGCATCCACCCCCTTTATGGAGCGTAGTTTGCAGGTGTAGTTCCCCTGATTGACGGGCATCACGTTGATGAGAGTCAGATTCAGTCTGTGGCGGGGAGACTCATCTGTGCTTTCACACTGAACCTCAGGGTTAGTTTGGCTGTCTTCACATTTACATGTTTTATTTTCACCACAGGCAAAAGATAACGAGACAATATCCGATTTCTTGATGGTGGCCTCACATGTCAGTGTCACATTTTCTCCACACCGTGCCACTTTCAGAGGAGCGGCCTTCAGCTCCATGCCTTCACAGACTGAATCATCAGAGAGAGGGATCACAAGAACACAGTCTGATGAATGAAACTGAAACTGTATGAGTAGTTAAAGTTAAAGTTAAAGTAATAGTTAGACTTTTTGTTTACTTATTGCTAGTGCTGGAAGTTAGATATGTAGGATATGTGGCTTCAGCCAGCAGGAAATGAGCTTAGCTTAGCACAAAAACTAAAAACACGGAGCTCGGATCTGTCCGGATTCAACAAAATTCACCTTCCGGCACCTCTGAACTCACAACTTCAGGTGAGGTCATATAACTCTCAGCAAAATTTGGTTATAGAAAGGCGATTTAACCAAAAATACAAGATAATCTGACTGCCTAATCATAATATCTTTTATTTCTGACATATTCTGTGAATAGAGCCCCGTAAATCTGACACACCGGACCTTTAAGAGTTACAACTTGTATTTTTTCTTAAAAAGTGTAGCGTTCTCATGCATGCTAAACATATTTTGCCTTTTAGATGAGTTAATAAAAAATGTTCTGATACACATGCACAAAAACGAAACCTCACCGACAGCGCTGACTGCCAAAGCGAAGCAGATGATGGAAACATGCCGTGTCTTCAGACCAGCGCAGAAACTCATCACTTTGATCTGTATTAAAAAATCAATATGTATCTCATTACCAGAACCAGATAAAAGCCAAACAAAGAGAGATACCACACGAAGAAGCTTGTCTGTACTCACCATGGTGCTCCAGCATGCAGTGTTTGCTTGAATGTCCTGTGCTGTGAATCATCCTGAGCGGTCTAACAGAAAGTCCCGATCAGGTTTGGTGTCGGGTTCTAACATGAGCAGACATGCTGTGGAATGAAACACTGCGGAGCAGCATGAGGGAGAGCGTGACGGGAAAAGAAAAGGACTAATCGTTTTATTATAACCTAAGCATAATCAATCGATCTTTTTCAGGCTTCACTTCAGATATTCAGTCATATTTGATGACAATTTTTTTTCATTCACATTTGTCCCTGAAGTTTCTGCTTGTATAATGACTTGAATTAGAGATTGCAGATTTTGGCTTTTGGACTACAGTATTGGAAATGTTTCTTTTGGACAACCCAGTTCTAAAAAAACGCATTTCTTTTGAGCCTTTAGAAATATTTACTCTGCAATTATACATGACATCAAATGGCAGCATTTAAGTAGCTTGTGCTGTATGGAAGACAAAGAAAAAAACAAATGTCTGCCCTCTGATTAAACAAATAAACTTGTTTACAATTAGAAGTGGATTTCTTATTAATCTTCCACTTGTCATTGGAAGGAGATGACAAAAAAGTCATTTTACTTCAGGGCCATTCTGGGAAGAGTTTCATGAGCAACGTGCTATTTGAGTTTAAATTTAAATCTCTGCAACACTGAATTTCCTTTGCTATCCAGGGATTGGATGCTGTTTGCTGGGTACTGACTTTCTCTTTACGGAGTCGACAATTAAATTCAAAGAGTTTTGTTTTTCACTGTAACCGAATTTTGTGGAGCTGTCGCAGCTTGGTCAGGAATGCAGCTGTAAGGCCAAAAGAACAAACGGGCTGCGATTCAATTAATACAATTCAAGAATAACAGGTTGAATTCACCGTCTACAAGTTATTTTGTTGTTCTGCTGAGAGTAAATCAGTTTTATCCCCCCCTGTAAATAATTTATAGGAAACATTATAGAGCTGTAGATTGCAGCACTCAAGATCAGTCGATACTGTTTCGGTTTCAGCCGCCACATTTTGAAAACCGCAAACATCCCACTCACATTCTCCAGTTTCGTTTTCTCTTAGTGGGTCTCAACCGGTGTCTAATTCAGTGAAAGATCTGTCCAGACATCTTCACATACCACAGGGATGAAAGAGGGCAAACGAGATTCGACAAGTTAGTCCTCTGATTAATGAGGAAAAGTTCCGATGAGTAAACGGCTCCGTTTACACCTTTATAATAAAATCTGATCTGTATTTGCATGGATACAATCAAATCCAACATTTACGCCTCATGTTAATAATTGTTTTTTGGATTCTGGCTCGCTTTATGACTCGATTTTAATATGCACATTCATTACGTCGGGTCAAGGTTGTTTAAACCAGAAAGAAGAGGTGCAGTGTGGTGACATTTCAATTTGCCAGGTGGGGTTTTTTCACAGTGTCATTCACACTGCCAACAATGTGAGACGTGGCCTCATCGATCTGCTCACAATGCTTTCTGCTGTCCATCCAGCCTTGGCATTAACGTGTGCCTTTTCTTATCCAGATATGATATTTAGATACAGTTCTCATGGTAATGCCATGTGTGAATGGCATTAACATACACACTGTGTCTGCCCTGAAAAAAGTAACAAAACCTCGACCCCCCACAAGTCTACAGTAAAGATCCCTCTATATCAGTGTTAACAATAACATATAAAGCAAGAAATACTGTGAAATATTTTGAGGCGTTATTTATTTTATTCAACAATACAAAATTATATGTAGCACCTTATAGTTTTAAGCAGCGTGACACCAAAGTACACCATAAAAATTGCTTTAAAGATGAGTCTGAACTTTTCATAAAATGCTAGAGTTGGGAAACGGTTCAAAGATGGTCATGAGGTTGAACTAACGTAATTGTTCAGGCATTTTTACAGTATGTTATTAAATATTAGAACATTCGCAGGCAGAGGCAAGCACTTTTAGGATTCTTAGGAAAGGTGAGGGAGACGGATACTGTTTCTGTTTCTGTTCCCAAGGAACCAAAACAAACAGACAGTTTTTCAGACAGTCTAAAAAGTGTTGGGTCATCGTCAATCTGTTCCCCCTCGGGTAAAAAAACAGACAAGTAGAAAACAAAAATGCTGAACTACCAAGAAACATTGCTACTGTATTTGTGCAAAAAGAACTGATGAGTACAATTTGAGTCTGCCAGTGCTGCTCTGCCAAATGAATGGAAACTGATTTGTACCTCCACTGTGCGGCACAGCACGGAGGCTGAACAAACAGGTTCAGTCTTACAATCATCTTCTTCATTTCACGTTTCACATTTGATTATAAAGATGTTCCCTATAAGGATGATTGACAACAACAGCTGGGATATGAGTGCACGCTGCTTGTGTTTTTATTTTACAGTCTGAATAATGTAACCAATATTTCCCCCAAACAAAACTCTTCCAAGAAGTGAAGTGAAGTGACTTTTCTGGGAAGTTTGCCATTCATACAATTCTTATCTGTTTATATACACACACACACACACACACACACACACACACACACACACACACACACACACACACACCATTGGGAGTGAGTCAAGTCTTGCATTGTGGCAGATCTCTTTTCATGCAGCACGGCGAGAAGGTGACCAAGGAAATCCCTGAAACTCTGACGTGTGAGGCGTTGCTCCGTACCCAGGATCTCACACAGGTACACATTTTAAATATGAATCAGTCTGCCAGTGTATGTTTGATTGAGCTGTTGTTTGAGTGTGTGAAAGCTTCTGCAGAGGGAGGAGAGCTGAGTAAGACTTTAGATCCTCTCTCTGCTGGACCCTGAGGTTTGTAAGCGCACATCTTTTAGGTGCTATGACAAGCACAGCCATTAAGACTTAATGGATTTCAATCTTGATGGTGCTTAGTGTGAGCACCAATATTAAAGCATCGCTGCTTAGTGCTCTTAGTTACATTAATGGCTGTTATGCGGCTGTTATGAGCAGGTGATCGATCAGCAGACAGTGAGAGCTCCTCTGTGAGAAACGACTCATCATGGGCTGCTAGTGAGTGAGGACGGCTGGAGAGAGGGGAAATGAAGTCTTTAAATAGAAATGTGTCTCTCAAGTGTCGATAGTTCGATTCAGTCAATGCCAAAAAATGGCAGTTCCAAAAAAAAAAGTACCTGATGGTTTTTCTACCCGAAACATGTTGAATGATGATGTTTGACGGCAGTTTGTTCAGTGCAGTAGCAAATTTTTCGTATATGTGATGTCATGAAATCACCTTCCCCTCAGTTACATGTGACGCTTAAAGAATAAAACAGAAGACTCAAAGTAGAGTCAAGTGTTAGTGAACGCAGCCTAACTCCTCCCCCCAAACACTTCTCCAATCAGGCTCAGATTATATGAGGCACCTGCTGGCATTTACTCGGTTTGCCCTCTCTGTGTTGTGGCTCAATGTTTGCTGTAACAGGTATGTAGGTAAAGTCTACAGAGCCTCAACACAGATCCATTAAGCAGAGCAGAGTTTATGTAAAACTGTTGGTGCTTCACATTAACCCTTAACTCAGTTCATTTTGATTTTGTGCACTGAATTTTGAAAGAATAGTCTGCTTTGTATTCTGATAGGTTAAAAACATCAACTTTAGTCTGCACGGTGGCTCATAGCTGCAGCACACAGGCAAATAATCAGAAAAGGGGCGCTTAGGTTCGTGTGAGGGGCTGCGGGGGCATGTTAGAAACAGTAATCCACTGAACTACAGCAACTCTAACTGAACTGACTATAATTATGATTCATCTATTTTCTTTCAAACATATCCAATCTTACTGAAGCAAAATGAGTTTTTCACTGAGTGAATATGAAAATTCAAGAGTTAGCCTTGCACTAACTCAATTTGCAATCACTCTACATTAAGTTAAATTGCTATTTCCCATCATTGTTAGCATCTTATGCAACTGTATGGAAGACTTTCCTTGTCCTAAAAGATCAGAAACACTCTGCGTGAACTCATGGCATACTAATTATTTTAACTTTACTGCGGTCTGGTTTCGTTTCTTTGAAAATGAAAAAGAAAGTTATGTGGGTTGAAGCAGACTGCTGTGAACTGCCCTGTTTAAGATTCAGCCCCTGATTTTCTTCCTGGCAGACAAACAATGTAAAATGTTCTGAAGATTCACTGCGTCTGTTTTATTTCCACTGTGATAAAGATTACAGTGCATTTAATTTTCCTCCCACTTTGTAACGCAAGACCCCAAATGTACAGTATATGTCTGTATTAAATACAAATACTGTGCTTTTATATAAAAAAGAGATGTTTTAAGACTTCTTTGTCCTCAGGCAGCCGCTTCAGAGAATAAGTAAAGCAGAGAGTCCAAATCAAACAGTGGGAAGGAGAGAGAAACTGCAGTGGAAGTAGACACTCAAGAGATAAGTAGACAGACGGAGAGAGAGATAGAGGCAGTGTATTTCATTGAGATGACAAAATAAGTCTATAGTGCAGTGGAGGGGAGGTCAACATGGAGCAGGACATGAATACTAAACGAGATGTGGAGGATGTGAAAGAGAAAAAGTTTAAAAACTCCTCTGAGAGTGATGCCAGTGGAGTCCTTGGAATATCTCCGATCCATCGAGCACTCACTCAGCTAAAGTTAGACACCGCTTTCAAATAACTGGAATATTTTTGTCAGTCAGCACACTCGCGCATAATCTGCTTTCTTCAACTGATACTTTACTTGCTGATATTCAGTCCCTGCACTGAAGCCCTGCAGCCCGTCAGATGGAAGACCTGTCGTGTTGTCGTTTGACAGTAAGCGAACGTGACCTGCCCAGAGGTGCGTTTTAAATCTCAGCCCGGCCTCGTAATGACAGCAAGAGCTGACTGCGGACTGCTCAGTGGACGGCGAGCCAAGAGGCAACAGCAGCAACAGGCAGAGCCGAGGCCCGACATAGTAAGAGTGAAAACAGTTACCATGGCAACAGAGGATGCTGCTGTCGCTGTCTTCTAGCCCCCGACTCTGAATGTGGACCTGGATGACTTTTCGTTTTAATTTCTCTATCAGCTGATGTTCACTGGATTAACCACAGAGTTCAGAGGTCATATATATATATATATATATAAATAAATAAAGGGACAATAGTCCATTTGTGTTTGCTCCACATTTCAGCTGTATTATGTCCTAAATATTTACATTTTCACATCACAATAATTTCACATTGTATTGATCTGTGAGTACTGTCAAGACATGTCCATCTATTTAAATTGATCAAAAATGAGCAAAAAACTCTCACAATCACAATAGATTATGAACGATAACCACCTGTGATGTGTCTATCTTGTCAATTTGTTTTGAAGTTTCACAAGTATTTTATCTCTAACTTAAATGTCTTAAAAACATAAATAAATATTAAAGAAACAAACATTTTTCTACTTTGTCTTGAGCAGTGTCGCCGTTTGTCCGCTGGGTGTCGCTGCTGAGCCGCAGTCTGTCAGGAGCTGTCCGCGGTTCTGAAACGTCTTTTTTTTTTCTTACGCAATTAATAATGAGAAATAATGTTTTTTTTTATGTGCAGAACTTTTATGTTGCCCATCACTTATGGATTTTATATATGATTTTATATAGAGATCTGAGTTAATCTGCCATTGGATCAGATTTCTGCACTCACAGTTCATGTCATGATGAATAGTTGAGTCGTTAATCTATCCCTCAGAGGGATTTATTGCATATAAAGCCTGTTAGCAGTTACCACTTACAATGATTTGATCTGTTTCCAATAGACTATAAGAACAAATTAAATTAATTACTTATAGTAGATTGAGAGGCTTTTATTATTGTTTGGCTCTTCATCCATGATCTGTTTTCTTTCAATAATCAATACATTTAGCTTTCTCTTCTGAGTCAATAGATGGCGCTATCACTGAACGAGCCGCAGTGAACGAGAAGAAAGAGTCAGTTTCAAGGAATTCAAGGAACTCGGCAGTCCTGTGTTGCAGCGCTCCATGGCTTTGAGCAGAGATACAATAAATCAGTCCGATTAAAGGAGAATCTTTTATTCCTATTTATTGCAGAATCTGAAGGAGGATCATCGACCGAGCAGCTGCTGCTGGACGCACCGGCTGGATTCCCGCTGAAGTTGTTGACACGCAGCACATCACGGACAGCTGTCTGCCTGGAAGTTGAGACTCTTTCTTTTTTCTTTTCTCATCACACGCCCAGTGAAGCTGCAGGACTCTGCTCCAAAGTTATGCTCCTGACGCTGGGTGTCACACCGACTTGCACCATGCTAAGGAGACCCGGAGCTTTGTACGTGTGTGGAAAATGATTGCGACCAGCACCGAGCTTTTCATTATGGTGAGGAGATGTCTTCTCACTTTCAAACCGTTCAGGTAAGAAACCTTTTCTCAGTTTACATCAGTTCGAATGATTTCATGCATGTTTGTTTTTTGTTTTACATCGTGAAAGATTGCAAATTATAAGATGAAATCGAAAGAAATACAGAAAAAAATTGGTACTAGCAAGTTGCCATGTAAACATCTAATGCATGATGTCTGGTAAAGTAATCATATCACACTGTGATACTATAAATAAAAGCCATGCATGCAAGTACTTAAATGTTTTCTGTAGTTTTACTATTATATTTTTATTCTTTTATTAAACCTTCATTCTAACAAGAAGATTCAAAACCTGTTTTTTTTTTCAAGGGAGTCCTGACCAAGACAGGCAGCAGGACAAATTAAATGAAATCAAAACAGATACAAGACACACAGACGATATGACAACACGTAGCAATCTAGAAAAATAATAAAAGTACAATACAAGCCAATGATTCAGTGTCCAGGTCTCTCGATATGGATTTGAAAGCATTCCAAAAAATCTGATCTTTGAGTTTCAATGCATTCTGTAAAACATATCTGATGTCTTTGGATTCATATTCCTGCTGCATTCACTTGTGTGCTGCAGTATACAGCTGTAGATAACTACTTTACACTGTTGGGTAGTTCAATGCATCATATTTTACGTCTGTAGCGTCGCTTTCAACTTTTCCTGAGCTCAGAAGAAGCAGACGTGTTTTCAGCTTTGTGACAAAGACTGGTCCTGCTCATCATAGAAGATTTTATGTATATATAATAGTTCATTCAGCTTCAGAAGCTCAGAGAATTTTCTTAACATTTAAAAAATTTCAGGAAAAATTCAAAATTACCAAATTTGGAGCTGCATTTTTTTGTTTTTATGGACAGAAAGGACGTGAAAAGCTGTAATCTGTAACGAGTAACTAAAGCTCAAATGTAGTGAAGTACAAATGTCAGTGTTTGCCTCTAAGAAGTATAAGTATAAGTTCAAATACAAGTACCGCAATACTCAGTTACTTTCCACCACTGGCAATAATTTGAACAACAGGGTGCCCTCTGTGCCATTAGCAATGTTTGCTCAGACAGCTGAAAGTTTCACCACCGCCACCTGGAGACAAGTTAAAGCAAATCAAGCATAAACTCATTAAAACTCCCCAAGTTTGACCAGGTAGGTCGTACACAAGCTGAAGGACTCATTGGTGTTAAAATGCTGTAGGTGTTCCGGCTGGTAACTCTTTCAGCCGTAAAGTTCCCTGGTGTTTTTACAGCTTTCTGGGTGAAAACGGTGATGCTGAGCCGGGGGCTCCAGACCGGATTTAACATGCCAATGGTCAACTCACACTCTACAGCTGAGTGGCTGGTACACAGAGAGGAGGTCTCACTGCAGAATCATAAACACAATACTTGTGTGCATGCTTGCCTGAACAACAAATCCCAGTTTTTCACCATTATCTCACATATCAGATAATATTATGGCCCCATCACTCACCCGGGCTCCAGCTGAGTGTCAGCAGGCCTCCCTGTTTTTTTTTTTTATTGCCTTATACAAATTTAAGAAGGCAAACTCGGGAGAGGGTGAGATGAGTGACAATCTGTCCTGCAGTCCCCTCCCTAACATTTTCTCAGCACGACCTCTGAGGCGTGCAGACGAGCAGACAGCTCTGAACTAATCGGTCCGTAACAATTGTTTTTCAGAGCTGGAGAAGTCGTGAAATGTTGACTGCTCTCTCCAAAATGCAGCCGTTCGCCCGTGACTTAATGCTTTTGTTCTGGATGTTAGCTAGTGTGATGCAGAACGCCCGTCTGTGTTGATAGTTCATTTGAGGCGACACAGTCGAGCGAGTACACAATCTGTGGGTTTACTAGTGCAGCATGAACTCTGTCCACACTCCATAAAAGCCTTGCAGAGACTTGAAGTGACGTTGTCTCGGGGAGCTTGGGAACTCACACGCCTTGTTTCAAAGTTTTATTTTTGTACATCCGTCCTGTACACTCTCTCAATGTATCTGTCTCATGAGCTCTGTCCTTGTCGTGCTCTTGTGTCACGTAATCACTCTGTTCGGTCTCTGTCCCTGCAGGATCTTTGTGGTGGGGATTGGATTCTTCAGCCTGTGCTTTCTAATGACCTCTCTCGGGGGCCAGTTCACAGCCAAGAGACCCGGAGATTCTCCCTTCACTGTGCGAGCAGAAGGTAAGCCTGCGTTGTTGCTTGGTCGCCCATGACTACAGTGGCTGCGCTCTGTGCCGGTAATGAACAGGCTGGGAACATGCTGAGAGCTTTGTGGGGCTTCCTTGATTACCACCAGCAGGCTGACAGACCTGCTCGCTTTGCTCATCGGGAGCGTGTCGTGGGAGTGCCTCGCCCAGAGAAGCTCCTTTCTTCTCTCATCTACACCTCCATCCTTGTTCACACCCACTTTGATCTCATCCCAGTGCCCACATGACCTCGCCCTGATAGCAGTAAATGCGCGGTGGCAGAGGTTTGAGAATATTTACGTTGGTTTTCTGGTTGTCCACGTTTAGGCGAATAGAGCAGATACATTTATTATGCAGAGGAAGTAGTCCACAAGTGGGATTCCTCTTGTAGGCTCAATGAAGCAAAAATAAGTTATTGCAAACATGAATTACTCCAACAGAAAGAAATAGTTGTAATAGTATTTATAATATATATATATGATGTTTTAAGCCTGAAAACCAGTCCTAGAGATGTTAAATGCACTTGTTTCTGTCATGTCTTGTATAAAACCAGCTCACCGACAACTTCCTTTAGACGAATTTAACCTTATCTCAAAAAGTCCAAACGGCCACTCCAATGTAGCAACGTTGACCTTGCCCTCCCAGAGAAAGAAATCAAAGCCACGGCAGAACAAAAAAAATAAATAATCCAAATTATTTCAGAGACACCATCCCTGAGAGAAAGCTGTTATCTTTCTCAGCACGTTCTCTGTGTTTGCACTATGTGCCTCTGCATATAAACCACTACAGCACAAGCCTTTTGGGAGGGGAAAGCTTTTCGGACTATTGTCTCTCACCTTTCTTTTCTTTTTCTTTTTTTATCATCGCCTGGTACAATGTTGACACCGCATGTCACCCTCTGTGACAGGTACCAGCTGGCACAGGGAGAAGCAACGCAATCCGTCCAAGGACACCAGTTGTTTGCAGTTTGTCAAAAACCTTACACTGATTTATTTCAACATTTCAATGAGGCAACAGTTCATCCCTCTTTAATGATGCAGCTCTTCTTGGGCCCCGTCAGTGAGCAGCATGTCGCAACGTTGTGTAAGATGTGTAAGGTGTTGTCGGCTGACTCACTTGAATGTCTGCGCTTGGTTACGAAAGCGTTAAAAAAATTGACTCAAAATTGGAAGGAGACTCTGGGAAAATCTGTTTAGGTGTCAAAGTGTTTTAATGTCCGAGGCATCATGGGAGACAATTTTAAGGATTTCACATATTTATGAAATGGATGTAGAGCTGGCACAGGTTGAAGGAGAGGAAAGGAGACGGAGGTGAGAGGTCGACAGGAGAGCCGTCTGATTAATTAACCACTCATATGCTGCCGTCAGGGGAAAGCATCTGCCTCAAGCTCATTAAACACCGCCGCGCCGCTAACCAGCCTGCGTAAATTCTCACCTCTGGTGTGTGTGTGTGTGTGTGTGCTCGTTTGTGTACTTGAGGATTAGCTGCACGGGGAGTGATATGAATGAGCTGTTCAGTGAAGCGGTAACTTGATAGCACCTGACTGTATCTGGCCTCTGCTGCTGGACACTGTGGAGGGAGCTACAGGATACAAACTGCGCCTCTTTTCTTTTACGCCGACAACACGGGTGCACGATACACGCGCGCGCGGGAAATCGTAAAAATGTCAGAGAAGCAGCGGGGGCACCTTTAACATTCATAGTGTTTTGAATCTGAAAGGGTAAACAATAGCTGAGAGGAGCCGCTGCCTCGTTTATTGCTCGTCTTGTGAATGGCAACAATTGCCTGAAGAGAAAAAGGAGTGGAGGAAAATATGTAGTTATTGTCTCGCCTTGCTGCCTTGTGTTTCTCTCTCTCTCTCTCTCTCTTTGCTTCTCTGTCTCTCTCCACCTCTTTCTTTGAAACGTTTCTCTCCAGGCCTGTCTCTCTTACCTGCTTTTGCGTTATTATCTCACCTGAGATGAGACTCTCGCGCTCTCTTTTCAGGTTTCCCCGGTTCAAAAAAGAAGCAATTTTTCCGTGCAGTTATATTCCTCTCTGCTGTGTGTACTGTAAAATGACTGAGTGATGTATAAAAGTGTTGCATTCTTTAGCACCCCAGAGCCAGACAGCCAGAACACCACCACAGAGTTGCATTTGCATACCAAGCTATATCCAGATTTTAAAATGCATGCGTTTCCTTCATTACGTCCCTTTGAAGGTACAGGAAACTAATGATGTGGAAAAGGAGTAAGGGAGGAACACGGGGAGACTATTTCTATTAGAGTGGGAAGCATGAAAGGAGGAGGCATTTGATCCTAGATATCTTAAAGGCTCCAGAGGTGTACTGTAGCTTTCTAATAGGCTCTTTGAAGACCACCTTCACAGCGCGTCCTTTAAACCACAGAGGCCTTAATGCATCTTTGCCACAAAGGAAGAAACGGGCCTGTGACACTTTCAAGCTCTAACCCGGTCAGAGCAAGTCTAAATGGTTCAAGATGTTAATGCGTCTCCTATTCCTACCTGCAAACTCCATGACCTGAGATTTCTATTGAATTTCCAAATCCCTTAAGCGACGGAAAAAAATCCATTTTGCTGCAGGCAAACAGAATGTTGCATCTCCCAAACGAAGGCAAATGATTTCTTCACCTACACCTCTTGTGTTTGAATCATTTGCCCCTTTTATGTTCATCACGCTGAATGCATACGCCACCCAAATACGGCTTTGCTACCATCATCAGCCGCATCCCTCATCACAAGAGACAAACTCTTGTCGTCCAACAGCTGGATTAACTCAGCATACGCTTCTTCATTTTTCTCTGCATCCTCTTCACCCTCATCTGGCTTGTGGAGGATGGTACTCTTTAGTCCTTGTAAACGTAGATGGCCAAGGAACTTGGTTTCCCATAACTCATAGTTTTTCTCATCTCCATCAAAACATAATCGATTCCATCGGCTTCAAATCTCTTTTCTGGGCCCATAACCTGTTGGCGCTGCCATCATAAGAGCTGGAATGCCGGGTTCAGAGCATATTAAAAGACAGACAACTGAGTTTTGTTTGACTGGGGAAGACTGCTACACAAGAGTGAAGCCATCAGTCATTTATTTAAAGATTTGCTTCACCTGGTGTGCTGGTGTCAGTAGGAGGGCACATTCAAGAGCAATACAGTTTTTGCAACAGTTTAACAATAAGAATAATAATCTGACCGCTTTATTTTGGTGGCTGGACCACTGAAAGAGTTTAAATGTAAAAGAGAAAATTCCTTTTCCACTAAGTTGGAGCATCAGGTGTGCAGGGCGCATCGTGTTCTCTCTTCAGCTGTTGAAATCCTTTTCTCCACACACACCGACAGAACTTTTTTATTATCTCCTGTCTCAGCAGTCTTCACTACGCGGTGCATGAAAACCAGTCTTCCCTCGGGGTAAGGGTGTGGTATTTGCAGGTCTATCGAAGCTTTGAACTTCAGCACTTGGGTCGAAATGAAAAATGGGGTAACTAATCTGCTTGAAATAGAGGCGTTCTCCTCCAGCGTGTGCAGACGCGGCGAACAGAACAAACTGACCTTTAGGTAGTTTTGAAATAACTGGAAATGAGTGCGCAGCTGACGAAAGTGTGAATGAGGAATGAATGCTCATTGTTCACTCCTGTCATCTGCTGAAAAGACCTGTTATTTTCTCTCGGATTGCGAGGCAGGTACGACAGCAGAGGTTGAACTGATTGTTGTTTCAGACGAGCGCGGCCACACTTTAAAAAAATCGACTGCGAACATGCTGTCTGCGTCTCCGATTGCTTTGTTGTCGTGGCGTTCAGCATCTTTATTGTGCTTTAAATAAAAGATGCTTTCGATAGAAATTTAGGCAATCACAATGGTCACATTTCTGTTGTCACAACTGCGGCTTATTAGTCTTTTGTAGCATCGTCGACAGTTCGTGTTGGTTTCATTTTGTGTGTAGACGTGTCGGTGCAGACCCATCACTTGATTAAATTGTCTCCTGGGGGGGAATTAAGTACTACAACAAGTAGTCTTGATTGCGACTCTTCCTGCTGCAACGTTATTACCTCTTTAGTGTAATCATGCAGTATGTGCATGCACAAGCAGACGCCGGCGCTCATACATACAGTTATTCTTCCCTGACGTCGCGTCTGTAACCTCTGTCGTTGAGTTTTGATTGTCTGTTTCACCCGTGTCTTGTTACCCTGCCTTCACTTGTGTGTTTAGTCTTTAGTGTTTCATTGTTGGTTCTTTCTGTTCAAGCGTTCCAGCCACGCCTTGTACTGGACCTTGCCAGTTCTGTGGATTTAGCCTAGCTATTACTTTACGGATTTGTTCGCTTGTTTGGACAGACTTTACCATTTTGAAACCGTGCCGGCCTGACAGTCTGCTTTTGTACATTTGTTTTTTTTTGCAATAATAATAACACCAGTTCAGCCACTGAGTTTTCCTTCGGGTCCTAGTCCTCGTGTTTCTGGTTACTCTTTTTGAACTGTTGAAAAGTAACAACATGCCATCATTGTATAAAATGATTGTCGACCTTTGCTTGTAATCTAACGTCATTATTTAAATCATGACTATTCGCTATGTTCATGTACGTAACGACACATCACATCAGGGAATGCAAAACCTATTTTGAATTACTTTCCAGAGATCTCGTAGTTTACTTTGCCGTATTTTTAAAAGAATAATGTTTTTTAGACACTGCCATATTCTATAAACAGAACCGAAATCTTCCACACTGGACCTTTTTTAAAAGTGAATGTGGTAGGCAGGTTGTTCACAACATTTATTGTTGATCACGCTCCGTGAACTGGGTCAGGAAGTTCACTTCCACAGTTGGTTTAGGTAGCATTAGGTTTCTATTCTTGTTGTTTCTCTCGCATTCATGCAAGAATTTATTTTCTCTGTGAAAACAGGAAATATGTTTATGCAAATGCTCATCATATTTTCATGCCCAATCTGAGCAGCCGGAGCATAAAAGGGAATAAAACTGGCTGAACTCCCGTCCTGGAAAATGAGTGCATGCTGTGACACCACTGTGTTTCTGGATGAATCGAGCAGTGTGTGTTTTTTAATCAGGTATATTAGCAGATGCCGGACGCTGGTGTCTAAATTCAGCCTTTCCTCAACCTTCAAAGTCGCCAGGTGCGCTTTATTGTTTTCGCTGAAAAACACCGTCCATGCATCAAACATCAAATGACAGTCTGGTTTTAAAGCTGCGGGAAATCAATAAGCGTCAGGCTGCGGCGTGCGCAGTTTAGGAAAACCTCGCCGTGCTTCTGACTACATCTACATACTGCGAGAGGGGTCAGAGGAGGTTTTAATTAAAGCTGCAGAGATTCACATTCAGAAGAAAGAGTGCAGGTATTTTCCAGGCTGTCAGGCACAATAAGAGGCCGGAGCCGCACAGAGGATAAGTGACAGCGGTTCTCGGCTCTAATAGGTTATGGATGTGGCAGCTCCCACCTCAACCACCACCACCACCACCATGGGCGCCAAATAGAAGAGAGAAACTCAATCTCAATCAACCTTTTCTGTAATGAGTATTTGAATTAGGAGTGAGAGGACAGGGAAAGGTCTGTCTGTGCATGTGTGCGTATGAGTGCAGAGCAGGAGGGGATGTATGAATTTATCCCGGTGACAGGTGAGATGGAGGGATCTGACCCTCATTTCCCTTACTAGGAAAACTAGGCGGCCAGTAATACTCATAAGAGATGACAGGATTTATTTATGTGGCTCTCGGTTGTGCCAATGGGGATGAGAACGAATTTTTTGATATAAATCGAGCATGACACACTGCTGTAATGAGTTTTATGACGAATACGTTAAATGTAGAAACATTGATCTGCATTTTATTGAGCTCATCGGAGAATACAGTTTTATATTATGCTATTACTTGATTCTGTTGACGAGATATTGTGTGAGTCTCTGCTGTTAAATGGTCGACCTGTGGTAGGAACAAAGAAAAACACAATTATATCATGCTTTCCGCACACTGCTCAACGCCTCCATCTGAGCCAACAACTGAAATGTGTATTACTTGTAGTGAACTTTTACAAGCGACATCCTCCAAAACATCTAATAAAAAGTAGTGGGAGATTCTTACCCGTCTGCAACATGTAGTTTTTGTTGTACTGGGTAATGAAAGTGCTGAACAGCAGCTCTTAAGTGCTCTTCGTGTTAATTTAAGTGCGGGCTTGCTATGAGTCTTGCCCTGGCGATGTTGGTCATTTCATTTTCCTGCAGGAATAAGGTGAGACTTATTGCAGCGAGGTTATTGCTTCTTTCTTGTATTCATTAATGTGTGTGTGTGTGGTGTGTGTTTGTGGCCTTGAATGAGCTTTCCAATTACATTGTCCTTTAAGTCCTAAACATTTAAAGTGTTTTAACCAACATGCTACAATACCCACAATGTGTTGAGACACTTACATACACAGATGCTCTGAATATTGAGGCTTCTGTTGCTTGTAAAATTCGCCCCGTGTTGTGAGACTCGATGTTCAGAGTCTCCCTCTGAGATGTCAGGCAGAATCTAAATCCACACTCTGCGTGAAGGTCGAGGTGCTGCTCCCCTTTCTTCTAAATATGACTTTGTTGGAAGTGATTATACTGTAGCTCTCTGTAAACCAATTGTGCATCACTGTTTGAACATCTAAAAAAAAACAAAAAAACTCTCCAACCTCCAACTGAAGGACTTAATAAAAATAAAATCTGGGATGACTGAAGAAAGATGTTCAGTCTTTTGTCTTGTTTTACAGCAGCTGCAGTTAATGTTCATAAAATAACAGCTGGTTATTGTGAGCACGGGTCGCAAAGCTTGGATTTAGCACTAACAACAGCAGGAGAGGAGGACCATAGGTGGGGAAGCTGATTGAGTGTCCAATTAGCTGTGGCAGTGAGGTATGAACATAAGACCAGGTTTCATAGGGTGCCGATAAAAAAGGGACCTGCCTTAAAAGCAGCTAATCGAAGAATTAAATGACTCGCATATGTTGAGCACTTGTTGGCTGCTTTACCTTCGGTCTGCAGTCCAACCTATCCCTAACCATCTCAAATGGGTTTAAGTCGGCTCATCACTCTAGGTCAGTTATTCCTTACATAACCTTGAGGAATGTTTTGGGTCATTGTCATATCAAAAAACAAATTATGGTCCCAGTAAGTACAAATATGTTGCTGCAAAATGCTATGGTAGTAATGGTGTGCCTTGAATTTAAATAAATCACCAACAAATGCACCTTTACACCTCATCCATGCTTCAGGATGGGAACCACACATGTAGAAACCGTCTGCTCACCTTTGCATTTTTACAAAGACATGATGATTGGCACAAAAAACAGAAATTTGACTCATCAAACCAAAGTACAGATTTCAGCAGTTCTCTTCTTCTTCTTGGTTTTCCTCAGTCGTGGTTTCTTTGCCTGATTCACACAGTGTCCTCCGAACAGTTGAAATGTGTCTGCTTCTTGGACGCTGAGAAGCTTTTATGCGGGCTCTAATCTGAGGTGCTGTTAACTGGCGATTTCCGAGGCTGGTAACCGTAATGAACTTGTCCTCTGCAGCTTGGTCTTCGTTTCCTGAGGCGGCCCTCGTGAGAGTCACTTTCATCGACGGCACTTGAGACATTCAAAGTCCTTGAAATCTTCTGAATTGACTGACCTCCATGTCTTGAAGTAATGATTAACCGTCATTCCTCTTTATTCGCTTGAGCTGTTCTTGCCATAATTCGAATTTACTGCAGGAGTTGACTGCACACTCTAGTGTGCAAAGCAAAGGGTAGATATGACTGAAGTTATCTAAGAAATGCTTTGCTGTTGTGTGTCCCTGCATTTAAAATGAATCCACTTCCTTCATTCTTGTCAGTGAACCTCCATTCTTTGATTTTGGCAATTGTTACGTGCCGTAGTGGGTGCGTCTTTTCTTCTGCTCTTGATTGCAGGTGCAGCCCTTTCCCTCTCCTCCCTCAATCAGCTAATTAGCTGACTAGTCGGCTATAAATGCCGACCGGGTGTCTCAGTGTGGAGGTGTGTGTGTCCCCGCAGCGAGTGGTTCGTGGTGGCGTGTTCCAGCAGGAAGTGGTTCGTTGGATGTGATCGTTCCTGGCTCATCGTGACTTTTGAAGAAGCCTTCACTTTTCGTTGTCCTTTTTGCTCCTTGTGTTTATTTAATAAATCCCTGCGCTGGCAGTCTGTCCTTTGTTTTTGGTCTTTGATTTAATTGTTACCTCCCTAAGTTCCCCTAGACCAGGTCTTGCCCCGTCGGGTCGTAACAGCAATGCATGTAGCCAGTGAGTCTCTCTAAGGGCAGTTGTTTATAGCGGGTTGTCCAGTGTTTCTTAGTGCAGGCTACAGTACAAATGGTGATCTAATTGGAATTTGTTCATGATATTGATTGTACTGTGGCACTTCTGAAATTGAGTCGTTAAAGGAGATTAGCCAGCGCTAAATCGGCCCTTTATTAACCAGCAGACGAGGAACGGCACAGGGAGGCCCCCTACATTAGCACATAGATACCATCAACATCCTGCTACTATCAGCGTCACGGACTGTTCCTGGGAAGTAAACACATTAGCCAATGTTTCCCGAGAGGTGTCAGGAAACAAGAGTAAAAGGCAGCCTGATGAACAGTTGATTGCAAACATATATAGGGTTCAGTTCTAAAAATGTACTGCGTAGGAAGGCTGTTCGGTCTCAGTAATGGTGATTTACGAGCACAATGTGTGTGAGGAGCGTTGCTGTGAAGAAATGTGAGTCCTTCCCACACTTTAGCCCAGAGGCTTTGTTTAGATTTAGTGCGGCGAGCACACTGCAGCTGATGGAGGATCCTCTGAACTGAGCAAATATTCTGAAAGAACACAAAGATCATCACGTGTAAAGAAGAATGGTAAAATAATCGTTGAGGAATTGTTTAGGTCTTGGTGCTCAGGGTTTGGTCTTGGACTTCATACAGTTGGCAACGCGGTGTTTATTTGGACATTGTAATATATTACTCTGCAGTGCTTCTTAAATCTCACCTCCTTTCCCATCCTGTATCATTCCTCTTTTAAAATCTATTGATAAACTGCAGCTATAAAGCTGCTACTCTGAATGGGAATTCGTTTAGTCTCTCTCTTGCTGTCTGTGGAAGGAAAAAAAAATAGTTGCCTAACTGCTGAATTATTCAGAGCGAGGCATCTTTAGGCCAGTTTTACTGACGAGATTCTAGAAGTGAAACTAAGTCTTCTAAGTCAAAGCAGAAAATATATACGGGCATATAAAGGGAAAAAAAGATTGAGGTGGATACCTGGGCTCTCCCTTTTATGATTCACCTTTGAGCTCAAGCATACCACTGCAACTTTTCCTGTAATTCGCGTTTTCTGATGCCGGGTGCTTTTTCATCTTTTTTTATGAACCTCAGCAACACATATAAGCACGCATGCACACAGACCAAGAGAAGCGGGAGATTGTCTCTCTCGGTCCTTATTTTATTTACTGGTGATGTAATAGGATTTATTTTCAGAGAGAGGTGACTTTAACCTGGGCAGTGATAAATGAACTCTGACAGGAGAAGTGAGTGCGCTCACAATGCAGTTTCTCAAGTCTAATGCAATTGATGAGGGAACACTGAGAGGTGAGACTTTGTTTTCACTCACAGTCCCTGAGAACAATATGAGCCTGTTGTTAGCTTCTAGCTATATTTATCAGGTGTTGGAACCACAAATTCACTCCCAAGTCCCACGAGTGCCGTTTTTTTATCTTGATTCTTTGACTTTTTGCTGCAAAGAATTGTTTTCCTGAACTGTGATGCAGTTACATGTCAATAATTACCCTGTGCATTCGGTGTGTGCTTAATGTGGTCGGTGCCGGGTCAGGAGGACCTTGACTCCATGACGCTGCAGTCCGAGACCTCCCTGACCTCGTTGTCTGTAGCTGCAGGCTCGTTAATTGACAAGGTTTCTGCTAACAGCGTCATTCTGGTTTACCACCTGTCAGGTCGTTAATAATTCGAGACAAGCAGCGAGACAAAACCGATACCGCCAAACTAATTTGGCCGTTTCTGTGTTTTCCTGGAAAGCTGGCCACCGGTGAGTTTAATGATGAAGGACAAAAGAAAATAGAAACCGGGGAGAAAACTGACAGTAAAATGGTTCATAAAATAAATGGATTTAAAAGGTGACCTTGAGTCAGTCTGGTGGTACAGTAAATCATTTTAGAGAGAAAAATATATATTTATATTGTGTTTGAAAGCATTATAACAAACAATTCTCTTCCTGTGACCTTGATTTTTTACGTTGCATGAAGCCAAAAGTGCCCATAAAGTGTGACTTAGGTGAACAGAAACACATCATGCACTGTAAAAAACAAAAACTTTTTCTAATACTACATTTTAAGGATATTATTACTGTTGATTTGACCCGAGGTTGGTGTTTTATTCCATATATTACCATAAAATAAGTTTTTAACATTAAAATAAATGCTGTTTTTATGAAAATACCATATAAGGCCGAATAAAACAGACATTTTGCCAATTAATATATTTCCTGCACAATAAACAGCATCATTTAAAACACTATTTTATAATATTTTTATAATATACCTTAAATGCTTTTTAAATAAAGGTGTTGACTGTGTTTTACCATGCCATAAGATTTTAAAGTTCTCACTTTTGTCTTCTATTTATCAAACTAGTTTGTGCTTGTCACTTTGCTCTTTTCTTTTCTCCCACCTTCATCATAACTCTTTCCATGATTTAATTTAGTAATATTTGTCTTACACTGCCTGTCTCTGTTTTTCAGTGCTCGGCGGCCAAGAATCTCGTGGGGTGCTGCGGAAAATCAGTGACATGCTGGAGATAATTATGAAGAGGATGGATGCTCTGTCTAAACTGAGTAACACCACAGACACCCACAGGCTGGATGAGCTCAGCTCGGCCTTGGACAGGTACAAGGTTTCTAATGTCTTCTTGGTTTCTAATGCCTGTCAGATGTGTTTTACATTAGATACAGCTGTCATGTCGGGTTGGTGTCTCAGAAAGGCGGCAGGTTACGTGCACAAAACTTAGGAAATTGCAATAGACTGGTGAAGAAAGTACTGCGTTCCTGTCATTCTTTACGAGTAATGGCACTCACTTTTTTAGCTCGTCTCTGTCTAAGCAGAACAGTGCATCAGGCAGAGTGAGTAAAAGAGGTACACCTGAAGTATGTGGAGGGAGTGTGTGTCTTCAATATCAGTGTGAACCTCAGGCTGCACTCGAGGGGGTCATGCAGCAAAATTTCATGACACTGCACCAAAGCTATTATTGTTATCCTTATTATTGTTGTGCTTGAAGTAGATTCCTGACTTTTAAAGCAATGGTTGAAAACATAATCCCATCACAAGGTTAATTTACTCACTCTCTGATGCATCATGTGTTCGAAAATAAAATGGGTAAAGGCGATATGATGCCACTGACATCAAAATAGCTGTGAATAAAATGAAGCATTTCTTTGTTGGAAACATATGAGATATAAATATAACTAAAGTAAATAACATAGGTTGGCATGTCTGGAGACATTTGAATGCATGAATGTTATGTAATGTTACATACAGGGTTCCCACGGGTGCTTGAATTCCTTGAAAATGCTTGAATTTCAATTCAGTGCTTTCAAGGTTGTGAAAATGCTTGAATTTTTTGTAAAGTGCTTGAAAATGCTTGAAATTGATGTGTGATGAATGTGTGATGTCTATCTCAATAAACCAAGAGAAAACAAAAATGTTTCCTAAGCGGCTACGCGCTTGATCCGATGCCTTTACATGCAGAACTCAGTTATCATACTCGCTTGGTGTTCTGCCGAGAAATAACAGTAGACTACTATCCACACCTGTTGGTCACTGTTATTGCACTATGGTAGTTACACAATACACCGCTCACAAGCTGAGAATACAAGCCAATTCACAATTAGTTAAAAATCAAAACAGTCAATCTACCACCATATGAAATAATGCTAATTAGACCCATATTATTATGCCATACAGTGGCACCGCTGCGCTTCCCATGACCATCATGGCAAACACAACTAGTAGGCTACCTATTTAAAGGTGCTGGAAAAATGGAAAAACTGGTGCTTGAGGGTGCTTGAAAAGTGCTTGAATTTGTTCATAAAAAGGGTGTGGGAACCCTGTACATAGTATACCTTGTACATATTATACTAACAAAGGATGGATATGGTGTCAGAAAAGAGCAAGCAGCAGCTCAAAGCTGTCAAGGCTGAACTTGAGGTGGTCTGCACAACATTCTGCTTAGCTGTTCAGCCAAACCTGTGTGCTTAAGGTCAATTTTATTGATGATAAGATGAAAACATGGAAGCTGAAGAGCACCTGAGAGATAGTGTAAAGAAACGAAGCGGGCCAAGTATGAAGCCCTGGGGCATCCCAGCAGAGGAGGGGCATGCTGTGGAAAGAGCCTCATACCTCAGAAACAACAAACCTGATCCCTCTCCCTGGGCAGCTGGAGAAATAAAAGAGACTGTATGTATATATGTGTGTATATATATATATATATATATATATATATATATATATATATATATATATATATATATATATATATATATATATATATAAAGAAGGAAAAGGAAAGGAACAGCAGAGGTCTTGCTGGACAAGTTAAAGCTGCCAGCTCTGAGTTGTGGTTTCTCTGCAGTTGCCGTGGCAACAGACCTTTTTTTCCTCCTGCCTGCACCTGCTCAGGGTTTGAGGAGAGGAAGCTCCCTCCTGTTTCGTTTTGTTTGCCTCGTGGTCATCACCGCCTTCTTCCTCGCAGGCCGCGAAGTATCTGATCTAAAATCCACTTCAATTGATCCCGCACTGCCACACACACACACACACACACAATAGTGTTGTAACCACCTGCTGTGATAAATTAAAAAGACATTGTCGTGATATTTGCGATTTATGTCTGGTCTCTAACTGCGAATAATGAACAATGACAGAAGAGGTGCGACGCCTAACCTGACCCGACTTGTCAAAAGCCTGGGGGGAAATATTTATTGCTGGCAAATCTCTGCATATGATTATTTTTATCTGCAGTTTGATATTGGACGTTGCATATTGCACAGAATTTAATTTTCTCTACCCTGCCCTGCGGATATACTCTCAGTAATGTAGTTCTAACAATAATTTAATTGGCCTCTCAGGGACTCAACTGGAAATGCTACAGTGACAAAGGCCAAATAGTTTAAAAACCAACTTAGTGGTGAAAATGCACCTCATGCTTATAATTCTTGGTTTTATTTGTTATCCTTGAGCTGATTAAAAACAACTGTATGGCTGAGGGATGACCCTAGAGATGAGAACAAGCTCTTCACGGAGGAAAAAACTTTGCTTTGTATACCGCTACTGCTAAAAAGTAATTATCTTGTCCATTAACTGTCTAACAGCAGATTGCCTCTCCTGGGTCTGGAGTCCCTGCAGTGTAAGCATGAGATTGCTCTGCATGTGACCACGGGTGTCCGTCTGCGGTAACACATAATTTTTTCTGCGTGTGTGTCTTTTACTGTACTCTCTGTCAGTGCGTCCGTGTAATTGGCAATTAATTTGTGCTGACCTGCGAGACTAAAACCTAGAAGAGAAGGTTTGGCCACCACTTCCCTCCTGGGCACGACGTGGAAAAATGAAATTGGGGTTTGGGATTATGTTGAATTATGCATATAAGCACAGTTAGATTGCTTTCCCCTTGGCCCCCGCACGGAAATACATGCTGCCTCAATGAAATCAGAGTTATACTTCTTGATCTGCATCCGAACCGCTGTTCCCGTCATTGGTGTGAATTTCCAGCGTTTACATATTCAGAGCCGTTTAATGAGAAATGTAAATCCCAGAAAAATACTACTACACAACAAGAGAAGCTCATTAAAATTATTCATTTAAGTGTTTGTTTTCATGTAAAACAGGGCATAGATGAAATCCTTCCCACAAATTAATGTCGGTTGTTTATAACGGCGGCAAACGTGATTAAAGTCATCCGTCGATGTGCAAAAGTTTCAGAGGTTAAGATTTACTTCTCTCTGAAGTTACCCAGTGGGTCTGAATGTGTGCCGAGTTGTGTAGAGGCGGGGGGTCACATCGTAAAAAGGACTTTTTAGCATTTTAATGGGATCCACCAGTAACTGCAAACAAAATATTTACAAGCTTGCAAAATACTCTCTGCAAAGTTTAACTAGCAAGTGCAGCACACACAGTTTAAAATTAAAACGATAACTACTAAACATTTACTTGGAGGGAAAGTACCCGTACTCTCTGACAATATAACATAATAAAATCACCCAAATGTACCAACATAAGGATTTTACAGACACTTACAAGCTTAGATTGTAGTCCTGAAACAATTAGTTGATTAAAATGAATCGCCAAAATCAAATGTTTAATGTTTGCTGGTTTCCTTTCATTTTAAACAAAACCTTTCTTGGAGAACAAGCAAGCTGAAACAATTCAACACAAAATAAACAACAAATCAGTTCATAGTCAAAATAACTGTTGCTGAAATTTAGTTAGCAACCATTTCGATAATCACACTAATCCAACTTATTTAAAGTAAAAATGCCACATTCACTGAACATGTTTCATTATTTTCTGACATCTTATGGACCAAATATTATAAAATAAAATGAATTTAGAAAACAATCTGCAGAACAGCCCTGATTGTGGCACTATCAGTTTCATAAGCAGCACCAGCTTCACACTCCTGCACATACAGTAGATATCTGACGGGTAGCCTGACACCGATACAGTAAGAACTCAGTGATTTTTATTATTTTAGCTGAGCGAGCACAGAGGTGAGCCTCAGGAATGTTTTATTATTCATTGTATAAATCAATTACCTGTTTATGGAGGTAACGGCGGTGCATTCCTCAGACCTCTTCCCTTTGAAGGTCCATTGTTACGCAGATAGATCAAATTTAGTGCGATGTCTCTTTTCCTTTGCTGTTTGCACCTGTGTGGAGCAGTTCATTTGTCATGGGCTCGCCTCTGATAGGACTGCACATGGAGTAGCAGATCCTTTTGATATATTTTGATTAAATTAAATGAAACTTTTACTGAAGCTGAAAGTTTTAGATAACTTGCTGTGGCCCCGTTTTTTATAGACATATTACAGATTTCCAAATATCTCTATATCACTGGACTGTAATCAGTATTGCAAAGCCTCGTCCTCTCTTTATTCCCTCTGTGTTTCACGTCCTCCTGCATTGTAAATATTGGTTCTTGATTGTTTTGCCAACAGCTTTTAGGCCGCAGGGGTCAAGTGCAGTGAAACACGTTCACTAACAACCTAATTGTCTTCTGTTTTTTATTTCCCCTGCGGACGTGTTTTAATATGCAGAGTCACTTTTTTTCTTTATTTCTTTGTTTAAAGCGCTTGACAAATAAATTATCCGTCGGTGTTTAAAAAGCTTTTTCGATTTCACGCCTCAAGTTCTCGACAATTAGCGTTTCTTCCACTGCTTCACACTTACCGTGAAGGAGAACGACAGATACCGCCGAATGGAGGAAGATACAAAAGGAATAAAGTGTTTCTTTTCAAGGTGCCCGACTGCAGTTTGAAGAGATGAGCGTGGTTGTTGTTTGCACATTTATTAAATATTCTCTTACTCTTTGTTTCTGTGGCGTGATCAGGATCCAGCCTATAGGGCTGGTGGAGCGGATTCAGGCCATCGCCCAGAACATGTCTGACATGGCAGTGAGGGTGGAGCAGATCCTACAGCGCAGCATGGCCAACAACAGAGGTATGATATAAAACACGCACACAGATGCACGCTGCCTACACACACCTGGAGAATACCAAATATAGCTGTAGCCCCCCCTCCACTTCCTTCACCCACCCACCACTCGTCTATTTCAAATCCATCCAATCCGGAGCCACTTTTCCTCTCTGCCCACATAAGCCCGGCTGGATCAAATCTGGATCCAGTACACTCGAATGCACAGTTTGTGTCTAACGTACACCGGCTGGTTGATCATATAGAACATGACAGATATTATTCATGCCACATTAACTGCTGACATAGCAAGCCACTGTTTGTGTTAGGGTGGAAGAGCTCCCCTGCAGCACAGCGCGCTCCTTTTGTTGTTGCCGTATCACAACTACACGACTGCAGCATGTTTAAATCACGGTGATGAATTACTGCCTTGTTAATAGGATCCGGGCCTGTCTGCGTATTTTATTAGCCTTCATTCTCAATTTTCTTTATTGGTCACGAATAGAAAACGGACAGCGTGATTTAATTCGCACTATAATTCCTCTCCTGTATCCACTGAGAACTATCTAGCTTACAGTCTCATTAAAATGCAGTCAGATGATTTGTCTGTTGTCATAATGTCTGTTATCATTTAAATAGGGCTGATCCGAAGCCGGCTAAGTTTTGACAGTGGCAGGCAGTGGCACTTTTCATCGTGAGAGTTATCTGTCGTTATCATGCTAATCAGACAGAATGGCTGGCAATTATTTGTCTGTGATTGTGCTCTTTGACGCTTGGCAGGATGCTGATGGAGGAGCTGCGACTGCTTCTTTAATTAGGTCTGCTAGTGCCGGGCTTCAAGGAAGAAGAAGAAGAAGAAGAAGTGTTGGAAAAAGGGAAGAGCGAGCAGCAGAAAGAGGCAGAAAAGACGGACTGAGAAGGAAAAAAGGGGGACGGAGATTATGATTTTTATGAATCACACTAATGCAATCTATCTATAGTAAATCCAGTGAGTGGGGAGGAACAGAGACTTCAGCCGTTCGGCAGCGGAGGCCAAGCTTTTTTGCAGGAGCTCGATCGCGAGCTCTACCTCTTAATTTATCTCTGTTCATATGCCGTAATGCAAAAGACAAACAGACTCGAGGCTCAAGGGGAAACGCTGCAAACATCGGTTTGATCAAGGATGAACTGGAAAGCCCAGAGCTTGGTGAATCTGTTTATGAAGATGCATAAAACTGGATGTTGTACTTCAAAATAAAAGCGTACATAAAATCAAATTGAGAGAACTTCTGTACAATAAAATGAAGGTGGAGGGTGCGGCATTTATGACGGGCTACAAAGCAGATAAGACAATGCCAGCATATTTCTTTCACCTTCCTCTTTGACTTTTGTGTCTCTGTACCGACAAAAAAAATCCAAACAATGCAGCTTTTTATTTCTGCTGAATCGTGTGACCTGTGTGTGTGTGTGTGTGTGTTCTGTGATAAATACCCTGCATTTTTCTTTTCTCCAGTTAGGGATGGCGCATTAGGACAATGTGAGACTCCTAAAGACCCCCGTTATCCGGACTGTCCCAACAAGATGGATGTAAGTCCTCATATCTCACTTAAGTCCAAACTATTTCACACACGGAGCAAATATCCCGTCGTCCTCTCTTGGTGACTCACCTTGGCACAACATACATTTTGTATAATAAGATAAGAGGATGTATTAAGGCTCCTCGTAGAGATACTGAGTTGTCTGTTGCTGTAACTTAGTGCTGCACAAGTAGAATAGGAAGGAGCAAACAAGGTTTCATAAATAATTTGTACGTGCATAAAGTATGAGGAGTCTGCAGTGGGTCTAATATAAACATGTCCAATACATGCTTCTTTCTATTAACACCTCTGAGTGATTAAATGTAAGGAAATATCTCGGTTTGAAGACTAAACGTGAAAAATACTCACCATCTGTTGCAGCTAAGAGGTGTGCATACCTCACATGTAGAGAAATGTCGCGTCTATGCATAGAAAAACATCCATGTTTATGGATGAAGTAAGCCATCGTACATATGGTCAGCCCTACACCATATGAAGGAATGTGTATTAATTAGAGACAGTCAGAGTCTGTGTGGGGTGTACAGGCCCTCCTGCGTCAGTATAACCTCAAAGTTTCAAACATTTTGGAACAAAAAGACGGTTTTAGTTCTGTCAGCAGAAAATAAGAAGACACCGCACGCCCGGGGAGTAAGATGGATGTTTCTCGAGCTGGCCAAAAAAAGAATGGGACGTGTCCTCACTCCCCATAAAAGCTGACACCTCATATAAGACATCTAGCCCAATGTTAGTTCAGTCTAATAACAAAAGTAGACGTTTTTACTATTTAACTATCCCATCTGCTTCCTCCACTTGGATGTCCACAACCTTTCTCTCCATCTTTCATCTGTCACGTTCAAATATCTGGGGAATTTGACCACAGAGCATTAAAATTAACCTATTAATGAAGCCAAGTCTGACAATAAAGGACCAAGAGCATCAAATCGTAGCTGAAGTTAAAATGTGACAGCAAAGTTCCCGCAGGCTGTTCCACACACTCGACTTTTGTCGGTTTTAAAAATGATGAGAGGACGTAAGGGATGGGTTTAAAACCGGCCTCTACTGACACCTTGTTGCATATTTAATTAAAGAGTTGTCTAATTAATGCCCTGAAGGAGTTCACTTCACATTTTCTGAAAAGCAATAATTCATCTGGGTCTTTGCTTTCTAGTGGATGCGTGCTCGTTGGACCTCTGACCCGTGCTACGCCTTTTACGGCGTGGACGGCTCCGATTGCTCCTTCCTCGTCTACCTGAGCGAGGTGGAGTGGTTCTGCCCCCCTCTGCCCTGGAGGAATCAAACCGCTACACCCACCTTGAAGCCTCCACCCAAGAGACAGGTAACACACCGTTTCCTCATCATTTTAATCACTTCAATCCAAGTAAGAAACTCTCACTTGTGCGGTTTTCCTCGAAAGCACAAGCAGCCAGTCTGTTCCTTACATCTTGTTCAGTGTCACGAGATCCCCGAGAATGAAACTCTCAATTTTTTTTTTGCTGGAAGTGAAAAGAAGCGGTGATGACTCAACTGAGGAGGCAGATAGTAGTCTACACTTCTCACATGCCAACAAAGGTGTCAAGAATTTAGAAGTGACAAGGAATCTGAAAGAATAGAGCAGAATGCTAAACATCAAGGTGCTGTAGAAATTACTGCCACTGTGAATTTGGTGGCTTGACACTGATGCCGTGGAGTTACTTATTTTCCGAGTTCAGGCAGAGTCTTTATTTCTTCATTTTTCTGATCAAAAGCTCTTGGGAGAATCTCAGTACCCAGCTACACACCGCTGGCTGTCACTCCCAGTCTTCATTCCTGTTTGCCTCCCTGCATCAATTCATTTTTTAATTTTAGCACCACGCGCACGATATGCCAATCTCTCCTCCAGAGTCTATCCCACCGTTCCCCTCTGCCCCTTCCCCAGAGTAATTTGCAGCCAGCATCAGCGAGTCCCTGATGTGAATTCATTCTGCACCTAATTGCCAGCGTGTATTCCCTGAGACTAATCCCGAGACTTCCCTCGGGTGCTCTGCATTTTGCTGTGCCGTACACAAGTTTCTCCTGAGAGCGATAATTCACCTGCATTGTGAGAGTACAGCACAGCTCTGCATATCGATTCTGTCTTTGAGAGAATCTCTGCTTCGTTTATAGTGTCCGCGTGTTTGAGAGACAGACGCTTTCTCTTCTGTATTTTTTAAGTCCTCTGTGCCTCCCCCATGCAGTTACGCCATTGATTAATACCCGCTGCTGGTGTAGCGCTGTGATGCAGTGATTATAGTGGGTAGAGGAGGAGATGTAAAATGAGAGCAGACAATTTATGAGGATCATCCAAGAGTCCCTTAGGCAACCTGTCTGAGAGCTCCCAGCCCCAGGGCACGAGCAGATAACAGAAAAAGACAGTACAGTCTAAACCACCCCAGTAAAAGCATAAAAAACCCAGCTCTATAATGTCTATAGTGTCGTCCTTTTTTTAGTATCCCACCTTTTGCTCCAGGCCAAGTTATAAATCTGAATACCAGCTCGTTCCTGAGTACTTTCTGGTGGAGAACATCCGCACAAGGTCCACATGAGGCTCACATACACTCTACATACACTCTGGAGCCTTTCCAGTGATTTTTTTATTTTTATTTTTATTGCTTCTGTCACCCAGGCTATTTTTCAGTCCGACATCGGGACTCTGCTGGAGCGGGTTGGCACCGGGAAGGAGTCGCTGAGCTTCATGAAGAGGCGAATCCGAAGGCTGGCGGTGCAGTGGGCCACGGCCGCTCGACGGCTGGACGACAAACTCCGCAGCCAGTGGAGGGAGCAGAAAAGGGTGAATATGAGGCGATTCTGCACAGGCTGGAAGATGAAAGTGGGAGGAGAGGAGAGCGAGTCTGTGTTGTGGTTTCATCTTTTCAAAGTGTTGTGTCTGGCTACAGACGATGAGCCAGTGAAAGATGCGTTGCTTCAACAGAAACCTTCATGTGGCTCGGGGAATATATTCCTCAGCTCCTAATTTGATGGAAATCCATTTGTTTAAGGATTAAAGCAAAAAAAAAAAAAAGATCAAACAGTTCTCAGAAGCCGAAAAGTCCTTTAATGCCCACACGCTAGGATGCTAAGTTACCAGAACAGCTGTGACATTTTCTTTTATCACGGGCTCCTCTGTGTGACTTGCAGAGTGTTGAGTAACACGCATAAGTAGATAATGATCCGGAGTAACTCCTAGCACGCACTGATTGGCTCGGGTGCACTTTCCCCACTGACATTTACAGGGACATTTCTGCAAAGTGTCAAAGAGTGCTGCCTGCCGGAACACACAAACGATGAAATGGGAATGACATTAGATCTCCTCCGGCGGGGTCGTAGTACTCGAGGCCGGGCCTCAAGATCAATTTTGGAAGGTCTTTCGTCTCGTCTCAGCATCGACCACATTTTTACTCAGTCCTTTCTCGATCTCGGGGCAAAGAGGATTTAGGATTTTATTTTACAACCGGTCAAGATCACAGCTGTGGAAGGGCTTTCTGTGCCTTGTGTGTTTAATTACACAGCGTCTGACACAACTGGAACCAAAGATTTTTAAAATATTAGCTACATATCAGCAACCTAAGTGGCCGTTTTACTCTCTAATCTTGGTCTTGTCTCTGCCTTAAAACATTTGCTTATGACTTGGTCTCGATCTTCAATGTTAAAACATTATAACTGGTAAGTGATTAATGCAGAAAAGTGCCCTCAGGCTGGGCAGTTTGGCTCTCACATTAGGAAATACACAGTAAATGTTCTATGCCTATGTCGGTGCATGTTACATGAGATATTTTCTGTCTTTCAGATCATCCCACAGTCAGAATAGTGCAGAGTCAGTGTCCCACACTGCTACCGTTTCATCCTCTGATCGTCATTTCTAGTTATTTCGGCCCGTTTGATGATGCTGCGATTATTTGCTGTTGAAATGTTCTTCTGTTGCTGCCGGCGGGAATGCCATCAGTCTTGTTTATTTTTGGGGGGGGATTTTTTTTTGTTGCCTTGAACTGCTCAGTTTGTGGTCCAGAACATCATGGTAAAAACATACAAGTGGTGTTTTACACAGTCAGTAATTCAACCATGTCAGTCAGTTCACTTTGTGTTTAGACCTATAACAGTATGAAACATTCAAAACATCGTCATCCATGTTAATATCTCGCTTTCAAAACGGAGAAACTCCACCACAATCACAGCTGACACATGGGATCCTTTACCCTGACAAACATCTGACTAACAAAAAAAAGCCTAATAGTACTCATTATCCAGTTGCATTTTGGGAAGTGTAGGATTTTGAGAGAAGAGTCAGGATATTGCTTCCTCTTTTAGTTTTTGACCATTCTTTTTTTAAACTGTCTCTTGCATGAATACTACTGTATACTAAATTGTGTTATTGAGTAAAATCATTAGAAAAAAAATCTGTATTTTTTAAAAGTCACTTTTTTAACATTAAATCTGTCAAAGTTAAAACCCTATAGAACAAATCTAGTCAGTTACCGAATGCAAATCACATGGCCATTCTTGTAATTGGTAACGTAATTCCATTGGATTACAAAAATATAGAATATATAATCTGAGTCTTTTTGAATGACTCCAAAATCAAACATTGGAAATATTGCACCTGGAGTGGATGCAAATCTTTTTTTCTCTTCCTTTTAATAACTTGACTTTATTACCATTTATTTTCCTTCATTTGCATGAGAATAAAATGTTTCATCGTGAGGACAAAAAACAACCTCAGCCAGCGCATTTCCAAGTGAATTTTTCCTGAAGCCTTGACCTCTGACCTTCTTTTTTTTTAGCGTGCATGCTATGTGCACGTCTGTATGAAGTACCACATTAAAACAGTACAGTGCACATAGGTTCTGGCTGAACATTTGAAATGCAGATGTCAGGTTTCACCAAATTTTTTGACTCGCGTCGACAGCTCTCTGCAAATCCCTCAGCAGCAAATAACTTAAATGAACGACGTATAAAAGAAATTTGCAGTGTTTTGGTGTCTGAAAGTGAGCTGACAGCATCCTGGCGTTCTGCCGTGTGTGTGTGTGTGTGTGTGTGTGTGTGTGTGTGTGTGTGTGTGTGTGTGTGTGTGTGTGTGTGTGTGCGTGTGCGTGTGCGTGTGCGTGTGTGATTTAATCAGTTTCTTTCATCGGCCACTTTTCAGCTGGATAAATCAAAGCCCGTTCTGTAAATAACGCTCTTCCCAAACGCCTGCTTCTTTCACGCTGGGGAGAGGGCTTTGTTTATTGTAATGGTGTGTTTGACAGTAATGGTTACTGTCCATTAACCAGCCCCTGCAGGCTTGTCTTTTGTCACTGAAGCACTGAGTGCTGTTGAGAAAATGGACATAGACAGATTTGCAGCGACAAGATGTTTTATGGAGCGTCTCGCCAACATATCTTGGATCTTGGTACCCACGTGATGTGATGAGCGTCAGGAGAGATGAATCATTTGTTACGTTCAGTCAGGTTGTACTAAATGGAAGCACAATGACTTAAACTTGATGTGTCTGGAATGTGATAACAAGAGTTTGTTTATTCCGTACTTTGTAAATCACATAAATATCAGAAACCACAGGGGAGAACTTGATTCAGTTTTTGTATGTTTTCTGAGCGCCTCTATCTTTGAATTAAGTTCTGTGCTCGTGTAGATGGAGAGCTTGTTTTCCATACAGGCAAATCATTTGATTTTAGGCTGACTATCAGCCAGACAGCAGCCTTTGTTGCTCAGCAGGCTCTGAACAACAACCACATTAATTCTCCTGCTTAAGTCTCCTTATCTAATTTACGCCTTGTCCTGCACCAAACAAACGTTCACAGGGGAAAAGAGCACTGCTAACTCATTTTCCAGGCTGGATAGCTAATTAGCTGCTCCTCTGCATCGCATTAAACATCCCGCACTGTAAACGTACCAACAAATTCCACTTTACTCCCGGTGTGTTACTCTTCAGCACCACAGTAGAAAACATACAGTCTGTCCATGGCTTGTATAAGCTACAGGGCAGTATCTCTTGTTTTCCTGCTTTCCTTTACCTAAACCTGATCCTAACTCTTCTTCGATGCTCGACTAAACCCAACCATTCATCTCCATTACGCCTAACCCGAGCCACGAGGATAGGTGCTACGGGAGACATCATTTTAACTTGAAGGGGAAACACACACCACACTTGTTCTCGGCCTGCCAGCTGCTGTCAATCAAACGCACTCCAGTTGACTGAGAGCAAAAAGGAGCATTTTTAATATTTCCCCAATGACTTATTTTATTTCTTGCTTTCAACGATACAACATCAGAAGAAAACCGATGTTGCCAATAAAAAAGAAAAGAAAAAACACTGCACTACAAACAGCTGCATGATTCAACCTGAATTCCTTTGGACTTTGGAGTTTTGGTGTGAGCCCTGTATTTTTGAAATGATCCCTATATCTCAAAATGTCCAAATACGAAAGTTTCCTCTGTGAATTCATCATCCCCGTTCTCCCTACCAAACAGAGATTTCTGCTCGACCAAACTTGGCATTGTTGTTGCGGCGGTGACATGCGGTGCTCATACGTGCGGACTGCAGGCTGAACAGCTTTGTGTCAGCACTGTAGGAGATGACATTTTGAACTGGATTGGTACATGCTATAATTAGAAGATATACATCTGAAAAGCAACCCAAAACCAGATCCATATCTAACCAGCCGGTGAAACACGAGGAAGTCTAGATGCTAATAAAACCTGACACCACTTAAAAAACATGTTTTGAAACTATAACTATAACTTCCTTCGAAATTATTCAGAAATTCATTTTGGAAGCAAATTTGTAAACATTCCTGCCAATTGGAAGCATAGAGTAAAGACGGCGTGAGCAAAGAGCCCATGTTGATATCTCCTCCCCAAAACAAATATGTAAATAAATGTGCGGTCTACTAGACAAATCAAATTGTCTTTGAAAGTTTTTCCAAGTCAAAGTAAGTAATTGAGTAAATGCCATCTGTTGAAAAATCTGATTTCATTACATATTTAACAGCCTGGAAATTCCATCTCTTCCCATCGGCAATTAAACCGCCTGTGTATCGTTCTGCATATCAATTAGGTCGATTTTCAGCGCAGTTGATTATATTTCTTAGGAGTTACGTCGGTGTGAATATGCTGTCACTCTGCTCGCTCGCTTTCATTAGATACTCAATCTCATTTAAAATTCGACAGCACTGATCCGTGCCAAATATTTGAATTCATTCATATATGAATCTTTGAAGCGTTTGGTTAAAAATTGCTCTCATAAAAGACTGGAGATTGCCTGAATCTAAAAGTCTAGGATTTGCTGGATATTAACAGCTCATTCTTTACAGTAATATCAGCGTAGAAAAAAAAAATACATTGAGTCAACAAAACACCGTGTTGACTCTTTTTGCTTTTGCTTTCAGATTCTAGTCCACGTGGGCTTTCTAACAGAGGAGTCCGGGGACGTCTTCAGTCCTAAGGTGCTGAAGGGGGGTCCTCTGGGTGAGATGGTGCAATGGGCCGACATCCTCACAGCCCTCTATGTGTTGGGACACGACCTCAAGATTTCAGTTTCTCTCAAAGAGCTGCACGGGTAAGTCTCTCTCAAGCTGTTATTCTCAAGCTGTGGGCAAAACTGCTGCAGTCGATGTTTGATGCATCTTTGCAGGAATCATCTTCTTCTTCTTTGCAGCGTGTTTTATTCCATGAAAATTGCTTTGTTGTACGTTCTGCATGTTCTGC
This sequence comes from Collichthys lucidus, assembly GCA_004119915.2. NCBI lineage: Eukaryota > Metazoa > Chordata > Actinopteri > Sciaenidae > Collichthys > Collichthys lucidus. Next base: position 11,024,534 of record CM014100.1, read on the forward strand.
AAGCAATGAGCGACCCAGTTGCCCGACGCACTGTTTGCAATCGGCTTTGGGCACGCAGAGATAAGCCATCGCTCTTTGCTTCAGAGTGCCATTTCAGCCTGAAGGCTTGACAGCATCTCTACAGTTTGCGCACCTCCTTCCTGTCGCAGCTCGCTGGCTTCAGAGTGATAACGGCCTTGTCGCTCATCAACACAAACACGAGTATTTATGCCAGCGGACACACACACACACACACACACATATATGTATATACACGACGTGGCTTACAATCAGACACGGTTTCATCTGAAAATATTGATTGTCACAGCAGCATGGTCAGAAAGCAGACAGGTTCAGACCTGCTTTTTTTCTCTGCGATCTTCCAGAGCTGCTCAGGCTTCACGCTGGCTGGTCAAGAAAATGACCAGAGTACAAGCTGTCAAATCTTTTCTGACAGTGGGTGGCGTGAAGCCGGAGCAGACAAGGCTGATAATGTGCGCTTGTTATCGAGCACTGTACGTATCCATTGCCGTAGGGAAGAGGCGAGGGCATCGATGGGTTAGAGCTGGCCTTTGATCTTAAATTTCGGGCTGAGAAGAAAAGCTGCTTTGATAAGAACAGACTGGAGAGATCAGGTGGGGGGAGATGCCTCGGTGGAAATGCTTCTTCCGGCCGTGCTATTATTTACCTCACTAATTGGTGTCATGGTGTATTGAATCACTGCAGTCCGTTGGGAACGTTGGCAGAAATGTTTAGAAAATTTCGACAGAGACTCACAAAGAAGCATCTGCCAAGGTCAGCGCTGACTATTCAGACTGTGTGTATGTGTGAGCTGAGGTTTTATTGGTATATGATGTACTTTTATATAAGTGCGACGTGGCGGAGTTCCATTATAGCTATAGATATTGGTCTCTATTCATGAGCAGCGGCGGAGCCAGGAAATTTTCTGTCGGGTGGCCAGGATGGTTATGTGATCATTTTGGGGTGGCAATGCAGGTCATGGTGGGAAAGATCAAATAATGTTCATCGTATCTAACTTTTTAGATTTGGACATTGTCAAAGAGGGTAACACTACTGTATGACCAAGTGCATGTGTGAGAGGGTTTGTATGGCTGGAAGCTGACTTGGGACCACTTCACTCACTGCGCACTCTTCTCTCACTCTCTAAATCATCTGTCTGCTCACCCTGTCTCATCGTTCTGTGCCTCAGCTGGCTTCTTCTTCCTGACTGCTCCTTTTCTGAAGAAGGAAGCTATGTACACCAATGCTGAATGCAAAACATATCAACAGTACCACCATCATTATAGCTTATATCTTGACATTTACTATTTTGCTCACCAGCCACTGTGGATAGTGGTTTCCCAGAGTTACTAGCCACTCGGCATTTAAGCATTACCCTTAATGTCAAGTCCTGCTACTGTTGCACCCTTAAAATGAACTGCAAAAAACCACGCCCATCTTCGTTTTAGCAACTTTTAATAAAAGAAAAAAAACTGTCCACGGTTCAACACAAGCACACCATTTCTGTCCGTTTCTGCCTGTATATACAACAACGTACTCTCCTTGTCCTCTTAAAGAGACAGTATTTTTTCTAAAGGATAAGTACAACCATTTCCAAAATATGTTGACATTCAGGTAAATAATATTTCAACCTTGAAATCATAATATGAATTAACTGTAACACATAAAAAGTAAATTATTTTCACTGGACACTGATATTCTAGAATTAACAAATATGAAATTATGACATTACTGTTCCAGTGTGCCACACTACTAGCAAAGTTAACTAAACAAATACATAATTATAAACTTATCAAACTATCACATATTTATTATGTTTGATTGAACTTATTTGGCGGAGTTGTCTAACATTAAAAACATGCACCGACAAAGACGCTAGTCAATTTCCCTATTATTAAAATGATTCAGGTAATGTGACTTTAGTTTAAATGAGTACTTAGCAGTTTAAGGATGACTTCACCGATGCATAAAGAAGTGCTTATACTTGCGTTATGACGTGAATCTCTACACTGATATTATTGCTTACCTGTGATTATCATTCGGTCGCATTTGGACAGCCCCGCCGGCACTCAGTGGTGACTGGCCTATGCGACTGGCCTCGCCACCCCTCCTCCAGCGTTCATGAAGAAATGTAACGTTCAGTTTCAGAGAAAACAGAACGGTGGGCTGAAATTGACGTCGAGTAGTTTTATCAGGCTTCGACCACATTCCCTCGTTGTTCGCGGTCCCACAAAAGACACCCTGGTGTTCGTTTCCCACTCTCTTTTTTATTTTTATGTGACTCTGAAATTGGCCAGTTAATGGCAGATGCCAAACATCCGTAAATCCCCCTTTCTGTGACTGTTAATGAACGAAAAATGGGAACATTTCGTTCCATCCCGTACTCGTACTCTCCCACACGCTATTAAATTGACAGATTGTTATGTGGGTTGCGCTCCCACAGATTCCCTCAGGCTTATATCTATTTACATTTCCTGCTCTTCACTTTCCCACCCAGGCATTGGAAACGAGCTTAACATCACCGGATAGCCCGCTGTGTTTCTTATGTGGACCAGATTGGTGATATGTTTAGCCTTTTTCTCCGATAGACAGATTAGCCACACTGGGAGCTTAGTTATCGCGGGAGTCTAAGTTGTTGGTTTTGCATCGTATAATTGCCTCGAATTGGCAACATTCAGGCTCTCTGGTGGCTTCTTTGGGTAGTCACTTTGGCTGGCGTCTTTCCCTTTGCTGTTTATCCTTCCTTCAGCCACAGTCTTTTCTCTAGAGGATTTCAAGCTTACTATCTCTTCTGATGCCGTCTCTGAACCACCATCTTCTAGTCTTTTCTCTGTCCACTTTGGGAGGCGAAAGCAACGGATGTCTGCTACTGGCCGAGCCACAGAAAGAAAACATGAGGCCTTTTTTTTCTCTCTCTCTCTCAATTGAAAGAAAACCTTCTGATGGGCTGAAAAATGTTCTCACATGATGCACTGATTATACCGATTCCGAGTGGAGTGGTGTAGATGTGATTGTGATTATTATAGAATTGCGACTATTGCATTTTTCTCTCCTTCAAATTACATTTCTCAAATAAGTGTTCAGACATCAGACATAGCACTGTGGAAGCACAAGAAATGATTTTAACTGGAGCAGTGTCAGGTTTGCCTTCTGGTTACGGGTGTCAGGATTGTGGCTGCTGATTCCGATTGCCGATCATCTATGAGGCATACTGGCCTCACATCTCAAAACAAAAAAACAACTCTTTTTCAATGTGTGTGCACAGTGTTTGAGTGTATGAAGTGCTTACCATCCCCAAAACTATGAAATAAGATGAGTCAGTCAGTGTTCTGAGGGCTAGGCTTGTCAGACATCTAAAAAGCTTAGATGATGCTCCTCTTCTGACGTAAGGAGTACCACCTAGAGCAAGAAACGGGCCTTAGAAGTCAGGCCCGACCCGGCCCGATAGAATTCAACCCGATCCTGGCCCATTTTGATTTACAGATTTGTAGAGCCTGAACCCGTTTGCAGCACCGACGTCATTCAAATGTGCGCATATGGCACACAGTCAAGAATGAGTCATTTGTGCTGTACATCTTGAACATTTCTTATTCAGGACTACAAATGTCTGAATGATCGCAATGTCGCGCAGATCCAAACGCATCACATGATGGCTCATTTACCGCGCAAGTCATAACACAAGCCCGGCCCGGGCCCGATTCAAATGATAAAAATTATGCCAAAGATTCCACCACCATCGCCATTTGTTCCCCTGCAAGCCCTTACAGTTAGCATTATGTCGAAAGCTAAGAGCTACTTTGCTGTTTGCTGCACAGATCAGCACAAACTATTCGTGTCTTATCTGAATAAGCAGAAAAAATGTAGAACTGGAGAACTGTGCATCGGCCAGCACATGGAAGGATCGGTGCTGGCCCCGTTTTATGTTGCTCTACTGGGTATTTTGTAAGTCAGCCTGTTGAACACACCGTTAGCATGTTGCGAGCTAAACTCAGTCACAGTGATTCCCTGGCTGCATAAAAATCTGTAACACCTGCAGAACTGATGCTGAACCTTGGTGGGCGGGGTCTCCTCACACCTGTGGTAGCTGACCAATCAGAGCGGATTTGTCTTTTTTGGCGAAGCAGCCTTAAAGACACAGGAGCCTTTCAGACTGAGGGTGAAAAGAGGTGCTGCAGCTATGGCCAATAAAAGACCATTAAACATTAAACATTCTGAACATTAAATCACAAAAAGCTGTTGCAATAGTCACCTAAAATAGAAGTATGAACCTGAAAATGAACATAATGTGTCTCCGTTAAAAAGTCCTTGAAACTCAAATGAACCAAATAATTGACAAAGTTTTGAGCATGAAGCCATTATAATGAAATAGCTCATCACTCATCGCTGGCTCTCCCTCTGCTTTCATCCATACTCGTTACTGAATCCCAAATGATTTTGAGTGATCAATAACTGCTGGGCTTACCTGGTCTGTTTTGGCCTCTATAATAACATTCATGTTGAAAATCATATTTGGTTTTTATCTTCAACTGGAGCAACGCAAGATTAATCCCATACCTGACCTGATGTTGTAATCGACTAAAGTTAGGCTGAGTACGAGATGCCCGTTTTCGTCAGCTTCGCTGCCATCTACTAAAAGTCTGCTGTATGTCCCTGCACCATATTAGAGGGGTTAATGATCCATGACTAAATAAATACCATGTATCATCAACCAATTTCCGAGATCTGTGACTTATGTAAGCGTAATCATGTTAGCGTTTAGCTGAAAACACTACTCTTAAATTAGATGTAATCCTTGAGACAATTTTGAAATCATATGTCCCGGCAAAGCAACGATCACTTGATTATAGTTTACTTTGATATGAACTATATTCTGATACGAATACTACTGCAGTTTTGTGTTCACAGCATTATCAAAGAGAAGAAGAAGAGTGACAGATGCATGTAGAGGGTGAGTGCTAGTAATAGAAGAACAAGAGAAGTAGTACAGCCATTTTTTTTCCTGGGTCTACTGTGATTGAGGTGGAGAGTGAAGTGTTGTGACATCATTTCTGTCAGTAACACCGGGACTTGTCGCACACTGAGGGGAGGGCCCTACGGCAGTTTGCAGTGCAGCGAAGACAGCTGTCACTTCCGCTCGGGGATCTCCCCTCATCTCCTCCTAGAGCGACACGGGTAATTAGCCAGCAACGGAGCATAGCGTCTCAACACCTGAGGAGCGGTGGATGCCGGCGGGTAGGATGGAGCGAGAAAAAAACAGGAGAAGGGAGAGAATAAGGAGGGTGGAGGCGTAGCTGCAGCCTGTCAGGTTCTGTCAGCGGAGCAGAGAGGTAGTATACGCACACACTGCCACCCAGCAGTGTTGTGATCCAGAGATAATCCAAAGAAACCAGTGTTTTAGTGCTCAGACCTCATACAGGATGGGTCCACACTGCTCTCACACACGAGATTTTCACTGTTTTTACACACTATTGTCTCCAGGATTGTGCAGCTCATATGTTATATATCTAATGTTGCTGGACATTTTGCCGTTGGACCTTTTATATCAGTTATGTCAAGTACGTTTCAGTCGTTGACAGAATGCATTAATACAATCATTAGGTCATTTCACCTTGTTTTTCCCTGCAGTAACCCTAAGAACTGATTTAACAAATGTCAAACGGGACATCACTTCTGCTTCTGTAATCAGCCGTGCTGCCCTGAATAGTGGAGGTAATGACATGTGTAGGGCAAATGTGAACTCACAATAACAGCGTTATTATACTGCCGGTCTCAGGCTCTCACCCCGCAGCCTTCTGATTGATTCTTTGCTTCCATGCATTGAGATGAAAAGCAAAACAGAGGCACTGTTAAGAATAAGTTAAGCGAGCCATCAGCGAGATAACATGAGAATTTCTCTCAGTACAACAGTGTTGGAATGGTAATTGAGGTGAACAGTGCAGTGCATGTGTGTGAACGTTTTCACTATGAGAAAATACGTACGTAACACTTGGTCACACACCATCAACTATTTCACTGATTTTTGTGAAACTGGATCATATTTTATGGAGAAAACTTCCCTCCGATGTCCTCCAGCTGCTGCACGCCAACTCTCTGTGATTTACAGAGTTTCCTGATGGACAGTGAAGTAAACTGCCGCAAAGTGTAGCTGCTGTCAGCTCAGTTTGTTAGCTGTGCTATCCAGATTGTGAGTTCAGAGCACCAGGAGGAGTGTTAGTGTTCGTACCACAGGCATGAGGAAGTTTTTAGATGGAGCCAGTGTTTTCCCGGCCCTACACCTCCCAATAGTTATATTTTCTTCAGCCGCAGTTTTAAAAAAAATTAGGTCCTCTTGTGATGTTGACAGCTCTGAAAATGCTTCCTGAGTAGAAACTGAAGGGAAAAGTGGAGAGGAAACACAAATGAGCTGCTGATTCTGCACTTCAGTCCCTCTTAGCAAGGAAAAAAAAAAACCTGCAACCTGCAAAAACAAAATTTATCCCAGATATGATGTGTTATATATACTATGTTTTATTATTGATGTTTTCGCTCCAAAATTCAGATTTTTTTTTTGTTATTAAAAGCTAAAAATAATGAGTTACTCTTTATACATGTACACAGCTGCTGAAAGCAGCATAAGAGAGCATTGCTCCTTTGCTGTGAAAATTGAGCCAGATTCTGCACATCAAAGTGGCACATCAGCTGTGTCTGATCATAACAGCGGCGACTTCTGAGTTTTTGTCTCCTCTTGCTATCCTGCTGTCTCAAGTGGTCGATTAGCATGCCGTACCCCGCTCCCTCCAACAGCAGCGCGTCAACCCATGTCACTCCACTCTCACTACACGCCCTCCCTGCAGCCACCCTGCAGCCCTCAGCCCCCCTGGAAATCTCCCTCAGCCAATTCCCCTCACTGTTGGACACATGCGCCCTGCTTTTAAAAAGTAATGCAGTGTGACCATGAAGTCGCTTATGCTCTTTTGTTTCTCTGTCTCTCTCTCTCTCTCCTTTCCCCCAAACTATTGAGTTGCTATGGCGCCAGTGGCAGCTGTGAAACAGAGTAATCGTACCCGAGTGATGTCCGGAAATGAAGTCCTGCGTCTTTTGTCCTTCTTTTTGCAGCCTTTCCTCTCTGAGGCCTGAGAGAGTCATTAGAGTTCATACGGTGATTGCACGTGTGTGTCTTGAAGGATTACGCTGTAGCCTGATGGAGCGTATGTGCCAGCTCGGGTGTCCTCCAAACCAGAAAGTCAGAAACTTAAAGTTGTACACAGTGACATATATTATTCCTCATGATGAACGCTGGCAGCGTGATTTATTCTGACCCAACTTTGTAACTACATTTTCAATGTTTGAAGAGTAGCTCTGTGTCTGGTAGACATCACTGTGTCTGTGTCCTCGTGCTGATGCTGCTAAGAGAAATAAGCTACAATTACTGTGTTCGTCACAATGAAGCATGAAACTGCATGGCTCTTTTATGGGTTTTTAATAGTTGTTGGATGACAGTGGAGTTGTAAATCATGGAGGCAGAGGCTGTGCTAGGTTTCGGCTGCACAGACGGTTCTTGTTAGCACGATACATTCATTGTTGGTTTTGGTCTTTTCAGGGGATTTGTTGATGATAAAAAGATAAAATAATGCCAGCCTTATCCTTTAATCTGTGTGTGTGTGTGTGTGTGGAGGAGATAAGTACAGAAAGAGAGATGGTGTTGTGTGTCATGTGTGTAACAGTACAGTATTTGTGTGTGTGTGTATGTGTGCTCCAGTTTCCACACTTCCAACTCCTTAATGCACTTTAATCCCTTTACTCCTCCCTTAAAGTTAAAGTGTCCCAGATTTGCATATATCCAATTAAACCTCTGAACGGCGACAGCTTCAGTGGGTCCGTGACGAGCGGAGTCACGTACAGTCCTGCACGCTCATTCACTGTAATATTTCTCACTCACATTAATGCACGTCTGCAATAAAGTATGAGGGTCCACACAGGCCGTAATTCAGACTTCAGCTCGCACAGTGAAACCTCACGCATACGAGCGAAAGCACATGCAGATCTTCATTACTACACATACACATCACTGGCAGGTGAAACGACACACTTGACTAAATACAATACAGATACACTTTTTAATGTATCACAAAGTGCATCTTCAGCATGTGAGTATTATGTCACTTGGGAACCTCATTAGCTGTGAAGTGAAGCCAATGCTGGTGCTAAAACGGCAGTTCCTCAAACGGCCACTTGAGGCTGGTGTTATGACCAGATAAGGGGTATGAAAGGAAGTAACATAAAAACCAGATTTTAAAAAGTTATTAAACAAAAGGAGTTTATTAAATCAAAGTTTTTAGATTGTTTAAACAAAAGGAGGTGAGGCAAAAGGGAACTAAGGGCGAGCAAGTGCTGATTAAATGAACAAACCAATATAACAAAAGAAGAACTCTAAACAGAGCCTATGTTATCTAACTAGAAACAAAAACGAGAAAGAAAAACCTCACTAACTAAGTCTACTAGCAGATAACAAAATGCCGCACCAATCCTGGCCCTGCAGCTACGACCATGTTGTCCCCGCCTCCTCCAGTTTGGGGCCAACCAGAGACCGGCAACCGCACACCTGCATTTACCTAATGGGAAAAACACCGCACACACATATGCGTGGGACGAAACGGCGGCAGCCGTAACAGCTGGCTACTTAAAAAGTCAGTCTCCATAAGCCCCCATGTTAAAATTTCCTTCACAGCAGAAATAAACATGTTTACAGCCTGGTACAAAAAACTGTTTTAGTCTCTACAGCTCATGACACCTGTACAGAGACTGAATTTGCACTTAACCCACCCGTTCAAATTATATTAAGGCGTAATGTTATGCAAAATTAAAAGCATAGCCGCTTTGATTGACAGGTGGGTGCCATTACACGTGGGTGGCTTGAGCACCCAGGCTTCATTTAGCCCGCCTCAGCTACACCCATGAGCCATGTCTTTGCCCATTTTTCAAAATTTAGCCTGGAGGCAGCTGAGGCAGGACCGGCAAGATATCGACGGCCTGAGCCACCACACTTCATATTCCATCTATGTTTTATACTAATTGTGGTATATGTATGTAAGGGCTATTTCAGTCGGATGTGTTCAGTGTTTTTAGCGATGTTGGCGGTCCTTTCTCCCAAATCAATGTATAAACTATATAAATCTAAAGTTTATTTTATTGCCTGAGTGTAAAAGGATGGAGTGTATTGTATCCACCTGGCTGCGTATTGCACACAGTATTGAGAACAGAAATACAGCTTCAGGGAAGAGAGCTTTTCTTTGTGCCGGCACTGAATTGCTTGGGTGTGTACCGTTCTCAGTGGCCGCAGCTTATAAAGCTGCCACGCTCTTGCTCATTATCCCATCTACTGTAAAGGGAACTGGCCGCTGTGCCTGTTTCCACAAGGCTGCACTGCCGACTAAACACGTCCAAAGAAAGATCGATAGGCTCTTGTTTTGTAGGTATTTGTGTGTGTGGTTTTGCGGGGTCGTGCACGGTGTGTTTCTGAGCCAGGCGGTGAGAGAAAGTGAGAGTGTAAGGTCGTGGATCCGTGACTCCTGCTGCAAGCAAAAAAAAAACAACCCCAAAAAACATGAAGTGGTCGCAGTTTGACAACACTACAAGCTTTCGTATTTTCCAGTCAGCAGTGACTGAACGCGGCCTTTTCTTCATTATTTCCTGTGCACCTTTGATCATCTCTCTCCTTTACAGAGATGCTTTCATTGCTATTTTCTTTGAAATGTGAGGCTGTCATTCATATTTAAACTGAAGCCTTGATGCTGCTCTTTTTTTTTTTTTTATAAACTTACATTTTGTAAGTTTTACATATTTCAGATTTGGTCCTTTTTTTGTTGAGTAATGTGGCTGTATATATTTTATAGCCTCTTTAATGCAGAGTTAGACATTGCATGAGAAAGTTATGGTTGATGCAGCTACAAACTCAAAATCTTTAGATGCAGTATGCCCTAGTTTGGCCTTAGCTGTGTTAATTAGCCTCCAGTTATTTCTTTAACCTCAGTGCTGAATATAATGTCTTCACAAGTACAGCAGTGTGCGTTTGTAGTGGCCCTACATAACTGTATTTATAGAAATCTAGATTGTCTGCTTTACAAACGTGTTTCATTATCATCCAGTAAACTGCATTTACTATGTAGAGCGCTGAAGAGTGCACCCACTTCTTCTGCTGTGCTGTTTTTGTACAGCGCCGTGGCTCTCAAGAGCTGCTGGAGTTTGACAAAGCAATACTTTCTCTTGTGATGAAAACGGACACACTTGATTGCCTTTTTTTTTTTTTTTTTCGACAAAGTGCCCCCACCTTGATCCCCAACTGAAAGCAGAGCACTCTGAAGATGCACTATACTCTGTCACAGAAAACAACATTTTTTAAATCTCCTGTCTTTTTCTGTTTTGAGGGTCTTTTGTAACAGTTCATGTCTTGGGTTTTTTTTTTTTTTTTTTTGCAGATGTAGAATATGGAGACAACACTGACTTGCAATCTCACAAAATTTAATTTCAGTAAGTAATAAATATGTAAGAGCACTACTACTACAGTCACACCTTGTGTGGAAAATAATATAAAACTAAATGAATACGTGCAGCAGCCAGCAGCTCTCAGTGATGACACAAAATAATATCTGAAATATCATTTTCTTGCTCACCACTGAGTAAAAAAAAAGTGTTTGTTATAGAGTAAATATATGTAGTAGTGACTGAGATTTTGGAAACTCAACATACAGCTACACACTGAGTTTAAAAAAAAAAGAAAAGTCTAATGATGAAAATTAATACAACTCATCCTCTGGGGACAAAGTGATGCATCAACAGACTCATACAGCCATCCCTAAAGTTGTGCTGCTGGTATGACTAAAAGATCTGGGTATAGAGTAAATAATGCAAAAGAAAAATGTGTTACTGTGGCGCAGTAAGTGCTTGGATGGCATCACGACAAAGGCAGATTCAGCCTAAACTGATGTGCAAACACCAGCCTCAGACCAATGGTTGTTTGACAGTTTATTTGAAACAATAGATCGGAAATATGCGAGGACAGGTGGAGGTCCAGGTGAGAGGGAATCCAGTGGCTGGTGCAGAGCTGGTGGTGGAAACACCAAGAGACAAAGACAAGACGGAGCTGAGTGAGCCAGGTGGAAAATAGGGGGATAATGAGTCAGGAAACTAATTCAACCTGATGGCAGCCTATTATAAATCCTACATTCATAAGATAAGAGAGACTTTATTGATCCAAGACAGGGGAAATTCAGTTGTTACAACAGCTTGTAACAACAAGGTGGGTAAGAAATTTGTCTTTGCACAACTGTCCACTGTGCACCTGGAGTGTGGAAGATAGGGAGATAACCTGGAGCACGGGGAAGGTCTGGAAATGAGTCAGGAAGCGACACAACAGAGACATAGACGCATACACGAGGAGAAAAACAGTGGGAACTAAGTGGCAGCCGGCCTCATCATACCACACACGTAATACTTGAAAGCAGCCGCGTCTCTGTGTCTGTTAACAATGTGTGGTCAAATGAACATGCTGCATCTCTCAGATGATATGTGTGTTTTTCGTCTGTTAGTCGGAACAATTTGTGCAGATAAACTGGGTGACTCCCCGTTGAGAGACATCGCTGCCTTGTGGCGGCGAATTGTTCGGTTGAATGGCTCAGTGAGAACACTGACATGCTTCACGACGCAATTGGGCTCCTTCATTCTTCCCGTCTTCAACGCTTTCCCTCTCTCTCTGTCTGTCTGTTTGTCTGTCTCATTCCCAAACAATACTCAATACATACATGCACACACTTCAGAGAAATGGGAGAAATCGCTCAGAGCAGCTCTGAAAAGTCGGGCAGTCCCATTGAAATCGTCCATCGCCATGGTGTGCAGTCTGTCATGACTAAAACAATCACATCTCTGTCATCACAAATATTTCTTTCCACTACAAGAATTCAATCATCTGTGCAGGGATGAGCAGCTGTTTTTTTTTTCCAAATTTCTAAATCATCACACAGACGTACCAGCATCTACTAATATCCACATGAGTTCAACAACTAAAAACACATCTCGCCTGTCTTGTCTGCAGGTTTTTAGGAGTCCCTCCAGGACGAGGAAGCTGCCCTCTGACAGGACCTCTGCCCTTCGACCTCATCTACACAGACTACCACGGCTTGCAGCAGATGAAGCAGCACATGGGTCTGTCACTGAGGAAGCACAAGTCAGTCTTTGGTTCTCTCTCTCTGTGTCAAGAAAAGCACAGTGCAGTGTTTGTTTGTTGCATTCATTTCTGCTACCCGTAATTGCCTTTCTGATGAAATACTTCACTATTGGCTTATTGGCTCGGCTGCTCTTACAGGCCTGTGAATTCACTGTGCATCAGCAAAAATTCTCCTCCTCTCCTTTTGGGGGGATCCAATTTTGGCCTCTTTGCTGTGTGATCCATCAGCCAGGTTCAGGCCTCCTGGGTTGATGTCACTTCCTTTTCTTTTTTTGCTCTTTAGAGGAGGTTATAATGACTTAGCCTGTACATGAGGGCAGCGTAAAAGCTCAACAAACCAACATGATGCACCAAATATATTTATAAAATGATGCGCATGTAAGGTGTAATACTGTTTTTAAGTCATATTTTGTAGCTGTGTTTCAGTTTGTTTTCGTTCCACATTCACTCTGAATGCAAAAGACCGGACGGGTGCTACATTCATTAAATAAACGAGCAGCAGTCATTTATCTGCCGTGATTCACGTTGACTCTCTGCGGCATTTTGGATCTCTAAAACGAAGGCTTGGAGGCGAAAACCTCCGCTGATTCCAATCAGCGTCAGTCCAAGGTCAGCTGATCGACCAACACTCCTCTGCTGTCACTAAGTGACAGGCCAATACTTTAATTTCCTCTTCTCTCCTGCCACTGATTAGAGCTGCATTGATAAATCTTCTCAGATTAAATTACATGAATTGATTTTCGGCTTTCCACTGTGGATATTCACTGCTGATAAAGTGCTGATGTAACTTCTCTAAACTCGTAACATCTGTTCCATCCCGATTTTTCTGTTTGGTTTTGATCCGGGAGGACATTAAACAACATATTTCCAAGATGTTTTCGTGCAGTCGAAAGAGTGTAATCTATTCCCTATTGAAGTGTTTCCTCAGAGAGAATTTTAACTATTTTCCAATCTACCCAAAGAGACTCGCGCATGGCAGGAATGTTGAATCTTGTTTCTTAGAACGGCTCCGAAACAAGAATGTGATTTAAACCTCAGACGTCTCACCTTGAGGCTCGTGTAAGCTCTGCTTGGTGAGGAAGGACCAGCGGAGGGACATGGATAACCATCACCGCTGACTGCTTCACAAACCAAGACAACAAGACAGTTTCAGTGCTTAAACCAGCTCTCATAAGTTAAAATGAGAAAATGTGCTGCTTTCACACGGCTGTCATTCTCTGGCCATGCATATTTGTGCTAATAAAAAGATTTTGTCTGTCTGCTAGAGACACATTTGTTCTGATTCAGCCCATTTCATACTTTGTTCCAGGTGCCACATCCGAGTGATTGACACCTTTGGCACCGAGCCTGCTTACAACCACGAGGAATACGCCACCCTGCACGGCTACAGAACCAACTGGGGCTACTGGAACCTTCACGGCCAGCAGTACATGACCATGTTCCGTATGTTGGTCTTTATATTTCTTTGCATCTTCCTGAGGATTTGAACCTTGTGATGAATGCATGTGTGTACACAAGCCTATAAAGTCCTGTAACAGGAGTGGCTTTTGGGGAGGCGTGATCGGAGCAGAGAACTTGTTCTGTGTCGACACAGATGCCCAAAGCCTCCTACTGTGACCATGCAACAAGTGCCATACACGTTTGGTGAAGCTGTTTGTGTAGCCACCAGTTAATTCAGTGAATTACTTACTGCTGTCACAGAGCCTGACACTGTGAAAGACGTCAGCTTTCATCTCAGGTTTGAAAATAGCCTGAAAATACCGTTTCTATCTCGCTCCCACTTGACATCGCCCCGCTGTAGTAGATTTAGTTTGGTGCGTGCTACGATTCATCGTGTTGTTTTGTGTCCTGAAAGCTGTTTCTCAGCCAGGTGATCTGACACTGTATTGTTGTACATTGTACATTCTGCTTTGCAAATGAATTAAATAATCTTTCAGAATAAAACATCAATTCCCACAATGCCCCTTTTGTTCTACACAAACGGGAGTCTGGATCTCCTCGACAGCTCCTTAAGTTTAATCACATTTTTTCGGAGACATAAAATTGGACTTGTAACAATGTATTGCCAATTTTCTTTGTTTGTCCTTGGCAGCGCACACCCCTGATAACTCTTTTATGGGATTTGTGGCTGAGGAGCTGAATGAGACTGAGAGGCTGAACATTCAGCGGAACAAGGTCAACAACATGGCCGTTGTGTACGGTAAAGAGGCCAGCATGTGGAAGGTCAGTGTCGCACAATAACCACTGCAAAAGCTGCCAATAAATGCAATAGTGTCACGTGTTTGATTGAGTGAATGGTTCGCTATAGCTACAAACATGCAGTTGCCAGTTAATTATGTACACCTCGTTAAAACTAATTCAACCTGATGGCAGCCTATTATAAATCCTACATTCATAAGATAAGAGAGACTTTATTGATCCAAGACAGGGGAAATTCAGTTGTTACAACAGCTTGTAACAACGAGGTGGATAAGAAATTGGTCTTTGCACAAGTGTCCACTCTCACAACTTGAAAGGCGTCCACAGTCTGTGATGCCACACTGTCATACTCCCTCTGTGACCTGCTTAGCGCCGTTAGCTCCTCTATTTAATTGGAGATTATTGATTTTACATTCCCCATGATAACAGGCGGTACACTTGGTTTGTAACATCTCAGATCCAGCTCTGCAGCCCCCGTCTCATTCTCCATACTTCAGTCTGGATCATTGGTCTTTCTTTAAACAAGAGATCTGTGTCATCCATACGACAAAAAAAAATGCAAACAACTCATCTCCTAGTTCAAAGTCCATGTTTGAAGCTTCTGTAAGTGAGTAAGTGGCGCCATGGCAACATTATAAAACCTCCATAAAGGTTGTAACATTTTCTTTTGATTTAACTTTATGGGTTTTTAGATTAATACAAGTAAAAATATGCCTAATAAACTGGTAACAAAGAGTGCATCACTATGGCAGATGATATAATTCTTCTGTGTAATTAAGTTACTTTAACTCAACACTTTCTCTATGTGGCTTTGCAATGAAGAATGAAATAATTCAACCGAGTCGAAGACGCAATGAATCCTGTTAAGTGTGTTACCACCTTGTATTCAAGGATTCAAGGAGTTTTACTTGTCATTACAACACATGTAAACATAGGATGAAACGAAATC
This sequence comes from Collichthys lucidus, assembly GCA_004119915.2. NCBI lineage: Eukaryota > Metazoa > Chordata > Actinopteri > Sciaenidae > Collichthys > Collichthys lucidus. Next base: position 11,039,881 of record CM014100.1, read on the forward strand.
GGTTTCCCCTGGTCCTGGAGCAGCCCAATATCCAAATATAAAATAAAATAAAATATAAAATAAAATTAAAAAAAAAAAAATTATATATATATATATATATATATATATATATATATATATATATAGAGAGGAGAGAGAGAGAGAGAGAGAGAGAGAGAGAGAGAGAGAGAGAGAGAGAGAGAGAGAGAGAGAGGAGAGAGAGAGAGAGAGAGAGAGAGAGAGAGAGAGAGAGAGAGAGAGAAAACATAAAATATAAAAAGTAAAGGCAAAATTAAATTTAAGAAAAAGTATATACAATGAATAGAAAAACAACAACAGTATAACACCATGGTGAGGTAGTGAGATGTGCAAGTGTCCAGGTTGTGCATTGTAACGAGTATCGGAGCAACAGGACCTGCTCTGTAGTGTTGAAAACATTTCACAGCTCATATGAGAGACTTTCTACCACCTCTGGGTGGTTTCACATGACTCCGAGCAAGAAACTTACCCTTTGAAATAAGCGATAAATGTTTTTAAGATTACACTGTCAGTGCCATTCCTCTTGCTAGATGCTGTGTGGAGTAACAATACACGATTTATCATGTTATATAATCCCTTCCTTCAGTACATTGGGTGAATTAACACTAAGCACAATATAGTTTTATTCAAATTCTGCAAAAGCTTGTAAGGATGCAGTGTAGGTTGTTATTGAGTTGTGACGCCACCAAAGTATCGATGATGTAGGTCAGAGGTTTTTTCAGACCGTAAGGCGTTGCTCCCTCGGAGAGGAACATGAGTTGAAACAGAGGCGTGAGGTGAAGATATTGCAGGAGGTGAATCTGAGTACGAAATTTTTCCTCCTCCGTAGAGTCATAACCCGATCAAATGTAATGAAAAATACACACCATTCTAGAATCCATGTGTGCACCTCCCGAGGATATCTTGGCTGTCTGATTTCCATCTGTAAAGTAACCATGAATGCATTTAGAGAAATCAGAGAAAGAGAGAAAAGATTCTGTGCATCCATTGGAATATTGGGAATCAACGTATATAACATTATAATGTGCTTTTTGCATCCTCAAGCTTCTTTGAATCTAATAAAATCAGGATAAATGTTTGGTCCAGACAACTTTCGAATATCACTTCCCTCCTCAATCCTTCACAGCAAACGCCGTGAAACACCCACTTGAGCTCACATTTCCTGCAAACAAGTAACTCCTCCAGGAATTTGGCCTGAAGTGTGATGTGGTAGAGGAACAATTGTTTTTGTTTAGAGTAAATTTTTCCCTCCGAGCTACTGGCAAGGTTTCTCTCTCCTACTGTATCTTTTGAAGTGTGCTGCAGCCTCCCCCAAGGTTCGGTTCACTTGAATCTGACGGCAGCTTTGTTCTTACACTGCCATAACATCCCCTGTTTCTCAGAACAGCGTGAGCTGCAGTATAACATTTGTGAGTCTGAAAGATTGCAGTGTAAAAGCCTGTAGTGTTAGAGTCTCTCCAGACAATGAATACACCCTTGTTGTGAGCAGCCCTACCTCGGCTTTAAGGTCTGCATTAAGAGTTTTTGAGAGCTTAAAAAAAGACTAATACTTCATGTCATATTCTCTCTTTTCTTCTTCATCTGCCTCTCTCTGCTCACTTTCCTCCTTCATATAATTTCCTCATACTCTTCTCACCCTCTTCTGTATTCTGTATTCATCATCCCATGGTGCATCATTGATGGATCCGCACAGCTTCAAGTAAGTACACCGGCTTTTCACAGAAAACAATAATTCTCTGAATGCCAGAACTCAACCCAAAAGTTTTTCTCGACTTTTCCTTGCCTAAAAATATGTTTCACTTCAGCTGCTTTATTGTGGATTCATATATGAGCCTAGTTTATATATTTTATCTAGATCTAGAACTTGATGGGACGTCATATAAAATGTTTCAAACAAGTTTGTGGTCACGTGAATTCAAAATTGATTTCAGGGAGGTTTTACTTTCAGTGTAAGATGACATTTATTAATGATTTATGCCTTTAAACTATTTCGGAACATTACCCAGAAGCTCTTTTTTTGTGATAAATTAATTCAGATTTACGATTCGAACACATCGTCTCCATGGTACGACACACAAGTTATACATCAAGTTGAGTCTTCTTTCATAACTTCACAGGTTCTGGATAGTTCCCACCTCCAAAAAATGACGATGTTAGTGCTAACAAGAGCAGACTCTGCTCATTAGGCTTGCCTGCCTCATTTCCTTTAACCAGTGCTCAGGTTGCTGTGATACTCTTGCCCTCCCCAATACCTCTGGGCTTTCCTCCACCACCTTTCCAAGTGTGGTTGTGTCTTATACTAATGAATCTGTTCGATTCATTTAACTGGTCATCGCAGTGTCACATAAAAGCAAAGCTGACATCCTTAGATATTCTCTGTGCAGTCAAATGAGACAGATAGACTAATGTTAATACAGTAAGTTTATAAAAAGAGAGTTTATCGTTGAATTAAATTGCAATTCTGCTTCAAATGACTCATAAGAAAACTGCTGCCAAACGGGCTGTCAAAAAATATTTGATTTGTTAAAGAGACAGAGGGGAGACGACCTCCCTTTGTAGCTGTGCCTGCAATGATAAATTACTTGTGCTTAACTCATTTTGCCTGACCTCATTATGTCTCAAAAGGGAAAGGAAAAGTTTCTGGCAATTCTGCATCGCTACATGGAGATCCACGGGACTGTTTACTACGAGACGCAGCGCCCCCCAGAGGTGCCCGCCTTTGTCAAGAACCACGGTCTGCTGCCTCAGCAGGAGCTGCAGCAGCTGCTCAGAAAGGCCAAGGTGGGAGAGGAACATAACCGAGGCTTTCGTGAGCTCACCTGGTTGAATATGAGAAGCTCAGGGTATAACGTCACGATCTTCTTTTTCATTCAACAAGCTGTTCATTGGATTTGGCTTCCCCTACGAAGGTCCCGCCCCTCTGGAGGCCATAGCCAATGGCTGCATCTTCCTCCAACCCAAGTTCAATCCCCCTCACAGCTCTCTCAATCATGAGTTCTTCAGAGGGAAGCCCACCTCAAGGAAGGTAGATGCACTTGTCTTTCATGCAGGGTTCCCACGGGTGCTTGAATTCCTTGAAAATGCTTGAATTTCAATTCAGTGTTTTCAAGGTTGTGAAAATGTTTTTTTGTGAAGTGCTTGAAAATGTTTGAAATTTCACAATTAGTTAAAAATCAGACAGTCAATCTACCACCATATGAAATAATGCTAATTAGACCCATATTATTATGCCATACAGTGGCACCTTGACCATCATGGCAAACACAACTAGTAGGCTATCTATTTAAAGGTGCTGGAAAAACTGGAGCTTGAAGGTGCTTGAAAAGAGCTTGAATTTGTTCATGAAAAAGCAGTGGGAACCCTGTTTATGGTGGTTGACAACATTTATCTTCATATCCACACACTTTTTTCCTGATCAGATTTGGACTAGTGTTTTATTATTATATTATTTATTCCTCTCTTAGGTGTCATCTCAGCATCCCTATGCAGAGCAGTATATAGGCCGGCCACATGTCATCACTATCGACTTCAATAACTCCGAAGAGTTTGATGCCACCATCCGTGAGATCATGAGGATCAATGTAAGTGAAGTCTTCGCCTTCCAAACTCATTTTAAAATAATGTTTTTCTAATATCATAGCCTACAGTCCACAGTACGCTCCACACTGCTGCATAATGATAATAATAATACTAATTTGCTCTTGCACGAATTATAGTCAGGCTTGACCCACTTTCGAAGCCCTCATCCTTTAATAGAGCTCTTAATCATAGCATCTGACATTACAGTAAAATGCTTAGCCGGCTCCCTCTCTGCTCTCCGCATTGCTAATTGCTTGCGATATTGAGTGGCTCAGTAGGTAAACTGTGCACACACCTGGGTTTACATGGCACTTTTCCAGAGGCCAGCCTCACAGGCAGCGAGCATTATCCGCAGCAGATCATGTTAATCAATCACGCTGTGCTCAATCTGTCACCGCAACGACGCGGAGCCCACAGCCAAGCCTCTCGCAGTGCCAAGATCCACGTGCGCCTCTACCTGCCAGGTGTGTTAAATAGGCCTTGTGTTTTCCTGCTGATAGAGGCAAAATTAAGTACTAGTTGTGGCTCTGGTAAATGCTTCAAAAGTGGATCCTGGGGGAAGGAAAAAGGCTGGCTGACTGAGCAGGTTTTACCCTCCGTTTAAAAGATTAAATTAAACTAAGAGCAGCTTTTTTTTCCATGATCCTGACCAACATACCTGATTACATGCTTGTGTATTTTAAGCTGCAGATAAAAGCGAGTATCATTTGTCACTGCCGTTTGCTGTTGAACCGTAGCTGAACTTGCTAGTTGTGTGAAAAGTCGACTCACGGAGACAAAGGCATTGATGCCACTCTCATGTCTGCACGTAACTATGAAGCTATCAGAAGCAGCAGGTTAATTAAGCTTAGCACAACGATTGAAAACAATAAGAGTGCGGTGGCTCTGGCCGTCGCCATCTTGGCAGTCTTGCCTCTGCCACTTCCAGACTAATCTAAAAATGGAGACGTGGAGCGTGAGCGGACCTTGCTCAAGCAAGCCTGTAATGGCATATCCACATGTCAATCAATGCGGGGACACTGTTAATTATCCATAACTTTAAGCCTTAAAGGTCTAGTGTGTAGGATTTAGTGGCACCTTGTAGTAAAGTTGCAGATTGCAACCAAATGAATACTCTCCCACGCCTCGCCCTCTCCGTTCAAGCATGCAGGAAAAAACTCTGGCTGCGAAATTCACATAAAAAGCAAAAAGCAGCATCTAGATCAGAGTTTAGTTTGTCTGTTCTGACTACTGTACAAAAAAGGGCTGATTTTATGACAACAAAAACATAACGATTCTTATATTTGGGTTATTATACACTGATGAAAACATACTGATGAATATTCTAATCCATTCCTGCAAAGAACATACTTACAGACTGGACCTTTTTTTTTCTTTCAAGATTATTTATTGGGCCTTTAATGATAGTACAGCTGAAGATAGACAGGAAGCAGAGGGGAGAGAGAGGGGAAGTGACACGCAGTAAATCAGCCGTCCAATGCGAGGACTATAGCCTCCACACACGGGGCGGCCGCTTAACCCACTATGCTACTGACTGCCCCACAGACTAGACCTTTAATTATAATTTGAACAGGTGAGTTGTATAAAAATTCTCCCTCAGTACAGTTGTCATGAACGGGGAAATTAGCTACAGAGACCAAAACAGTTTTTTGTACCAGGCTGTAAACATGTTTATTTCTGCTGTGACACTTTAACATGGGGACTTATGGAGATTATGTAGCCAACCTTAAATGGCCGTTTGAGGAACTGCAGTGTTCGGCACTTTATGTTGGCTTCACTTCATACTCACGGAGGTTGGCGCTTGGCTTGACTTGAAACATTGACTTCCCGGAGTCTCCGCTAGTTGCCTGGCAACTGGTCAGTTTGCGATTAAAACAAATAAGATAAAACATGTTAATTAGTGAGCTTTAGAGGAGCACGTGTGAGGCTTCGTATTTACTCCAGGGCGACTGCAGTGCTGCAGCTTGCGGTGGAAAGTGGCCCTACGAGAGCAACGCTCTCCGTGAAAGTGAGGAGTCAGTGAATCCCCGCTGAATAAATAAAGAGAAACAACAATACAAAACACAACAGCGGTGTTGGTTTTCTCATCTAAATCTTGGAAAAACAACAAAAAAACACATTTCCCAAAAGTGTTGAACTATGAACTATATTTTTGTTACAACAGTAGTTCAGTATGCAGTGTCTGATGCAATGTTTAATGAGATGAATCTGTCTATAGAATCATGTACATAATATGTAAATGGCCGCTAGCTCAGCACAACTGGTTGTCTGGGTGCCAGCTCAGCACATAACCTTCTTTACTCAACAGTTTTTGGGGTGAGGTTTGTTTGTCGTGCTGCCGCTCGTGCTGTTGATGTTGAGGTAGAGCACTGAAACGCTGCTGCACACATTTTAATGGCACCATGGCAACAGTGCATGATGGAAATGAGGAAACAGGCAGCTGATAAAGAAGCACTAAAAAGGCCTCCGACACCTGCCCGATTGTGCTCGCCAGCTGGGTTTGTTGCTGTTGACGACAGGCCGCTCCCAGCAGAACTTACCACAGGAGCGTGCGTTTTATGGCACACACGATGGCATGAAATAATGAATGTCGCTCACGTATTTCTGTGGCCGAGCAATGCAATCAGTTTAGGTATATAAATCGCGCAGTCATTTTCAAAATGTATTCCGCTGCTGAGTCCAAATCGCCCCGTGTGAAGCGTTTTTTTCCTCTCTCTTCCTCTGATTCTATTATATAAAGATGCCCAAAAGGCAAATTGCATTGTGGAATAGCTGATGAAGTGCCAGATACATTTCATTAAACTCAGATGAAATAAAGTAATAAGAGAGTGCTAAAAGGAACACAACACTAAGAGGAACAATTTATCAATTTAAAAGCCCGACTGCTTCAGAGGCCTCGTAGTAAACAATGACATCTCACTTCAGCTACCGCAGGAGACATTCAGGTGGGATCCTGCGCTGGATGTATCCCGATATCTTTCATAATTACTTGTGCCATCAAACCACAATAGGTTTCAAAATGCAGTAATTAATGTTCGCCTAGCTCTGCCTGTCACTGCCGCGCTCTCGGCGAGGCTGTCGAAACGGTAGAAAGAAGGAGAAGAGGAGAAGCTATCGATCGGTGATCTGTGTCAGTGAGTTTTTAATCCATCAAAAGTCAAACGATGAGTGACCGGGCTTAAACAGCGACACCGATAACTGCACCCGAAGGACCCGGAATGCACAAAAACACGAGCCCCCTCAGGACTGGATGGCCGGTGGTTCCACCGTCAGTTTAAATCCATTGTTTGACATATTGATGTGGTCATCACTAAAAATAATGAAATCAATTTTTCAAAGCTGTCACCTGTGATGTATTAGGTCATTGATTTTTATGTGTGGCTTGTGGCATGATATAAGCCTTTCACAATTACGCTAATGAATATGTCAGCTTTGATTAACTATCAGATGCTCGGCTCCTGTAATTACAATGGCTTCTGTGGACACACACAAACTCACCTCCTCCCACACACACACACACACTGTTTCTTCATCTGTGTGCACATCTGTGCCTGCAGGTGGAGCCATTCCTGCCCTATGAGTACACCTGCGAGGGGATGCTCGAAAGAGTCAACGCCTACATTCAGAACCAGGTGGGTGTCTCTCATAAAACTCAAAGCAGGCAGCTGGTCGGGGTCATTATGATGTAACAGAAGTTATTTGTTGGCGCGTGCGTTGCCTCCTAGCAGATTGGATCGGTCACAGTTTGTAAGTGGTGTAAGCGTGAACTGGATCCGTAAGATTAATCGTTCAACCTGTTTTGGCTCAAACTACTGCAGCTCGTACGTTCTACCTGTGTTTACAATCACATCTAATATACCTTGCATTGGTTGGTTAGTGTCATCTAACTGTCAGAATTTTTCTTGTGTGTGTAGTTCACCTGACAAATTAAAGGAATATCAGAGTCAGTTTACTCATGATGAGGAACACTACTCAGCATGTGAAAACACTTAGCATCCTGAGAATGACAAGAAGATACCATCGAGCTGCAGAGTAGAATATGTAGGATCAAGTCATTTTAACTAAAAAAGTTCAAACATGGGGTGGTCGGTAGTGTAGTGGATTAAGCGGCCGCCCCGTGTGTAGAGGCTGTAGTCCTCGCTGCAGCTGGCCCCGGCTAGAATCCCACATCAGATGGCTAATTTACCGCGTGTCACTCCCCCTCTCTCTTCCTGTCTATCTTCAGCTGTACTATTAATAAAGGCATAAAAAAGGCCAAAAAAATAATCGAGTTTGGCCAAATGTAACCTGTGTTTTCCTGCGTGGCATTGTGTGTGTCCTTGAGCTCTAAAAAACTTTTTCTTAATTAAACATTTGCAATGCTTTCTTGCTCTGTAACTGAGAGCAAACAAAGGTGCATGCATCCGTTGTAAACAGCTGACCACACTAGAGGCGAATGGAAGCTGTGCAGATTCTTCAGCTGCACTGTTCTCGAGGAAGCTTCCGGGCGCTTAGTGTTTTATAATGAAATCATATCTTCTGCTTTGAGTATTCACCTAATAAATTGTGATGCATTTGCAGCTTCAGCTTTTAAAAGTTGGTTATCTCTCTCTCTCTCTCTTTCCTTAATATCTCCCTAAAACTCGTTTCCTTAAGGTGTACTGGCTTCCTTCCCTCGACTCTTTCTAGTATTGCTCAGACACTTCAGGTGAAACTGGTTGGGTCCGCTAAGCAGACATCAGCTTTTCCGGCCACCTCCAGCCTCCTCATTTCAAGAACGTGTCTGCCTTGCAAACACATAACAGAATATGAATGTGTGAAGGAGGCGTAACGTCTCAGCATTAGAATGGAAAGGTGTACGTCGCCTCTGCTTATTATCTCAGTCTTCATTGTGAGGCGTCTGAGCTTCTTTGTTGACAGGAGGGTGGTCGGGGAGGAGGAGGAGGTGGGGTGGTTTAATTGGCTCTTTTCTGAAGACTGAACTGATTTGAAGGAGCTTTATGTTGCATGTTGGATCCTTGTTCCTGACGCAGATCCATTTTATATCAAGTGTTTATGTAGTTTTTTTTTATTCTTTTGGAACAGATGCACGCCACCCGAACTACACTGTGTCATGTCTTCATGCTCTGAGTCGATATTTGTTTAAATCTTTGTCCCTCCCCTTGTTTACCTCGATCTTTGTGTCATATGCGTGGTGATGTCTGTGTTCATCATTCCAACCGCATAAGGTCTTCTTCTTAAATCATTTAACTTCTATTTAAGAATTTCCCTTTCTGGGATTTCTCAGTTGCTTGGCCACGATATTTATTTCTCGGGTGCACTGCCTGGGTCAGCTATTAAACACGCAGCAGGCGCCAGCTGCAAGCTTAATAGACTTGCACAGTGACTAATATTTCTCGGTGATTGTCCTCGAGGAGGACGGTGAACAAAGAGAAAAATAATACTCGTGGACTTGTTGTCTAGCCCTAAAAACACATCAAAATAAGATTCAATCAGTAGTGAAGATGTTGTTGTTGTTGTTGTTCATTTTTAATGAAATCCAGGATGAGTGCTGTCATGGACACACAACCAAAAAAGAAATGGCAGAAAAATGAAACACTCGACACATACACATATAAATATACTCTCTATATTTACATGCATGTCATCCTCTAGTACTTCTTTCATGCTGTGAGTTGGTTTAATCCGTGGTAGTGGCGGGTTAAGGAAATGTACAAGCCTATGTTCTGCTCTGGCACATCTCTCTCTCTCTAGCTGTCACACACACACACACACACACACACACACACACACACACACACACACACACACACACACACACACACACACACACACTCTCTCTCTCTCTCTCAACATGCCGTGACCAACTGAGACTGTGACTGCCCTCGCGACGTCTACAAGGTCAGACTCCCAATCAGACTCTCCATCCCTTTCTTTTCTTCCACTCTTCTTAACCTTCATTTCAGACTTTTCCAATTTTATTTCCAACTTCTCAACTTGTTTTTTTTTTCTTTTTTCTACTCCCCGACTGAGTCTCTCTCCCTCGTTATCTTCCTCTCGGCTCTGTCCACTGTCAGAGCTCCAGTTCCACTGTGACCCTCTCATACAATGTACTGGCAGCTGAGTCTCTTCCCTTGTGAACATTTTCAGTCAGATTGTATGATGGGATGTTACAGCCAAGCACAAGTAATTTTTTTTTTTACACTTTTACCTGTCCTGTTATTATATTTGTTGTTTCCTGTGTAATTATGGAGGAAGCACTCAACTGAAATATCACTCGAATTTACTCGACAGAGAGACACATTTAGAGGAACAGAGATGTTTCTTACTTTGTGGCTACTAATCATACAGAGTAGTGCAGTTGTAAAAAATAATAAAACAATGAGTGGCAGTTTCTCTGAGATACCTGATTGAATGGACATTTTATTTCAACATGTCACAGTAGGAAAAACACAGGTCTCGGTGTTGTGCATGCTGGTTCACGATCATCGGCAGAGCATTGTTAATGTTATTAGTAACACCCTGATTTAACACTGCTCAGCCTGTTGGAACATGCAGCGATGTTAAATGTCTCACATCACAGAAGATCAGTACCAAAACACATAAATCGCTACAACCAGCAATTGCCACCTACGATTCACAGAGCCTAAATGCAGATTTTTAGTGGCTCACTAGCGAGGATTACAACGTCATCAAGATACGTTTTTAACAAAGCTAAACATTGTGAGTAAAGAGTGAACGTCTTCTCTTGCTGCGTTGTGGGGAAGCTTCGGTGGGGAACGTGATGGAGAGTAGGAAGGAGATGCAGAAACATTGGAGATGGGAACTGGGTGAGCAGGTGAGGTGCGGAATACGAGAGCAAAAGAGGACGAGAGGGTTCGGAGGGTATTTATAGAAATGTCACGCTTGGCTCGGTTGAGGTGTTCCTGAGACTTTCTTCAACAACAGCTGGTAGTGCGGTGACGTCAGGCGGTCAGGTGATCACACAGGTTGTAAATAAACAGCTTAATCCAGTCGTCTGAACCAGGTTTGAAAGACAACTAGTGAAAACACTCAAAAAGTTCATTATAGTCACTACATTGAAAATGTGTTCACAGCAAGGTCTCATTTTTTAATGAAACAGTTCAGTTTAGACTTTTTCCTGCAAGTTCTAATCTAAGTATGCAGTGTGTACAGTGCACGACCGGGTCAAACAAAGTTCTTTCTGACATTTGATGAGTCTGCGAAATCTACATAAATAACAGCCAGGTTTCTTTCAAATGTTCTTTTTATGCTTGCTCTGCAGGATTAGGAATGTTTTGACTTTGATGACACATAAGTGGTAGAATTAAAAACATATACATGTATCTCTAAAGTTGCTGTAATCACATAAGGTCTTAATACTGAAATACACGTGCCTTAACAACGACGATTGTAGTGGCTGTTTTACCACAAGCTCCAAGTTCCAGGGCCACTTAGTCTGCAGAGTATTTTGACTTGTAATTAAACCCAGTGTAATCGCGATGCGACAAGGAAAGGAACTTGAACAATGATTTATTTTAAGTGTCATGCAAACCCATTACCCACTCGATGCTCTACTTCACATGCTTTACATGGTCAAAAACTGACGATCGGTTACTCTGCTGACTTCTGTGCATATATTACCATGCTTTAAAACTGGATTTAAAACTTCCAAACAGAACATCAGCAACTAGAAACATAACCTCATTTACTATTCAACACATAGACTGACTTTACACATAAATGATATCAGAACATGCCGTTACATTTCTTTTCAGTGACTTCAGTGGCTCCTAAGTTTAAAAAATATACCAAGGAATTCTGGGAATTTTCTCATAATTTGTCACGTTCAAAACCAAATGCATGCACACATTAAAATAATGTGTTTGACTGAGTATAAAACAATTACAAATAGTAGCATCTCGACACAACTCTGCTGTCTCTTTCCGTATCTACTTATCTGACTGATGAGGTGTGTGTTTGTGTGTGTGTGTGTATCATGATGTCTGTGTTTGGGAGTGGACGTGCAGCTGAGATGAAGAGATTGGAAGCCTGGTTATTGCCTCCGGGCACAAGGAACCAGTTTAATAAACGGGTCTGGAGGCCAGTGGGACATGTCAGAGAAATTTTATTACCTGGGTTTTATGAATAGCCCCAGCTGGAGGGGGAATCTAATCAGGGCTCTCACCAGCGCCTAATTCTGCTCCTAGACCTCATTTGTTATCGGGTGGCATAACTGCATTCATAATATTTTCCGGATGATTGACGAGGATTTGTCGGTCTCGATGAGCAGCTTTTGTATTGCAACAGATCTTTAATAACTCACCGTATCAGCGGTCTAGATGTTGTATATTTTGCTGAATGTATAATTTGTCCCTGCTCTGCAGTGGAGCATTTATTGTAGCTGACAGGTCAAAGTGTTTGCATTACAGCACTGAAAATACTCCTGATGTGGATCATTTTGTCTGTGCACCTGCAGGACTTTTGTTCCCCCGAGGCTCCGTTCCCTCCGGTAAACTCATCTGGGGCCTGGCTGGGCGGCCCTCCCAGTCCTTTCATGCTCCTGCCCAACTCCAGCATCCTAACCTGGGCCTCCAACGCCAGCTACTACACGTCCTGGCCGCCCCTCAGCGCACTGAGGCTCTTGACTTCGCTCGAGGGCCAGTCGTGTGTGGAGGCGTGTCAGAGTGCAGGACTCATCTGTGAACCCGCCTTGTATCGTTTCATCAACATTAAGGAGGCCTTCAGCGCGTAAGATGATTCTTCATTGGGAACATTGCATGGTGGTGGTGATATCCACTACATTGTCTTTCTTTAAATACAAAACCTGAACTGTGTTCTAGCCCAATGCACCACCCACACTATTGATTATTTTGTGAAACGCCTTGTTAGGACCTTCTTAAAAACAAAAGCGTGCAGCCCAACGGTGCTCATCGTGAAACACCAATGCATTTGACTCACTAACTATCCCCCCGCAGTGTTGTGCCTCCTCTGCACTTGTTTCAAAATTATTCAGCAGCACAAAGTACAAACCCAGCTCACCTTTTCCCTTTTAATATTTAGCTTTACTTCTTGAGGTCCTAGAGGCAGCACTGTAACATTAATATTGAATATATTAGTGGAATAATCATTGATACCCTCTGGCACTCCTGCTTACATTAATATTTAATATGTTGGTGTGTTGTTTTAGTAGAATAATAATTAATACCCTTAAAATTTGTTTCCAGGCTGGACTTCCAGTGTGAGGGATTGGAGTCCGAGATGAACCACCTCTTCCCGGCTTTCTCGGCAGAGCATGCCGAATGTGGCCTGCAGCAGGATCCGCTCCTGTTCAGCTGTGCCGGCTCCAGCGCTAAATATCAACGCCTTTGCCCCTGCAGGGACTATCGCAACGGACAGGTGGCACTGTGCAGGGACTGCCTATGACCAGAGGAGGACCTGTGGACCGAGACTCTTTTCTAAGGCAAGATCCAGGCTGTCCCATGAGACTCTCTTTGAAAAGGAGAGTGAAATGCTGTCACAGTGACTCAGCTCCCTTACCTTTGACCAAGGGGACTGGCTGCCAAAGTTGGTATTACCTCTCAGGGAACTGCATGATTGTACTTTGAATTCTGGTGGGATTGAAGCTGCTTTAGGACCACACGGTCATGATGAAATGTGTCATGTGATGGATCAGTTAGATTAGTAAAAAAAAAAACACAAAAAAAAAATCACAAGCAATCAAAGAGAAAAAAAAACATGTTTCAAATGCTTGAATTCCACAAGTGTGTTTACTCAGTGTTGTGTGGATATGTACAGTATCATAGTGGAGTTTGGATATTTGTACTAGATGCACCCAAAGCCATTTACACCATGTTGAGATGTATTTTACATGTCCTGTAATGAATATATTTGTACATAAGTGTTGTTTAATAAAACACGGGTGAGGCAAAAAAAACAGGATGTTGGTAAAAATTATTTATTTTTCTTTTTTTTAAAAAGTAGGACCCAATCAATCATTTATGGTTAATTTCACAAAGCGTGCGGGGAAATCTCCTAATTACTTCATCCAGCCTGTCCTGTGATTTATATGCAAACTGCGATGACTCAGACTCATTAGTTTATACAACAGTCCTTGGATGCAAGATAACAATACTCTGTAGATTCTTACGGGACGCAGATATTTATATATAAAACAATATTCTTCAGCACTTTCTTTTACCGTCACAACAACCCACACTGTGTTGTTATTTCACGATGAAGATAAACTTTCAACCTTCTGCACGGTGCAGAGATTTACTGCACGGTGACCTTTGCTAGCAGCTGGTGAAAGCACACACTGTACTCACTCTTCATGAGTTTATATGTATGTAAACTTCCCAGTTTCTTTAAGTGAGATGGAGTGTGTGTGTGTGTGTGTGTGTGTGTGTGTTGTGTCAGTTCCACTCTTTAAGTTTAGATTAAAACTTTCCAAGTATATTTCCACTGTGATCCATTTCTCTCCCGTCTTTGGTTTTGTTTGTGTGGGCTTCATGAATGAAACCATTGAGTGAAGCTGAATATTCAGAGCTATTTTAAATCACCTTTACAGATGGACTTTATAATATGCGCAGATATGCTGCAATGTCACTGAAGTCATTATCGCGAGCGCTGCTGCTCCACTGAAGCCGAAACTCCTTCGCCAAGATAAGAGGATTTTAATGAGACGTCGTCAAAAGACAGAGTTGGAATTTGCCAGTTTTCATTTAATGATGGTGCTTGTGTCTCTTTGACTGATAGCGAGGACCATTTCACAATATGCCCATTTCTCCTCTCCAATTTATAATCTCTGAACGAATATTGAACTTTTCTCTTGATTCTCAGAAATCTGTGAAAAACCGGCAGCAGCAGTCGTGAGGACGGCTTTGAATCTTTTGAGGCTTTTAATGGTGAGAGCTTAACAGTTGAACAATAACAATGGAGATATGAAGTTATACAGAAAGAGGAATATAAGACCAGTTTTCTGAAATGGTATTTGTCTGAGATACTGCACCACTTTGCTGTTACACAGAGTAAAAAGCTTACCCCCGCTTCAGCTCTTCACCACAGTGTTTTTCTTTTTTTTAAATTAATTTCCTGACAAGAAAGAAGTGCCACAGCAAGAAACTACAGAGAGCACGAAATAATGGTTTTACATCCTGCAGATAAAATGTGTGTTTTGTCCTGAACAACCTGTTGACTTCGTCCTCGGATAGATATTCCGTACACCCCTGCTGTGGATCAATCTGGGACTCTGTGTGCCAGAAAGACTGCCTGCCGGCGAGCTCGCTGTTCGGCTGTGACTATTTCGGGTAACACAGTTGAACTGAGGTGGAAAGGGAAGTTTATTATGGAACCCTTTTATCTCTGCGCCGGCCCAAAGATAGCAGATAGCACACAAATAAAGGTTGACAGGAAAAGAGTGATCCTATATGTGCAGGACAGAAGTCAGTCTGGTGTGCAGCGGCTGAGTCTTTAGGATTCTTTTCTGTGACCAGTTTTAATTGGATACTTCTCTCCAGTGTATTATTTTTTTATGCCTGCAAGTGTTATAATTATACAGTTATTACCACAGGCGTTTGGAATACTGCAGCTATACTTAACTCATCTCTAAAATGGCTAAAATACCATCTGCTGTGTGAGTGTAGGATGTGTTTTTTTTTAACACTTTAGCAGCATGGCTCTATTGCAATGTCAGTAAGTCGGTCAATCACTTTGGTCCAGATTTAAATGTCTTTAAATGGATTGGTGTGGACTTTGGTACTGACATTCCTGGTTACCAGAGGCTGAATCTGAGTGACCCGTAGCTTGACGTTTCCTCTGGCACCACCGTCAACTTAACTTTGGTGGTTTGGGATGAAATGTCCTGACAACTATTGGCAGATTTACCACCAACGTTCATGTTCCCACTGACGAACTTCTTACGTGTATGTAGCACCACTGTGTGGAGGAGTGACCAAAACGTCTAGATGTAAGAAACTTCACCCAGGTATTGTCCCTACAACACCTGATGGGCATGGCAAGAAGCAAAAGATACCTTAGGCACCTGCCTGATATTATCCAAACACTAAAGTCTAAAGAAAGGAAGTGAGTTTCAAAACCTAAAAGTTTAAAATGCCAGGAGCCATTGTTCTTTACCAGGGATGATAATTGTGTTATATGAAAAGAAGGCCGACAGTGTAAGACACAGCAATTAACCAAACTTGAACTATATGACCCAAGGAGTTCATTAGAAACATCAATCACAGATAACAGACCAACTTTCTGGTTTATCCTCGACCTAACGTACCACAGTAATTGTGTGCAAAACACAGTGACATGCAAATTATTTGAGATTTTATTATTTATTTTGTTTTTATTTAATTGGCGAAAAATAAAGATTCTCCCAAGTTTCCAGATCTCAGCAATTACTAATAGGAATAATGGTCAAAAGTTAAGAATAAGCTGCAGGTTGTAATTTATCATTAGCGTATTGAGAATTCACTTCGCAGGTAATAAAACTGATTAATCAGCTTTATTTAGATTTTCCTTCTACTGAATGTGGTGCTTCATTAAACAAGCCTACGACACTTAACACAATCTGCTTTTAACAGGATTATAACTGGGTCACGTTAACATAAATGAATTGTACATATTAAAACATTAAAACAGCCCTGACCCATCGAGACACGGACTCCTAGACCTGTGCAGGTGTGCTCTGGTAGCAGGAGATCCTTTAAGTCCTGTAAGTTGTGAGGTGGGACCCCCATGGATTGGATTTTTGTCCAGCACATCCGAAATATGCTCGATTGGATTCAAATCTGGGGAATTGGAAGCCAAGTCAACAGTCAGCCTGGTTCAACAATCTGCGTCAATGGGCCTTGGTTGTCCGTGACCATGTCGCCCAGTTCTTTCGATTGGTATCGACCACTGCAGACTGCTTTTAACATCAACTTTGAGGACAAAGTGTTCACTTGCTGCCTAATATAACACGCCCAAAAATCAGTGTGTATTCCTGTGTTGTTTGCGCCCGCCACGAGTCCTGCAACTCTCACAGCTCTGTTAAAGTGTTTTCTTCACTAGTGAATTAGACAGTGCCCGGGACACAGTGTGATTCATGGCTCACAGCAGGCCACCTTTTTTCGAAAGAGATCGGTCATGCAGGCCAGGATTAATCACTTTTCCCCACACAGACATCTTCATTCACCCGGCCTCACACTCACCTCAATGCCTCTCCCTCTGGTGTTTCTCAATTTATCCAGGTCCCTCTTTTCCCTCTCTCTCCTTTTAAATCTCTTTTTTTTTTAAGGTACTGAAAACTTCTCCATGACCAATTACCCGCCGTTAACGCTAACGATGTATATTTGATACTGCGTCCTAATCACTCCTCTCTTTTGTTCGCCTTATGCGTCTTTACTTAGGGTGACAGAGTGGAAGCTGGCTGCTTTATGCTCACACTTCCCCTCCACTGCCTCCCACAAAGATAAATGCATCACATAATGACTCCGCTGCCCTGCTCTTTGAGCATGTGTGCATACTGTATGCAGATGCCTTTCTCTAATAATAATAGGTGTCTGAAAAACTGACAGTCTCGCGGATTTAATGGAGTGTGCCTGTTATGTTACCAAAGAACTGCAAAGACGAAGATACATTAGTCAATGTGAGAGAGCTTTTAATATAAACTCTGGTGCACCGAGTTAGTGATGTGTATCCGGGGTGGGTTTTACAAATACATGCTGTGGTTTTATTAGTTATAATGATGAAGTTACAGCAGCTTACTAATAAAGCTATGCAGTCATATATACATTTTTTTGATAGCTTAGAAATGATGGGAAGAAAATGATCATATGTCACTGTCTGCCACCTAATTTCTGTTTATTTCACTCCTCCTCCATCTCTGCCTGTTTTCAGCTTCATCGCATATGGATAAAAACAAAAATGCAAAGTTCAACAGACGTTGAAGATAACAGATCATCACTTCACTCTATAAAAACACGCTCTTGTAACTGCATTCTTGCTCATTATGCATATTAATTGGCTGGTATAAAAAAAATATCTCTATTTCCACTCTTCTTTTGTGCTTTTTACATTCCCCGCATCAATTAAAACCCACTTGAGGCGAGTGCCAAAAACCCACTTCAGCTACAACAATCGCTGCTGCTAATATTACCATTGCACTTCAACAAAATGAAAAAGTGGAATGGAAACTTCCTCAAGGCCTGTGTTGCTGGATGAGTATGCAGCACCTGAGGATTTTTCACCACTTTACAGAGAACTCTGCTCCTGTATGATAAGACGCTCCCGTCTTCATTTTAGCTCAACCTGAGGCGTCACAGGTAGGTGTGAGGGGGCAGCGCAAACGGAGAAAATACTGAATCACAAAGGTCCATGAGTTTTCAGCTTCACACCCTCAGAGAAGAACAAGCACACACATTACTTGATACACTGTACACTCGCTCAAAGATGGTAAAGAAAACACATCATTAGTGCAAACTGTAGGCATAATTATTTAAACACTATTCAGGCTTTATCCACCCGTTTGGAGCTTTATAGCGAGTTTCAGGCTGTAAAAATCCTCTGTACACTGAACCTGCTCGGCAACAAATGTGAGCTAGACGCAGATACCAACAAGCCAGTGAATACAGTGAAGCATTTAGCAGCAAAAGAGCCAGATATTCTCCTCAGGAGTTGGTGGAGACCCAAAACGGAGCTAAAAGAGATGGACCTGAATGTGTAAATATAAGGCTGCAGGACTATTTGTTGGCAGTGATGTTGGTTTTTGTTTGGATTATACAAACAAAATCAGATTTTATATATATATAATATATAACATATATGGTAATTGTATTAGCTTTAGAGATGCTGGCTGACAGAGACAATATATGTTTTCCCCAAGCAGCAACCTCCATGGCTGTAAAAACATTTGCAGTTATTCAAGTGGCAATTTGAAGCTGGCTACATGAACACGTCAATCACCATAAGCCCCCATATTAGGATGTCCTAATTCACAGCAGAAACAAACAACACGGTGGTGGCCACACATTTTAAACCTCAACGGCTCTTCAGAAACGGATGTCAACCTCCTTATCCAGCTCTTGGCAAGACAATGAATTGAAAATGCTGAATTATTCCACTAGCAATGCTTGGCTGAAAAGCAGGCAAGGGTACTTATTTTGTGGGAGAATATTCTGTGATGGTTCCACTTAAACCCATTTTTTGTCAAGTGTGAAGAGAGTCAAAGTTATAAGTCCTGAGAAATATTTTTTTCATATGTCCGCATCTGCTACATTTGCAACCTCCTGCTGTCAGAGTTATGGCCTCCAGGCAGCGCGCCTCATTCTGCTCCATATTCCACCCTCTTACGGTAAATGCACATATTTCACATTCAGCCTATCTGTATGTATTTCTACAGTAATGCATGCCCTGTGTGGCAGTCTGGAGCACAGTGAAGGAGTCAAGAGGCTACTCTGCAGTCACTCTCAGTTACCGAGTCATCCTCTTCCAAGGCACCCACTGCAAAGCTGGCAGCTCCAGCAACAGATACCCAGACTGCATCTGTCACAGCTGCCTCACTGTCAGCCTCTGTACAATTGCAATGGCCACTCCATTCCTGAATCTATACAGTGTGCAGCACAATAGACATATATGAACCAATCCTCCACAGTCTTGTGTGGAAAAGAAGCTTTTAAAGAAGAGACCGGCTGGCTGTCTGCAGCACAGAAAAGGCTTGGTGGCTTCAGTCTTGACAAATAAGGTAGGGGGGCTCATCCCCTCATCCCCTCATCCCCTTATCCCTTATAGACAGTCCATCCACCAAGGTTACCCTGTTGTCTGAGTGGACTGTCAAGCTGTAACAGAAGTGATTGAGGAATTGGGCATCTAGGAGAGAAGTGGAATTTGCAGGGGGAGAGATGAGACTAAAAGGGGGGAAAACGAATTGTAGCAGTTGGATCTGAAGCTAGAGGCTGGAGTAAAATGAGAGAGAGAGATATATGTGTCCTTTAAGATCAGGGCATCACTGCGAAACCTCAAAGTGATCTTCTTCAAACTCTGAACCAAAGATATACAGTAAGAGCTCTCGAACTGATATCACAGAAAAACATGTTTTCTTGGATCAGCGTTGTTAGGACCTTGATGTAAAAGTCTTTGGAGAGATCAAAGGTATCCTGCAGTTTTAGAGTCAGCATGCTGTATGTTCTTATGAGTTATTTAGTGAAGTACGGAGGTGAGAAGGCTGCAGACGGGAAGAAGATAGAGACCGAATGTGGGAGTACAGGTCCTGTACAGTATGTGCTTAGTGATCAACTGCAGAGAGAGACACGGTTAAGAAACTGCTGGACTAGCAGGTAAAGTTGTAGTTTGTCCCTGAAGCTAGAAAAGTGAGGGACTGGTCTACGAGTGTTTGTGCTTAAATGTTCCCATTGGTAAAAAAAAACCCTAAAACGTTCCATGTGCAGTTTTTTTACGTAGCTGGTAATTTCGGTTATCGTCTAATGATGATTCAGTCTCTGGGGGTAACGACCAATGTTTCAGGGCTTCCAGTGTAGCCAGTGGATATCATAGACAGAGTGTGGTGGCTCTGACTGCCATTGTCTTGTCAATCCTGCCTCTTGGCTAATCTAAAAATGGGCACGTCCTTGTGGGTGGAGCCGGCGTGGGCTGGATGACGCCTGGTTGCTCAAACAAGCCACCTGCAATCGTACCCGCCTGTCACATTCTGATTAGCAAGATGAATTTGTGGACAGACTTTAGAAACCTGAAGTTTGATTCCAGCCTGATCTTGCAACTTTGCATCAGTTAGAAATTAAAACAGCTAGTGCAAAAGAAAAACGCTGCCCGATGTCAAGTTAAAGCAGTGGAAATATTTTTCATATATACATAACAATACACTTAAACAGATTTTTTTCTGTCCCTGCCTCTCCAAACATAGGGGCACGGTCACTGCCATCTACTGTAACACACTGATTGGTGGAGTAAGTATGTCTACAACAACACTTTAAAATACCTAAACTATCCCTTTAAGCAGTACATGGCTTTGTGCCAAAAAACACA
The DNA here is from genome assembly GCA_004119915.2 of Collichthys lucidus. NCBI lineage: Eukaryota > Metazoa > Chordata > Actinopteri > Sciaenidae > Collichthys > Collichthys lucidus. The sequence goes on from CM014100.1 coordinate 11,060,485, forward strand.
TCCTGTGTAGTAAATCATTAAGATGTCTATTCATGATTAAAGATGTTCTTTATCCTTCAAAGGCTTCAGATGAGTACCTCAGCTCAGGCGAAAGACGATGTTAGATAAATGATTCAACACTTGGCTAATCAGTTCCTCTGACTTCCTGTTTGTTTTTGTGGATTGATCCTCGACTCACTATATCATGCAAAGTGTTGAACTGACTCCTGTGTGTGATTATTTTTGATCTCTTTGGGTTTTCCTCATAGTTTATTTTACTTTCTGTCAGTACGCACTGCATCTTTAAGAGGCCAGTTATCTTAGAAATGGTCTGCATGGTGTATCAGCTTTTTTTTAAAGTAGCTGCAGGAGTTACTTATTCCAATCACTTAAGCAAATGCACAAACAAATCAGTTCATACAGGTCGACAATATAATTACGGAGAATTGTTTTCCCGAGCTGCTAGATCTTCATAATGGCCAGATAATTGTTCTCTAATGCAGCGCAGAGTGACACTAAAATGATGCAGGGGTGTGTGTGTGTATAAGTGTGTTTGTGCATGTGTGGTGCTCGCAGAGCATCAGGGTGAAAAAATAAATCAGAGTGGCATGTTGCTGTCACGTCTCCCTGCTATCATCTCCCACTTTGAACGGCCTCAATTGATCTTATTTGAGCTGGTTAAGGCATCCCCCCGCACTGATGGACACAGCTGCTGCCTGGTGTGTCACCGCTTACTAATTACATGTCACCGGCATCATGTGACACCAAATTACCTCTGGGAACACAACACAATGAAAACTTGTGAATTTCTGGACACCTGTGGATTTCTGTATTCTCTAGTCTGACATCACCTTGAGGCTCGACGGCAGAACGCCGTGTTGAATCTTCTCCCACACACTCTGCTGTTTGTTCATACAGAGGAATAAATGTTGATGCATACGTGGATGTCTTATGCAACATTGTGCATAGTGATATCTTTAGTAAAAATGCCCGAGTATGAAAAGAGAATAAGGCTGTTAACCTGCTAGTCACAGTCATGGAGGAGGCGATGCTTTCAAGCTGCCACACAGTGAATAAAACACACTTCTACCCAGAAATGCATGTCGGGAAGCTGAATAATAATGTCAAGACCCTCGGTGTAAAGTAAGAATCAATATGCCTTCTGAGTTTATCAGACCAAAGAAGAAAGTGTCATTAACCACCCAGCCAAATTTGAATGATTAAAAATATTGACAAGTTTGTGACATTAGGTGTCAGAATCAGGTAAGAATGAGCAGGGGGCGTGTCCACTGAATGTACTGAAGCCACACCCACTCATGCGAGCAGTCAAGCAGTAATTTTGAAGCGACTGAAATGTGTCAGATGATTTCAGAAAATTTTATGACTAACTTTAAAAACACTGATAGAGATTAATTAATCTCCATATCTCTGCTAGGAGTGCAGGGGTATGCTCAGGGTGGCCTCAGCGTGTCATCGAGCCACCCTTTAAGGACCGCCCACAAAATCCTGCACTGAAAACTGGTGAAAACCTGTTTTAACCTCTGACTCCACATTTAAGTAATATATCGTTCAAAGTCTTTTCACATGTTTTCAGCAACTATTTAATGTATTTTGGAAGAAATCTCAGGATTGCCTTTATGCAGACTTTAAGTCTGTGTACACAGTCTTTCAGTTCAATGTGAGTCGATTTAATATAATAAATAATGCCTAACAATTTTATTATTTATGTTCAGTTTTAAGAGGAAGCTGCTTTTGAAATTCAACATAACAAACTGAAATTTCTACAATTCACATTCAATCTTTAAGTCGTCTAGTCATAAGGTTTGAACAGAGGTTGGTTTGGGCAGCCAAGAAATGATCCACCACATAATCCCCTATAAGACTACAACAACTACGTACTACTAGTAAAGTTATAACCCAGGAATCAGTGAACTTTAGAGGCACTAGAAGGCAGTTTTTGTTAAACCTTGGACAGAGCAGGCTAGCTATTTTCACCTTCTCTGTACTTAGTTCATCTGTCAGCTGCTGGCTGTCTCTCCAGATATGAGAGTGTGTCATCTTGTTAACGTCTTATTACTTATCATATGTGCAGTTGGATATCACTGACAGTATGACCTCACTGTAGCTGTGTTACTCTGTTGTGAAGTGCAGAAGATGTACAATTCAAAAAATGTGGAATTTCTTATTAAAGCTTGCAAGACAGCGAGTAAGCACATTTCCCAAAATGTCAAACTAGATTGTTACTGGCTAATTGTAATTATATTTTTAAATAAATGTCTCCATAATGCCATGTCATTAATAAAGACATCCAGGGTGTTATCACTTTTTACACCTTGTGATAGTCTTGTTCCTGACCAGTAACCGATGCCCACCTGATCATGACCACATGATGTTAACATCATGTTCCTCAAGTTAACAAGCTGAAAATCTTTTTTTAAACAACTGACAGACACTGGATAATAAACAGAGGGCCTGAATTGGGACGTAGCAACAGCGCCAAGACAAGATGACTGATCTGAGAAGATGATCCCTTCTTTAAATCTCCTGAATAGGTTCTTCTTTCCACAGCTGCCCGGACTGTGTACACTCCAAAGTCTTCCTCATTTGAATATGAAAGGGCACTGGTAGCATACATCATGATGATTGATTCTGAGCAGATTGTGGGAAGAATCATTTGTAATATTGTGCCTCGGAGTCCAGAGCATTGCACTCTGTCTAGATATGAGAAGACCAACATCTTATAAATGTACTAATTAGCCATTCTGATCTCATTATCACACCTGAATAAGAACTGGCTGCAGCTGCCTACTCTATAGCTACTGAGTGTTTTTTTGGCAGCCACAGCTGTCTGCACACCACCTCTGTGATTGAAGCCAACACCTGCATCCCACCTCCAGCCACGTGTCTATTGCAGCGTGCCAGCTTTATGTGGACAGACTGGGGAGTATTTTGTAACCTTAACAGTTTGGCCGTGCGTTGAGCTCTGCAGCCTTTTTGCTAAACATGTCACAGGTGTTGTGATGAAGTATGCTTCCTGGGTTAATATGCCTGCTCAGCTGGAAAATAGCATCTGTTGTAGTTTTATCAGGACAGTGTGGTATGTGTGGGCTATAGCAAGTCGCCTCCCTCATCTTGTTTCACTGTCTGCTGGGTCTGTTTCCTGTTCTCCATATCCCCTTTAATCCAATGTTGGAATGTATTGCTCTCAGATGTAATTATTTTACCCCAGCTCCAAGGCAATAACATGATTTTCCTGTCTCACTGTGATTTTAGAAGGCTAATTTTAAGTTCCCAGGCTCTGCTTGATGTGTCTTTGAGTACGCGCTGCAAGAATCTCTTTTTTCTTTTTAGATGAGAGGCATGGGATTTCATAAATCACACCTCATTTCTCTTCTTCTGTTTCAAATTTGATCCTGAGGGGTGTACTAGACGCTTGCATGATGGGTTTTTTTGTTACAGGGGATGCATGTCATTACCCTTTGATTGGCCGCTGTAGTGCCACAGTTATTGGAAAGCGTGACTAGATTATTTTTTTATGGGTGGGGTTATCACTGGACATTTGACACTATCACAATCTGACAACAAGAGGTAGCAATTACGCCACTTTCGAGACAAAACACATTATTACAATACTTTTCTTTGTACACGTAGACACATTTGTTATCTTACTGGAGATTATATGAGTATCCTGTGTAAAAGAAACAGTAGGATATTTCTTCATAACCAAAATCTTGCACCAACATGAATCTACTGCAAGCCCAGACCAAATAACAATCTATTTTTATCGGCCAGGCCCAAAACTTCCTCCTCATGCTGCTTTGTTTTTCCTTTCTTGCTCTGTTTGTCTAACCAGCGTGCTTTAAGATTAGAGCCATTGCTGTACTTAGCAAAAAGCATGGTACTGTACATACACAGGGTTAGTGTGTGTGTGTGTGTGGAGGAGACCACACGAGTAGAATATCTCAGGTATTGCAGTTGAATTGAATAGTTAGAAAGATAGTTTTTTCATTTTTCCAGATTCATTCAAACATATATACATACGATGAATGTTTAAGTGGTTCGTTTCGACCTTCAGTCTACCACAAGTCTTTACACCCTCTGTTTGCCTGAATAATAACCAAACCTGTAACCACAGTATCTTACACTACATGGCACTTCAGACACTCTGGAGGTGCTCTGAATTTTAATTTCAGTCGGATGTTGGACAGCATGGTGGAGCTGCTGACTGTATTCATGGAGGAAACATAAGAGTTGATGTTTTAGTCTGGCGTGTCAGCCCTACAGCGCTGATTCCCACCTGCAGGGAGGAGAGGTATCTTTAATGCTCGTGTGCTTTGACCAATATGACACTGTTCATGTCAGCTATTTTATTCTGTAAAAGCAGCCCCCCGTCATTTTGCATAAGTTATTTTCACCTACAACATACATTACATATCCTGTTTTTATTTTTATTTTTTCAGTTATAATGGACTGAGGACCTCAAGTGGACAGTTAATGAACAACAACCCCATCATGAGAAAGACAAATGTGAATCTGAATGAATCCGACAGATCAGTCATTATGTATCTTGTTAATAGTGTTTACCTTACCCTGCCATTGTCATCTGATCTATTTTCCAACCATCCTTCACAGCTGAGCTGCAGGGGTTGAATCACTAATAAGCCTCCCCCCTCTCGCTCCTTGTAGTTTGACCTTTACACTGTCGCTGGTGTCTCATCTGACCAGCTGGCAAATCTTCAGATCAACCGTTCATTAGACGGGAGAGTTTTCACGTGGGAGATGTGATGGTTCTCTCTTTGTAGATAGTTACATGAATTATTTATTAATTTTTTGGACATGTTTTTTTTTTGTGAGTGAGTGCGACAATTTAATATTAACACAATAAGAAATCTGATACAACTAAAAAAACACAATAAAAGGAAAACTTTTTTTTGTTTGTTTGTCTCGTTTTAGCTCGCTGCTTCAACCATATATTCAATATATTAAATATTTCGACAGTTGTTGCCTTAACTTTAGCTATAACAGCATTACATCTATTAGTCTACCTTTAGTTTACTACTCTTGCTAGTTTGTAATGTCAGTTGCAACAGGTGACAACTGGTCAATGGTCAAATTACTACTGTATGTCTTTCCGATCAGCTCCATAACAATTTGTAAATCTGTGTTTGGTGTCTTTAGTCAAGTTGTACTGTACCCTCTGGTAACTGCAGGAGTACATCTAGCCCTGGGTGCAATCTGTCCCGGCTAACCTTCAGTAATCTTCTCAGAACAAATGGACCAGCACACACACACACACACACACACACAACACACACACACACACACACACACACACACACATAGACTTCACTGAAAGTTGGTAGGAATAGGTCAATGGACTTTAATTGAATTTTAAATGATCTAATCTCTCCCCTGTGCCCTGGAGAGACAAAAAAAAGTTTCTCCTGCATTACAACGTCACATTTTACTCCTGAATTCAGAGTCATATTCAAAGAGGAAACAAACAACTGTAATATTTCTTGATTTTAGAATGATTGGAGACCAGGCAGTCCTTTATTATTTAACTGATTGTACAGTCTGTTCACATTATTCTTTTATTACTTTATCTGGGCAGCTGATGGCGAGGTTTATCTATGCTCTGGAATACCAATGCATGAATACAAAGCTTGCAGTTTGGCTGCATAAACTCCAAGAGATTTATTGCCAGAGGTTTCAGCTCTATCTATCTATCTATCTATCTATCTATCTATCTATCTATCTATCTATCTATCTATCTATCTATCTATCTATCTATCTATCTATCTATCTATCTATCTATCTATCTATCTATCTATCTATCTATCTATCTATCTATCTATCTATTATCCATCCATCCATCCATCCATCCATCCATTTATATATATATATATACATACAAAACTGCATAGACTGTGAGCAGCTTGCTTCATGGAAACATTTGTCTTTGTGCCTGAGGCTGATTAAGAAAAAGAGTTTTTTTGAACCCTTCTTCCCCCTCTCAGGATGTCCCCTGCTGGACTCCAGTACCTTTCATAGGCTGCCAGATCCAAAAGCTTTGAATATGTCACCAACGCCAGCGACAAGAGTCTCAATGTGGGACCAGCTGCATCTCCCTGGAACAGCTAATGCGAGGCACTGAACACTGACAAAATGTTGAAGCTTGGCATTACAATGCTGTCTATCGGTACTCACAATAACTGTGTGAAGGTCAGAATGGCAAGAAAAACAGTGACAGAGTGACTAAAACATTTTGATGACAGAGGATCGTAGTCAGGCAAAGAACAAAAACAGAGTGCAAGAAGAAAGCCATTATGTTAGTGCAGCTGCAAGGTGAAGGACAGAACACATTCATTATCAAATAAAAGTCCAAAACTATAGTGTATAAGTGAATGCTATAGTGAGCATATCCTCATCACGTTACCTTGCCATCATTGTGTAGGAATACGTAATTCTATGACTGAGACAATGTAGCACAGAGGGAAGGGCCTGTCTCTTTAAAGATGTCCATGGACAGATGATGAGACAATGGGCCTCTGGGCACAGACATGTGAAACGTCTCCATAGCTGGAAGACAGCACTGCTCACTTTACTCTTACATATTTTATCTCTTTTTCAGAAACTGTGCAATGCTGCTGTTAAAGTGGCATTTAGACTTCAGTAATGTGAAAATGTAGAGAGGCTGCCTCAACCATTTCCTCATGATACAAACCTTCATTTTGGGAAGTTTTTCTTTATCTTCATCTATGAGTTTGGTCAGATTGTCGGTGTATTTGTCAGATTGTAAAGCCCCTTAAGGGAGATTGTGATATTTAATATTGGGCTGTTTAAATAAATGTGACTCTATTTGACGATACAAAATATTATATGTGACATAGATAAACCTTTGATGCAGGTTATAGCAGAGTTAACTGCTGTCAAACATATTTTTCAAATGTGTTTTTTTGTAAATTGCTTTACTGTTTTTGAAGTTATAATGTGTACTGTAGCCTCTATGCAAACTGCTATAGGATTTAAAAATAACATATTAAAATATTAAATATATATTTTAAAGGGCCGGTGTGTAGAATTTAGTGATTGAAAGACCAGTATTTAGATTACCTGTAGAAACATGGTCAAACACCTTCTTATGCAACGTTACAGAGCTAAGAGTGTTTGGAGGTCTGTGCGGTAACGTACAGTTTTTTAGATGAATGAGCCTGACGATTAAAAAAATAAAAACTTTTCCAACTAATCATAAGTTTTGTCAGTTACAATAACCTGTTGAAAATAAGAGTCTAATGGCCAAACAGTGACAGTGACATGGTGTATAAACAGATGTTCACAGAGGAGCCTTCCTTGGAATTATTTGGACTTTAAATCAAACATGCTGAGCTATTTTTATTTATTTTTATTTATGTTGGTTTATTTTGATTTATTATATATGTGCACCTATATTTGTTTGTGTGTGTTGTGCTCTGTTTTTCAAACTCAAATTAGACAGATCGTTTATTATAGTCTGAATTAAACAAAATTCATTAGAAACACGTATTATGTAATACATTTAATTCTGATCATATTAAAAAAACTTCCTAAAAGTCTTTCCTGGATGTAAACAGGCGTGTATAGTGTGTGTGTGTGTGTGTGTGTGTGTGTGTGTGTGTGTGTGTGTGTGTGTGTGTGTGTGTGTGTGTGTGTGTGTGAGTGACTTCCTGTTTGTCTGCAGTAGGCGGAGTTTACAGTGTGTGTGCAGGAGACTGACGGACGGACGGAGAGACGGACGCTGCTGTTAGTTTTTATTTCTACAGTTTAACATGCGGTAAATAAAAGTTTGCGCGCTCAGCTGACAGCATGGACAACACACGGACAGTCTGACAGCTGCAGGGACAGACAGCCTGCTGTAAGTTCGTCTTTTCTGCTTTTGTCGCTGTTTAGGCCAAAAGGAACAAAATGTAACAAACAATGAGCTCATTTTATATCAACAGATGAAATTATGTAAGAGTGCCAACTCCTGGAAAAAAACCTCTTTACTGTGCATATGAAGATTAACAACATCAAATGTTGTGAAAGTGTGTGATTAACCAGCATTTGTTACTCAGCTGACACACTGTGTGGTTTTACTATAGAGACACACAAACACAAAGTGAAGTGCTGTGCTGTGTTTTCTGCTGTGTCATGATAGTGGTGTGCAAATAGAGGCTGTGGATCAGGATCAACCATGGTGCAGGAATACCAGTCCCCTGTCCGGGTCTACAAGCATCCATTTGAGTTAATAATGGCGGTGAGTAGTGTGTGTGTGTGTGTGTGTGTGTGTGTGTCTCCAATGCTATTATAAAGATAAGTGATGACCCACAGTACTTTGTAGGATCTTACATAACCACAGTGGTGACCGAGGTGTGCCTGTTTCCATTATGTGGCTTTGCCCCTTGAACTCTTTAAACACACTTTTCTATTTGGGAAAAAATGAAAGTATTAACCATTAAAAAAAAAAATCAAAGATATCACACCAGCCGCTTTTTAGAAACCTCATCTGTCGCTTCGTCTGCCTCTCAGGGTCGTCTGTCTCGCTCTTGATAAAACTAAAGTGAATGTTGTTCAGTGTCTGGACAAAATATAGAAATGTGTCTCCTCGGCTGAGGCTGTGGTAAATACAGTGATCTGCTGTGAGAAAGCTGCTTATTAAAAGTTTGTATTTCCACAGCGCCTAGCAGAACAACTTTATTCACAGTCAGACTGTCCATTTAACCAGCCCAGATATTGGATATCTATGCAGAAAGTATTGGTAAAGGTATGCACATTATTGAAGTATCTGTCTATTGGCCTGTTTTTTCCACTTTTCTGCATAATATGATGCTTAGAAGAGGTCAGGAGTTCTTACTAATAAATCTTCAGGCTGACTGTTCCTCTATAAATCCAAATTTAGACGTCACAATATTTAGATTTGTGTACGTGCATGCATACCAGAGAAATCTACTGAATTAGCAGCAGGGAGCCCAGTTTCCAAGCATTTACTTTCCACTTGATTAACTTTCTTTTCCCTTGAGTGCAAAACTCTTGATTCTGCTGATATATTACTCTCCTCACCTGCAGCCTAAAACTCAGTGCTGAGCCTTTACATAAGGACAGGAGCTGTGCGTGTAGTAAAAGTAGGGCAAAAGTAAAATAAGTGTGCATTTTCATGAGAACCAGCGGGGTTTCACCCACTTTCGCAGTCTCTTTCTTGTTCTCTGCAGTTATATATTAAGCCAAAGCCTTATGCAATGTCCTCACCGGGAGGTTAAAGCCCGTGATGCTGCAGTGATTTTTGCTCTGTAGACCATAACTCTTTCACCTTACTCCGAGTCAACACCTACACAAGATTCATTTCCCCATGCAACATCGCTCAGAGAAATTTCTCTCGCTCCGCTGCGCGTTATTGAAAAGGATCTCAAAAATAAGCCTTTTGTGAAAAATAAATAACAGCCCCTCTGAAAAGATCTCAGGCCCCGACAGCAGAAAGGAGAGATTCGAGTGAATAGTCCGCTCCCATTTATCTCTGTGCTTTCTCATTAGTCCCTGGCTGATCGCTCCACTGACGTACAGCTAATGTCCTGGATCTTACTGAACGGTGATCTCATTGTTGTCCCTTTCATGACACGTCACGATTTAAGTTTGTCTGCACCCAGTGAGACAGGTTGTTTTTGTTACACGGCGTGCCTGTTAGGTAACGCAAAATCAATGAATGCTGCTTATTTTCCGAAGGAAAGCTCTCCCATTAATTTACTTAGTGAATAATGTCATCTTATTGATTCAGACTACTCGTGTTGTTGCTGTATCAATACGAGCAGGATGCGTGCGTGAAGCCCTAAAGTGTGAATCTTGTCTTTACCGGACAGCTGTCTATACCGCGATGGTTCAATTCCTTCCGTGCCCTTGGTTACCTGTCAATAGTTTATCAGCGAAAAAAGAAAAAAAAAAACCCTCAGTGCTTCTCTTTGCATATCCTGAAACTACACTCAGCGACTCAATCAATATTGACAAGCGAGCCCCGGAGAAAGGAACTTGGACAGATGGTCATACGGTGTTGTTATAGACAGTAAAACACAAGGAATTACTGCTTGTAAAAAGCTATCGCAGCTGCAGGCTACTGCAGTGCAAAAGAAAAAAAACACATCACATTTTGATATGCATTTTTATTTTAAGTGTCGAAGCTATTGGCACAGAAATGAGATGCTCTAAATCACACGCTGCGCTGTTTATTCTCCTTTTATTTTATTCTCAAGTGACCTTCTCGTAATGGGCCCATTCAAAGCAGCTTTCCTGCCCCGACATCAAATCTAGAGAATCTAGGAAAATTCACTTTCTTTCTTATATATATATTTCTTTCTTGTTGGTTTCAGGCCTACATGAGGAGGTTCCCAAAGTGCCCCCTCATCCCGGTGTTTGTGGACAGTGAGATCATCAGTGAGAACCAAAGCCAGGACGGATCCACGCTGGTTACTGAGAGGCGCTGCGTGATCGACATCGACGCCCCGCGGCTTCTTAAGCGGGTAACTTTCCTTTTGACTTTGTACGGAGCAAAGGCCACGAAACGCACGCATCGAAGCAATCGGGCTGTAGAAGGAGGAATGTTTGTCAAGAGAGTGGCAACTTTATAGGTGCTACTTTGTGGCAATGTTGCGTTAGATTGCTCAAATCTGAATAAGTTTATTTTTTGCACGCAGATTGCCGGTGTAGACTACCTGTACTTTATCCAGAAGAACACTCTGAATCGCAGAGACAGGACGCTCCGCATTGAGGTCCACAACGAGACCTTTTCCAGCAGAGTCATTGTCCGCGAGTGCTGCAATTACACGGTGAGTCCAACAACACTGTGAGAGTTTTTAAATTACCTTGTTGTTGTGCTTGTTTTATTACTAAGACATTCCTACTGCTCTATGCAGTGCGTTCAAGTACAGTGTGCTAAAGTGATACACGCATATTTTAAAGTCACTGTAGGTTGTCTCACTCCAATAATATCTACCTTACTAAAACTTACTAAAAAAAGCATTTGTACTTAACGCCCTCTGAACATCTGATTGTGATTTTGATGAAATGCTTTCATTACTTTGCAGGGGTCATTTCAAAGTAGTTCAGTGTTGTGGAACAATCTTCAGATATATTTTGATTAATTTTCTCCTTTCGTAGGTTCACCCGGAAAACGAGGACTGGACGTGCTTCGAGCAGACAGCTAGTCTGGATATGAAGTCCTTCTTTGGATTCGAGAGCACAGCAGAGAAGATAGCTATGAAACAGTACGCCAGCAGCATTAAGAAGGTTTGTATCTTCCTTTACATGTATTGATTTCACACACACAGCCACATTACCCGCAGTCTTGTCCCCTTCCTGTGTTGCAGGGTAAAGAAATTATTGAGTACTACCTCAGAGAGCTGGAGGAAGAAGGAGTAACTTACATACCTCGATGGACACCCCCGGTTGCCTCTGGCGCTTCTAGGCTTGAGCTGCTGCGGGCATCCACTGCCAGAACCATCCCACTGAAAGGTGCTAAGAATGGGTTGGACAGCAAAGACCCAACTGGTCCCACAGAGCTGGTGGTTGGCTCTCCTGACGGTCAGTGTTTACCCACTAAACACATTTTATGTGGGGAATAGCAGCCAACAAACAAAATGAAAGTGCAGTGCTGGAGTCTGTATTAGTCATATTATTCCTTTCCTATTTTTAAGGATAAATATATATTTATTGCACGATTTAAAACAACAATAGTGCCAAATGTTGAAAGCAACAAACATGTGTCATTCTTTGCTCACGTTGAAAAGGTAATGCAATGCACAGCTCCTGATGTCACTGTTTAATGTATGCAGTACGTGCTAACTTTACACTGTGCATATGCTTCGGCCTGCAGACAAGCTGGATGCCGACTACATCAGACGTTACCTAGGTGATTTAACGCCTCTGCAGGAGAGCTGTCTCATTCGACTGCGCCAGTGGCTCCAAGAAAACCACAAGGGCAAGGTCGAATATATATTAACGCTTTTGTTTGACTACAATTACGTAACATGCATATTTATTTCTAGACGCACAATATAGACTTTTGCTCTTTTGCTCCCACACTTAAGTCGGGTTTGCCGCATACATGTAATGTCATGTAGATTATGGATGTAACATAACAAGCGTTCACTGGCTGAAAGTATTTATCAGTAACTTTAACTGCTTAGTTTTCACCCCTGCTTGTTGTTGTCGTCCAGATTCCAAAGGATCAGCATGTGCTGCGTTTCCTGAGAGCCAGAGATTTCAACCTTGACAAGGCCAGGGAGTTTTTGTGCCAGTCGCTTACCTGGAGGAAGCAACACCAGGTGGATTTCCTGTTAGACACATGGGAGCGCCCACAACTGCTTCAGGACTATTACACAGGCGGCTGGCACCACCACGACAGAGGTAGTGTACGAGTAACACAGGCGACACGCCTGTTTTTATCTCGAGTTCATCTCATTTTCACTTTTTTTCCACTGCTTACTGTTAGTGTGCTGTGTTGTGTTTGCAGTGAAAGCGAAAGCGTATCAGTGACTGTGAAGATAAAGAGGCTGGGGGGGGGTTTAGGTTTCTATATTTAAGTCCACACGGGTTGAGCTGGCCTGTTAATTATTGACTGTGAAGTCTGAGCACCATCTGTCGTAGCTCCTGTGTATGAAAAATGAGTCATTGCTTTTAACAGCTGATCCGCCAGGTGAGAGCTAGAACTTGAACAGAGCAAGTGACATTCGAATGTTCAAAAGTTTAATCTAATACCTGTTAGAGAGGTAAATACCAGATTTATGTAAGCAATGGGACAAAAGTCCTCACCACTAATGGATCTGACTCATTCTGTCTGTCGATTCTACTTGTGTACTTGTCTGTGTGTGTTGTACAATATGTGAAATTCTGTGTGTGTGTTTGTGGTTTAGATGGCCGTCCTCTGTATATCTTGCGTCTGGGACAAATGGACACTAAGGGCTTGGTACGAGCCTTAGGAGAGGAGGTGCTACTGAGACAGGTGACATGAACACACACTCATAAATATAGGGTTCCCACGGGTGCTTGAATTCCTTGAAAATGCTTGAATTTCAATTCAGTGTTTTCAAGGTTGTGAAAACGCTTGAATTTTTTGTGAAGTGCTTGAAAATGCTTGAAATTTCACAATTAGTTAAAAATCAAAACAGTCAATCTACCACCATATGAAATAATGCTAATTAGACCCATATTATTATGCCATACAGTGGCACCGCTGCGCTTCCCATGACCGTCATGGCAAACACAACTAGTAGGCTACCTATTTAAAGGTGCTGGAAAAATGGAAAAACTGGTGCTTGAAGGTGCTTGAAAAGTGCTTGAATTTGTTCATGAAAAAGGTATGGGAACCCTGTAAATATTCCCATTAAATATTTTCATTAATGCTTCCTAACTTCATGAACGTGACTCAGGTCCTGTCCATCAACGAGGAGGGACTGAGGCGCTGTGAGGAAAACACCAGAGTCTTCGGTCGACCCATTAGGTGCCCAAATATTTTTTCATCCAGCTTCTTCTTCAGTGTGTCACATGCATTCATGTAATGGTTTAATGTCAATGTGTCGATCAGCTGCTGGACTTGCCTGGTGGATCTGGAGGGTTTGAACATGCGTCACCTGTGGAGACCGGGAGTGAAGGCTCTGCTGAGGATCATCGAAGTGGTGGAGGCCAACTACCCTGAGACTCTGGGTCGCCTGCTCATCCTGAGGGCGCCCAGAGTTTTTCCAGTGCTCTGGACGCTGGTGAGAGAAAAAAGAAAAAACGCAGCTTACATTTTAAAGCGTCTTTAATGAATCATCTGATTGAGGAAGAATGGAAGTTGTACAAACAATATGCAACATCATCAATACGAGCAAAAGATAATCATAGCCATGCAATATGCAAATCCTCATGGGGGAAATTTGATTACAGCAATATGCAATGCTGTAGTTTGCAGGCGAGTAATAGCACTCAGCAAAGAAATAAACACAAGTAGTAATGTGTACACTAATATATGAAGATAAATCAAAACAGTGATAAAAGCTATGAAAGCAGTACACAGTGAGAATGGGCTGCAACAACTTTTACTTGTGATGTTTAATCCAAATAAAATATTCAGTTATTATGTCACTAAAGTGCAAATACAGATGCTCAGTAACACCGTCAACCAGCCGATCTGTTTACTTATCTATTTCCTCAAACATGAATAATTCAGATGCTCTCTGGTGCATTTTCGTTTCATAACCTGTCGTTCCTTTCATGTTCTCTAATTACTCCTGGTGTCGTCAGGTCAGTCCCCTGATTGATGAGAACACCCGTAAGAAGTTCCTTGTTTACGCCGGGAATGACTACCAGGGTCCAGGAGGTCTGGTGGACTACATTGACAAAGAGATCATCCCCGACTTCTTGGGCGGGGACTGCATGGTGAGGTTTTAGTCCTCTTTTGCACGTGTTGATTCCTCATGTTACTTTGTGTACCGAACTTCTGTTCCCATAGAAGCAGAGACATAAGCACATAAATATATATATTCATGCGAGTTGCCTTTTTTTTTTTCTTTTCTTCTGTTCTCTCCAGTGCGACATCCCTGAGGGAGGTACGGTCCCCAAATCTCTGTACAGGACTGCAGAGGAGCTGGAGAGTGAGGAGAACCGCCTGTTGACTGACTCCATCTATAAGAGCGCCAGTATTTTCAAAGGAGCCCCGTATGAGGTACTGCATCTGTTTATCTGTGTATCAAAGAGTGAGGCTGCTTACATTGTGCTAATGATGTGTTAAGATTTAGATTTCAAATTTAAGCTCATGCTGGATTTCATATTGTGGATTAGGGTGCCACCCGGTGGGAGAAGTTGAGATTGCAGTAAGAGAGGAAAGTGATGAATGACCTTCCTGTGTTTCCAATCTCCCAACATCCTCTTGCAGATGTTAATTGAGATCACAGAGGCGTCCTCCGTCATCACGTGGGACTTTGACGTGTCTAAAGGAGATGTGATTTTCAGAATCTACCACTCCAAGAGGGCCCCACAGCCTCCCAAGAAAGACGCTCTCGGAGCCCACGGCATCACGTCCCTCGGGGTTGTTAACGCGCAGCTGATAGACAAGAGCTGGGTGTTGGGGAAGGACTACAGCATGGTGGAGAAAGCCCTCACATGCAGGGAGGGAGAGAGCGTGCAGGTCAGAGAGAGGACGGCTGAGTAAACTTTGTTGCGTCGAAGCAGTTGAACTGATCCTGCGGATTTCCTCCGTTCACACAGGGCTCCCACGTCACGCGCTGGCACGGCTTCTACATCCTCCAGTGGCGCTTTCACAGCTCCCCGGCCTGCACCGCCTCCAGCCTGCCTCGCGTGGATGACGTGCTGGCCTTCGCTCCAGGTCTCCTCCCACAAGTGTAAGATCATGTACTACACCGAGGTGCTGGCCTCCCATGACTTCAGGTCAGTTTATTTATTCCACTGCGCCTTATTTGAACCTGTGGATGTGTCATGTTTTCTTACTGAAGCTGTTTTTTTAGAGAGTGTGTTTGTTTTTACGGTACTTTGTGGAATCATATCTGAGAACTTCCTCTTCTTCTTTTGTCTTTTCTGTTATTTCCAGGGGATCCATGACCAGCCTGGAGTCCAGTCATAGTGGTTTCTCTCAGCTCAGTGCTGCCACTACTTCCTCTAGCCAATCACACGCCAGCTCCACCGTCTCAAGATAGCATCTGGTCAGCAGGTGTCACAGGCAGCAGTGACCTAAAAACCCGTGCCTTATGCTTTCAAGAAGAAGCTGTTTGTACTCTTACACTTAAATCTGATGTTTGTTTCTGTACTTAAAGTGTCTGTGTCCCGCACATGTGATGTTTTCTTTTTAATAACAGTAATCTCATTTAATAGATGTGTATCCTTAAGTGCCATTACACAGGAGTAGATTTTACATGAGGTTAAATGAATGCAGAGCACACGTGGCTTCTTTCCTGGAAAGTTGCTTTCACTGTCCACAAGATGTCAGTGTACTCTGCGACTGTAACCTGCTCTCACCGTTTCACTCACACACTTTGTCTGGCCTTCAAAGAAACTGAAGGGAGAATAGTTTAAATAAAGATTTTATCACAAGAATTAATATTGATGTGACTCCTGAGTGTCTTTATCCTGAATTTCGAGAAAACAGTGACTGTAGTAGTAGAGGAGTAGTAATTGCAGACATGGATTATTAATCATTTTTAGGGCAATATGTGAAGAAGATAATGTGAAATCTCTTTTTTTAAATATGCAACGCACTCCCTAGATTTCACATCATGTTGATTTTGGGCTTGTTAGGCATAGCTGCTGAGTTTTCCGAGGCAGCTAATTTGAATGCAATATAGTGCGGCCCCTTGCGATCTGGCGCAGGGCCAGGCAGACAACGGATTTACATAAAACTTTAATTTACATAAACTTATCAGATGCTTCCAGCTAACACTTAATCGAATTTCCCCGTGTTGTTTCTTTTTCTTTCTTTTTCCTTCTGTTTACGAACTTCTGTCATGTTGCTGCACGTCCCAGCACAGTTCAAAGTCAGGTGTGCGGAGTTTTCTGAGGGGTTGATTGAACAAGATTGACTTCCTGCTGGCATGACAGGGTTGTTAGAAAGAGGAAGTGTACTGACTTTGCCAGAAGCTTATTTACTGAATTACTCAGCTTGCTCTAATGACCTCCCAAGACACACATTGTCCGCGCGAGCTGCAGCTCCTCTTTCTTCTGGATATGGCTAATTTGCTACTGAAACCTCTTCTTTGTGAGCAGTTATGTGATTTAGGGCCGAATTATTTTATCGGCATTTATTGACTCAGAAACACAAGGTTTATTACACAGGTAACGTTAGTTTGGTAAGTAAATGGAACACTGCTTAACAATGTATGGCATTATAATCTATGCACCTGTTTAGTTGACCTGACAACCATGTGAAGGAGGCTTTGAGATCATTTATATGAATAACATCAGATATGTAGGCACAGCAGTGCTGTAATATGAAAGCTAACATCAGCACAGAGCTTACACACATGCAGTGTAACATTATATGCTGAGGAAGATGGGAAATTGATTATTTTTTCTGCAGGAAGTTAGTCATGAGCCAAAGTATCGAACATGTTGGTGTGAAATTGCAACCTGATGATGATGGAGCTAGGTTACAGTTAAAGGTTGTTATAATTCTGCTCCGTCCTGCAGTCCTATAGTAGTTGTGACATGTATACATGTTAGATGAAAAGTTTAGAGGATGAAGTCATTAAGGTCCATCATCTGGGGAGCACGAATGTCTCTGTTTTTCACACTTTTTCTTATGTTTAGACAAGTTTTCTCTCCTTAGTGGATATTAGTATAACAGACCATCTCATTAGAGCTGTAGTAGCTGGATGTGTTTAAAACCTGCTACATGTGCACGGGTTGGTTTAATGAGAGTTGTGTGGATTACATTTTGTTGCATAATATTTCTAACCTTCTAAAAAAGTCACATTTCGGGTTGCTCACCACAAATAATGAAAAATAAATGCTCTCCGTCCAGACTCATCATTTGCAATTCTGGTTTCTTTGCTTGCACTGAGTATCACTGATATAACAACAACATTAAAATTGAATCCGTCTCAAAAGAACCAGGCGTGAAGATTCAATCCCAGTTGTGTCCCTGTAAGAAACTGATCTCTTTCTTTAACCTAGTGATGGAGGAACAGCCAAATTAAAATCCAGTAATAGTGCAACCAGGAAGAGTTGATCGCTTTGGTGAGCACAGCAGACAAAGAAGCAAAGGAGGAGGGCTGCATTGATAATATGCTGCAGAAATAGTCTCGGACATCTTGTTACATATATAAACATCCCAGCTTTCATTGGCAATACATGATAATGAATCATCTTCTCTCAATAATAGCACAGGCAAACACAGGAATAGTCAGCATGGGGCTGATTTTGTGGTGGCATTGCGTCTTTGAATTTACATCTCATAAAAAGGAAAAAGCTAGAGAGGTTGTTTACACCTAACACAATACAAACTATACAGCATCTATCTACTCTTAAATCCTGCATGGAAATGTTTTTTTCTAACTGGATTTGTTCACAGTAAGAAAATCCTTGAGTCTCACGGCAGTGGAGATCCTCATTACAACCTAAGCTTGCATTTCATTTACTTCCTTCGGACAATCCTGACCTTCTCGCTAATTGAAAAGGAGAGCTCGAGATTAGTGTGCACTAAATTATTTTTAAGAGGCCTGACACACTGGAGGAGAAACTTTGTCCGAGATTGTTTGCGTGTACAAATGTGCAGCTCGAGTCGAGTCCTTCTTTTACCGTGCTGCTGCTGCTACCTGAAAACCAGTAAATGTTTAATACCTCTTCCATCTGAGTTGTGGACCTGTCTGTTAAACTAATCTCATATCGGCTAGGTTGAAATTCATTTTCTGACTTGATATACTTCTGGGCCTGATTAATATGTCCACAAACAAATAGATACAGTCACGTCTATTTATCTCTGATGCTTCACACTAGCTCTCATATCTTTTCTAACATTGATTTTCTCTGCATCAAGAGAGACCATCAATCTAGCTTCAATTTGAGCCAATTTCTGAACACTGCCCTCATTTGCAATGAACTGTCAAGGATCTGCTTGAAGTCGTACGTCGTTTTTATCAGGTTTTTCCCGAACATCAGACCTGTTTTTTCCTCTGGTGTTGGTTGGCTGACTTCTACAGTTGACATTTCCATTCCTCTCACTCTAAATGTGCACTGAACTGTGCAGATCAAATTGAGCCTGCCCTCCTTAAATGTTACACTGGGACTACATTTTTATCCACGGGGTCATTTGGACAGAAACTTTGTCGAATGCAAGTGTTTCTATTGTAATCAAGATTTCTCACAGGAAAACAAAAACACAAAACTGTTTCTGAAAGAATCTGACTCTGCGTGCACAAAACTGCCAAACACACAAAAAGGTCTGTGTGTCTAAATGTTTGAATTATTGGATAAGATTACATAGATTACAAACATAGGCTCAGTTCCCTTTATTGCAGCAGACCCTTCGCAGTGAGCCAACATTAAGCTGTGATGTCTATGTCTGGGAACTGAAGCCAGTGCAGAAGTGTCAAAAACTCTTAATTCCACAAGCGGCTGCTTGAGGCTAGCTACCTCCATAAGCGCTGTATTAAAACATCCATCTCCACAGCAGAAATAACTAAAACGGTTTGTGTCTTTACAGCTACTTTCACCATTCATGACAACTGTACTGTGATTATTATTTTTTTAAATCATCCTTCAAATTATATTAAGGCTTAAAGTTATGCAGAATTAACGAGGTGGTCACAGACTTTCAGCTTCAAAGCGGCGTTTCCTGTAGAAAAACCTGTCGGAGGCGGCACTAATGCTGATGACATAGATGACAAACAAACGGGATGTAGATGTCTTGCTATTTACCTGCCAAATGAAATGCTAAACGCTTAATGCAATGACAATAGATGCAAGCTTTACCAAACAGAGTGTGTACAGAGAGCTGCTTATTGCTTGGCTGCCCATTTTATTCCATGTTGTTCTTTTGTTGGCCGTGTATGACATTTTTCACACAGTCCAATAATGGAGCTTTTCCATGGCAGGCCTTTCACCCGCAGAGCTGTGCTCCCCATGAAAAAGCTCAGATGAGATTAATAACATTAATGAGATCTGCTTCTCCCTTTAGCTTTACCAGTTTCAGGGTCTTGCCATTGTGCTCCTTGGCTCACTGACTGACTGATTAATGGACCGGAGTTAATGGTATTATTGCACCTGCACCTTTTTTGCTACTGTATGATGACTCCAAATATCAGCTGTGAAAAAGGCTCATTACAGTTTATTTAAACCATTCTATAAAAAACTGTCACATCCACATACTGGGTGACAGGTAACACCGTCCTACTGCCTGTTAATCCGTCTCAGTATGGACCTACAGCAGCTATTTTGTGTCAAAATGTCTGCTGTGAAAAGAAAAGGGCCTGTTAGCTCAGGTTAGATGCAGGAAGTTCGAGGACTGTTTCTGCGGCAGAGATTATAGCGTGGCATTTCAAGCATCCATCTTTACTCCTCCTATCTGCCAAGTGTCACCACCCCTCAATAAACTCAGGTTTGCCTTTATTGTCAGGCAGATAGGCTGGGAGGAGTCCCCTATCCGCCTCAATGATGTGGATGTCTGCTGAATAAAGAGCGGAGTGAGTGTGAGAGACGTGGACAGGTAGAGAGGGTGAGATAAAGGCATAGAGGTAAGATTAGGGACAAGTGGAGTAGGGCGATGAAGGCAAGTGTAGATTTTGAAGCACGCCCGGGTTTCCCATGGGACTGTCTGCCATCTTGCCTGCTAGTCCCTTTTCATCCACTCAAACTCTGAAGAGGAATGTGTATACTCAAGTGTGAGGGGGCTGTTAGTGTCTGTCTTGCACTGGTATCTGTGTAACATTGTCTCCATCCTGTCACCTTTCCATGTATTCGCATGCTACAGCTGCACAGTGCAAAACAATCTCTGGTTTTAGCATCTCGAATTTTCTGTTTTCGTTGTCATATAGTACATTATATTCAATATATTAAAGTTTTGGACTCTTGGTAAGCAAGTTGAAGGCATCACTGTGTTGCCTGGAGGCGATAAAAGACTTCAGGCCTTCATCTCCATAAGGCACTGAGCTCGCCCACCAGCTATCCCTCACACTGCATGCTGATTTGTAAGTGCAGGTCAACAGAAAGGTCAAACAATGCATGTCTCTCCTCGGCTGGCTGAAAAGCTTTAATGTAAGGTTCAACATTTTATTACTTGCAGAGAAAAGCAAGAGAAAAAAACTCATAAGAATCATCCAGCGTGCAACCAAAATCTGCAGCAAAAAGCTCCATAAACTCTTTAATTCCCACTGCAGTACTTATTTAAATAAGACAGAACAGGCAGTAATGCAGCCTCACTCGACTGCTGGTATCTTATTTTTAACAAATTAACTTCAGGGATTCCTCAGTTAGTCATTTACATTGTAAAATACTGAAAAACTACATTGCATGTTTCTTCACGCCGTCCGATTCAAGACCTAAGGTGATGACACCAACTTACTGGTTTTTCCTTAAGCACTTAAAAACCTGCTATCAAATAAGATAAAGACAATAAAGAACATGTTTTGTTTTATGGCTGGATAAATGATTTAAAGAGTCAATCATTTATCAGAGTAATTGCCAGTCTGTCAGTCATTAATCAATAAATCGACTGTTGTGGTCATTTTCATCAGCAGATAATAAAGATAAACATCCAATTTTTAACATCTAAAATTGACAAATGTAGATTTATTTTGCATTTGAGTGGAATGATGATATTCAGGCGTGTCCCTACTACCCAGAACAAGCCTGGTCTGTGCCTCTTGTTGTTTTATATAATCTTTTACTGATGCAGTGAAGCAGAGAACAGGAGCAGATGAAACACAGCCAAACTGTGTGTGTGTGTGTGTGTGTGTGTGTGTGTGTGTGTGTGTGTGTGTGTGTGTGTGTGTGTGTGTGTGTGTGTGTGTGTGTGTGTGTGTGAGACCTTTTCTGGCACTGCTATCTGCTGCTCTCTCTCTTTCTTGTCTCTAACATTATGAGGTAGTTACTGTAAGCCAGGCCCATAAGCGATCCCCAGATGCATGCTGGCACTGCACCACTCTGTTTGCAGCCTCTGAGTCTTTGCGCCTTGTTTGAACTACCTGCCTCATTGCACTGTGTAAAGTAAACTATCCTCGCCGTGCAGGGATACCTCTGCTCTCTGCTGACAGTAAGTTCATTATCATGTTGAGTCTGATTGCAGAACATTAAAGCTGCTGGAGGAGACCGAATGGCACACTTTAATTCTGTGTGCTCGAGTATTGGAGAAAATGGAAAGCTCCTGTAACAAAGGTGCTGTGTGCATGGTGGAGGAGATGAACACCATATAAAGTCTCAAAATGTGCTATTTCCACATATCATCAGTGCTGATTAAGCTGTGATCTGTGTTTGCATCATGCCTCGAAGCAGCAATTGTACATTTACTGTACACACGACTAAATACACACATGACTAAAGGGGGAATGCACACATGACTAAAGACAGATAATATTGATAATATTGATACTACGTCCATCTAATCTAAGGAGACAGCCATCAGCTGGTTAGCTGGGAGGAAAAGTTAAACCGCCTCCGTCCAGAGGAAACAAAATACATCTCCCAGCATCCTCTTAATTCACACATCATATCTCCTTTGTTCATTTGTACAACAAAGTCTATTTCTTGGCAAAATAACTGTGATGCAAAGCCAACCAACTGCTGGCCTTCCCTGAATGTTTACACCGTGTTATCTCCCAAATTCTTGAAGTATTCCTTTATCAAACCTATATATGTCCCAACTATTACTGGCTGTCTCCCAGTATTCTGTGCTGCTGCAGGCAGTTTTCCTTTTCTAGGGACAGGTTGGTTTGTGCTACATGCAGATGCAGAAAATGTTTTTGACTCTCCTGCTGGGCAGTTGGGGAAAATGTTTTTGACAGGCAGCAGAGATTGGATATGGACCTTGACAGGTGTGCCTATTGTATGTACCTGAGGGAAACACATCACCTGTCAGGGCCAAAATTGCTATAGGCTGGTGTGTTAGCCATGTTTGTAGCCTTTCAATTCCTTGTTTGGGTATTGAATGGAACAATCTCCCCTCGCCGCAGTCACATGAGGCTGACAGTCGCAGCGAGTCCCAGAGAATTTGTGACAGCTATGAAGGCTTTTACCGTCACTCCCCCCCGCCCATTGCTCATCGTCTGTCTGTCTTCCTGCTGCGTGGTGTGAAGGCATTGTGGTTATAATTGCATTCAAGACTGGCTTAAGCTGAAGACCAAGGATCTTTCAGCTGTGATCTGGTAAGCCTATTACATACTTGTTGCGTGAAGACCCACAATCCTGTGCGGATGAAAGCGGACTGTGTGAGAGCCAATTTGTGCCACTTGCTTTGGCATCACCCGCATCCCGTCTGTGCTGAAATATAGTGCAAGTCTTTTGTTCTGTGGATCATTAGCACTTCAATACAGAAAAGACAATCCAATGAATTTCAAAAGTCTTTGATTGTCAAAACCAGTCGGTTGTGGAAATGGTGTTACTGGGCAGGATCAGGCAAACAACTAAAACTAGTGGGATGGGAATGCGTCAGAAGATGCATCCACTTTGAAGCTGCAGACACTATTAAGAAATATTTTCAAAGTAAACTCTCAGACCAACAGAAGTGGATCATATGGTTCAGGGGATAAATATTGTAGGATTCAGGAAAAACACAGGGCTGATGTTTGATCCATTGTGCTAAAATCTGGTGATGGATATGTTTGGACAGTTTCCCTGCCCACTTCAGACAGCTCATCTAAAGACTGACACACTTGTAGGCTTCGATGGTATTCAGTGAGTGAACAATGTCTTTCACAAGATAAACAGAACATGACACGGTTACAAATATCCTCAGCTACCGGTAATTAAAAATCCTGAAGAACCAACGTTCGTTAAAGGCATCCCATCATTACCTCGTACACCCACAAGATTTATGGGGTCTTCGTGTGAGGCAATTCACAGTTAAATGTGCAGCCCATCATTAGCCTATAAGAAGCTGTGGTTCAGTGTAGCTTCTCCTTATGAAGTTAGAGAGAGCCGACGGGGGTTACAAGTGCATTAAACCTATAGCGAACTCGCTTGTAAAGATCCCGTGTTTCAAACAGCTGTGAGCGGTGACCTTGTACATAAATGAGAGTTCTGACATGGTGCATTTGTGACACAGTCAACCATCGTCTGGTTGTTTTGTTCTGTTTTTACTAAAATACCTGAAGGTTTTGGATTTTTTTAGACAAAACGTCACAACTGCGCATCCTTTGATTGGCAGACAGGAGAGAAAGTAGGCGAGGTGCTTCAGAGACGCTCATATCCACTTTGGATGCTTGGAGGTTGTTCTCAAAAAAAGTATTGATAGGCTGCTCCCTGCTCTGTTGCCACAACGACACAGATGTGAACCAGCAGCGAGACAATACACAGAAAAAAACATGCTGTATATTTTTTAGGCCCTGCAGTAAATACAACCTGCTGGAGTGTAGTAAATGTTTACTTGCTAGTAATGTGTATCTAACTTGACTTGTTTTAGACATCGGTTTGTGTGTGTGTGTGTGTGTGTGTGTGTGTGTGGGTGTATGTGGCAGTCACCATATGTGGAGGCGGTGCTTTTATTTGTATAGTTGGAGCCATGTCCTATGATTAAACAAGGAATCCTGCAGAGTTTTGCATCTGTTGTTGTTTATGTCTCATTCAGTACATGCGGTCCGAACAGCGGTATAACAGTCAGAGTATTATGTTAGAAGTGGGAACGGCTCGTCGGCTAAATTCTCAGGATGCATCTTATTTATTATAAGACAAGTTTGTTGCGCCTTTGTTGTGTTTTATGACTTTTGGCTCGCAAATGTGTTCATGTCATAAATATTACAGAAGGCTGTAAAGAGTCTTACTCTTATGCTTTTCAATCCTTTTCCCCACATTTATTTCCGTGCATTTGAGGAGTTTATTCATAAACATAATATGATCTATTCCTCTCGACATTTTTAGAATCTTCCCTTTTCAATCTGCATTTTAACTTCCCGTGTGTCGCCACCCGTGAATTACTGAGATATGGAGATGTGCTTGTTATGTGTCTCAACTTGTGTATATCCAAAATATAAAACATCATTTCTTAATGACACTATTTACAGAACATTTCCCACAATGCAGCTGTGCCAGTTTTAAAATTTTAGCATACAGACGGGACACAAGAACGGCACACAAATTGCAAAACAATACAGATGGCAGTTAAATCATTTACAGCCAGTAATATAAGACTGATATTACAATAATATTATTATATATATTGTTTTATATAACCTTAATTTGAACAGATACATCCTGCCATGCTCTATTATTTAAAGTACATGTGAGAGGGGAGGAGTGAGACCACAATGAGAGGATGACCTTAAGCCCGTCCGATCACTCCGTAGTTCTCAACCCCTGTAAACTCTGATGACATGCCGTTAAAATGATAATTATATTTTAAACCACGCTTTCAGGTCTATTTAACTCTCCTGGGTAGCACAAAATGTGTAAGGTGTCTTGTAAAGTGACGGTTATCATACAGTGTCATGAGTTGATAGTCCTTTGTTCCACCCTTTGCCTCTACCTGATCAGATCATGCTGTCGGCTGCAGTAAAGGAGTCATCATGTCCGGATCAAACACTTTCTTACATTTTAATTTAGATTCCCTTTCTGCCAGTGGATCAAAGCTTCCTGACTGAGACGGCGTTATTCAGCTGGGAGTGGTGTAACAAAAGAATCCAGAGGCCTTGAACTTAAGCAAGAAAAGGGATTTTCTATCTCAGACCGATCCGGGTCACAGAGGAAGACCTCGGAGTGTGGAAAAGCAGCTTCTCGTTAACTGAATATCTGTCGTACTATAAATCAGACGTCTGCTTAACATGAAATTATTTGCAAAGTTGCACCATTTGATTCTGTGATTTGATGCCTCTCATGATCCTTCCATCCTGTGATCATTCAAGCGTGACCCCCCACACACACCTCCTCTCTCACCTTTCCCACCTCTCTGACACGTTTGGCAATTACCCATTAGGGTTTTAACCGCTCGTATCTTCTCTCAATCCAGCACTCATTGCCTGTGCAGCAATAAAAATTCATTACAGTGTTTCGCCTTAGGTGAGAGCTTGATATGTGCAGAATTTCATTCCCACCCTCCCAGGAGCTCCACCACTAAAATGTAATATCACTTTGAATAGTTTTCCAGAGGGCTGCAAGGTTGTGTTTTTTGCCTTATGCTGAAAGATGTGACTCCGCCGTTACATGTGACTCGGGCGGCGTTTTCTCAATTATGTCTTGTGTTGTGTTTGGTTGCACCGCAGCGTTTTGTTTGCCTGCCATGTTTGATAAGAACGAGCCACATATTGCTGTGACACTGAACCTGTTCAGATCGCTGCCGTGTTATAAAAATATCACTTTCATAAAAGTTGTTTGATGTCAGATGGAACAGAGGACTTTCTGCGGTACACGTGTCTACACCTTACCGAATCAATGAAAGCATGTGCTGCCGCTGTCATGTTTTGTTGTGAGGATTATCAGCCATACGACTCAAAGCATTTCTCATGTTAAGACGTTGCTTCTTCGAGCAGATTGCCATTTGCTGCAACAAAGTCGACAAAACGTTGCTTTTGATTTGACTTGCATGAGTGATTTGGCCTCCAGCTTTGCCCATTTCTAATTCAAACTGAGAGATGATTTTGTGTTGTTGTGTTCTATAATGTAACTGTTTACTTCTGCTTTGCGTTTTTTCATTTCCCAAGTGTCTCATAAAATATAACATGTGCTCTGAATGCCTACGCAGGTTTCCTCGAGTGAGTGAACATCAACATTTTCTGCTTTAAGGTATAACACCCAAACCATTTAGTCCTAATTAATAACATATTGAACTTTACAATTGAACAAACTTTGATTGATGTTTTCACATCACATTTTCGAACATTTTATTACATTATATGAATCAAGTACCAATAAAGTCCTCGGTGGTCCCTGCTGGCACTTACAGTAAATGTAGGCACAGTGGAAGAAAAACCAAGACTATGAGGCACAAGGGAATAACAATTGGACATTTTAGAGGAAAGGAGAAATATATTATACTCTTTGTTGATAATGGGGACCGACAGGGTACAGGACTGAAGTTTGTGGAAACTATAAAGTAAATACGGTTTCATGCAGAGTTTCTCCACCTTTTTACACCGTGTACCGCCTCAGAAAACATTAGGCTTTCCATGTATCACCATTAAGGTAGACGTTAAAATGAAGTAGTGTATATAGGCCATGCAGATGAAGATGGCAGGTTTAGAATAGAGAATATAATCAAGTAATAAAGATCTTTATTGTCATTGTCATAGGTACAACAAGATTGAAAGTGCTTCTAGTCAGTCAGTGCAATAAAATCCTGGCATTAAAGTGACTAGTGAATGTTAAAATAACTAGAATAAATAAGAATAAAAATACCTGAGACATTAATATGTACTGAAATAAATAAAATTAAACATATGCTAAAATCAAAATAAATATGCTTAAAGGAGCATACACCCATTACGTAAAACATTGTGCACATCATTTTTTAGCAGCATTCACAGTGGCTATTGCATTTGGATAAAAACTGTGTTTGAATCTATTTGTTCTTGCACCAATGCCTGAAGGCAGCATTACAAACAGGGGGTGACCAGGGTGTGAAGGGTCCCTTACGAAGTTTGATGTATGTGCTTTCAATGATAAGATGATGAACCAGAGCTAATTTTGTTAAAAAGGTGTATTCCTGATCCGCACTACCCTTCCTAAAAATGTATTGATGACCCCTTCATCTTAGCTCTGCTCACTGTCTTATGTGCTATGTGCTTTAATGACTACTGAACAACTAAATATTACAGCAATCTCTATAATTTGTTTTTAAATTGATTTATTTGTCTAAGTACCACTAGAGGGAGGAAGTGTACACACAGGCTTCCTCACATAGACAAGTTAATTAGTGACTCTAATTGAATGGTTGTATAAGCTGGTGACTTGTCCAGGGTGTACCCCTCATATCCTCTCGGATAGCCCCACTGTGACCCTGATAAGACAGATAATGGATAAATGGATATGCTACCAAAACTGGGTACAGTATTGTACAGTGCAGTGAGTTGGTACAGGTGAGAAAATTAGTTTTTTTTAACTCACCTGGAGTGAAGAACATCATATAAACAGATCATAAATGGTTTTAGATTTTCTATTAGTCCTTTTTGTTAACCTGATGTAACGTTAACAGGTTTTCCTCAACCCATCCCAGGACTGTATTCTGTAGATGCGCAGCATCTTTACTGAAATACCGAGATGTCACTCGTAGTTTTCTTCTGCTGTACATCTAAGTACCAGCAGGAACTGGTCCATATTTTATTGGTACTGACTCATGAAACAAAATGACTTTATAAAACAGCCTCAGTTTTACAGTGCATCATCCTCCTCCATCCTCTGGGGCCTGAAGACTGTTCATGTGGGTTGAACTTTGAGAGATCAAGAGCAGAGCAAAGGTGATTTATGAGTTTTCACTCCTGAGGCACAAATTAGCTGGACCGGGGTTCAATTATGCACAGCGGTGTGTCGTGGGCACTGTTATAATGAGGGTCAGCAGGGCACAGCCGGGACAGGAGGCAGAGGGAAGCGCAGCTCTTTGAATAGCCTGGCACTGCAGTGAAGCTGAACATGAGAGCTGCTGTAGAGGGGGAAAAAAAACAGGTGTCACAGTTGGTGTAACGTTGATTGACAGGCCAGACTTTAACCCTCACCTGTTTATGAATTGGATTTGCCAAAACACATCTGTCAGTCAGACCTGCCTATGTCATTTTCTGGTTCCCATGAGCCTAAGCTCTGTCCGGTTTGGGTTATTACTTGTTTGGTTAGTTAATTGCTCAGCCCAGTTTCATTACTCTACTGATTTCCCATAAACGTCCTAATCACAACGTGAGCTGTTATTTGCCAAGTTAACGTCAAACAGTCCATCACTGACCCCACACCAAAGACATTTCAATACAGTTGTGAGGTAACCTGATGTGTTTTTATCGACTTGCTCTTGTGTTTTCTCTCACACTGTGATCCACCAGTCCACCAGTGTGCTATTCCACTAATCAATGGCATCACTATGTGGGGTGAAAAATAGCTCTACCCAGCCTTGAAAAACCAATGTTCACCCACCTACCAGCTCGGATAATTGGACCAGATGCAATACACTGTTATATTTCTATACAATGCAGGTGTCATTAGAGGTGAGTCACATGTGCAGCAAGGAGGCAGCAGGGAGAAACATGAGACAGAGATGAAGAGGATGGTTATTAAAAGAAGCTCCGGTGCAGGGGTGCAGTGGAGGATGACAGGTTTTGAGGAATGGATAAAGATTTAAAGCCAAGCGAGAGAGGGAAGAGAGTTTCTGTTGAATCCCAGATTCTGACTGAGCCACTGATCCCGCGTCTGCTTCGTCTCAGATGTGTTAAGGCTGGATGTTCGGATTCAGTGACAGTGATTCTGATGATTGCATAGATAGATAGACGGACGGCAGATGGTGACTTCGGGTTAAAATATATCCTTCTCGTCTTGTTTTGAGTTTTCTATTTACTGAAATGTCACGATAAGTACGAGTAATGAGACAGGATCATTTGTCTTTTAGGCAACCTCATAAAAGATACATTGTTACTTTCCAGTGCTAGTACTAGGTATAATATCTAAAGAGCCAGTAGCACAGAAGAGAGGCAAAACTCTTGACCTTCACAAAGTTTGAAGTCCAGCTTTTTGAGAAAGCTTGTGGCCACAGTAGCATTTCCTGCCGTTTAGTTTGGGCACCTACTCATCTTGAGAAACAAAAGCGTAGTCGCGTGGACGTGATAAACCGCATTGGGACTCATTATTTATTTCCCTAACCTAATCAAAAATAGTTTTCTGGATCGTATTTACGCCTGTAGGGCCAAGCTAAGACAATAAAAGACTTGGCTGACATGTAGTCCCATTCGTGATATGTTTTAATATCGCACTGGTGTTGTCATTTTGTTTATTATAATAATAACAAAGTCCGGCTTTTTGGGTTTACTCAGTAGCAAAGTGACTTATGAATTGTCTCTGCGTTTAGATGAGAAAAATAATTAGTAAATCCAGAACACCAGTGGGAAATAAGGATGTGTTTTCATACCTGACACATTGTTCAACGGAGGAAAAGCCACATTATGATTATAATTTCATTAAGAAATGGTGATTGCGCTGGATTTATCCTGTGCATACTTAATTTCCTGACTGATCGTGTTTGCGGGAGACTGAAGCAAAGCCGCTGTTTGCTCCTGATCAAAGCGTAATTGAGACGATGGTGTTGTCAGTAATGTTTCGTCTTTTTCTTTCCACAAACCACAGAGTGAAGTACAGATGTCTACAGCCTCTGAGTGATGATGAAAGCTGTCAGCGCCACCCTCTCCATCCAGAGAGCCTTGAGAATAATATTGCATCAGAGCCTTTTGTGGCAGTAGAACAATGGTTCTACATCTGAACAGACTTTAGATGGAGTGACAGCTGAAAAAAAAACCCATGAAAGGAGATGAATTTTAACTCTGACAATAATCATAAAAAGTCAAGTTTATGTAAGATAATGACTCATCGTAGTGTTCTTCTACCATAATAGTGGATGATCAGTGTAGGTGTGTAGGTGAAGCACAGATATATATTCAAATGATGAATTTGAACTGAGCATTGATCATGTTGAGGTTGACAGTTCCTGCAATGATTCATACATTTTTATAAGGTGTGATTTGAACAATGATTGGTTTCAGATTTTAAAATGGAAATGTCTTATACACACAGTATATATATTACAGTAAACTGAATTTGTTTGGGATTTTGCACTCTTGGTTGGATTAAAACTTTGATTACAGTACTGTCTGAGGTCGCTCTGCAACAAAAAGCACCAAACGCTGCATTAATCACGTAACAATACAGACATATTGCACATTATATTCAAGAGAAAAAACTCTGCTACAAGCACATATAAGTCATATTTATACTGCAACACCAAGCAAATTAATTATCAAATATCAAAATCAGTATAGTGTCATAAGGTCAGCCACCTTTCCATTGCTGGTGCTCTGACACTTTATGCTGAACAGCTGAATGATGCGTCATATGATAGACAGTTACCATCAGTGGCACTCTATTATGAAAACTTAACCAGCAGCCAAAGAATATATATATATATATATATATATATATATATATATTATCATGACACCAAAGTTCATCTCAACTCAAACTTTATTTATAAAGCACATTTAAAAACAACTGAGGTTGACCAAAGTGCTGTACAGGTTAATACATATAATTAACATCACCACATTAATTTGAATTTAAAATGAATCCTTCTGTAAATGTTTACGGATTTAAGGTGATTCTTTCCGGTAATATACAGTTTTTTTTTCATGTTTATTGTGGAGAAAAAGGGAACATTAGTAAGTGGGACCTTTGAGGCCGGAACTGTTGCCACCCAGGTGGTCTCAGGTGTGGACTTCCGCCCACCTGCCAGACGCAACTTCGTCCCGTTTTCACAGGTCAGTACGTGACAAGTTTGTTTGTGTTTTTATTTGTGCATACGTGCACTGAGAGTGAGTTTTATGGTCATTTGCGTGTGTTTGTTGTTGTTAAAGAAGTCGCGCTGTTACTGGCGGTAAACTGGTGTTTTTCTTGCCCCTGGCGGTCAAGTGCGCTCGAGACTGCTGCTACACACGCGCATAGTCTCACACCTGCAAACAAGAAACGCGCACAATGATAGTTTACATATTTCACTAGTTTACACATGGTTGATTCATGTTCATTTAATAAGAAGAGTTTAAGGATGTTTATGGAAGATTTGTTTAGAAAAATCTTTATATCCCCCAGTGTGTGTCACATGAACCAGCAGATGAAAGCATTTTGGTCACAGTAAAATGACGCTGTAAATTGTGCTATTGATTTATAGTATGCAATGTGCCTTTGTGCACAGTCAGATTACAGGGTAATGCTGTAATTTGTGATTGATTTGTGTTTATGAGATTATTGGATGAATGTGATTTATAGACATAAAACAGACGAGGATATGACATCGCAGAGTTAATGCTATATTTTGAATATTTAGGAATTAAAGACACGCAACTTGGACGGCACATGCACAACTCTGTGTCTTTTTTGCTCTTCGGATCTGTCTGTTTCCACAGACAATTGTATTTGTCCCGAGGTCCCACGTTTGGGACTCGTAACAACACCTTAGTTACAAAAGGTTAAGATAAATGCTAAAGATATTTAGACTTGGTTAAAAGCCAGGGAGAAAAGTTGTGTTTTTAGGGAGGATTTAAAAACCTCAAATGATCCGGCAGATCAGATGTGCCAGGGCAAGTTATTCCAGAGGCTAGAGGCCGCCGCCACAAATGCTCGGTCACCTTTGGTTTTCAGTTTTGTTTTAGGGGCGACCAGTAGCAGCTGACTCGAGGATCTCAGGGTTATTATTCAAATAGACGGCGTAGTTGCAGAGATATACTCTATAAAGTTCCAAAAATAAGGCTGGGGCTTAAGAGGTTAACAACGTAGCTTGTGCAGAACTTGTTCACTTTATATTACTTTACTTTATCTTAAATATTGCTTTTGTAAGTGCCCACTAATTCAACCATAGTGCAAGTTGTGGCTTTAGATATCTGACATCTCTTGTCATCAGGTCTGTCACTCAAAAGGCTAAAAGACCACATTTGGTCCCGTAGAGGACTCATCAGGAACATGAATTGTCACCAGTGATAATGAACCTTCAATCAATCATACACCTAAAATTGTCCTCATAACATAATCTGATTTATCTGCATGCTGAACGAAACCCAGTGCATGCTACCCCTCATCCACACCATCGATGCACTCTGTTACTCAAATGCAAACTAATTCAGTAGCACACTTTAATTGTTAGGGAAACAACTGAATGTACAGTGTATTCTCGTGTTTTCAAGAGGACTGAGTCATCTATTGAACAAGAGCCACAGCCGCCATGTTGCCTCTGTCCCCAAGGACACCCCACTGTTCTTCTTTTTATGTGTGTGTTTTTAGAAATCCGTGTGCGCACTTCTGTGTGTGTGTCTGCTTTGTGGGTGACTGTGATTCATTATTTACCAACTCCCTCTCATCTACAGACGAGATTAATTTGTTAAAGCTCAGCACCCATTTGTTATATGGAGAGAGAGAAAGAGCAGCAGCACAAAAGAACAAAACTTTTTAGATGGTATGAAGTGATGAAGTGTTTATTACCACACCACGCTCTCTGAAACGGTGCTACCATTCGTCTAAATGTGAAGTGTTTGGCCTCCGCATGTTTTATAGAAATGCGAGGTTTATATCACATAAGAGGATTTCGATTATTCCTGAGTGGTTTGATGGCATTTTGTCTGTGCGGTCTGCACATGGTTTGAGATTCAGAGAACATGTGATTCTTTGATGATCTGTCTTTTATGTTTGGACGTCAGAGCTTTAATAGCAGGAAATAAAGCACTGAGAGAGGCACATAAATAAATATAAAGAAAAGTTTAGTGAGTCACTGCAGGCAGCACAGACAGCCTAGTTGTACCGTCAAAAGCAAAAAGATAAATAAAATATATTTGTATATTCTCATACTCATTGCAAGAGAACCTCTAAAAATTTGATTATCACTTAATTATATTCATTTTTGTTTCTTCAGATTATATATTGGTTTGTTGTGTGCAGGTGAAGGAGCTTTAGGATTTGCGACACAAGCAGCTAGATGACTTTTAACATCTCTGTACATAAGTCCACCACCGTCTCTGCTGAGGCCACATTCACAACAGGATCTGCAGTCTATCAGTTGGTTTTAGGAAAATAAATTTGCATCCCGTAATGAACGCAGGAAAAATCCATTATGTGTTGTGCTGCTTTGCCTCTTGTTTTAGCAAATGCTAGTGACACTTCTAGGCGCTGTCCTTTTACATCATATAGCCGTCGCTGTTGTGTTGTGGTCATAAATATGCGATTGGTAAAAAAAATCGGGGAAAAAAATTGAATCAGCCGCGAAGCAATTTAGTCTTGAGGAAGCAGGGGGGTTACAATCTTGTTAGCAGTCTGTATTGTGCACGTCGAAGATGAGCTGAAAGCAATTGCATGTCCACGTTAACAACAGGCTGGAGTCTGAAATGTGTCGCCGTTTGAGTGAAGAAAGGAGGATGACGGTAAATCTGTTGATTGAACACACACTGTGGAAAATAATTATTTATAAGCCAAACACATTTTCAAGTGTCATTTGTAATTTGAAAAAGGTAATATACAGTATATATACAGAGCAGAGCTCAAATAGCTAAGATCAATAAAATAAACAGTACATTATAAAATAATAGAAATGATATCAGAGTGTGCTTTATGAGCAGGCTGCATT
Source organism: Collichthys lucidus (assembly GCA_004119915.2). Taxonomy (NCBI): domain Eukaryota; kingdom Metazoa; phylum Chordata; class Actinopteri; family Sciaenidae; genus Collichthys; species Collichthys lucidus. The sequence continues at coordinate 11,094,440 of CM014100.1, forward strand.
GTAATGAGGGATCTAAATTGACTATAGACTGGTAATTGATAATATAGGAAAGGGTACTTTTGTTACTGATATACCCGGTGCTACAATTTATTATATAATACTCTGTATAACCTTCCCTCATTGTTCTTCCTATGGGATTCTGTATCCACGTTTAATATACTTGAACAATGTTTTATGTTTTGTTTCTTTTTTTTCCAGTCAGAAAATCTCAGTGAAGATTCGTTTCTATTTAGACTTTATAATAAAGCTACAGTTCAATAAATAAGTTGTACAATAAATAAACTGACAATAAAGCTTGGTTAACATTTCCAAACAAAGTGACCAATGAAATGTGACCCCTGACAGCACTAATACAGCCGTTTTAATCACTTCTTACCCAAAAAAAGAAAAGTGCACATTATGTAACATAATGCTGTGCTCGGACAGACATGGTTGATAATGTGACCTTGGATTAAAACCTCCACACTTGGCCTGGGGGCAGAGTCAATGTCCTGGGATTATGGTAAACCACTGCTCTGCCCAGAACACACACAGGATTATCTTCCGCCACGTCTTTATGGCCTGAAACACATTTAGGTTCTGTGGAAGATTTGTAAATGTCACACTCTGACTAAGCGTACCTGATGATTTCAACCCATCTTTTCTGAATTTAATCTGTAAGTGCGTTTTGGATTTACCTTTCATGACTACTGCAAGCTTTCAGTCACAATATGTCACCCCCTCCATCATTTTATCAGAGTAACATTACAGCCATATCTAAGCACCTTATAGTATTTAATACATCCAATATCCTCAGCAGCTGTCACATCAGATACCACAGAATACACATTTAAATACCCAACGCTGACTCATCTTAGCACAGAGCAGCCACGCCGTCATCTTATGTGATTCATGAGTCACACTGACTGACATACGTCATCACCTCATGTGTGGCAAATTTGATCAGAAAAACAATTTATTAGAACAGCATACGCACAACAAGAACAAACCAGCAATACTTACACAGCTGTACGCAGTATATAATCTATGAAGTGGGCACACGAGTCAAAACAGCTTAAAACCAGCAAGTTAAAGTGTGTTTTGAGTTCAGTCTTGAAAGCTATCAATGAAATGGGAAGACAGTAGCAGAGAAAGCGTAAACATTTACTACATCTTGGAACAGGCAGGTATTTTTGGTCCTGTGTCTCAAGACTTTGTAGTCCGATGTTCTGAAGTTATTGAAATCTGTTTTTATTATATTGCGGTATACAAGCTTCCCTGGGTAATCTTCTCAGTGACCTGTTATTTTGATTTAATCACAGATGTCATTGACCCGCTGTGTTATTTTTATCACAGTATGCTGGATTAAAAGCAGGCGGAGCGGGCCAAAACAGTAGAGCTGCTGGCTTTTTGATGGGACTGCTCCGAGTATACCTGTTGTCTTAATTGTGTGCCAGAGAAGAGATTTGGATCAGGTTAACACTCCCACGTGAAGGTCACACTGAGGACCACAGAGTGCAAACTAATCTAGCTTAACAACTACGTTCTTTTGTTTCTTCGACTTCTGTTAAGCAAAGGTGGGTGTCCCTTGATTTGAACACAGGGTTCCCACACCTTCTTAGACATCAAATTCAAGGACTCCATGTCAGGCCGGACTCAAAACAGGACTCAATCGCAGAGGTGTCAAATGAGCTTATTTATTGATAACAAAAAATCCCTCGACAGAGTGAGGCTATGAAAACGGCCTAAACTAGGGAAAGCAAAAACACTCCAAAGGAGGAAAACTCTAAACTACTTATAAAAGATGATCAAAATCAAAATCACTCACGAGGAGGAAAAACAACAGCCTGCAAAACATTAACTGAAGGCACTCCAAAGAGGCTGAAAACTAGGCTAGGCACTATGAAACAAAAGGACTAGACTAAGAATTTACAACACAAAATCACTCATATGAGGAAAAATAAACAAAAGAACACTTGAGCTATAACGCTATGGCCGTCGACAAGGAAACAAGGCTTGGGTGATCGCTACAAAAGACGAAGCAGTTTGGCATTGGAAAAAGGGAGACGCAGACAGTATATACACAGAGTAATGGTGAACAGGTGAAAACAATCAGGGCGGGGAAGACAATCAGACCGGTGACACGTGAGGAAGGGCAAGTGACCTGAAACGAGAGGATAGGTAAATTTCAAAATAAAACAGGAAATGACGAGACAGGACAAAAACCCAACTTGACCTCACTGCGGTGTGACACTCAAGACCCATACACACACACACACACGAAGTCTACAACAAGGAATTAATTATGGTTAAAACCCTGAGGACTTTAGTAGTCTTTACCGAAACGTTGTTAATGTTCAAGCTGTTAGTTTGCCAAGCTTAGCCACATGATGCTGATGATCTCAATATGAGAATGATCTCAAGCACTTGTAATCCACCAGCATAAGACATGACACATGTTTATTTGTGTTATTTTCAAAAACCTCCTGTGGGAAATATGCTGACAGACACTTATTTATCATCGTAACACGTGAATATACAGACACACATGCATCAAATAAACATATACAGTCTTCTTTGAATGCATAGGCCAGTGCTACTGAAAAACTAGATGCAAGTTGAATTCAGGGAGTTAAATGCACTTATTCTACACGTGTTGGCAACCACATCACAAATGCCAAAGTATAATTCCCATTAAGTGCAACTAATGAGCTTAGTCTCTACAAAACATACATCACAAATTCCCAAGTGACCACCAGTCCTAAAAACACAGCACTTTTGAGGAGCTAGAGCTAATTATTAAATACTTTTTCTTAAATAATTCCTCAATTCAAAGTAGTTGCCAGTCGTTATCTTTTCATCCACAAATTGATGAAACAATTATTAGTTTCGGTTCTTCTTGCGTACCTTCTCAAACAATGTCAATGTCAAAATGTCTGTGACTTTTCTCTCCACACTATCAGCTTGTTAGGTGACTCACTGTTTATCTCTTGTTGGTGAAAAGCTGCCAGCCAGACAGTATCAGGGTAACTTTAGCTTCTATATAAGTGGGGAAGACCATCACTGGACTGCAGCAGCAATGATTGACGTGTGGTTGCTGGCTCCCGAAGAGCTGTGGCTCCTCCTGAGAGATTTGATAAAGTTTGAATCCTTGCAGGGTGCTGCTGTCGATGCAGTCGGCTGGCAGCAGAAGTCACCTTGTGACGTTGGAGACTGCAGCACACTAAATCAACACTATTCAATATGCCTGCGTTTTTTGTGCATGATCTAGATACTACTAAATTCTTACATCGACCCAAGTGGACCTACATAGATTAACATACACACTCACTTACTCTAAAGACTCTTTTCTGGATCATCAGTCCTCTGTGTATCGCCCCTCCTCTGCTCCACTCTTGTCACAGAGGAAACCTAATTGCTCTGAAACCTGTACTGCCACATCCTATATTCAGCACAACAGGAACACACAGGGGAACCTGAGGGGCAGACTCCAACCAAACCCAACTTTATTAACATTTTCTTGACAAAGCCACTTGCCCTGAATGGAGGACCCAGATAGAGGTTACAGCAGGAAAGGGCAAAACTGAGTGTGTGAGTTTTATTAAAGGATACTGCGGATTTTTAATGTGTTTAAAGGTTAGACAAAGTAAATGGTGCTGGGCTGCCATTATCCTGCAGTCCCAAAGCACCATTTCATGCCAATCCTTTATTCTACAGAGAGTTTCTCTCTCTCCTCTCCTCCTGACACGTGTCCCAGTGGACTAACTTATGGTAGCATATACATAGAGTTGCTTATTATCTTTTTTTTCCCCCACACTTACAGTCTAGACAGTCTAACCAGACAATCAATTGTCTTTCTTTTATGCTTAATGATCATCCTTTTTCGATCTATGCTGTATCCACACACACGTTCAGCGGCAGAAATCCCTCCAGTTTCACATCACAGAAACATCTGACACATTAGCACAGCGACGCTCACAGCGAGCGCTGACACAGGGTCACTTAAGAGGCTCCAGCCCTCCATGGTAACAGCAATTAATTGAAGACAGATTATATCTCTGGCACTATAATAGCTGTTGTCCATTACTGTAATGATGATCCTCCGCGCAGTCTCCAGTGTCAATTAGCTTGACGTGATCTACTGAGCTCTTTTTGAACATACATTGATCTTTTCATCTTAACACCCGGCAGTAATTAGGAGGACATTTTTTAGGGGAAGATCAGTCAGTCATGACACCCTGAAACCGTTGGACAAATTAGGGAGACACAGTCTACGCAGGGTGATTAATTCATTTGTGGAGTAGTTGTCACAGAGAATATACGGCTTGAGATGTTTTAATGTTTTTTTTTTCTTCTTCTTTAGAAAAGTTTTAAAAAAAGGGCACACAGACACTTTTATTTTTACTTTTCCTGATTTGCATAAAAGCAGTACATGAATGCAACGTGTTAGTTGTTAAAGGAATATTTTAACTTTAGGCTTAGCCAGCTAAAAAACAACAAAAAACTTAAGTCTAAAAAATGTTTTATATGTTTTTACTGATGTGCCAGGTGCAGCAGCAGTTGCCAGACTTTATCGCTCCCGGGCCAAGATGTAGTCTAAGCGTGTAATCACCTCTTTTAAACAGCAATTTTTCAATTTAACACGATGCTGGTAGGTGGATTAACCTGCCTGGGTATAGCTGTTTGCAGTCTTTAGGCTAAGATAACTGACTGCTGGCTCCAGCTACATTTGTGCTGTGCGAACACACAAACACTATCTTCTTATTTAACTGAGAAAAAGAATAATGATCTTTCCTAAAATGTCAAATTCCCTGCCAACAACAGTGACTATTTTTCAATGACCAAATTATATTCGTATCAGTATACCCACTACACATCCATTCAGTCTAAATGACGCTGAGTCTGTCACGGATACACCCAAGCATGATGAGTGATTCAGCAGGATGACAATGTGGGTGTGGACAAACAGCCAGAAAATATTCCGTGGAGTTGGAGGAGGAGGAGAGTTGTAAAAAGTTGAAGTTGTGACACACACACACACACACACACACGCAGGTTGCTCATTAAATGTGCTATAGGGAGTTGGTATGTGAACCTGCCTAGCGCTGCAGTGCTGTGCTGCAGAATGTGGAGGAAAGATGGGACAGTCATCGCCAGAGGAATTTTTTTTCTACACCAGGTGAAGCAGATGACTGTGCTATTATAGTCTCCCTGTCAGAAAAGACTATATTGGGGAAGGCACATAACTTTTTAGTTTAATCCTCTGGAGTCTGTGGCAGCTGTTGTATAAGCAGTTGTTGCACAGTGTGGTTGGTAACCTGTAGGTGGCGCAGTGGTTCACAGCCAGAACAAGGCAGGTTTGATTCCATGGACCTGTCTTCATTTGGATGTTTGTCTCATGTTTCTGCAGGCTTTCTACCACATTCAATGCATGTCAAGTGAATTGGAGAATCAGTTCCCTGTGATGCACTCTGATGGACTAGTGAAGGAGCGGTTTTACTGCTACTGCTACTCCATTCACTCATTATAGAGGATTAGAATCATGGCGACAGTCTGGTCTGTGATCTATGCTCAGTGTCAGGGTTTGGTGGTTGTCCACACTGCTGGCAGGTTACAGTATACTGTGAAGCTGCAACAATTCATCATCAGGGTCGAACAGAAAATAAAATTCCTTGGTCTTCAGATGTGATAATTTGCTGCTTGGCTTTGTCATTTATAAGCTGAATATATTTCAGTATTAGACTGGTGGTCTGGAAATAAAATAGCTCTTTAAATACATCACCCTTGGCTGCGAGAAATTATTACCGACATTTTTCACATTTAGTGACATTTTATAGACAAAACAATTTGTGAACAAACTGATTGATTAGCTGATTAATTGTGAATGAAAGTTATTGTGAGTTACATTGTGATATATCACTCTACAATTCATGGAAGAAATTCATAAAACGAGTCACTTTCCATTACCTTTTGCAGCATGTGACAGTAATACCCTATACTGTATGTCACACAGTATACATGTAGCTGCCTGTTGTTTAATTAATACGGTAATCGTTATTCGAAATCCATTTTCTTAATCTATTCAGTATCAGATTTATTGCCAAGTTTTCACATACAAGGAATTTGTCTTGGAGTTATTGGTGCATAACAAACTTTAAAGTCAGTGTAAATGCAATTTTGTGATTTCTTTCAAAAAATACATTAAATATGTTGGAAAATAGTTGCTGAAAACTTGAAAACGATATATTACTGAAATGTAGAGTTAGGGGTTCAACCAGTTTTTCATCAGTTTTCAGTCCAGGATTTTGTGGGCGGTCCTAAAGGGTGGCTCGATGACACGCCAAGGCCACCCTGAGCGCACCCCTGCACCCCTGGAGCTGAGAATACTGCTCATTTTTATCCGATTTAGACACCTAATTTCATAAACTTGTCGATATTTTAAATCATTCAAATTTGGCTGGGTGGTTATTAAAACTTGGATCGGCTTATATGTTCATCTGAAATGTACTTGAACAACACGGTGACTGAATTGTACTGAATTACAAAATACAAATACAGTAGCATAAATAAGGCTAAATTACCACCCACCCCTGCCAAACACAAGATCGCCGCTGTAACTTCTCCCACCTTCCTGTCGAGTGCATGTAAACACTTGCATCTTGTTTTGACAGTTTGTTTTCATGAAATCCTCTCGCAGCGTACCCGGAGCTGCTGCCGGTGCATCACAGGTCATGGATTATTCATGGGATATAGAGGGAGATGACGCAGTCCCATCGTGTGGCTCACATCCCAGTGAGCACTGTGTGACAGGGCCAGTTGCAAAAAAGTTGTCTCACGTCACACGTGACTACTACTAATAATAATACAGTAAAATGATCTTTAATTATCTTCTTGTCTAGCTGTAATATGTTCATACCTGTACAGGTATTCGAATTTACCTGCCACACCAAGGTACAGATAGAGTATCAAATATCACAACAGGAAAAACATAAATATGAGCCTAATGATTGGTCGACAGAGCCAGCGCCTCCTCTCAATTTCTAGTGTTGCTATTTTTCGCCCGGCGATAAGGCGGCTCTCTGCTTGGCCACTGACAAGTCTACTCTTATTTTTGACATTATCTTACGGCTACACTCGGTCGTGGCAGCCTGAATTGTGAGCTGCATTGCAGAAATAAAAAAGAAAAGGTGGTTTGTTTTGTTGAGGATTTTCCATGGGTTGAAGTGATGAAATCCTCCTGTAATGTCGGTGCAGGGTGTTGGCAGACGTGCTTTGAGCTGTTTTCAGTTTTGAATCAACTAGCAATTACCACAGACGCACTTATTGTTCACAAAGAGTGTCACAATAGCTGACAACCCCTCATCAAGTGTGTGTGATGCGTGTAAGCGACTGTATTCGCCTGTTTTACCAACTCGCTAATCAGAGGAGGTCTGTTTTTATGTTTTTCTGACAGTACATGCTGATGCTCTTAATTAATGTGCGTCTATATGCATTTGATTGCAGCTTGCGACACATGTGCGTCGGAGATTCATTGATGTCTGCAGCAACAGTGGGTGTTTTCAATGACAAGGGTGTCTGAGCGTATGAGACGAAACTTTGAAACATAAAATGGGAATCATGAAAGCAAAAACTGCTTCATCTCTTTAGATTTTAGTTGATTTAAAAAAAGAAAAAGAAAGAAAAGTGTCAGATTTCTGCTTGGAAATGACTAAAAAAAAAAGTCAAAGAGAATCTGGTGTGTGGTATTACAAGCACAGACATCAGAGATTCTCCCTTTTCAAGTGAATAGCCCAGAACAATCACAGTTCAGATCTGTCCCTTTGTTGTAGTGGCTACATGGTGACCATCTAATCTTTTAAGTATGAGTCACGTAAAAAAAGGTCTTTAATACATTATGTTGTATTTTACTGCAGGTAGTTTTAATATTCAGTGTGTTGTGAACTTTGCTTGCTGTTTGGTTCTGCGGCAAACAGGAGCAGCATTTATTTACTCGATTTACACCCTGACTATATGAAGCTGTCTCCAAAACAGCACCAGTCTGATATTCTCAACACTTAAAAGCAGATAAACACATCATTTAGATAAATCGATCTAGAGTTAAAAAAACCACACGGCAGTGAGGCACCGCTTGATACACCAATTTAATAATTTACCAAAAGCTCAACTCAACTCAAGTAAGAAATAAAGAAGTAGAAATTCTCTCTGGCCTTATACTCACCCATCCTTCTGAATCTGCCTCAGACAGTTGTTTTAAACAGATGACTTGACTCCACATCCCTGAAGTTTGTGCCATGTATCCGCCTGTACTTTCATTAAAACCAAAAACTTTCCTAAAGTCTAAAAAAACTAAAAGGAAAATGCATTTTTCCTCATCAAATCAAATCTGTCTGCCTCGAGTTGTCAAAAATGTCATTACTCACCATATAAGAAGTTTCGTTCCTCTATCTGCAGTAATCACACCCCCTAAGTCTGTAGCTCCCGGTGTTCCTGAAATTGTAAGCGTGTGCACTCACTTGCCAGTTCTCTCCACTCCTAATGAGCCAGAGGGTCTCTGTGGCCACGGACCGCACCACAACGTCTGGTGGAGACGTGTCATGGTGATCCTCTAGGAAGCTGTCTGGCAAGGTAAACTTTAATATTTCAGATTCCATCAGGTGTTTTCACCTGTTCTGAAGAATAATAGACAAGGCCATCTTCCAGCATCTCATCCTGGTTCTTTAAAACCCGGTCATGTCACTCTCTGTTATACCCTTGAGGCAGTGCAGTACCACAGTGTGACAGGATGACCTGGAGGCTTGCAGTAGACTCGATCTGATGGGGGCTGCTTGTTTCTCCTCACCATTTCCTGCACCTCAAAAAACACTTCTTTCCACAGCATCACGTGTTTGAGCCACTATACTGTGTACGTCTCCCTCAGTTAATTGCTGATTCTTTCAGCTTGGTAGCACACTCCGCCTTGACCTTTTAAATTCTGTGTAAAGGAGATTTCTCGTCGTGCTCGATGACACGCTGAGGCCACCCTGATTAATTCAAAGTTAGATCAGTTTTCTGTATTCTATTCTATTTTAAACATGCACAGTGCATGGAGTGTATCAGAAGGGCAGTGGTTTTATTTTCCAGTGTTGTTGCCTTCATCTGTCCATTCGAGTTGTTCGGGTAGGATCAGTTGCTCTCTACGGCTTTCTCCGACTCCGGCTTCTAACTTGGCCATGAACAACCTTTTATATTCTATTTTCAAATAAATCATCCCACTATCCATCCATCCATTATCTGTAAGCACTTATTCTCATTAGGGTCAAGGTAGGGCTGGAGCCTATCCTAGTCCATGAGACTTAAAATCCTTTTATTTCTTATGTACTCTCTCTCTCTTGTCAATTGAATAGCATTTTCTGCATTTCTGCTTTATTCGTGCCATTTGCAATTGCTTTTAGTGGCCTTCAGCAGAAGTTTTTTCCAATTTACTTTTCTTGTACAAGAATTTTTATCTGAGTTATCGTGCCTCACAGCACTGCCGATAGCTAGACCACTGAGCACTGATCACAACACCAGTATGTTGAACTGTATCCTGGGTGCTGTTAGAGGACAATGACAGCTCAATAGAGCGAAACAATGGGAGTTTTTCTGGCTGTGCAGAAATCTCGAATAAATCGATCATTGTTATGTGTTCATTTGTCCTTGAGCATTGAAGTCACATTAAGATAAAAGGGATGCGTTTGCTTTGAGCAAAATACAATCAGAATGAACTGATGTTTTATTTGTTGAACGCTGGAACTGAAATCAGTTCGCCTTGATTGAAATTCATTCTGTTCTTTTGTGTTGCTGTTTTTTTATTAATTATATTTGCGGCTTCCTCCGGTCCACTGCACACCCAGACTTCTGGAATATTTGGATTTCTATTAAACAGCTCAGTCAATTACATGTTCACAGCCAGCTTTATATTTAGTTTGTTATTATTAAAGTCAAGCTCCTCTTAAGAAGTATCTCACTTGTTTTGTCCAAACAAAAACCAAAACGATTTGACCAGATTTCATTTTGTTGGTCTTTAATTGATTTCTGCACATCTTTAGAAGTTTTACAACTTTACTGTTGACTTTCATCTTTAAAAGCAAAAAAAAAGAAATCGAATGTGCTGCCTCATGGTGCACCTGCTCCGTCAGGTTAGGTGAGGACACCTGCGTTTCCTCCGTCACTGCTTGCCTCAGCGCTGCTGCCACCGCGCTCTTAGTGATCGCTCGCACACAACGAGCGGACCGCCACACTCTGTGCTACCTGGTGTGTGAATGTAAGAGAAGGGTGGTGGAGGTAAGGTATGACCTGATTATGGAAAACAGCCCCTGGCATCGCTCCCAGAGGGCGCAGGAATTGTGGCATCATAGTGAAAAATATTCCTGTTGTGCCGGCTTCTGTCACAAGACGCCTGTGGATGAAGCTCAGCCGTGGCAGACTGCCAAGAGAGGGAGAGAGCGGGGATGGATGGAGGGAGATGATAAAGACGAGATAGAATTATGCAGCATTCATGTCATTTCAGATTTATGGTGGATGTTATTGATGTTTGCATCCGAGTCGTAATTACAGTCGGAGTATGTGGGATGTTTTTAAGCAGGCGCTGATATTTCCCACTTTGCATCTCACACTGTGGATGTAAATCAACAAAGGTGGCGGCAAGCGAAGGAACAATTTCACCAAATCTGGCCACATATGACAGCGAAAACCCAAAATGTGTGTACACTTCACACCAATACAATCCATCCAAATGACTGTAACTTACGAAGGAATGGCAGTTTCAGAGTGCACTCAGTTGTGATGGATTTTAAATAGATTTTGCCTTTTTATGACATTAAACATATTTGCTTATTCGTAGGCAGATATAAATTGTGGTGTGCAGCAAATAACAGAAGAGTTTTAGATGAATGTGCGCACTGAAGAAGTAGCTTCATGCACACCTGTGGATCTAAATATGACAGCTGTGAGGTGACTTCATCTCAGAAACAATGCAGTGTCTCTTTCCTTGTATTGTTTTGTGAACTGAATCAATAGATAGGATATTATCCAAATGTATAGACTACTTCGTCTCCTTCTCACAACTGTATAATCTCTTCTATCCACACTCCTAAATTCAATCTGACCATTGGAGAGGAACAATGCAAACCTTACTCATCAGTGTGCCGAGGAAACAAGTAACAAGCTGCAGAGAGGGGCGCGGAGCCAAAGGAAAGAGGGAGGCCAGAAAATGTCGGAAAGCACCATTAATCTGCTCTGCCATCGCTGAGACAAGAGAAAGGGTGGTCCGAGGAAGATGTAGTGAACACACAAGTTTACGCTACCAAAGTCTTACTTTTGAAGGATAATAATGGGCTGCTGCAGTGTTCGGGGTGTTTTTTTGTTTTGTTTTTTATTTTTTGTTGTAAATGGATGTTCAAGACAGACAATCAGAGGCGATGCTTCCTGTTCGAGTAACTTCAGCTGGCTTCATTGTACTCCAGCACAAAAGAACTGCACTGATGCACAACAGCCTGAGCAGTTCAACTTGCACAGCACAGTGAAGGGAAATTGCCAAAAGAGTAACAACTCAACATGGGTTTGAATGGTTCCTCAAGAGTTTATGTTAGTCCCTGTTCTCTTGCATGTTGTGTGTTTAAAGTATGATTTGATACACGATGAATAAAGTGTGGACAGATTCAGAATCAAGTTATCCTGCACTATATAGTGTACAGATCCTGTTGAATCAGCCAGGACAATAAACTACTAGAGTGTGTTTGTAGATTTATTATATAATGTTAAACATAAAACCCTCAAAATGTAAAAACTCTTTGTTTCTCTGCGGTTGCGTTGGCTTGTCATCCTGCGGTAAGTATCACCAGTGGATTTGATAATCGTATCTAATCATCAGCAGGAAGAACAATGTCTGTCTCACTGCCAATGTGGCTCAGTATGGCTCCCAAGTGTGCACTGTGGTTCATAATCTGAATATAAAGTCCAAACAAAATGGTACGACTATAGTTTTTACGCCCTGATAAGTAATTAAATCCCGACTCATCTGGCAAGCATCTGAAGGAGGCATTAAAGAAAATTGCCGTGTGGTTTTGTGTTTGCGTTTCCCTTGAGGAAGGACTCTCTCTGTGCATATATTTGGACTGACGCTTGTTGGATGTTAGTCTAGAAGGGGAATTTCCCCCGTCAGCAGGAAATCAATTATTCATTCAGTGGCATGGAGGGTTGAGCACCACCCTGACAGCTGCAGAAGTAGCTCTGAGATTAAGGACAAGTACGGATGGATGTGTGTCTCATGTTTATTCTGTTTCACCAGGCGAGCTCCTTTTTTTTGTCTTTCTGCCAAACAAACCACCGGCCCTCCACTGGCAGCATCTAAAGCACATCCATCCACATTACTCTTCTGTATTATACCAATTATAATTGTTTACAAATGATTACAAGTGAGCAAAATGAGTTTATCCGCAGTACGACGGGCCAAGGCTTCACTATAATGAGATTTAATTTGAGAGAATTACTCATAGCACCTATGAGATGAGTACCGGATGAGAATTGGATAGAAAAGGACACAGTGTCGATGCAAATGTATGAAACAAACACACCCTAGTGTTTTGTGAAAGACATACAATATTAGTTTGAATTAAAGCCAGCAGCCGCCCTCACTCTCCACTATCAAACGCTGAAAAACCTGAAAAATCCAAACATCTCTCAGCATTTTTTTTTTTTTTTGCAGTGAGCACCATATGATCCAATAAAACGACACTGATGTTTTGTGAAAATGATGCTATAAAACTCTTGAATATCACTGTTTTCCTATTTGTGCAGATCATCTCTTTGCCATTAAAAATGCATTTCTCTGAACAACATTTATCAACAGATTTCATGTGTCACCAATATTGTTTTATTTTTCCAGCAGAATCGGCATCATTCTTCTCACTCCCACATACTGTAGAGTTTTTATTTGTTTTCCTATCCTCTTGTCATGAATTTTTCATCAGCCACTTGATGAGACATTTCATGTGTTTGCCTTATAATGCACAGTAAGCAGTCTTTCGGTTGGGGTTATGTTCTGCTGTCCCTCTGCTACAGTGGCTTTTGTGTACTGAAGGTAGGTAGTGGCTTTTGCTCTGTTTGCCCCTGATTTTGTCAGAATCGGACTGCCGTCAGAAGTCACGACATTCATGACAACTGCATACTCAGGATGATTGTTCTTCTCACCTGCTTTGATTGACAGGAGGGTACAGGTGGCTTGTTTGAGCTCCCAGGCTTCATTGAGCCTGCCTCAGCTCTACCCATGCTTCACATATTTGCTGAATTGACAAGATTACGAAAGCCAGAGCTAGCACACTCATAACAGCACTTCAGACATCACGGACCCTATGTCCAGGTTTCATATAGTCTATGGTTGAACCCCTGACTTTTCCTATAGTGCCACCATCAAGTTGACATTGTTTTTTAAATAAAATATTATATACAGTATACAGTGGCCCCTTGTTTATCGTGGGGATACGTTATAAAAATAACCCGCAATAAATGAAATCCGCAAAGTGAGTTTTACAATTATTATATGTATGTTTTAAGGCCATAAAACCCCTAACCACACACTTTTATACACCTTTACACGCATTTTGTACAGTACTCCCTTAGTTAATCAGAATGCAGAACACAATGCACGTTCATACTGTATAGTACGCTGTAAAAAAAAACATGCAAAATTACACTAAAATTCGCGAAACAGTGAGTCCACGAAGAGTGAACCGCGATATAGCGAAGGACGACTGTATATGGTTATATCCAATAACCATTGGATGGATTTCAGTTCTCACAATCATGGTTCCCAGAGAAAGGGGGTGTGTAGGACTATGTGGCCTGTGTTTTACGCAGCAAATAAATATGAAATTGGACATTAATACTGTGTGATGTTGTTATCCACATTGTCACTTCATTAAAATATCTCCGTCCTGTGTGCATTGCCTCTGTGTCATTCCAAGGAGAGTGACAATTCTCAGTGAAAAATGTTAAAATAAGAAATAGAGGAGCCAGATGTGGTGGACAAAAAAAAAAACCCAGCTCATATCTGACCTTTTCCTCTAAGTTAATTTGACTTGGAGTGCATGCAAGCACAAACCAATTACGGCAGAGGTCAACAGACTGCGTATTATCTGGCTATGTCAAAAATATACCTGACAAAAGATGTGCTGCAATTTAAGTGAACGAAAAAAAAGAAAAAAGGCTGATTTAGACTAATGTGCTCTGTAGGTCAACGAGGGCAGGTGGATGTGGAGGAGCTAGTCAATTTCCTTCTAGGCCTCCAGTGGCCACTCATGCAGAAATCATGCTGTGTATGTGTGCATCTGCCTGTGTGGATATGGAGGTGTGTTGCTGTATTCGTGTGTCACTTTCGGATTCAACAGAAAGTCTTTGAACTGAAATCCAACTCCAGATGTTGCCACACTAGCTGTCTGTAATGGCTGTGCGATGCGTATGAGATTAGGTTTGTCTGCTGTCTTGGGAAAACCCTATTGATACAAAGACGCCCCCCTACCTCAGAGATAAAGAATGGAAACCAATTTGTGGGACACATGATCTGACTGTGGTGGGCTCAAACGACCTTCCTAGCAATAAAGGGAAGACCTTCAGACCCTGCAGCCTCTAATGCGAGCGGTGTCAGCTATGATTCATTTGCAGAGAAACTGCATAGACTGAGATGTATGACCTCAGTGTGAACCTTTTGTTGGCCAAGAAAGCCACGTGTTTACTGTATGGAAAGTTGTGTGTACTCGGACTTTGTGTGTGCAATTACTGTTGTTTCTGTACCCCTGTGCAGAAGGGATTTGTGGTTGGTTCAGATGCTGGTGTCTGTGTGTGTTCTTCCAGAAGTCCTCTTGAACTTCTCCACCTATAGATCGATTCTTCACTCAAGGAAGGTGGCATGAATCCCACATGCAGTCATGTCTCTGTTACACGGGGTATTTGTGCTCGTAATAAACATTACTGAGCTCTCAAAAGTAATAAATGCTTGTTGGGTTATACTGTAGCAGTAGCTGATTAGAAATTCACTGGCTTACACTATATCATGGGATATTATTGATTGCCATTATTTAAATGGACCACAATTATGTAACCAATTATATGTGGAATATATGATGAAGACATGAGACTAAATCACCAAAAAAAGGTTTTCCCGAATGTCAAATAAAGACTTCATGTGTAGACCTAAACCTGTGTTTTCAATTTCGTGAAAAGTTGTGATGAGAAACACGCTTGAAATCATAAGAATTCGTTTTTTGGTCGCGTACCTATTGAGAAAGGTAGATGAAGAATGTATTCTTGTTTGTTGTTGGTTGTTTTTATCTGTTGGTATTCACATCCAGTCTTAAGTTGATTGGTTCAAAGCTTAGACTAGAAGTTTAGTATGGTACCCAAAATATACTCATACTAATACTAGACAAAACAAGGAGGTGTCCATATAAGACAAATCATTTTGTTCACTTTTTAGTAAATTCATAAAATGTTAAATGTGCCCAGATGTCTACTTTCAAAATACTGGGTACAGAGGGTGTCACTCCCTGTACAGATTGTAAAGCCCTCTGAGGCAAATGTACTTTGTGACTTTGGGCTTTACAAATAAAATTTGATTTGATTTGATGTGTTATCAGCTGATGATCTATCAAAGTAATGTTGGTTACCCAAATATGCTTTGTTGCTTAACTTTTACCCACAATTCAATGCAAGAGAGCAAACTATACACATAACTTTACAACTTTATTGTCCAGCTGAGGACAGAGTGTCTTGTAAGGCATCTCAGCGTTGAAAAATGTCCCCACCTCTACTTGTAAGCTGATTTAAAGATGCTATTATACTTTTGGCACATCGGCTTAACCTCAAAAAGTTGTAATGTAAATAAATATTACATTGCTTGGACCGTATCAATATTTTGTTGGCCAGCTCTTTGTTACACCCTGTCCACTCTAAATAACCCATTTGTTTATGTCTGTCAATTATCTGGATTTTCTGAGACAGTACTTTTATCTTAAAGCTGTAATTCATTTGGTGCAAACAAGCTGACAACAAAACCTTTTAGGTTAATATAGTGTTCGCCTTAGTTGCCTATTTACACATCTGGCTGAAACCAACATGAGCATTGATTTGGCCATTTGATAAATGTTAAGTCCAGTATTTACTTTTAGCTCCGTTTTTGGTCTCCACCAGCCACAAAACCACAAATTGTGTTTCTTTAGCTGCTAAATGCAATTTTTTTCAGTCGCTAACTTTATGTGTCTGATCTTTGTTGCTGTACAGTAGATTTTGACTGCTTTTATGTGGAAGATAGCTGCAGACGACCACTTTTACATGCTAATCATGATCCGTTGTTAATTATAACCGCCAAATTTGGCTGGTAAACTGGCAAACTTACCATGCATACTCAAGAGGACGAGTTAGGAGTTGACTCTTTCAGATTTCTTAAATAAAAAAAGTTTACACCTGTATATGATTCAAGTATCACAATTTATTACAAAAACTAGAACTTTTTTTTTTTATCTGTCAGTGTTGCCATGCTTTAAGCATATAACAATACAGTATAAAATCTCAACCCAAAAGTAGGATAGTAAAAGCAAAGATCATAGATGCTGACGCAGCATTTACAGAAGTTAAGACATGCTGTTACTGTACAGAGAACATTCCCACTGACGTACGAACATCTGCAAAATGCGTTATTGTCTTCAATAAATTGCATTTCACGATAAACAATCTGATCCAGCCTCATTCAGCGTGTTACAACAAACACCTCTTTTTGAAATTAATTTACACCAAAATAAACAAACACTCTGCAAATCATAATGAATGTGCTGAGATTTCTTTTTTTTTCAACAGCCCAAGGCACTCAGGCTCAAATGTTGGCAATAAATACGTCATTCTTTTACACAAAATCACGTCAAGCAGGTGGTGGTAGAGAAAGAATAGTGAGAGAGAAACAACGTCGTCTATTTCATGACCTCTTGAAGAAACACATTCCTTTTAAAGAAGTCCACCTTGGCCCTTTTCACAGTGAAAATCCCTGGCAGTCGAGACAGAAAAGACGTTTGAAGGAGTCAGTCAATTTTGTTGAATTGCGTGACATCTGTTTGCTAAAAACTACATGACCTCCTACAGTTCTTTTGTTGCTGGCCTGTCATTTTGGTCTCTGGGAGCATCCTTTACTCTCCGGAGCAGCGTCAGCTGCTTTTTCAAATGAAGCCACAAGTAGGCCTGATGTGCATTCGAGCACCGCGGGGTGCCAGAGTGTCCATTTTTGGTGACCTGTCCCCCACATGAGAATCTGGTAAATCTATCAAGTGTCCACAAATGATGTTTTCAAATATCTATAACAAATCCAGATGCTACTCATTAAAACAATCACCTCCTGATCTTTCAAATGCTGTGACAAACAGAGTGGCTTTGACAAATTCATTCATCTTCTCTTCCCTGCACTTCAGTTGAGCTGGCGACAAGCTTCAAATGTCCACTTCGAGGCACCTCCGTAAATATCAAGGCTCGTCTCCATCCATGCAAAAACGTTGCCCACTTGTGCTTTGCTGCTGCAAGTCGCTAGATTGTAAATCTCTCCGACAGATAGTTTCCGATCCCAGATGTGAAAATTTGCCAGATCTCCAACGAAAGCTTGTGTGGCGTCGAATCCACCTCCGAGCGTGTCCTGTGGTGAAGACAAATGGATTTAATCAAGGATGATATGATTTTTTTTTATTTTCCTCAGACTGGCTTCACGGAAAGAACAAAATTGCCTCTGTGGATTATCTATCTTTTTTTTATTACTATTGAATGAGGGATATGCATCTTTAATCCACTGGGTTTCTTAATGAGATCCAGTTAAAGATCTAATCATCTTATTAAACCTATTACATGAATTACAGGGAGGACGGATTTGAAAATTGAAAACTGATCGTAATGTCACAATGAAATGGAAAAATTACTTTTCCGCCTCGTTAGCTGTTTCCTGTGATGACAAACGCCTTTTGTATTTAACAAAGTAATCCCTCTGTATCATGTCCTGTCTTAACACTGAGTAAAAGTAGTAAAGATGCTCTCTACGTGTAGTTTATTTGTAGATTGAACCAGAATTTGATGCCTTTAAGGAACTGGGAGGCAGATGTAGAATGTGTTCACCTGCTCTTGGCCGAGTATCAGCAGGCCTTGTGGTTTGATGGGATGATATGGAGCCAGATTCTCTCCACTCCCTCTCTTGACTCCATCTTGGAAAGCTTCCCAAACACCATCCCGTGTAGTCCAGGTTACGCAGATATGATGCCACTTCCCATCGTTGATGAGGAAAGGCAGCTTTGCAACCTGGAGGAAGGAGAAATATGTGAATATTGGCTGCAGTCGAAACCAAAATAACTTCCAAAAATGTTTTTTTTAGACATACCTTGTCATTTATCAGTATCTCCATTGGGTTGTTTCCCCACTCTATGAGGACCAGCTCATTGGCTTGACCAGGTACTGCATAGGAGAAAGGTGTGCCCACTCCTGGGGACGCATTGGATTTGAGCCACATGCACACGGTGAGGGCGTACATCTCTGGCAAACTCTTCTTCACTTTTGCGTACATGTAGTTGGTTCTCAGTGGGAAGGTGAGCTGGAATTTGTCCAGAGGCCTGTTTTCTCTTTGACCTGTGTGCAAAGTAAATATTAAATATCTCTCTTCAGACGCGTCAGCGTGTTTCTCTCAGTCCCAATGCGCACATCCTGCGGATTTGCATAGGAATTATGGGTTACACAACAAATCCACAATCGTGATGCTCGAGATTTGCTTTAATCTCTCATCATAAATCTATCACAGGAGTGCACTGACGTTGTGAACCTTCGTCTCTTGTTTTATTCACCACCACACCTCTCTGTCTGACCACCACACAAGTGGTTTTAAAGCTCTTTGGTGTCAGAGGTGTCCCAGACTGAGACCGAGAGCGCACCGCTGTTTTTTTTAAGTTCTCAAGCGGTTCACAGAGCAAATGGAGGGGTGGGTCGTTCACTGCGTGTTTAAAATGGTTTAATCTGCATGAATTAAAGCAGGAAACAGCCTAAAATACCGCGCTGCTCCAGCTTTGAGGAGCAGATGAGTAAAACATTAATTCCACCGAGGTCGTAAAAGCGTATAATGCCAAATGATGCGCAAAGAAGAGATTTATTTCTCACTTTGCGCCCTCACTCACATCTCATCTGCTATCTGATAATCGTTCCTCCATCTTTCACACTCACACACACACACACACCAAACGCTCCCGGAGCTTCCCCCTTCTTTTTTTCCACTTTTTTCCACGCGCATCTCCCAACTACCTTTCTCCAGGTCGGTGATCCTCTGGTGGAGAGACGTGAGGGTGGACTCCACTCTCCCACGCTGCTCCGTCTCGTTGCGGAGTCCCGGCTTTCCCTCCTCGATGCTGTTCACTCGGGACAACACCTGCTTCTCCAGGTCGTCGATTCTACTTTGGAGCAGATCTTTGAGGCTGTTCGCCTGCACCGAGTTGTTACTTCTGCTGAATTGCTGTCAGGGGGGAAAAGATGCGTTTAATAATGAATTTTGAGGGACTTTTTTTCCCTATAGTCTTATTGCAGCTGGACAAGTGAGTAGATTTATGTCCGGCAAGACATATTTTAATTTATTTTTGGCAATTAGACCAGAATAACCAATGATTTATATTAATGTTATTGTTATTTTTATATAAACCAATAAAAGTGGTTGTGATTTGATCGATGGAGCTTTGCGCAGTCTCCCAAACTATTGGAAAAATGTCCCCAGAAGCAGCAGCCTACCTCCAGGTTTTCTAATCTCTGCTTCAGCGACTGTAAAGTCTGTGATAGTTGCGTCAAAGTGTCCCCTGGTCCCCTCGATACATCCCCCATTGTGTTTTTGCTCCCCGCGTCTTTCCTCCTGCCTCCAGGCCGTGCGTCCACGGGCTCGGCGCCGCTCTGGCTCTCACAACGAGCCAACTTCGAGGTCAGTTCTCTGATAGTCTCTTTTTGGTTCATGATGGTCTCTTTCTGCTGCAAAACCGTCTCCCGCAGTTGCATAACAGTGGTCTTCAAGTCCTCTCCCGGCACACTGTTCTGCAAGGTGGCTGCGCATATGTCCATATCCTTGGGAACGGACGTGCAAATGAACTGCGTCTGTGCGCCAAAGTCTTGAGATGAACTTTCCAAAAGCAGGCACGAAAATAGAAAGAGTCTCCAACACATTCCTTTCTTTGCGGCCTGCATGTCGACGTCTGTGCTGGTTTGTGACTTTTTAAAAAAATGATAATTGTTACTCGGGTCGAGGAGCCGCACTGACTTCACGCTTGTGTCCCCTTGTTGTTGTAATCCGTCTGTGGAAGTGCAGCCGTTTTTATACAGCCGTCCTGGTTCTGCGCAGAGCGAGCTGCTTCACTGCATCACGACCAGGAGGGGAGGGAAACGCGCCGTCCCCAGTTTAATCGGCTCCAGAAAGCAGCGTCACAATCAAGAGATGAAACCCATTTTGCTTTCAGGCTCACCGCATGTTAAATCTTTCATCACTTCGACTATTTGTCATTTTCTCTCTGTGTATTATTCATCTGGAAAACGCGCATTTGTAGGCAGGGAAAGGAAAGGGGGTTGCTTGCGTGGCGGGATGCCAAAGAGAGCCAGATGTGTTTGTTTTGTTTTGCGCACACAGAAAACTCTCTCTCCCACACACACACAATCACACAGTAGGTGGATGCAGATCAGAAGTTGCAGCAATCTGTGGTCCCCGCACATTCAGCACCAAGGACAGATCTGGCCACATCACACAGCATCACAGAGGAGAGACTCAGCTGCTTAGATTTCAACTGTTGGTGCTTTTTTCTTTCTCTCTTTTCAGTGTTCACTTAGTTTGAACATCTGTCTTTGTTTCTCTCTCAGGTCAGACATGTTTTTTTGATGATGAGCTGAAAATTCAGCATGAAAAAAAAACTGCATAGATTATTTTTCAGGTCAGCCTCAGAGGCTAGTTCATCCACAAACACACACACACACACACACACACACACACACCTCATACTGTCTCTAGCAGTGGCGATCTGCTCCCCACATCACCGCTGTAATCATCTCAATAATTCAGTTTCTAAAATGATAATCTGTCCCCGAGCAATTTACCCCATCTATTATTCAAGAAGGACAATTTTATTATTTTTTCGTTGCCCACTCGCCACTCGTTTATTCAGTCAATGTTGAAAAATAAAATGAAAACATTCTGAATAAGTAATGAAAACATACCGGCTTTCAGATTAAAATTGATTTTTTTTCACTTCTTTCTCAAAAGATGAACACAGGGGAGATGGGCACAGCACGAGAGGCAGCAGAGTCTGCATGTGACAAAAGGATATTAGATGAGGGAGGTCAGATAGGTCCTGGCATAATTACAACCATCTAGACCAGGTCTCTGAAGCTAAATGGTTCCTAGCTGCAGGTGCCTTTTCACAGGCGGGATAATAACACAGAAAGTGATTAAATTGTTGTCAGGAGGAAGAACTCCATCTCTGTGCTGCAAAAACCTACCAAGAGCATAATAATAGCTGCTGCAGTATACTGTATTACTGTAGCAATTGGATCAGTGGGTGGGAATGATTAAGTAATTAAATGATGCATTTGAGAGGTTTGAACTAAATCCTGCTCCCAGACATTTCCTTCATTCATCTTAAATTTGCGTGTTTGGTTACTACATCACTTCCGGTTTGGATGATCAATTTTTATAGCGTGATGAATCATAAAGTATGTTTGGCAAAGTAAATAATGATACAATGTGTGACATAAATTGTTGTTCATCTCTTGTCTTGCCTCTTGTGGATTATGTTCCATTTCAGAGAGAGGTTTACTGTCTTTACTCTGTTTGTAATCCAGCGTTGATGGACTGTTTTCGATATTATTAAAAAACAAATAAAAGAAAAAGTGATTTCATAAAGAAAAGTGGATTTTGGGGTGATGTAGCTGTCCAGATTAGTGTAACCGTTGCTAGTGGTGCTTATCTCGAGGTCTTTTGGGGGAAAGAGATGAAACAGGTACAAGGTCAACACCAAGAAGCCATGTGCTTTGTCCGAGCCGAGCGCAGTAACACCAGCACAGAGTCAGAGTAATGCTTTCAGCTGTATTGCTTTGGGGTAAAATATAAACACATAAAAATGAAATTTGAAGTTGTTATGCAACACGGAGCCATGCTCTCTGGCCCTCAAGAAATGTGAGCAAACAAGTTTTTCTCTCCATCATAACAGCCATCTGGTGCTGGTTATATAATTAGACATAACAGAGCCCGGTGCTTTCCTGTTCTTTAGGAAGGAGAGAATAGTAGTTTCAATATTGTACATTTGTGTTTGGGTTGAGTTCATTCTACTGTATCTACTGTATAATCAGGCAGAAAAGCCTAGACTTCTTCTACCCCGTGGGACCAAAGTAGCATTACAAAATGTCCAAAGTCTAGCTCTCATTATGAATTCATTATTCAGTGCTTCCCACACAAACAAGTCTCAGAGCCATATGCTTTAAGAAGAAAAACCTTCACTCCTCCTCTGTGCAGAAACACACCGTACCTTTTTCCCATCACCTCTACTACTCCCTGCTTTCCTCCCCTTCCCCTCCTCTTCTCTCCTGCTACACAAAGCCTGCTCAAGTAGCCCCTCAAAGCACATTGTTGTTGTTCTGTGGCCTTTACCAGTCTCTCAAATTAGCATTTTCCTCTGGATGCCACAGGTTCACCCTGTAAGCATATTGAGTTATGGTGTGATTTAAAAAAAAAACAAAAAAAAAAAAACACTGTAACAGCTGTTGAATTTATAATGAGGTTAGTCATGGTGTGCATGAAATAATAATAGGGTTCGGATGAAAATGATTATTTGTTGGGCAGGTCGTCGCTCTAGACATGACAGCACAACAATCTGTGACACTGGAGATACTAATCTCATACAAGCAGCTGCCAGTAGCTTTTATCACAGTCCTACACACTTCGAAGCAGCCTCGGTTCTGTCTGCCCCGTCGGGCCGCCGTCCACCTGTTGTGTTGAACAGTGTCTCCTTAATAATGCATTCAAACACACTGGAAATGGATTCTCCAGCACTGGAGATCAATAGTTGTAATTTCATATGTTGGCATCATGCCTTGACTCTTGCTTTTTCTGCTGTAGTGTGGTGAATGTGATTAGAGGCAGTTAGTTTAATAGAACGTATAGAACATATCTTCTTTTTGGGTAACTATCGAAATGTGTCCACAGAATTTAATATCAGCTGTCAGGAACTGGAGGTTGGCACGGATGTTTGGTCAGAGTCTTTGCTTGTGTCCAAAAAAATCACTGCCTAAAAAAAATAAACACTAGTTTACGCTGCAGTGAGCGGTAAACTGTGTGATTCTGTATGAATCAGTGTGACCGACTAACAGGTGTAGTGTCGCACAAATGTAAATGTTTGTATCCCTTGGAAGTGTCTCGTTGTGTTGTGGGATTGTTGGCAGACAGCAGTGTGCATTTTAGCAACACTTTTTTTGTTGCATTGTGGAAATTTGAGGCACTCTGTGGTGCAGAGAATTCGAAAAAGAGTCAATCTCAATTTCAGAGACCATTTTTTCATTATTAGTGAACTGACAACCCCTGACTAACGTATTTGATGGATATCATATCATAATTTTTACATTGTGTTTTATTGTAAACAGTCATATTTCATTTATTTATTTATTTAATGGAATGTGTGATTTGTCAGACTTCCCAAAAACTAAAGTTACAGTACGATGTCGCTTTGCTCTGATATGTCCAAGTGACATTAAGCAATTAGATAATTAGCACAATGTACATTATGTACATTATGCCTGAGGAAGCTTCAGATCACCAGCTGAAGTTTTCCATCTCAGTGGAAGCGCAGTGTGGAACTGTCTCTGATACATACTGAAAGGTATTTCATCATTTCTGCGAAACGAAAGCCTAATTAAGCGGCCTCGTTTGTGGAGCAGGCCACAGCCATGGTTGCCATACCAGAGGAAAAAGAAAAAAGAAAAAAAAAAACATCTGCCATTTTGGGGTCACTGGAACTTTAGTATGCAGTAGCTGGTTAAAGCAAAGAAAATGTCATGCACTTGCCTGCACAGTGTACAGAAAATAACCCAGAGAGGCTAATTAAGACAAAGACGTTCTTACTCTTTCCATCGCCTCCTCCCTTTTTTCCCCTCATTTCCCTCCCGGTCTGCAGATGGAGTTTTTCTTACTGTGTGATGCCGTCCTTATGTTTTATTAAAGGTTGTGATTTAATTATTTTTTCCTTCTGCATGAGCTGAGCACCCGTCTGAAATTGATACAATGCATCATCTGACATTGGGATCGTTTTCTGTGCTGATGTGACAGCGTTCTTCTCCTGCTGGAGATTATGAGGAAATATGCATCACTGTGCACATGGAAGTGTTTTTTTTTTTATTTTATTTTTTTTTTATTATTGCTTCATCGCCCAGAATGTGATGACTGGTAACAGAATCTCTGAATTTACTGCTGTGCACGGACAGAGGGATTCTTTCACCACTCACTCATTCATCATTTCATTTCTCTGATCTGATTTGCTCAGATATTGTATTCATGCAAAGTTTCATGATCTGTGCAAACTTCTTGTGCGCTCATGCCGTCACTGATTGCATTTGCTCTGTTGTGCATGTTTGGATTTTATAGATGATTCATTTTTATGATGATAATACTTTTCTTTGTCTGTTTAAATGTTTGCTACTCTGAGAATGTAACTTTCTGTCACTACATAATCGATAATATAAGTTATATAATAATATGATATAACTTTTGTAGCATTTGTGATTATCGACGTGTAAAATTTAGCCTCTGGGGTGTCACAGTGGTTATCACTGAGCTGAATACAGACATGGAGGGTAGGCAAACAAAAAAATATCTTTAATAACTTAGGCGACTGAGATGGTCCAGGAAAAACAAACTGAGTCTATAAATCCAAAGAACAGAATCCATAACAGAGAGCACCGGGAGAAGAACCAAGACTGAAACAGAACTTGGAAACTGAACACAGCACGACCTGACAAAGGCAGGACAACAAGACACAGGTGAACCCAATCAGGGTGGAATAGATTGAAAACTGTCAAAAAGAAAAGGAAGTAAAGTACATAAGAAACAGAGAGGCAAGAATTACAAAATAAAACAGGAAACAGCAAACTTGAAACCATAAAAGTTCCCTCACAGTAAGAACGTTGAGTTTGTGTCTGTGTTGAGTTTGCATGTTCTTCCCTTGTCTACGTGGGTTCTCTCCGGGTACTTCCTCCCACAGTCTAAAGACATGCACTCACTGTGTTAATTAGTTTGTCTCGCTGATGTCCGCCCACTGATGAAAGGTGTACCCAGCTGGGGCGGGCTCCAGCCCCCTGCGATAAGCAGGGTTGCCACGTGTGCTTGAATTCCTTGAAAATGCTTGAATTTCAATTCAGTGTTTTCAAGGTTGTGAAAATGCTTGAATTTTTTGTGAAGTGCTTGAAAATGCTTGAAATTTGTGTGATGTCTATCTCAATAAACCAAGAGAAAACAAAAATGTTTCCTAAGCGGCTACGCGCTTGATCCGATGCCTTTACATGCAGAACTCAGTTATCATACTCGCTTGGTGTTCTGCCGAGAAATAACAGTAGACTACTATCCACACCTGTTGGTCACTGTTATTGCGCTATGGTAGTTACACAATACACCGCTCACAAGCTGAGAATACAAGCCAATTCACAATTAGTTAAAAATCAAAACAGTCAATCTACCACCATATGAAATAATGCTAATTAGACCCATATTATTATGCCATACAGTGGCACTGCTGCGCTTCCCATGACCATCATGGCAAACACAACGAGTAGGCTACCTATTTAAAGGTGCTGGAAAAATAGAAAAACTGGTGCTTGAAGGTGCTTGAAAAGTGCTTGAATTTGTTCATGAAAAAGGTGTGGGAACCCTGGATAAGGATAAGCAGTTACAAAAATAGATGGATTTGGCCTCTTTGACCTTTAGTTGGTGGTAGAGTTGTCACGATACTAAAATGAGTAACCGCGATACAATACCAGACAAAGTATCGCGGTTCCAGGTATTATCGCGATACTGCTGCCTTTTTTTATTATTATAATTTTTTTAGAAACTGCAATGTATTTGTACAAGTTAGTTGTTCTTAGCAATAAGTTCTTTTCCATGGATACCTTTTCATTATTTTGACTCTGAGTGTAAGTCTTTGGATGACAGGAACGTGCACCTCACTGTCTGTCAGAAGTTAGTCTGCAGCACATTGATTTCTCTTTGTCTTCTCAATGCCATTGCTGTTGTATTGTCCTGTCTGGGATGAATGCAAGTGGTACAGTGGTCTCTCAGTACCTGAAGGGATCTTACATTATGAATAAGGAATCAGAAATTCTCAGTATCACATCACAGGCGGCCTTGTGGATTTGATTTCAATCTGGGCTCAGATTCCTTCAGCTGGCTGCAGATTCAACAAACACCGTGTTGTTCATATGCATTGCTCTAAATCTCTCTGCTTTCCAACTGGAAAACTTGCTTCGAGTAAAGGATTGGGTGGCGATTTTTACAGCAATTTGACAAATGAGGCCTGCAAAAACCATAAATTATTATTAAACACAGCCCACATCATAGAGACTGCAGCCTTTAGAAGCCACCACACTGCGTGACTGTGATTTATACATTGTCCCTGTGGATCCTGGTAATCCACAATTGGTTTTCTGTTTTGCATACAAAGTAACAGATGTAAGGTTCGGCTCAATGTAAAAATTGGATTTAAATGTTATAAAACACCATGGAGATTTAGACCACATGCTGTAGCCCTGCACCGTCTGACGCTTACTTTTTCTCAGTGTTTATTTATGTTCCTGACACTGCTTTATTTACCAGCCTTATTATATGAAAATGTTTATTCTATGTGTTTGCGGCATGTGTCCATGATACTGAGCAACTAGCCAGACACGAGCGGTGTGTAGGTGGGAGCCTCAGCTGTCAGAGAAGCTGTGGCAGCATAACGTTCTGTCAAGAGATGCAGTCTAATGAAGGGATGTACTCGTGCTGGGCAACACAAAAGGAGTATGACTGACTTGCTCAAGGTCTCTGTCTGGCACCTTCTCTCTGCAGGCGAGACTTAACCTGAAGACATCATGCTGGATAATGCTTAGCAAGAGAGGAAAAAGAAGAAAAAGTTATGCTTTACTATTAAGAATCAATCCCACCCACACTGTTATCTGGGAAGATTACTGTTTTAGTGATCGACAGCAATTACAACACTTCTAAAGAAAGACCTTCAGGTGCTGTCTGATGATTGTGTGTCCTCATAGCTGAATTTTTCTGGTAATTAGTCCTTTTGAAATTCTGTGTGAAAAGATTTGGCACAATGTGTAACCTGTCCCGTGCTTCCATGAATCTCATGTCCTATTTCAAAAACTGAGAAGAAAAAGCTTTAAAAATTTCAAACCCACTTTTTGAAAGCGTGAAATCTAATAAAGTTTTAGACTGGTGTAATGCTTTGACAGGCTCAAAAGAAACTTTAAATCTCTGCAAACATCATCACCACCATAGAGTGCTGCAGTCGTGACAGCTTACAACCGCAGCGCACCTAATGCAGTGCTTCTGCAACATATTTTCAAATTCAAGTTTCAAATTTTTCACCGTATAAGTTTGTTTTCCGGGTTTGAAGCCGTGTACATTTTTAATGGAAGATTCCGATGAAACATTAAAACTTGAGTCTTTCCAAAGGGCCAAATCTTCAGTTTGAAACTTTTGCAGATGTACTGAACATTTGCACTTGTGTTGCAGATTGTTGTTTGGTTTACGACAGACAACTTTCAGAGATCTGCCCACGCAGTCGGCAAAATCACATTTGCAGTCGTGTTGTGCCTCACAGCTCTGGTTTGAAACAGCTGGTCTGAAATACAAAATAAATAAAAAAAATCTGGGATCCTGGATGGAAGGAGATTTGCCAATTAAATGTTGTATTAGGTTGGACTGACACACTGCTCTGCCGATAACTGATATTGATGGGATACCTGGGTGTCCTTGGGCAATACCTGTGGAAGCCATGGACGCTGAATAAAATCTGCAGCAGATGCTTATTTATCTTCACAAAGTCATAGTTTTGGTTTTACAATTTCTGAGTGGGACCAGATTTTCATCTCTGCAGCAGATTTCGTATTATTCGAATGATCAACAGTTGGTGGTGATAACGCGCCAAGATCTGTTCAATATGCCAAGAATGACAGAGCAGAGGAAGCCTGCCCCTAAGTACAAATAGATATAAACAACATATGGTTCAGAAAGGTCTGCTTTAAAGTTGTTTCATGGGCTAGAACACATTCAACATGTTTCTTAGACTGGAATGTAATTAGAACTTTTGTCCACAGGAATTTAAATAGCACATGAAGGAAGGAAAGGGCATTATCTTCCATGCATGTATTATCTGTAAGTAACAAAAGGTCAAGGAAGTTCAAAAATAGCAGGTATATGTTTGAGCGGTTGGATCCACATGCACACAGTCACGTACTGTGCAGTCCAGAAAAAAACCTGGATCGCTACTGATTTAGTAATTTTTTCTCACAGAAACGCAGAACTGTGTGTACGTAGCAGATTATCTAAAACCATCGCATTGTCTTTGTGTCCTCATTGAGGTCAGGTTTGGACACCCGGCTGCATTCGATGACTCCTCATCAATCCACGTTCATATGTACTGTGAGCATTAAAGGCTTCCAGCGGCATGCGGCGTCCAGCAGACACGCCACAGGCGAGACTGTCTGGCTCTGAACTGAATTACAGTGTAAGCGCGGGGATATTACTGCGATGTAATATGGGAGAGGATAATCTGAGGCCGTGGAAGTTAAGATGCATTGATCTTTTCAGTACATCAAGGTCACTTCCTCAATCCATGTCTTTGTGTGTGTGTGTGTGAAAGTGAGATGTGACTCTAGAAAAGCTGAGGATAAGATCGAAGTTGCACTCGCACTTCTGATGCTCTGTAGTCGCACTGAGTCTGTCTTTTACCTGGGAAATGAAAAGTCGTCCACAATGTCGTCCCTTTTTTACAAAAAATAAGTAAGAGTGGTAAGAAAACAAAATGTTTTAGAAGCAATGACCTTCAGAGAATCACACCTTGCTGCTTGCAGATGATGCCGATCGCCAACTTGTTAAAAAAAAAGTCAGAAGATGATGCATAAATCAATGCCTCACAACCTCTCCCACATCTTTACTCTATGAACCCAGATGTGTGTGTCTGTGTGTGTCTGTGTGTGTGTGTGTGTGTGTGTGTGTGTGTGTGTGTGTGTGTGTGTGTGTGTGTGTGTGTGTGTGTGTCTGTGTGTGTGTCTGTGTGTGTCTGTGTGTGTGTGTGTGTGTGTGTGTGTGTGTGTGTGTCTGTGTGTGTGTGTGTGTGTGTGTCTGTGTGTGTGTGCACGTTGAGAAAAAAGAGCAGGATCAGTGCCTCCACATGAAGGCTGCCTCTTCGAGCCTCTGCCAGAGAAGAACTAGCCTTGCCTCTGAGCGGAATAATAAAATTGTGTCAGAAAAGTGCAGGCAAATATTTCTGTACGCCAGCGCTCAGACAGCTGCAGCAGCCTCGTCTCCTCAGCCGCTCTCCTTCATGCTCCCACTGTTAGTTGTAGTCTCTCTGCCCAGATTTGAACGTGATAGCGTACTGTTTCCCTGTCTCATTCTCCCATATTGCTCGACTGTGTCTTGTTAATGCAGTGACCGCTCCCCACAGAAAACCCCATATCGCACCACACAAACCACGCGGGCCTCCTCTCAGACGAGAACCACGAGAGCCCCCACTTGCACGGCGACATCAATAATACAACTGAAGCTTCCCCCCACCACTTGTGTCTAAATATAGACCTCTTTTTTGTTTAATATTTTATTTGGCTCTTCTATCTCTCTATATCTTTCTCTTCCCTCTTTTCTCTATCCATTGTCTTTAAATAGGTGATGAGGGAAAGATGTCAACAGATGAGTCTAGGCTTCCACCTTCCCACTTACTTCACATCAACTGTTCTTTTTTTTTTTGTACCACAAACCCCATTTCTTTAAAATGCTTTCTCTGCTGCTCAGTGGTTGCTCTCCTCGGGCCTTAAGTGTGTTAGCTTTGTACTCTGTGGCCTGAACTAAACAGGTACAACTACAGAGTTAAAACATTAACCTGGTTGAACTGGTTGTTTTTTTAGTCTTTGGTCCAGACTGAACTATTGCCATGATTTGATTGGTGGTTCAGTTCACAAGCAGGTCAATGATGCCACCCTGCACACGGCTTCAGACTTTTCTAACTTGCTCAGCTTTGGTTTATTTGCTTCTACCAAGGGTAAGAAGGCTTGTACAGGATGTTTTATTTTGAAAGGTGACCATATTCTCTATTGTGTTTCTGTGTCTGTCT
Source organism: Collichthys lucidus (assembly GCA_004119915.2). NCBI lineage: Eukaryota > Metazoa > Chordata > Actinopteri > Sciaenidae > Collichthys > Collichthys lucidus. The sequence goes on from CM014100.1 coordinate 11,124,826, forward strand.
TCTGACCAGCTTGATCTGCTATGGGCTTCGTGTCACAGCGTCCGTCAGTAATAGAACAGCTGCAGATTCTCGGTGTTGCGCGGTGTAAAGCTGCTTCTGAAACACGGCGCAGTGCTTCTGGTGGAATAACGATCATTGTGGAGAACGGGCACGATCGAGTGTTTAAAGCTGTGCCAGGTGGGATTGAGCAGTTAGATCTCAATAGCAACACCAAATTTTGAAGAGACCAACAGGTTCCCAGAGGATATATGCCAAAGATATAGTAGATCCTTGGGCTGAATCTGAAATCATTACGTTATTCACTCATTTCCTCCTCCCAGTATAATAGATAGTCAGTATTTTGTCTTTTAGTGAACAGTAAAATGACGTCATCACAAGTTTGCCTCTGACTTCTCCTCTAGCACCACTTGAGGTTCACATTTGTAGTTTTAACTGAAACAAACTTTTATGTTAAATAGCAATTGATTGGTGATTCCCATAACTTTTAATTTATGGCACCATCAGGGCAAAATATAATTTGTCTAATACCTTGGTTTATGACCAAATAATTAAATAAAACATCTGTACTTTGTCTTTCATGCAAATGGTAGATCATACCTGCTGAATATGAGCATTTAGCATTGTAGTGAACATGGCAGCAAAGCACCACTGCGTGGAGATTCTTGTTATGTGAGTTTAAATACTAGTAAAGTATTTATATTATATTATATTATATTATATTATATTATATTATATTATATTATATTATATTATATTATATTATATTATTTTTTATATTACATTATATTATATTATATTATTTGTTATATTATACTTTTAAAATATAAATGTCAAAGTAAAATAGAGATAGCACTTTGTCTGTACAAAAAAAGTTGCCTACTTTTTATTCTCTGCTCTTCAAGCAGAAGAAAAAGGGGTGAGACAAGCGTCCCACGGTAAATTTATTAAAATAATTATCTTCCCACTGAACAAATATAAGTTACCTCACGTGGGACGTGATTTCAGAAGCGGTTGAGTGCACCTTACCCGCTGCTGCTGCTGCTGCTGCTGCTGCTGTGTGTTTTTTTTAGTTATCAGCTGATCGTTGTGGTTCAGACTCGCCTCAGACTGACTGAGAGGAAGGAGGAGATGTCCGCTCCACTGAGAGTTGACTTAGTGTTTGTTATATAATGCATCCTAATGGGGCGCACAGGCACCTGCTGATGGCCAGATAGTGCTGATGCTGGAGTCGGCCTGCTTACCCATCACTGTCTTCATTTGTAATTTGCGTCTCTGCAAGTTGTTGCTTTTGCAGTCATGAAATATTTTAAATTAGCTGGAAACAAGTGATACATGCATTTACAGCGACTGCCTTTACCCACTGCGCGTTGACTCTTTCACTAGCATTACAGTTCAGCTCATTATTCACGTCTTTTTAGCCCTTTGCTCCTATGCATTAACTTCAAACAGTTGTAAACAATGGATTAATTCTCATTGTTTTAGCCTCATAAATCATTCCAGGTTGTTGTCTTAAGTCTGCAAACATATTTTCACAGTCACGGGCTAATGAGGTGTGCAAATTGGTTTTGGCGCGCAGGATTACGTTAGTGTTTATAAGGCCACCGCGGGTATGAGGGCAGGGTTTACCTGAACAGCATCTTACATCATCTAATGATGATGGAGTTTTTATGATCAGATGCAGGTTGGGTCATGTTTACAACAAAATGAATCCTCAACTGAGCTGTGGCATAAAAATTCATAGTTATGTAATTCCATTAGTGCAAAATAAAAATGCACAGCGTTGCAGTGTAATTCTTCATTGCTGCTATTCTTTATGAGAAATATCTTAGTTTGTTTGTGCTATACTGTAAAATGGTCTTTTTTCACAACCAACCAATCAGAAGTTGTTCACCACTGAAGTGTAAATATAACTGATGCAACTACAGATTCGTGATGCCAGAGGGGACTTTTCAGAAGCACTGGATCCAGTAACCGTCTACCTACTTTAAAATCAATCACAGCACAAAGCCCTCTGTTCTCCGAAGGCTGAACTTCTCACCGAAGCTTTCTTTTATTCTCTCACTGACCTCGGAGAGATCTGTCTGTTAGCAGGTGAAAAGTTTTTCAAATCTAAATCTGTGGAAGAAATCTGTCTGTTAAAGTACTCCAACTTTCTGTACTGATAATGCACAAACTCGTGATTCCACGCTCTGCAGCGTGCCGTGTCGTAGGTATGAGTGGGCGAAGGCGTGCTTTCCATTCAACCTTCATATCTTATCACATCAGCAATGTCTTTGTATGTTTTGTTGCAGCAGTCAGTTGTAAGTAACTGACTCATGTACAGTGAATTCTCGTAGAAGACGTCTCTAAAGCTCTGGAGCAAAAAACATCCAAGCAGAACGAGTTGAGTTTACACAGTTTAGTGAATGCAAGTAGTATCTTAATGTGCATGTAGAGAATGCAAAGTTAAAACAAACTGAAATATCTTCAGCGACTACAACTCTTGCATGAACTGTCATGAAATGTTGCTTTCATGGTCCCCAGAGGACGAATCCTACTGACTTCGTCAATCTTTTCATTTACCGCCTCCATGTGGTTTGTTCTGAGTGAGATATCTCAAAATCTGTGGAGTCCGTTGTATTTGATCCACACATACATGCATGTTTTTATTCCCCAGGAAAATTAGTTTGATTCTAATTAGCAATTAAACATGTTCAGCTGATTTTAAGGCAAAGCACTGTGGTCATTAAATTCTGCTGCCAGCAAAAACAAACTATTGTCATTTTAAGAAAGAACTTTGTACTTTGCACGAATATAGGCAGCAATCATTTGATAATAATGAGCCTATTTTGATTAGTCTGTGAGTAACAGTCTTATTTTATGCCGCACGCAGCACGAGTCTGCGAAACAGCAGGGCAGAGTGAAAGGAGTCGGTTACCTCGTGAGAAGCTGGAGGTGTGCAGTCTGTTGCCTGCAGCTCTTCATCTAACAGCTCGCTGCGGCTGCTCCTTCTTTTTCCATTACTCCCCGTAATGTTTGAAAATGTTCAAATATTTCAAAGATGTCAGGAATGACCACCGCCTTATCTTGTAGATGCTTTTTTTTGCAAAAAATTGCTATTGCTTTGACGACTTCATCATAAAATCAGCTCAGTTAAATGTGTGGTTTGCATTAATAGTACTGCAGGGAATGCTACATGTGTTGCTTTTCTCAGTGGGCTATAAGCTTAGTCACGGTTGTGTTGCCTCAGTGACTTAACAGATACTTATTTACCACCTAATCCAACCACCCACCTATTCTGAAGTAAAAAACATGATTTCAGCAGCAATTATTTTTACTCCAGTTTAACAGTATGTGCTGCAAATGTTAATTTTCATGGCAGATGTCTGGTGTGACACAGTTTCCTAATGAATCCTCCTTCACTTAATTATTATTGAACCCTATTGTCCGCTGTGTGTCAAGGACAGCAGACCTTCAACACGGGACAACTGTCGTCAGCCGAGACCGGGACACAAACATTTCTCCAGTGATCGATGGAGACGACTGTGGTAATGGCCTTAACAGCCGAGCATGGAGGGCGATCAGTGGCCATTGATCCGAGCGGCTGGGGAACCGATGTATGTCCGAGTTAAAGGTAATGTTTCACCGATTTCTGAGACCTGTGCGGTCAGTAGGAAGTGACCAAAGTATCACACTGGGTCAGTAAGAGCTCTCTGCTCGCTGGCACCCTCAATTATTTACTCTGACTCTCCTCCTTTCCTCCTTCCCTCCCTTCCTTCTTCACTCAGTCAATGCATGTCAGCTTCCACCTCTCTCTCTTTTTCTCTTTTCCACCACACGTTTAATCAACTTGGGTCGAGCTCTGTTCAAGGGTTTGATGTTTTGTTTGATGCTTTCAGATGCTCATTCAATTTTCCACCGTTGGCATAAATTTGCTGCAGCAGGAGCGAGGTTCCATTAGTATGCTGCCTATTTAGCGCACGTTATTTTTAAGCTTTGCTTTGTGCATTTTTCTCAACACGGACTTCAACTACATCAGGAGTTCAGAGAGAGAGAGAGAGAGAGAGAGACGCTGGCTGACTGTAGCTACGCGAGTGGAATTTCATCATGGAAAGGTTTTTGGATCTTTAAGCTTTGGCGGATGCTAAAAGCCCGTCCGTACTCTCCCAGAAGGTTTCACATGGTGCACTGTAGTACATCTTCCCGAACGGCCTGCGGGTACTCTGCATATACATAAAACACTGCCTCTATATTTACTCTTTAAAAGCCCTGTTACTTCTGCATTCAGGATGCCGAAGGCCGACCCACAAAGCACCGTCTTTAGAGTGGATGCTTGTCAACGTTTAAAAAAATATATATTATTTTGTCATTTTGCAATATCAGCGTTACCAAACAATCAAATGCCGTCCTGTTACAAGGCATCTGATAACTAGGACAGTAATGTTCGCTTATGTCATCAAGTGTGAGGCTTAATTTCTAACTCATTTCATATGCGAGTTCTTGTAAACACTCAATAGTTTTATGTTATTTGCTTCAGTAGAGCTTATTTGATATAGCTGTCTGAGTCGAATACTTTACTCTGCTGTAGTCTATTGATGTCACATTAACTTTGTTCAAGACAGGCCGTCTATTGAACTCACAATATTTCAACATTGTGCAGGAATATAGACGGCCTCTGGGGCTCAGCCGCCTGCCTACTCTGGAGACACACCTCAGAGCTCTGCAGCTGTCAATTCAAACTCAATGTGCCTCACAGGTGCCAGCTCCACTCTGCCTCTTATAAGCCTTTGTGCATCGATCAAAGCGTACTGTGCCTGCCCGGGTCTCAAAATGCAATACGGCGCATTTCTGCAAAGTCAAACTGACCAGTCTCTCAACTTACTGAAGGTTCAATATTGTCGGAGGGTTGAGCTGACACTACAAACCCCAGAGTGTAAGAGTGTGCGGTGCTCTTTGTGCATGCATATCAGCGTGTGAGTGGCTGAAGAACGGTGTTTGTTGCGGTAAAATAAACCACTTAGTGTAAGATCAGAAGCATGTGCAGCATTGACTGATGGATCCCATGTGTATCAGCTACTTACATCGGCCATGTGATCACTTTCAGTGCTACAGGAAGCAAACTAAAACACACTTCACTTGTGTGTTTACGTATGCCACATTTCAACACTACAAAGTCATCAGATCCTTCAAACTAAAAGGAAGACTGCATCGTTCGGAGCGCACAGATTTCTGATCTGACATCTGTCTGTGCCTTTGTAAACCATTACAAGTCTGTCTGTTTTTAAAATATTTCACGACGTGACAGAATGACGTTTAAAGGATGACTTCGGTTGGATCTTATTTCCCTTATGTTTTTGTGTCAAATTGACTAATGGGGGCATTTATGAATTATGAATCTGTTCCAGTATCGAGTGAGAGAGTTACAAGCTGCAGCCACAAAACAGGCAACAACGCAGCAGATATTAAATGTTGTCTGTTCCTTTCACGTGATCCGTTGAATGTCTAACAAAGTTTTGTGTTTTGAAATCTCTGGAGAGAGCAGCAGTGAAAACGAGAGCATAGTGCCGGCCAGGTAGAGTTTGGATGAATTCAATAGCTACCGTATTTGTTTGGGTTTGAGTGTACAGACTACAAACTGAAGAGACTACAAGAAGAGACAGAGAAGCAGGCAACAGGAAGTGGGCAGTGAACCAGCTGCTACGAGGCTGTGAAGCTCTGGAGATCGGTGATGTTCCTGTGGGTTGTTGTGACCTTATGCCCCCACCGAGATTTCATAAACAGGATCTCGCAAACGGTACAGAAAACAGCACTGTTGTGCAGCTCTCACTGAATACTGAAATCAAAAACTGTTGTCCTTATTAGACACTTTGACACAAAGATATGGGACTTGTCGTGGACACACTAGCAGCAGTAGGGTCAGTAAACCATCTGGTTCAGACTGAAACATATTTAAAAAAGTGGACTGCCATGAACGTTTATTCAGACCTTCATAGGATGAAGCCTACAAACTTTTCATCTGCCCACCATGAGGTTGATGTTTTTGTATTTCTGTTTAGGTTTATAACCACGTCCCTATCAGCCTCAGCTGTCCTTATCAACTCTTACCTACACACTGAACATGGTAAACATCATACCAACTTGACATCACTATGTTTTTTCTAAGCATTTTCATGTAGACTCTTAGTTTTGTTAAAGCAACAAACTTCCTGCCTTCCTCCCTTGTTACCTTGTGTTGTGCTTTTACAGACTCAAAAATACTTGAAAAGCAAATTTGCACTATGTACACCTGTTCACATATTTCATTTTTATAGACCTGTTCATACTGAAATTCTGTCAATTTATAATTCTACCATACTGCTTTGTTTATATTTATATTTATATCATACTGCCATATATATTTTTATATCGATAATTCTGCTTATACGGTTCATACTATTTATATCTCCAGACTTTTCTATTCCTGGATGTCTTTTAGCTTGTATATATTGTATATATATATTTTTATTTTATTTTTATTTCATATTTTATTGTATATATATTTTTACATCTTCACTTATATTTTGTATTTTATATTTCATGTTTAGTGCTGTTTGGACAGAGAGAAACATAATTTCAATTCTCTGTATGTCTTGTACATATTGCAGTATTGACAATAATGCCAACTTGAACTTGAACTTATAATAGTGTAGTAGTAGTAGTAGTAGTAGTAGTAGTAATAATAAATGAATAGTGTCAGAATAAAACCATACAAATAAACTTAACAGGAATTGTTTTGAATCATGGCTAAGAAGTTAATAACTTTTCCATCTGTCTGTTTTTCTGCAATATATTAATAGCTTTCACATAAGAATATGTTTCAGCATCATATTTTTTAAAATGATGGATATTCTCTTGTCGTTACTTTACGACAACAACAAAATGAACAGTATTATCATGTATCCGCGGCGCCCATTGTAGGTTTTCCACCCATAAAAGTTCTGCTTTTGATTAATCATGTTTACTGCAAATAAAGAAGCAAAGCTGGCAGGAATAAAATGAATGTGTGAGATCCAGAGGAGTTTAACTTTTCAAAGTATCATCAGCACAGCCATTTGTCTCCCCACTAGCACTGGACGCCGTCTCAGCTCTGTGCCACCGTGACTCACTGTGTGTCTGTGTGAGCCGGCATCTGTGTGTGCTATTTAAGGCGGCGTGGTCAGAGTGCACGGCCCGCTGGGTCTGTCTGATCTCTGATGGGAGAGGTAGCTCTGGTTGTGCGGTCATGACCCTCCCGCATAGTACTGGGGCTGCGGTGGAAGGAAATGTGGAATGAATTTTGCTGAGCACAATGCCCGCTCTTTAATATCCGCTGCTAATGCATCTGTGATCGAAACACCTGCTGCTGATCGCTTTCATCTCGCGCCCCGAAAATGATCCGATGTCATTGTCTGAGTCTGCTTTCTTCTCTCGATGGGGCACTACAGAAAAAGAGTTGGTGGTCTTTTGAAAAGCTGAACAATTGTGCTGCATCAAAATCTTTCATTAATGGCATCTCAAAGAAATACATTTTAAGGTTTGAAAGCTGCATTTTTTTTTAATCTTCTGAGAGAGTGAACCTCACAGACATTTAATAGCAACAGGTGCAAACAGTAAATTAAAAGTTGAAGATACGCCGTCTTCCCTGTTGGACAAACTGCTCCCAGTTCTGACCTAACCGGACTTTCTCTGTCCCCACTAACTCCTGACCCGTCTTAACCCATCGATCTGTGATCTGTTCCCGCTGGTTTGTTTATCTGATCCAAGGATTGGCTTGAATCCATCAGGAAAACTTCACTCCACTCTCTGCTCTTGTTTCGAATGGACAGGACATTAGAGTTTCTTTTTAGGGCCAGCACGAATTGCCAGTTTGCTACATAAAAGACACCTGTCTGCGCTGCTTTATTATCACGATTTTGGTCAACTCAAATAACGAGCAAGTCGCTACCAGACTTTAATCATCAGCAGCAATTACTGCCAGTGATTGCTCACAGATTTGGCATGTTTACATCTCAGGAACTTCCCGGTACGGAGCAAAGCTAAGCTGGAATAATAGAGGGTAATACATTTTTAATTGTGACCTTTTATCCTTTCCTCTGTCTTTAAAGGTCATTCTATGATTGGGCCGAACATGTTCCTGACTTTCTGGGGTGGATGTGAAAGTGTCAAGTCCAGCATGTTCCTATGCACCTCAAATCATGGCAGCGCGGAGCAAAGTGTCCTTGAAACATATGCTCTATCTCTAATTAAAGGGGCGCTCCAGAAAGGCCCAAAGCATACACCCACTAATTAATGGTGTTCATGGAGGTCATTGTCATTACAGGTCAAGACATATCTATCGTACAATGTGTCACTAGGGGTGCAAAGGGGTGGGAAAGTTCCAATAACTTTCAATGGGAATTTAAGCTGGGGGATTTAGGAAACATTCTAAATCTGGAACTTTCACTGGGAATTATTAAAATTTATGGGCTAGCTATCTACTGTATAGTGAATATATTTTCATCTGCTATTTGCAAGTTAAACATTTATACCAAAACATATTTATCATACCATAATATCATCAAAACCTTCTTCACTTTATGTCCTCCATGGGCTCAAATGTGTGGCTTCAATAGAGCTCTGGGCTCCAGAGTCTGGTCCAGGGTTCTAGAAATCATCTGTGCCTGCAGTAAGCGGTGGAATAGCATAAATATTCAATTGTGGTTATTTTAGTCAAGAAATAAATGTATACAAGTTATTCCTGTTAATTCGCATGGAAAGTTTTCAATGTTAAAAAGTCCGTAAATTTTGCAACCCTCTGTGTCAACCTTGAATCAGAATATTGTAAATGTAATATTGTTCATCTACCTTCTGCCTAATGAAAGATGGAAAACAAACTACAAAGCATCTATAATGCAGAACGTGGGCTGAATTATAGATGCTTTCTGTCTTCTAAATCTTTAGATCTGCCATCATTTTTTTTCTAGTAATTTACAAGATAAAAGATTTGAGGCAAATCTAAAATAACTGAATTTTTTGGAGCAGACAAATGTTTACTCTGTGTTCCTGTTCCTATATCTTGTCCTGACCTTCAGGTTTTAAACCACTGAACTTGAGCTCGGTCTCTAATGAAACATGTGTTTCTTTAGCCTTGTTTTCTGATGCTTTTACCTGCAGCCCAGTGTTTGTTTTTTTTCCTGAGAAGCGAGTCTGATTGGAACAGTAAGCAACTTTGGCACCCTAGATGCATGTTGTTAACCCAGATCTTCCCTGAATCAATACTGAGGGTTGGACTTTAGGGTACCACACGTTTCCTCTTTCACACTGACAGGCTACCTGGGCTTGACACACTTGTTTTGCCTCAATGTAGGAATTTAATACGTTATTACACAAAGGCACCAACCGTGAAACAGCCTTTCTGTTATTTGGCAGCACTCTCCTTTTAGAGATGTACTGTAGGACAGTATCTTCAATCCCTACACTTTCCAGAAGTTCCTCTCGCAGTCTCAGAGGTGTTCTTAGTAACGTAACCTTTGAAAAGACGTTATTTTTCTGAATCCTCGCAGCAAGAATCCACTTGTGATTGAAGAGTGGCCTTGTAGGCAGAACACATCGATACAAACCACAGAGAGCTGATCCAACGTGATGCCATGTGCGCGGTGAGCAAAATTTGATACAAGTGGATCCATTAAACATCGACTAAATGTCATCCAATCAACCTGTGGAGCTGCAGTCCTTGCAAGAAGAACAGATCCAAAATCTCTCTTTAAGAGTAGCTGACATTTTGGCAGTTTCTGCTCTGCTCTTCTAAAATAAATGAAAACATTGTGTGGCAGAGGCGGTTACATTTATACCAGCTCGAGCCATGTGTTTTCACAGTCACATGCACCATCCTTCTGTTTATTCATCAGCTTGTTGCCATCCAGAGAAGAGAAAATAAGGTTTCCCTGGAGAATTGGGAAGAGTTGCACACAAGTTTACAGTGATCCCAAACTGACAGATTCCCCCAATCTCTTTCTTTTCCCCCCTCTCCATCACCACAAGGCTGCGTCCATCCAAATCTGGAGGCCAAGTGCTGTATTATTAGTGAAGGGTTCTCCTCGTGAACAGAGTGAGTGGGTTGTGTACAGTTCACGCTCACAGACACAGTCGAGCAAACGCCTCTCCAACGCCTTTTATCTGCTCTCCACACACAGCTGGAGGCTGAACAAACGGGCACAAAACCTGTAGCCAGTGACATCATTGTGTGAAAAAGAGCGGTGATTCGGTTTGGTATTTGCCTCGACGTATATTGGTATTTTTTGGTTTGTTTGTTTGTTGTTTGCACATCAGATGACAAATTCTACAGCATGAATTAGCCCACCCACAGTTCATCCATACAGCGCTCACATTATGCTGGTGTTTACCCACAGTCACGATGCAAAACTCAGGTCATGCTTTGTTTTTGTGTTTTTCAGCTCGTACTTTTTTCTTTTCTTTTTTTTAATTGCGTTCTCCAGCACAACACTTTCTCGTCTTTCTTTGGAATCAAGTTATTTTTTGCAACCTGTCATTTCTGATACAGCGAAGTTTTCATTTATTTGTATGCTATCAGATGTTGTTCTCTTCCTGTCCTCGTTATTCAAAACTTATTTTCAAGCAGGATGAAATCTTTTCTTTTTTTTAAGCATCACTCTTCGTTTGCCTTTACAGTCTTACAGTCTGGCCCTGCATTGCAGTTGCAGAGGGGAACAATAGGTATTTGTTCCCTGTAACCAAGGACATTCAGAATGAAACCTTCACGTCAACAAGAAACATTGGACAGTTCACATTCTACTGACATAATTATATATTGCATCTCTCACAAAAAGCCTGAAGGTTGTTTGATTAGATGGCTACATTTTCCTTCCATGATCCTGAGACCTAATAATAAAAACAAATCCAGCAAGATTCATTTAAGAAAGGGTTAAATCTGGGGCGACTGGACTTGGTCGTACTGAAGAACTGAAGAAGCCTTTTGGATGAGAAGTGAAACATCTTCAGGGATCCACAACCAACTCGCCCCAGATTCAACCCCTCTCTGTCCAGATCATGTTTAATTTAATTCATGATATCATAAGAAATTATTGTTTTATAATGCTGGAAAGTGCTGACAAAACTGTGATTAAAAACAAGTAAATCAATACAGTTGTTAGTGATACAGGCATGATGTAGAGGACAGGAGGCCTGTGACCTTTGCCACAGTCCAGATACCAGATGCTGACGTGGTTAAAGCCAGCTGGTGGGATCAATGGCCTACATAGCAGCTGGTCATATGAGGAGGCTTAGATCAGAAATAGCTCATCTACCAAGGTTTGATCAATCTTAAAATGATAGACAGTGGTCCCTTGTTTATTGCAGGGGCTACGTTCTAAAAATAACACACAATAAACGAAATCCGCGAAGTAAGTTTTACAATTATTATACATGTTTTAAGGCCGTAAAACCCCTAACCACACACTTTTATACACCTTTTTACACGCATTTTGTACAGTTAATTAATCAGGACGCGGAACACAATGCAGGTTCATACTGTACAGTATGCTGTAAAAAAGAGGGACGACTGTACAGCACAATAGTTTGCTGGTCCATGTGAGCATTTTCTGATCTCACACAGCTTGGAAACAGTCAGATACATTTTGATCAGAAGCTAAAGTAAGACTACATCATTTCTTGAGCCCATGAAAGACGTGACGAAGATGAGTGAAGAACCGTAACGAATACAGATGCTTCCACACAGGTGCACTGCATGGTGCGATTAAGCTGTTAACTTCCAATCGTGCTCTCTGACTCTGTATAAAAAGCTCTCCACGCCCACTTGACTCTGATTTTGTCTCCCAGCACAGATGGCAGAAGCTTCAGACACTGATTGAGACCGATCAGTCACCAGATCCCAACCTAACTGAACACATATCGGAGATTAGGAACTGATGGACAGCACTCTCCATCAACATCATCAAGACAGAGTGAGGGAATATCACGGTATCGTGTAGGTCTGTAGTTTAGTCATGATGCGTTGCCATATAAGCTATTCTCATTCCGTTGCCTCCTCTGAGTTTCTAACGAGATGAATCAATCGATGACACGTCTGCCCTGCCGAGCCCACTGTAGGTCTTCATGTTGAGAATGTAGGTGTCACAGTGAAATGCTCACTCTCACCCACTAATGCGCAACTCGCCTTGACTCATTCTTATAACACCACTCTCCTCCTTCGATCTGCACAGGAGCCAAGTCGCTGAGAAAAAGCTCCCTGCACACCAACAAAGGATTGTGCAGTTGTGTTTTTGTTTTGTTTTTATTTTCAGCTCCGATTTAATCTTCAGTATCTGCACACATTCGCTCCTCCCTCTGTTCTCACCAAGCATACATACATACATGCATGTGTGTTCGGCATACCAACGATCACATTTGCAGCCTCTCTCTCAGGAATACTCTTCTCATGAGTCATGTGACGCCAACCTCCGCTGCCCTTTTTCGTTCTGCAGCACTTTCTTTCAAATTGATTTTGCAGGAGTGCAGGCCTGACGATTGATAAATCGGCACAAGTGTGTGACAGCTGCATGACCAGACAGAGGCTTGATACACACTGACCTCATGTGTATATATATATTTTTTTATTTTTTTTCCGCAGTCCTACAGCTGTCAGCCTTCCCTGTGAATTATCAATCGGGCTTCTCCTAATAAAACATTTATTTCGTTATTTAAGATCAGCTTTTTTTCCTCCTTATTGTGAAGGCAGTGTATAAATCATTACTAGAGAGAGAGAGAGAGAGAGAGAGAGAGATACAGAGAGATACAGAGAGAGAGAGAGAGAGAGAGAGAGAAAAGGTCGAGGAATAGAGGGAGAAAAAGAAAGGAAAAAGGGTGGCTGACATTCACGAGTGGGAGAGGAAAAAAATTAAATAGAAGAATTGATGGAAGAGAGGCCGGCTGTCTCAGGAGGAGAGAGGGAGAGAAGGTCGAGGGGATGAGGGTCCGCTGCTCCACAAATTACCACTCAGCTAGTGGTTGGCGTTTCTCGATAATTTGCAGCCCAGGGGGAGAAGGAGATCTGTAGTGATTGTAGTGGATAGATATGAGAGGGGGAATATATTGCTATGGACTTTTCACTTGGTTTCAGTGGCAGATCTATAAAGAGAGTGCTTATGGGAGAAAGGGGCAGGGTCAGAGCCATCAGCTGAGCGCTGGAGGAATGCGAGCCTGTATTCATGCTGCTATCAGTATATCCTTTATCGATTAGCTACATACTAATAAGCTTTTGTTGTTTAACATATATTTACATACACTACAGTTTAAAAGTTTGGGATGCCTGACACAAAAGTGTGATTTGTTACAGTCAGATAGCTGGACTACTCTGATGATTAAAGGTTGTAGAAAGTCCTCTTTACAAATATATGTTATCTTGTATGAAGGATTTGTAAAAAACAAAATAAAAAGTCGTACAAATGTTGTACAATGCTTTAACTAGACTGACAAAGATAACAGTTAATTAAGATTCACCAGTCATTAGTGAAAGAAAGCAGAATCTCAGCAGCAGATTTAATTACCAGCAGTTTCCTATTTTAGTGCCAAGTGCACAGCGATGCCCATAACAAGCTGGAATTAACATATGTGGTGCTTTCATTGTTTTTCTAATGAAAAACAATTAGATCACAGAACATCAGCTGAACATATGTTTAAACCTGCTCAATCTAACCACTGCAGAGGGACAAAATATCGACAAGTTTATGAAGTTAGGTGTCAAAATCGGATAAAAATGAGCAGGACACAGCTCCAGGACTGTGGGGGCGTGTCTACTGAATGTGCTGAAGCCACGCCCACTCGTAGGAGCAGTCATTCAGACATTTTGAGGCGACTGAAACGTGTCAGACGAGTTCAGAAAATGACATGACTAACTTTAAAACACCCTGAGAAAGATGAATTCATCTCTATCTCTCTGCTAGGGGTGCAGGGATACGCTTAGAGTGGCCTCAGCGTGTCATCGAGCCACCCTTTTAGGACCGCCCACAAAATCCTGGACTGAAAACTGTTTTAACCTCTGACTCCACATTTCAGTAACATATCGTTAAGTCTTTTCACATGTTTTCAGCAACTATTATGTTATCATTAGTGGCTGGTATGTTACTCATTATTACTTGTGTCTGAGTCTATATTTGTATTTTACGTGTCCTGAAGTGTTTCTCACCGTTATAACACTGGCACTGTAGTCATGGTAACCTTGATTTATCGTCTCATACTGCCCACGTCTCTTATTTCCAGGAATGCAGTGGTTCTTAGAGGGACACTCGACTAAACAAAGCCTCGTCTTCTTTGTCGACTTGTCTAAGAGGTGTGCAGATGACGCCGTCTGACATTGGCTTCAAGGTCTGTAGCTCTGTTTCAAACTCAACTGTTGAAGAGGAGACACGAGTCTGATTAGAGGATGCCATAGCTAGACATGTAATAAATAGATTATATTCATGCCTAGTATTTCAAAAAGTTATAAACATATATATATATATATAGGCTGAGCTGGTAGAGTGGATGCAGTTAGTATAAGGTGGCTGTGACTCACTGGGCAAATCAGGTCATCCACTTGTCCACCTGTCCACATGTCAGGGACACCGGAGACCAAATTGCTTAGACCAGTGCTTTGCATGCACAGGCACGACACTGTGGGCCCGGTTCATGGCATGCTATATAGCACCATCATGTCCCCGACCTCATTCATCAGTGGGTGAGTAAAGGTGCTATATAAATGCAGTCCATTTACCATTCACACCCACTTCGTGCCACGATCGCCATGGCTGGCCTCGCGGAGGTGAGTGCAGGTTTCTCCCTCGAGATCTGTTTTCATTCTTTATGCAGCTATTCCTGTCACTTTGGATGTGAACAAATGAATGCAACTCTATGAAAGTCTCCCGTGTGTTTTATTACGCCCACATTTTTTAAATGACTGTCGTGTCTCGCCTCTCTCAATGACAGTACACTTTCCTCTCTGACTTCAAGTGTAGCTGCTCGGAACAACTTTGCTCTGCTTTCCGATGTGCTCAAACCATCCAGCCTGTTTCAAGGCTTTTAGTTTTTTTTTTCATTTCTGGTGCTCACAGTGTTGAAAAATCTCTTTTAGTTCCGTAAAACACTTCTTTTTTTTTGCTTTTAAAAAGCTTGAAAAAAAGAGAAAAACGATGGTGGCCTCTCCTCTGTTTTCCTCGTTGCACACTGCAACATCATTCTTCTTTCGATGTTTAAAACATGCCTGGCACGCCGAAACAATTCAACATTGGATAAGACGGTCAACTGTTGCCGCCCCGACGTCTGTTGTGCTGATATCGTGTACTCTGAACCCTAATGAGTCATGATGAACAGTGACACTGTAGCATCTGTTCTCCGTATCGTTCCTCTACACGTCCTTCCCCTTTTGTCTTTGCTTGTCAGGACGCTTGTAACAATCGCTGAGATCTGCGAGGGTGGCAGCGTAGGTCAGGCTTTTACAAGCACTCAGCGACAAAGTCCAGAGAGTGATGGAGTGTCCATCTGCACAAATCTATTGAACATGTTGACAAGCGATTCATTTCTCTGCCTTCCCCATGTTTGGACAGATAGATGCCTCCAGTCCTCTACGAAGAGATGGATGTCAGCTGATATCTGGGTCGACTGTATTGTCTACCATAGCATAAGTGGGTCAAAGTAATGTGTGTGTGTTTACATTCATATGACAGATGTGTTCCTCTGTATAAATGCAGATGAATGACACAACAGCCTGTTTAGAAGGCTGATATGTATTTATGTCATTCACTCCTCTGTTATTCATCATGGTTGAGTTACCTGGGGTTGCTGCTGTGTGTGTGTGTGTGTGTGTGTGTGTGTGTGTGTGTGTGTGTGTGTGTGTGTGTGTGTGTGTGTGTGTGTGTGTGTGTGTGTGTGTGTGTGTGTGTGTGTGTGTGTGTGTGTTAAATGTGTTGCTGTTGGGTTGCTCTTCATTACCCCCTTCACAGCTGCAGACAGACTCCTCAGCAGGAACTCACAAACTTTTAGTACTCACCTTTGCCCAGCCATACACACACACACACACACACACACACACACACACACACACACACACACACACACACATCCTGAGACAGTTGAGCTGACTGTAGCACATTGCCACACACTGCCTGTCCCTCACGGGTGCTCTTATGTGCTGTCACCCCGGGCCTGACTCAGCCAGCCACCGGCTCGCCGACGCTCTCCTCGCTGCACCTGGATGCGACTCACAAAACCGCACCAACTTATTTCATTTCTCCTGGAGAAATTTACTTATTGCCCATCATTGTGTTACCCACCCCTGGAAAATGTGCTGCCGCACAGATATCTGCAGACCCGGAGAGACTGCAGATTTTTAATAGCTGGAACTCTGCTGCAGACACTCGCCGGAGCAGAATTAATGCGCTGCTCTCCGGTGTGTGTGTGTGTGTGTGTCTCTTTTTCGGTGTGTGTGTGTTTGTTTGTCATGGTGGTGGTGGTGGTGTTACGGCATGTATTGGCTAAGGCTTGTACTGTTCTCCTCGCTGGCAGGCTGACATTCTCCTGGAGCAGATGGTGCCGACTGAGAACATGAACGCTGCCATGCCCTTGGATGGGACAGGAAATCTCTCTTCCCCTCATTTCCCTTGATTGCCTTTTTTGTTCCTCTTGTCCTCCTTCTTTTATCTCTCCACTCCCTCTCTTCTGCTACCTCTTCGTTTCTTCAGTTCTTTTTTAAATGAACCTCGGGGGCCTGCAAGAGAAATCTTGGATGCGGCTTTACTTGTTTACAGCACGGCGCTCTTTTATAAGAAAGTGTTATGCTAATAAACCCACGTTTTTTTTCTTCGGCACTTTTCTGTGTTCTCCACTTTGTCCGGAGTTTGTTTGTTTCGGCGTCCCACTGCTAAGCTCCTAACCTCTGACCGCAGACCACTGAGAGGAGCTGTAACTGTGGCTTAGCCTTCATTAAGCCTGTATTCTCTGTCCAAGCTGATTATTAGTGCTGGTAGTTAACCCAAGCCTCCACATGTGACCCGACTAACAGCACAACTTTTTCCAAGTCCACCCAGATGTCACAGCAGCTGCTTCTTTTCTCTTTCTGACCCAGTACTGAAGCAAAAACTGCCTTTGACTGTCTGTTTCCTCTCTGTCTGTCCTCCTGGTCTGGTCTGGTCATTAAGCCGCCCACTCACCTGTCTGCTCCTACACCGTTTGTTTACCTGCAAATCAGTTTCTCATCTATCCAGCAGCAGCTACATGGTGATCTCACCACACCGCCCTCTTGTTTCCATGCATCTGTCAGTCTGGTCTACTCCTGCGCATCCTGTCGGCCACATGTCTCCATCCACATAATTTGTTTTGTCTCCTCTTCCTGTCATTCTTAACAGGTGATTGACTCGGCACTCCACGGAGACAGCGTCCGCGTGCCACTTTCAGATGGCAGGATGACACATTTCCGTCCGTAACGCGCTGTGATATTTTTATCACACGGGCTCTGTTTTGCAGCGCGATCCATTTTTCATTGTGCCGAGGTGATTGCAGCCATCAGTCAAGAGGATCCACTGAGTTTTCATTATGTTGTAGCGCTCAGTGCGTTTATGTCTTTTGAGACCACAGATGCATTTAACAACACAAGAATAAAGAGCTGAACAGGGACACTCGGAACGTCCTGGGGTCAGTCCCTGCTGCGCTCAGACGGTGGCTGGCGTGTGCATTTGTGTGTGTGCGCAAGGTCTTAGTTAGTGCATACAGAAGGGGTGAGACACAGAGGTCAACAGATGGATAGATTATCACTCCAGACAGACAGAAAACCCAGAGAGACAAGTGTTTGTAGAATGAGTTCAAGGTCCAGCCTGGGGTCAGCTGCATTAGACTCAGTGTCAATCCGTCGTGCATCACCCATTGGTTCATGGACAACTCTTTTAAAGCCTCAAGTTCAGCATTATTTTTGTTAGAGCCAGGAGTTATTATATTTGGATGACAGTGTGGAGCCGGTGGGTGACATACTGCGAGTGGTTTTCAAGGTAAAAACTGCGACCTGGCTGATTATAAAGGATTTTGTATTACAACTAAACTGTATGCTAAAATATCTGAAATTCGAGAGAAGAAATAAGCAGTGCCGTGACAGAATAGTGATTCATATATTTCAGCACTGCAGATTTTTATAGTTTGATCTGTGTTTGATGTGTTGATGATGTGCTAGCCACACCCTAAAGCAAAGTCTGCTTTATTGTTATTTGACTCTAAATGGGATGATAGTTTACAAATTGAACATCATTCTGTGCGGAAGAAGGCATGAAACTAGAAATTAAAACCATAAACTCAACTCATGAACTGAAAAGTAATAACTACATGGAGGAAGTAGGGCTATTTCCCCATAATACAACTGGACCCAATTGTTGCAGCCGATGGACCGGCCTCCTGCTGGTCATCATATCCACTAATTATATTCTGTCAATGATCATAACTCACATAAAATTTTCTTATATGTTCTAAACTCGGTGTATCATATCATTGAGGATGAGGAACTGGGTGTCCTGCAATAAACAAATGTAGACACTGTTTGTATCGTTAATGCTATTTCTCCATCAAGCTGGACCTGTAACAATTACGCAAAGTTGTGGCTGTGGCACTTCGATTCATTGCATGTCTTTGCATCGGTTATTAGCAGCGACCCTGCAGTTGTCTTAATCAAGTCTTAAAAAGGTAGTAAAGAGTTAGTAAAGGGCTTTGCCTTGGGTGCTGATATCTACACTGTCAAATGTATCAAAAAACAAGAACAGATTGTTTTAAATGTGCAGTTATGTTGCAGCTAAGACTGATGTCAGCAGCTTGCGGTTGTTGTGTGTTGACTTTCAAAAGAAAAGATAACACCATCGATTTCAAATAAAAATTTTATTACTCAGAAATACTCACAGCTACAGCCCTACTTGGTTCTGGTGTAACCAGTATAGCTTTGGAATAACTTTATGACACGTCTCTCCTGCTGCAGAAAGACATTCAGAAAACCATGCTTGATGTTCTGAAGCACCAGTTAATATGTAGGAAACTGCATATGCATGTTTTCTTTTTGTCTCTATGCGTCGTTATAGCTGTCCCCTGCATTCTCAGCTCGTCCACTGCACTTCTTTCCTGCTGATGATTGCATTGGAACATATTAACAGCAGGGTGTCTCACATCAACAAATGTTAATGTATGATTTTTTTAAGACAGACTTTGAACATCACAGCAGCTCTAAATATTTAAAAGACTCCTTGAAGTCTTCCTCTAGTTGCTTGTCTCTGCTGGTGGCTCTTCACTTCACGTCAGTCAACACTTATTGTCCCATTATGCCGTCAGATTGAGCAATGCAGACGGTTTTTAATCCAAGCTGTGTCGTTTATTCCTCATCACTCAGGGAATAGGAAGAAGGAGCAGCTGATACAGTAATACACTGTTTTCATCCTGCCCGTGCAGTCGAGAGTGTGCAACCTTTGATTCAGACGGAGCTCGGGATTCTCATCAATTATAACCCCTTGATTAGTGCAGCGCGAACACAACTCCGCTCTGCTCTTTGAAAGCATAATGATGCAGTCCTCCTTTCCCCACCCATCCTTTACACACTAATGGACTGAGCCACGAGCAGTCTCACAGGGTCTTCATGTGCAGTAATTGGGGGATACTGTACCGTACATGAGCCTTGAGGTGGTGGGGGAAAAAAATGGTGCATGTCGTACAATCAGCAGTTCCAAGCCATACAAGCCTTTACGCTGCTGTCAATAAACACAGCATGTCGGGCAAAATGGATTTCACTTATACTGTCTGTTTTATTTAACAACAGTCATGCGTGCGCTTTTCTGCGCTTTATAGTGATCAAAGGAGCAGAAGGACACGAGTCGACAGCAGGGTCTTTTCTTTTATCTCTAATTTTATAACTGTATGTGCCCCGTGGGAAGCATTGTCACCTCTCTCTGTGTATATATATATATATGTGTGTGTGTGTGTGTGTGTGTGTGTGTGTGTGTGTGTGTGTGTGTGTGTGTGTGTGTGTGTGTGTGTGTGTGTGTGTGTGTGTGTGTGTGTGTGTGTGTGTGTGTGTTTGTGATTCTACATATGGATGTGTGTGTTTGCGCGCCTCTGCTGCTGCAATTTTCCGCAGCCGTGTTGAGTTTATTAGCCGATACTGGAAGACAAAGTGTGTTTAACCAGGCCTGACCTCTGTGGCTCTGTGGACTATTGTATAACTGTCTTTACTTTGACAAAACACTTAGAGAGTCCTGAGGTAGATGATAATGTTTTAAAGCAATACAATACCGTGTCTGTCTGAAACGAGGTGTGTCCATCATCCATCACGTGCTTCATAGTCGTCGTGAACACACTAAACACTCTCATGAGTTTCGTTTCTCCGTTTAATATCACCGTGAATTGATTGTTTGTGGAACAAAACAAAACTTTAGCTCAGGAATTGGGAAGAGGTGACGTGCATTTTTCACTCTGACATTTTATAGACCAAACAATTCATCGATCAAAGGTCCCACGTGGAGTTAATGACCTCTAGTAGCGCTGTGGAGCAGCTTTTGCGAACACATCTAGCCAGTAATCACTATGGAAACAATGCACGTTTCAAAACATTTGTGATCGCTTGCAATAAAACTCCACGGGGCCTCTGACTGCAAAAATAATCAACAAATTCATCTACAACAATACTTGCTGCTTGCAGCTGCCACATTGTTTTTGCATGACCCTATGGATGCAGAGAAAATCCATGAAAGAGAAAGATTGCAACTGAAGCACAAAGGCAGCAGGGGTCCAGACACAGAGTTCAAACTGTGGTTTGCGCATTCCTGACTTTTTATTACACCCGAATCTTTCCTCTCTCTACTCACTGATGCAGCAAACGTCTGACCTACAGTTAGAGACGTCTTGTGTGTGGTCTCAGGTTCAATCCCCGAGGAGAGCGTCACACTCAATTTCTCTAATGATGCACATTTCACTCGAGACGCAACGCGATGAACGTTTGAAGGGACGTTAGTGAGTGTATTAGAACGGAGAGGAAGTCGGAGGCAAATATGACGGAAGAAGAGGCACAATCAAGCGGTGTGAAAAGGTCTAAACGGACTGATGAATATTTTACTCTCTGATAATAAAGGCAAGCCGCACAGAGAGCACAGTACAGGATCTGGTCACCTGCTGTGTGCCCATCAAGAGATGAAATACAGCCGTGTTATTCAACGGCTAAGCTGACTGTAACCGGCAGATTCTCCTCGTGCTTTTCATTATAAGTTGTAAATGTCAGCGTTAACGTTACAGGCCACCAATCACCTCAGCTCAGCCTGAGAAGGAGAAGTCATATTTCGCAGCAGACTTCTCATCTCCACTTTCAGCTGTAGCCCACAAGAGGAGTTAGAAATTAATTGACGGCGCCGCTATGATTTCCTGTCTCAACCCTTTTGTATGCAAGTAAAACCCGGGATCTTCCTCCGATGGTTTAATCTCCTCGCCGTCCGAGTACATCATGCATGACTGCTCGCATTCTCAGCCCCTGTCTGTGTGTGTCAGTGTGTAAATGAGCGTGTCTCCCCGCAGCTAGGATTAGCAGCCTGTGTATTGCCAACGTCTGTGCAGAGTATCTACAGTGTGTGTGTGTGTGTGTGTGTGTGAGAGGAAATGAGGCGATCAGCAGCGAGGCTGTAATCAGCAGTGACAGCCCGCCTCAGGATCACCTAGCAGGTGATTTGGAGGGGACACAACAGGTTGTTGTTGTTGTTGTTGTTTCTAAAAATGGATCTGGAGCTTTTATTAGACCCTTTGATGATAAACCCAAAAAAAGCAGCAGCCAAATGTTGTTTTTGGCGCGTGAAATATGCAACAATTTGTAAGGTTCTCTTGTTTTAATCTCGACAAAATATGCTGCTGCATTATATAAATCACGACTTCAGTAATCTCTTTCATTCTTATCTTCATCCTTTTATCTTTTCTCATCTGCCCTATCGAGGAGGGCCTCTCGCTCTCGGCTCTCCGGGGAGGTTGTGTGTTTGCAGCTCATTCCTGACACAGAGACCACTCAGCCTCTCATCAGACGTCTGTCCTTTGCTTAACCTCACACGGCCGCTTTTTTTTTTTTTCCTCTCTCCTCCCATATTCAGGGCAAAGACAATTCACAACATAATTCCCCCCCGACTACACTTTCATCGCGTCGTAGTGACAGCTGCATTGAAAGTGAGGGGGAGCTCCAATCGTTGAAGCACAGGAGTTTAGAACGACTGTGACAGGTTATAGTGATTCACTGGTCTTATAATGCAAACATGATTTGGAGGGGGGGAGAAAAACAAAAAGTGGTTGCGGCACAAAGGAGGAAATAACTAGAGTGAGTGAGAGGAAGAGGTTTTAATCAGATTTGATCCATGGAAGTGACGTGATCAGAGTCAGTGGAAGGACTTGCTTTGTAACATATAATCACGTCCTTCCAGCGCGCCCTTTAAAACACTTCTGTATGGATTACATTTATGTTTCCATGTAAAATAAGCCCGAGGATTTTGTTGCATGAACTCTATTGTACCTCAAAGGCTGGCTGTGGATTAGGAAGTAGGTTGCCCATTAATCACAGAGTTGGTGGTTTGATCCCGGCATGTCCACATGTCAAAGTGACATTGAACATAACACACTAAACACCAAAGTGCTCCTGGTGCATGCAGCGGTGTGTGCGAATGGGAAAGCTGGAAGTGCGCTGAGGTAGAAAAGCGCGATATCATTTATAATGAGTGGAATTTGTCCAGGACTGCCACACTCTTCTTACTGCCAAGTGACTCACTTCCTTCAATTATACAGTACAGGAAGGTGTTTAACGCGGGCTGACTCAGCACCCTGTGGTTTTCCATATGAGCAGGTGTGATCGTGACGTACTCCATTCAATATTGTCTGTCTCAAAAAAAGGCCCTGATGCCTCACCGTCATTCTGTGTGTGTGTGTGGAGCATGAACACATGTGATCCCGACTCTGTAAATCCCAGATGCTCGCGGTTACTGTTGTCAAACAACGATCTGTCACAGCCACTACAATCATCAGGAACATAATGGACCATCACACACACATCTGTCACGTGATACTGTATCCAAAGAATTGTGTCTGATTTCCATGTAAATGTGTGTGTGTGTGTGTGTGTGTGTGTGTGTTCGAGAAAGAGATTAATTACATACTTCGCTGCGATTAATTATTGCATAAGTATAATCCAAACCTGATAATAAACTCTGCAAAACTGTAATTTTACACCAACCAATCACAGCTCAGAGTGACAGTGAGAGTCTTAAAATGTGATAATAAGATGGTACGGTCATAGTTAGAGTGGCAGACATCGATTAAGTCCAGTGTTTTATTGGGTCATCTCATCAGGCCATGTACAAAAGACCAATAAATCAAAAATGAATCAAGTCGTTGTTCACGGTGGAAAGGATAAAATCATTCTTAAAGTGCAAAGCCTGAGATTCTCAGACATTACAGCAAGTAAAAGCCAATACAGCGGCAATATGTTTGTCGCTGAAGACACGAGTGAGCTGCCACTTCAACATCAGCACTACATTTATTTATCACATTTATTTTAAAATGGGAGGTCCTGTCTTCTTTACCTGCTCTCGAACAACTATTTTTTATTATTTCATTCATTTATTGTTTTATAAATATATTTGTTTTCATAATGTTGATAATCTTATGCCATCATTTAAATCTCTAGTGTGTAGGATTAACATTGAGTTACATTTACGATGCTTTCAGTGGGGCGAGTTCTCAAACCTTATGGTCTTTATGGTAGTAGAGCCTGTGTTAGGTTTGTCCTTCCTGGGCTACTGTAGAAGCATGACGGCGCAACATAGTGCCATGTGTAATTTGTCGAAAATAATGTATAAATATATATATATAATATAATATAAACAGCATATTCTAAGGTGAGATGAAATAACAGATTAAACACGAGTGAGAACATATTTATGAATATGTTCGTCTATAGTTTGATAGAACAGAGGGACACGGGAAGGTGTGATTCAAACTGTGTGACTAAATCGTTTGCACTTTTATTTTTGTTTTGCAGTCTGTTCATTCTGTTGCCAACTCTGCAGTCTACACAGAAGCATCTGTCTGTTTTATGTGTTGTTGTTTTTTTTACTGTGTGCACAAAATTCACCAAATCATTTGACTAAAACTTATATTTGAGGGATTTTGATAGATCACCGTCACTGACTGAACTAGATTAAAGTGGTTTATAATGGCATTTCCTGAAAGAAAACATTCCTCATCTCTCTCTCTCTCTCTCTTTCACAGACACATGCATTATGTAGGTGTAATTTGTTAGAATGAAGCAAGCCTTTGTCAGCATTACTCCCTCGTTTTCGAGGCTCGAGATTTACGTAATCTTCGGTGCCTTGGCTACTGAGCCGCGTTGTCACTGAGACACCTGCTATGGCAACCTGACTGACCGACTCCTGCTGGGCCAACACGTGGCCTCCACATGGACTGTGTGTGAAAAGAGAGAGAGGAGAGAAACGCAGCAGCAGATGATGATGATGATGGGTGATAAAGAGGCTGTATTCTACGAGGAGAAACTACAGTCAGATGTGAACAAGGGAAAACAGAAGAAATAAAAAGCAGAATGAAGATGGTGACGTGAGCACCTCAGAGCTTTGAACTAAAGAAACAAAGATGCACACATCAATCTATGTTTTTCTTCCTGACGTGCGGGCTCTCTGGAGTTTACCCCAGAATGATTTCATTTAACGGCAACAAAAACCCCCTGGATGAGATGCATTCATCCCTACAGGGATCCATTTTTCCAGCATTCCTTCAGACTGTGCAAGAAAACCCCATGAACACAAAGACAACATGCAAACTCCCCACAGAATGGACTGTACAAAGACATACACATCAGCCCTGAGCTGAAAGCCTGCTAATAAAACCACTGCTGTCATGGAGACAGCTGCTCCGTCCTCCTCTCTCTTTTGCTCCGGTTCATCTGATTAATTTCTGTCTTGTGCATACTACGCTCTTCTTTTTTTCCTGCAGACCTGCTATTCTGCACCTGCCCTCGAGCTGCGCCCACCTGCTTCTTTGGGTGGACTCTGCCCACAAGACGCTCCCCGGTTCCTCCGCTAGTCTTTATTAACTAGTGGAGGAACTTTCAGCCTTGTTCCTTAAACTCTTCTTCTGTCAGAGAGGGTCCACAACTGGTGTGACTGTAACTGGAGCTGCTTATTGCGGATGTCTTTTGTGATTAATTTCAAATTTCTCAAAAAAGAATCAAATATTCACCAACCTCATTTGTGTATATATATATATTGTTTCTTTAATGAGATAAAGTGAAGGGTACATTAAAAATGATACAAAGTATTGAGTAGAGAAGGACTCTGTAAACTGGTGGTGATAGTGTAATGACGATGTTGTCATTTGAACTCGGATGCAGACCAAACAAGTGCAAAGGCGAAGCCTGAAAAGATCCATGTGGCATGAATTTGAAAACTGACATGAGCATGCTCTGATCTGCAGATCTTGTTCAGCTGGATGTATCGTCAGTGTTGTCATTGATAACAGATGATACACGATGTTGATGAATACCACTAATATGTATTTTCATTCGAGATCTCTCAACCAACTGAGAAAATAAGCAGAGCTCTGAGCTCTTGAAGACTATCTATCTAACTATCACTTTAACATTAAGGCTGGAAACTGGAAGAAACAGCTAACCTGGCTCTCTCTCCAAAAGCAACACAATTTGCCTGGCAGCTCACTAATTAACACGTCCTTGGCCAGGAACAGTTCTCTGGCTGAAAGCAGTAACTGGTCATTCTTGTTTTGAGTCAAAGCCATGAAGAATATTTCCACCTATATGAAACTTTTCCTGTAAAAGTAGCATAACAAGCTGTCA
Source organism: Collichthys lucidus (assembly GCA_004119915.2). Classification (NCBI taxonomy): domain Eukaryota; kingdom Metazoa; phylum Chordata; class Actinopteri; family Sciaenidae; genus Collichthys; species Collichthys lucidus. Next base: position 11,150,693 of record CM014100.1, read on the forward strand.
CTCACCCAAATAGATTTTGCTTCATGAGTCTGGGTTGCACCAGTAATGCATGCTCGGTGACTGAAACTTAGTGGATGTCACTTAGGTTGGATTGTTTGCACGGCAAAAATGGTGTGAATTCGCTGAGTGCGTACAGTACACTGAATACACTGATATGCATTTCTTTATTAATGCAAAAAACAACTCTTCGCTGTGCATCCTGCTCGCTGCTTTCATCTGTTATATATAGCCCTCTCCAGCAAACACTATTGTAACTAATCACTTACAAAGTGATCATGCCCCAGCAGCAGGGATCCTCTCCAGTAACTCATTTATATATCCATATTGGGTTCAGGTTTTGCTGGGGCTCCCAGGGATTGTTTGGAGGCTGGTGCAGTCAGGCATGGTGGGGAATGGGAATGAAGGGATTATGATGAGCTGTTAGCATTTGCTCTACACAAAGACACACACACACACACACACACATTTTAAAAGGAAGCCCAGGCAAACCAAATTAGGCTGCCAAATTGTGTTCTCCCTCTTTGCTGGCCTTCCTCTCCAGAGCCTTTGATGGGCTGAGTCTCCGAGGGCTCTGCCATCATCAGGGAGAGATGAGAGGATTGAGGGGCTTAGGCCCTCTCGGTAAGATAAGAGGGTAAGAGCCCATTCAGACTGAGACGCAGAGGAAGACATGACCTGAAGAAGATTAAAGTTGAAGGTCATCGAGAGTGGATTTTTGAAAATGAAAGTTGTTATACAACACCGAATTACATGCCGATAAGAAGCACTGGCTGATTCCTGATAATTAAAATGCTTTACATTCAGCACGTGTGTGAAGAACTTTTCTTAGAGTTTAGGAGTTTGAATTTAAAGGTCATGTCAACGGAGAGTTCTTCCTGAACTTTTGACTTTACTTAGAAAGCTATGAGATGCCGGGTCGACCTTGTTATTGACTTGTTTATAGAGTAGGAAAGTTTTAGAAAAATGTGTCAGCGATTAGTTTTCATCTAACAGTAATTTCTCCTAAGGCTGGTGATGTCGATGGGCTGATTAGTCCGTCCATCTGTCAATCCGTTCATCTGTCTTTGAGATCTCTAGAAACGATTGGCTAGAAATTAATTGGATTTGGCACCAATATCAGCCCATACTTTACCCTTGACCAATATTTTGGTGCATTAGAGGTATAAAAAAAACACTGGATTAATGTGGATCATGGTTCATAGTCCTCAGAGGTTGAATCGTATGGTAATGCCGACATTGTTGACAAATTGTTGAATAATTTTAGTTAGAAAACATTAGACATGTCTTCATTTAAGCATGGTATATCTACTCTGTTGACTTTTTGAAACCAAAAAACACTTCTACAGTTTTGTTATGAAATGCACTGATATCTTAAAAAATGATACTTTATGTAATGATAATGAATAATTTAAAGTCTGTGTGAAGTAAGAATAAATTTGGGCTCTGAGTTTGTCAGACCAAAGAAGAAAGTGTTATTAAATTAAAAATTTAGACAGGTTTATAAAGCAAGGTGTCAAAATCTGGTTTAAAAAAATGTGCAGGATTCTCAGCTCCAGGACTGAATGTGCTGAAGCCACTCGTGAGAGCAGTAATTTTGAAGCGACTGAAACGTGTCAGATGAGTTCAGAGAATGACACGACTAACTCTGAAACACTCTGAGCGAGATGAATTCATCTCGATCTCTCTGCTAGGGGTGCAGGGGTATGCTCAGGGTGGCCTCAGCGTGTCATCGAGCCACCCTCAAAATCCTGGACTGCAAACTGTTTTAACCTCTGACTCCACATTTTAGTAATATATCGTTCAGAGTCTTTCCAGCAACTATTTTTAACATTCTTAATGTATTTTGAAAGAAATCTCAGTATTGCCTTTACACAGATTTTAAAGAAAAGTCTTCATGTAGAGAATCAGAGCAGGAAGGTCACTGGTTGGTTGGGGCCTTTCTTCTTTCCGTTCTTCATGTGTCTGTATGGGTTCTCTCTGAGTACTGCAGCTTCTTCCCACAGTCCAGAGACATACAGGTTAATTGGTGGCCTCTAAATTACCTGTAGGTGTGAATGTCAGCATGAATGTTTGTCTCTATGTATCAGCGACTTGTCCACAATTTCAGCTGGGTTTGCTTCAGCCCCCCTGAGACCCTGATGAGGACAAGCTGTTACAGAGAATGGACGGGATGTCTTCATTTGTGGTTCTGTGCTTCATTGTGGAAATTCCCACTATTAGCATAAATGGATCAATGATATTGATTTCCTAATCCTACTTGAACATGATGAGATAAAACCGCGAAGTTAATATAAATAATACAGTGTGTTAGCGACCTCTCTGAATATGTAGGCTAACTATTACATGTTGTTGTTTTTATTGTGTTCCCTTCTCTACCTCTCCTGAGCTAAATATATAACTCCCCTGTGGCGTGCAGACATATCATCCACTTGATTAGTTGTGTGTGTGTGTGTGCGCGCGTATGTTAATGCATTCATCTTTCCTTGCATGTTCGCTTACATGTGTATCTTTGCTAAAAAGCTCTTTGAAAATAGAGATTCTATTAAAAGCTGTAGGGGGTCTACAAATGGATGCATAATGAGTTTGTCAAACGCATGCACACACACGTACACACACACACACACAAAGCCTCAGCATAGATAAGCCCGTGGATTAAAACAGCACCAAAATGTCTCTGATGTAGGGGACAGACAGTTACATAACACAGAAAAACGCTGACCACGAGGAGCAGCTCTGCGTGTGTTCATGAGAGTTTCGCACTGTTTCTGTTTTTCTGACGTTTCTGCAGTTTTAAATTTGTTCAACACATATAAAGGTTTTTTTATTCTGCAGTCTCTCAGGAGAACACAGGCAGAACTAAACTTTAGGTTATATTGGGATGTACCTTTGCCTCCGTGTACAGCAGCATGTGCATACAAATTTAATCAACTGGCTCTGCTTTCTTCCGTGCTGCCTGGATGCACTGATTCTTTACAGCAGTGCCATCTTCAAAGTGCCGCTGCCTAAGGATGTGCAGAGGGAACTCCCCCTACAGGTCGATCACTGAAACAACAGCTTTTCTCCTCATCACTATTCATGCCGCAGCTTCTTTAGATACTGCCTGTGGTTAGTAGTGTGTGGTTATCATGGCCATTGGTTTATAGAACTGTGAAAATTTAATCTGCAGTCAGTTTGTGTTGAACGAGGAAGAGTCAGCCCGGCAGGGTCTTGCCTTGACACTTTAGCTTCTCTCTGATTGAACGTTTGCCTTGATGGAAAAGTAACAACGCAGTTAAAGCAACTTTTCTTCAGCTTCGCTATCTTTTTTTAATAATAGGCTGAATGGTACTGTCGTTTCCACTCCTACTCCTGTACCCACGCCGTGTAACTTTGGTGTCTAGGTCGTGACAAGTACGTAAAGTTTCACAGCACTAAGGCACTTTTAGTGAAACAATCATGTTTTCTGTTGTTTTTGTTTCTCCACATCAGCTCTCTGAGATTTACAGAGGTCACACCAAGACTGAAGAAGGGGCAGAGCCTCTATCGGGTATAATGGCAAAGGAGAAGAGGCCAAAGAAAAGAAGAGAGTGAGCGAGCAAGAAGCTGTCAGAGTGTCAAGAGTATTTCTGGAACTGACTTTTAGTCGTGGCAAAATAAAAGTCTGACAGACAGACACCGAGCTGGGCTTCTTGCTGTCAGACTAGCTGACTGCTATGTCTTGTGCTGTTGCACTTGCTTGATGTTTGGCTGTTAGAAAAGTTGTGTGCATGTGTCCAAATCACACAAAAAAAGTCTTACATAATCTTGCTTTAAGAGGCTCAACATTGGACTGAGACACAGATTCGTCTTGAGGTGCATCCTATTCTGAAACTCTCGACGAGAGAGAGACAGATGAGTAAAGAGTGTGAGAGGAGGAGAATGAGAAGGAGAGGAAAATTATTAAATAAGTAAGTCGTGATGATGTGGGAAGATTTGAGCATGCATTAATAATAAACCGATGTGGTAATATGAATTTTATGATGTTATTTTATTGAAGCGTTATTCCGCCAGACTGTCATGTATCTCTGAGACACTCTCCCTGTTCTTGCTTCCTCACTGTTGACCGTCTTGTTAGTAAGCAGTCACACAGCGGTGGTTTTTTTTTTTTAATACAAAGCTATGTGATCCAGCGTCTCCTCCGCCAGCTCTCCACTCGAGTCAAAGGGAATTCCCGAGCGGCGCTCAGCCTCGGCTCTGCCGTCTCATCACCCACGCAGCCTCTCTGCCTCCCAGCTGTTTGCCACTTTTTCATACAGTTTTCAGATTTTTTTAAAAATATTTATTTATTTTTTTGGTTTCCATATATGCAATTGTGCAGGACAAGAGTAAAGCTCCGCATTCAGTGTCGGGGAAAAGACTATTTGTTGAATGACATGTCAGACAGGCAGATCCTTCACATTAGTAAACGCTCAGAACACCAAAATACATTCATCTTTCTGAAAGCATTAAGCATTTAGTTGCATTTAGAGCAGACTGAAACCCCCTCGCCTCACCCAAGCATATAGTAGAAACAGTGGTGGCTCCAAAACGTGAAAGGCTCGCTCTAGAGCCAGTGTTTGGTTCGTCCTTGGAAGCTTCTTTTGGTTCAACATATGAATGAAGCCTTTGCAGAGGTGTTGCTGTGCAGGTTTGGTTCCTTCTGTAGCAGTTTCCCCGTGTTTCCAGCTAAGTTTAACTAACAAGCTTCTGGCTCTATGAGAAATATCCTACACAGTGCCCATTTAAACATCATCATCGCACACTCTCATTTTCCTATTTCCAACCAGTAGAGCTGTTGTCATGGTTACCGGCCATTAAGAGACACACACACCAGCAGAGCTTATGTGCACAATCAGGCCTGGCACTGCTTTTGTGGACTTGTTGTTGTTGTTGTTGTTAGCCACTTGGAATAATCAACAAGTCTCTCTCCGGAGTTTGAGATGCACCATCTGGAACAATGGGGAGATTTTGGCCGTCTGTCAATCAGTGAGAGCTCAGGCCTGAACAGGGCGTAGACTGGACCGTGCCAGTCTGAATCATATGGGTGTCCCAGACCAACTGGAAAACAAACTGGAAAACATTGGCTCGCCTGCAGCAGACCCCGAGCATCTGCTGAGGAAGTCTTTCTCAAAATGGTAATCGTATTGGTCCAGCTTTCACAACAACTTGCACGACACGATTTAATAAACAAACACTGGCTCGTGTGTCTTTTTGTTTTCAGCTCCTGCTCATGTCTTCGCGCCATCTCGTCAGTGTGACCTCTTTCGGTTATACTCACTCTGCACGGGCCCACCATAATCTACTTGCGTGCACTTTCAGTCTGCTCCCCTTGTCCTGATTTCCGAAAACAATCCTCTCATAGCCTCAACTAACAAGTCGAATTTTAATCATCCATTATCACTACTTACCCGAGCCATCATGACGGATTTCACTGTCAAAGGTCATTTTTTGTTCCCGCTCTCCGTGTCTTCACGCCAGTATTGCAGCCTGCAGTATAAAACTACTCATGACACACGGCATATTTTGTTTTTTGCTGCTGTAATGACGCAGATGTGGCCCTTTACCTGTCCTTGAAATGGTTTATTTTTAGTCTGGGCCTCTCTGCATCCAGCTCTCTTCTCTGTATACATTATCAGGAGGTCTCCTGTCTTTTCCAGCCACCTCCAGGGAATCCTTTAGCTCAGTGATGACACTTATAAAACCCTGACAGGTAGCGTGTGCTCTACTGAGATTGTATCGATCCATCGGCCATTCACGTGAAGGCATGCAAGAGAGTAAACGTCTTAATATACACCACGCTTAGTGTGTTTTTACGGGGGAGCTCGCGCAGAGGAGCGAGGAGCCTCATCAGAGCTGTGTCACGGGACGCTTGTGGTTTATATCCTTATTCTCCAGGGAGTTAAGATTCCTACCTATGTGCTGTAATTAAATACACAAGTGTCAACCCTTACACCAATGATTTCCCTATACACTGCAATGCATACACTCCTTATGTGCAAATCGAGTAAAAGAAAAGAGTCTTGCTCGTCGTTGTTGGCCGATATCAGGTTATATATACTGTGAAGCAACATCAATTTGCATGTAGTGCGAGGAAGAACCTTGAATTGACGGGAAACAAACATTTCTGTCAAGTCGCTTTAATAGTTTTACAGTTAATTAACTGGAAAATGTACAATATCCCAATATATGATAATAATGTGGTATTGGCTTTCTGCAACTGGCATGTAAGACTAAATTAATTAATTTTACAAGCAAGGAGGACGGAGGAGGTTTGTGGTTTTACCTGAGTGGAAGAAAAAATTAAAAATAAAATATTTTCGATTCAAAGATGAATGAAAATCGCCCAAAAAAAACACATTTAGACGTCAAGACCTTGGCGGCTCGGGTCTGACGTTGATGTGAAGTTTTTAATGAGGCTGTGAGTAACCTAGAGATTGTATTTTATATAGTGAACAATACAGTGAAGTGAGTTATGGTGATTCACCACACATGAATACATGAATCCACAAGAAGTTTTCACCTTTCCGGTCATACCAAACGTACTAAAAATCAGATAAATAATAATTTCTGATAAATGAATCGCCTCCTCAGTCAGACAGACTTTTTACCTTGACCATCGCGGAGCTGCGAGCCCCCCAATGATTCGTGACAAACGGGGATGTTCTAATATTGTGACTTTGTGTGTGGGTGCGTACACGAGGCAGAAATCGGCCTATTCAGCCGCTGAATGCTGCAAAAAAGGAGTCACACACATTTGCAATCCTCGAAAAAACAAAGGTTAAACTGTGAGGTCTTTTTTCACCGTCCTGCTCGATTCTTTTTACCTTATTTCTGCGAGGACATTCACAAGGCCGCCTGCCTATTCACACAGAAAAAAGCCTGCACATATTAAAACATCAAAGCTTGCTCGGTGCTATGTTGAACTGTGCAAAGATCCATGAGTCGCTGTGTTTTCGCGCTGGGGATTCGTGCGTAAAGTGTTAGAGAGGGAGAGAGGTGAATAAATAAGTGAACCTGGTTTGAGAAAGTGGTTTTCATTCTATGTTCCCTTTAAATCTTTGCGCAGTAAAAATCAGCTGAATTAATAATACCCTATGGTTTGCCCTCTCCTTCCTTATACCACTTCTTTCCTTCCGTGTACTTTTACCTCCCCTTATGTGTATTTTTAAAGATCGCCTTCATTGCCACAGACGGCTTCAATAATTCACATGAAAGTTTTATATCGCGGCAGATGATCTTGAGAACGTTCAGTCTAAGAGGAGCCAAAGAAATAATTAAAGTTTTCCATGTTTTCTGTTCTGATGTTTCCTCACGGCGCACCAGTGTCAGGAAGGTGAGGAGAAGTTTTATTTTTCCAGTGAAAATGAAACCAAAACATCCAAGAACAAAGGAAATTTTTGGCACCTATCACCATCTTCTTAATTAACTTCATATAACCAACCCAAAGTCTGATATGACCCGTCTTTTTCTCACTTTGAATGCAGTTAGCAGAGCTAGAAGAAAACGTATTTTTACTCTCTCTACCTCTCATCAGCTGTAATGGTGCTAAAGACAGCGGGTTTGTTATCGTGCCGCGTGAAGACATGAATGCATCGGTTTGGACAAGGACACAAGTTTTGTTTAAGCGCTCTCACGTCTCCGATCCACCTACAATCCCCACAAAACCACGACCACTTCAATGCACAAAATGTGGTTTATAATACAGCGTGTAGGTGTGTCATATCAGCCTGCAGCTTTCAAGCTATAGTCTGACTTTTCGAAGCTCAATCACACCTTCACATCTGTCTGCTCAGTATACGGCTACGATGAGCAGCTGGTTTACTTTAGCATGTAAACAGTGACTCATCATTCTCACCACTTTGCTCTCTGTATAGGATGCTGTAGAAATGAAATATAATGTGCATAACTATGTTTTTATCAGCGCATAATCATCTGGAAATAATGTTTTTGTTACCTGGGAATGAGCCTTTACGTGTCCCAGGTCCTCTTCTACGAGGTCCGCCATGTTTCCACAGTAGCCCAGAGAGGACAAACTAAAAACTCCGACAGTATAAAGAATGGACTGCGTATGCGCATAGGATTCTTTGTTTTTCTTTGGTTCTAGCAAAAAAATATATAAAATATTCAACTTTAGAGATATTGGTTCATGGAGTCAGCCCCTGTCTCCAGTCTTACCTGGCTGCTGTTTGTTGGTATCAACAACTAACTACAACTAACTCGTAATTTATCTCGTATCTACAACTAACTCGTAATTTCAGTAGATATTAAAAATATGACACTGGAAAAAAAATAACAATGCATCAAAATCAATGTTGCTGCCAATCATTGACCCATCTTAGGGCCTAATAACAATAGTTAGCCATTAGTCACTGAAATGTATTTCATGGAAATTATTTTAGTTTTTTTGTTTTTTTAAATAAAAATCAGCAGAGTTATGTAAACATACTGGCATTTAAAGGGTTAAAAACAAAAATATATAATTAATATTTGATATGTATATTTCAGGCTGAAGTAGTTTTTAAAAGACTGATGTGTTTAAAGTGGAAAAAAATATTATATATAATTTTTATAGCAGTTTTTAGGAAGGAGCCACGTTTTGTCTTAGGAACTATTCAGGAGACATAACGGGAAGACCCTCCAAGGGTTAAACGTGTCCTTTAGTTCACGCTAAGAGTGTAAATGCACACTGAACTCACCATTAAATCTGTTTCAAGGAAAAAGCCTCTAAATCATGTACAGAGGAGGAATTTGAAAGTCCTGCACAAACTTAACCTGAGGTCAAAGGCGTCGACATGAGCCACAGAGCGCATGGTGTGCTCACTTAAACACATGTCAGCATACTTGCCCGCGCCCCTCGTGCATCTGTTACGTGCGCTGTCCATACCGATGAGGAGATGAGCGTTTATAAGTGCGAGTGTAACAACCAGGGTAACAGAAGGTGCCCCCTTAACTAAACAGCCCTCCTGCTGTGACCAGTCAGAGCATTAACAACCAGGGGGAAGGAGGTGCACGTCAAAGTGTGTCTCAGATCACAGCATGTTTTCGTTAAGAGAGGCGAGCAAATTTAACCTCTTCTTTATTCTCTCGCAGCCCTTCAGATGAATTCCCCTGACTATATCGCCTCCACATATGGAAACAAATGGTCCCGGGTTACTGTATACGTTCATGTATGAAATTGCTGCTACAGTAGATCTGTGCGTCAGGATAATAGCCCTCCTATATTCGTACTGTATAGTAACTCCTGTCAAAGTGACAAAAAGCACCTCTGTTCACACAGCTGCTGATGTTGCAGAGAAGGAGAGAGCCTCGGGTTTTATTTCTCCAAGAGGAGGAGAGAAGGAGGGGCGGGCGGAGGAATGGAAAATAGGCGTAAGCATGGAAATATAAATAAACTGCAACCTCTTGGGTTCTGCCACCCACCATAACCTCTGCTCTGCATCTGCTTACACCTCCAGTGAACTTTGTTATTTATCCTCTTATTTACTATTATTGTCATGATGAAGTCCGTCTAAAAGCTGCCGGAGCTGCAGGAGTCAGGGATGTTGTTCCTTTTTGTTGACAAGACGGCCGCTGTCACCTCTGCGTCTGCCTTCTCCTCCTCTTCCCTGCCTGAGGGATACTCTGTATCACCCTGTTTGTGTGTTAATGCTGATGGAAGACAGAAACAGTGTTTCTTTCTGTGTTGCTAACACGGCTTTCATACATCTCTTCCGATTATTTACTCAAAGCAACATTGCTTAGAAACTGGTATTTTTGTGATGCAGCATCCCCAGTTTTCAGAGGTTCACTGTTTAAGGTTGAGCTAATTCTAACTACTTTATACGCTGCTGGCAGGGTTCCCACGGGTGCTTGAATTCCTTGAAAATGCTTGAATTTCAATTCAGTGTTTTCAAGGTTGTGAAAATGCTTGAATTTTTTGTGAAGTGCTTGAAAATGCTTGAAATTTCACAATTAGTTAAAAATCAAAACAGTCAATCTACCACCATATGAAATAATGCTAATTAGACCCATATTATTATGTCATACAGTGGCACCACTGCGCTTCCCATGACCATCATGGCAAACACAACTAGTAGGCTACCTATTTAAAGGTGCTGGAAAAATGGAAAAACTGGTGCTTGAAGGTGCTTGAAAAGTGCTTGAATTTGTTCATTAAAAAGGTGTGGGAACCCTGTGCTGGGTAGTTTAATCTGCAGCAATGCATCATATTCTATAAGATCATCATCATACGTTTGTTGTGTTTTTCACTGGACCGGAAGAATTGTAATCCGAAAAGTAACTAGTAAATAAAACTGGACAAATATTTCCAGAGGCATATTGTTCCCAGCACACTGCAGAGCTGCATAATGAAATTTGAATGAACTCATGTTTCCCATGGTGCACTGCATGCCTGGGAGCCTTATAGAATCAGTCAGGGGATCCATCTGTGCTGCGAGGTTAGTTACAATGCACACCTTTCAGTCTTTGTGTATCCGTGCATGAAAGACCGCTGCTATGTAAGTGTGTTTGCTCTTTTCTATGAGCAGCCGTGAAAGCCTCGTGTTTTCGTGTTCACAAGCCTCCTGCGTGTGAACAAAGTGCGACGGTAACATGCGAGACCTCGTGCATTATTACAAGCGTCCGTAACTGTGATACGGTGTAGCCGTCTCTCCTCACATCTCGGCGTGTTTGCAGCTGACGAATGTCTATATCTGAAGATGAAGAGGAATTCATTTGTATCTGTTACTAAACTCTTATGAGACATGAGGCTAATTAAATCACATATTGTTATTATCATGCTGATATTGTGATCATATTGTAATCAGGGCTCCAGGCGCTGCAGGTGTTCACTCAGAATATTAGTTAAAACTTTGCAAACGAACCAAACAGTCAGGTGAAAGATGTTTTCAAACGCTTTAAAGTTTGCGCGCAGAGACAATTTTCATCTCACTCAGAAACCTTAGCTGAAGCTGCAAGGTCGCAGCTGAATATTGTTTTTACTTCGATCCAGAAGATTTTACTTGAACCCATCTGTTTGTCGTTTCCCCCTGAGGGGCTCCACAGGAGACTTTCTACTTTATTCTACAATATTACAAAATATTGTTCTTTTTTCTCTTCCATATCTATCTGATGTCTGTAGCCTGTGATTATTTTGCAGATTTTGATTGAAGTTATAGCACATAAAAGTAGCTGTCATGTATCTCAAAGACATCTTACATTCACCTCAATGAAGCGACACATATTAGACACTATCTGAACTATTCTTAAACATTTTCCCAACCTGCACATAATTTTTCAACTGATCTGAGAGCTAGAAAGTCATCAAATAAAAATAATTAATATTAATAAATGAATAATAGAAATAATGTTTTTTTTTTACTTTGGTGTAACCTTTGTTCAGTTCACTTTAATACTAAAGAGATAAAGTGTCATTGTGTAATACACTGTCTATATTTAGTTAAATAATATATGATCATCACCTGGAGTAATTTACCTTTAAAGAAATTGAACAGATATTAAAGATATCACTGTTTCGTTAACTCAAAGATAACAAATGGCTCTGAATCAGCCGGCCACTCTGTTACGAATCATGTGAACACTCTTCATCAAAAGCATAATTATTTTTCTTCAAGGATGTCTTGTGTATTACCAAACAGTTAAAAGAAGAGGCAGCTCTGTTATGATTGTAATCAGAGAAAGTTAAAACACCTCCAGCTTAATTACCACTTTGAAACCTGGCTGTGCGATAAAGCAGCACGCTGCCTGAGTCAGACAGTATTTTTATATATACAGGTTCTACAGACGGACGCACGCGGGTTTAAATAAGCAGGAAAACGGTCAGTAGTAAAATCTATCTAAAGTTTCTTTATAGTTGATTTAAGGCCGTGCTCAAGGTCACTGGGAAAACTGTGCGTGCTGATTATACACTGTCAGGGATTACATTACCTATTTAAAAATTAATCCCCGACATAGTAAAGGAAATGAATGAAAAAATGACACAGACATCAAGGAGGGATTCCAACAAGTTTGTGCCCCGTGGAGAAAATCATTGTTCAGTGTTTAAGGACAAAAATTAATTAAAAACACAATTACAATTAAACATTAAAGTCATCATGTTTGAAGATACATGCAATGCAGTAATTTCAGAGGTTCAAAATTTTAAAGCATTTAATCATGCATGCTCAACAATTGTAGCATTTGTACAGTTTTGTATCGCCACAGTATTTTTATGTTCGTTTTAGCCACGATCCCTGCTGAGACCTGTCGGCCAGTTGAGATACTGCAGGTCGACTGCAGAGCACTGCAGTGCTACACAATGCTGCATTGTAAAGCTCCGACCTCTTGCCTTTACAATGTGATGATCACAGTACTACCAAGGCCAACACTAAAATAGGGTATGGGAAAATACAAAAAGGTTTCCATAATGCCAGTGCACTAAAAATCCATTATCCTCTCACAATGAGTAACAATAATTTATGTGAACATTTTCTGCTAAATGTGATGTTTTACTGATGGAGCTCTGAGTGCAGGGTCAGCGGCGGAGCAGCTGTCCTAAAGCTGGCAGCCGTTCAGAGTCTTTCTAGAGGACACGTCAGCAGGAGAGAAAAAAACACTTGTATCATAAAGCTACAACTAGCTGCTGCTTAACTTAGCTTGAGGTCTTCCAGTATATGTTGGTGTATAACTCTCCGTAAGTCTAAAACTTGTTTTTACGCTTCAGCTTTTGAGCAAATTTAATAAACTAGATGTAACATGCCCATGTGGCCGGGCTCAGCCTTAGAGATCGGGTTAGGAGCTCGGACATCTGGAATGAGCTCGGAGTAGAGGCGCTGCTCCTTCATGTTCAAACAACCCAGCTGAAGGTGGTTCATGGCCAACTGGACAGAAACCCTGAGGCAGACCCACAACCTGCTGGAGGGACTACATAACCCATCTAGTCTGGGAACACCTCGGGATCGTCCAGGAGGAGCTGGATGAAGGAGAAGGATGTCAAGAATTGAAGGATTGATGGATGTAACAAGCTGTTGAAGTGCTTGTAAACAGACATGAGCGTGGTGTTAATGGTCTCATCTAACTCTTGAAAGAAAGCTATTTTAACCCAAACACCAGAGATTTGTTCATTGATTCATTTATTGAGTGTTTTAATCAAGCAACATTTAGAAAAACTAAATTTTAGTTTAACCACCACCAATACAGATCAACTAGACCTGACGTTATAGAATAAATTGGTTCACTATATTTTCAAATCCTTAAACCAGGACCCTTAAATGTTCATGCACGCTCTCATGTGTGAACATCAAGATAGGGGAAAAGTTCCTTCAGTGTCTAGAACACCTACTGCACAGAGTGTACCTTTAACACCACGGATGCCATGAGTGCAGCGTTTTCATTGCCGGGTACTTTCTGAAGGGGGAAGCCTCCTGGAGCTCTTTAGAAAACACAGACTCTCTCTTCAGCGTGACAGCTAAACGTTAGCACGCTGACAGCTTCTGTCAGAAAGAGCCGCGAGCGCCATCGACTCACGGGCTGGCAGCAGCCATGACAACAACACGATGATTGACATCTATAGACAAATCCATGTTAGATTTATTGTTTTATGATAAACATCTATAAACTGAACTTGTCGGAGCAATCACGGACAAATTTAGATAAAGAAATCGCTGCTTGAAAAAGATCAGGAACATTAACATGTCGAGCGCACACTCGAGTTTTTAACATGAAGGTGATCCAGACATGCTGTGACGGTCTGTGTGAGGACCCATTCCATTTCACTTGTCTGAGACTGATGGCTTTCAAATCCTCCCTCCACTCTGCTGTCAACACAGATTCCAACATACAAGCCAGGATAACCTATTTAGAGATTAATCTTTGTCTCATAAACACATTTATATGTCACCAGTGGTCTAAACCATTTGGGAGGCTCGGGCTGTCTGGACTCTGCGTGCACGGCTCAGAGATGATATTGCTCTTAACATGGTTTTGTTCCCTGCAGTTGACATATTCTCAGCTGGCTTTACTCCACGTGATTACATTTTTACCGCAGCCCATCTTCTCCCCTCACCTGACCTCCTAAATAAAGCAGGCTGAGAGCTCAATCCATTAATGTCACTCACGCACACAAATATCTTGTGACAGTTCCAGAAATAGGCTTTAAAAAAATGTAATTGTTATCTAGGTCCTGTTATCTGCTTTATTTATTTGTCTGCGTGAGTGCGGAAGCTCTACTTTTTTGTGTTTATGGAATTTGTTTTTCTTTAATTAAAGTCCTCATTTATTCCCCCCACCCATCTCTGTTTACCCTCAAACTGTTCCATTAATGTCAGCGGAGAGCTTCAGTGTCACGTAATGATCTGCACGCTCTCAAAAATCGCAGTTCTGGGGCACAACAAATTCTGGGTCAAATGAAAAATCTGCTTCTCAAAGCCCATGTCAGTAAATCTCCAGTAAATATTTAACGTTTCCAGTATCTTTCGCGTTTGTTTCCCTCCCTTTAGAAACTCAAACTAATTCGGCACAGCTAATTGCTTTCTCACACACTCTCGTACTTCCGGGCGCCTCTGAGCGATCGTTTCTTCCACGCAGATTGTGTTTTTAATAACAAATGGATCTATAAGTAAGGAGCCTCGCAGTGATGAATAAGCCTTGTCAGCTTTATTGAGGCATATATTGTTTTCTGGGACGTTAGACGAATTCATCTGACGAGTATTGTGTGAGAATGATTAAAGGGGAAGACGCCGCTGAGACTTGCGTCAGTACTCTGCTACTTTGGAGGAACACCTCCGACGGGCTCATGGGTCGTGCTGTGCTGTACTCTTAATTATTTTTTGGGGTTACTGTCCCAGTGCTCCAGATTTAAAAGCATGATTCAGCTCTGAAACTTAGTCGCTGAACAGATTCACACCCCGTAAAAAAGACTTCATGCTTCTTCCCGTCATGCTCCGTCTCCTTTAGGGAAATCCCTTCACATAGGCAGAAACGCTGTTGGCATGACTGCAACATCAAACAGACTTGGATATCGTGTCTCCTCCTTTGTCCCTGAAGTGCTCGTGTCACATAAACTTTCTATACTATATGTGATATGCATGATGTAACAGGACACTGGGAAATAATGGGAGCTGCAATCCAGAAATAGCACAGTGTTCCTGTAACAAATAAAAAAGTTTTACTGCAAACCAAGAAAACTCTCACTTGCCCGTATCCAACTCCACCAAGCACACTGCTACATTTTTAGGATCTAAGATTTCAGTTTAGTTTTTCTGCTAATCACTCCTAATTTGCTACCTGATGCACTTCATCTACTTTCTGTCCTGTCATTTGTGAGTCTGAATTCTCAGCGTGTAATATTTATGTCATTAAAATGCCCTGCAATGGAACCATCCCTACTAGGAACACTGTGTTTTACACCTAATGGCACAAAATGATGCTTCTTACGTGTCTGAATTATCAATTATTAATATTAATTGGTGCTCCTTGTCCGGCCCCATGCACTAAGGCCTGGACACCACACACTCACCAGCGAGGTGCTACGTCTCTTTGTTTGTCTACTGATAGAGATATTTGTGAATCGCATTCGTCTTGCCAGAAAACAGTGGAACGCTGCCACCTGAGCTGATTCGGGCATCTGATTATGAAGTTGCCTTTAAAGCAACTAAACATCAAGAGAAATTCACTGTGTCGTTGCCATAGTGGCTGCTGTTCAGCAAAAGTTACAAAGTCTCCATTTAAAAGTTGATTCTCATCATCGTTTTAATATTTTGTCTGCTTTTAGGGAATCCTGTACGTTTAAATCTCCCCAGTCGACAAAGCAAACTTTTAAAATCGAGGTTATTTGCACAACCTGAGCCGCGACAGCCCCGGATTTAATTTTGTGCTATGTGTCTCCTCGTGCCACCTGTTGGAATAACATTTCAGTCTTGTATTTCTCTCTCGGCTGACATAAAGTATAACAGCCAGACTTTTATAGCCAGGGGCAGAGTACAAATGAGGACATGAAAACAACGTGATCCTCGTAGCAGCATGTTCATTATGCATATTCGCTTCCATATGCTTGTAGTTTTCCCCTCGCAGTCGTTCTCACTTTATTTCACTCAAACTTTGCCCTCTAACGGATCTGATTGACTCGCCCCCCTCCCACTCGCTCCCGCAGAGCAGAAATTAGTGTTGAAATTCGCACGCGACCTCTCTGTGCTCTCGACTCCGGCGTGACCCCACCGCATGGGGTGTGTTCGGGGTCGACAGACGATTATCCCTCGCCCCCTTTGTTGTCAGAGATTGTCTTTCTGCTCCAGTGCTCCCCGTCAATAGAGATACAGATGATACCAATTTGTCAGAGCTCGACAAGATACCTATGTTTCGACCTACGGTGTTGTTCTGCATTGGTCAGAGGGTTGTTGCGTACAGTGTGTATCCATTTCCCTCTCTTTAGTCTGTGTTTTCTGCCCCCCCCAAACTAGATATATACAAATGAGCTTGAGTTATACTCAAAAAAGAGAAAACTGGTCACATGTGAGATATAAAAAGTCATAAAGTTACATGGCAAATGCAGAATACGGTGTGTCCTGCTAGAACTGGCCAAAGGATTTCGTTGCTGATGTCCTTTTTATACAGCATGAGGTCGACAAGGTCTGTCGATCGTGACCCTGCCTCACCTTCTGTAAGAGTCGCTCATCTTTTACATGACCCTCAAGGTCAAGGTCAGGAAGTACAAGCGTCTGCCTGTTCCTCTGCAGGCTGAAGAGATGATGCTCGTTGAGTAGTACCAGATCAAACACGACCACAGCCGTGCTCATAATCAGTGCAACAGCATCTCTGCTTTTATACAACAGTCGTACAAGCTCTATTTATAGGGTTCCCACACCTTTTTCATGAACAAATTCAAGCACTTTTCAAGCACCTTCAAGCACCAGTTTTTCCATTTTTCCAGCACCTTTAAATAGGTAGCCTAGTTGTGTTTGCCATGATGGTCATGGGAAGCGCAGCGGTACCGCTGTATGGCATAATAATATGGGTCTAATTAGCATTATTTCATATGGTGGTAGATTGACTGTTTTGATTTTTAACTAATTGTGAAATTTCAAGCATTTTCAAGCACTTCACAAAAAATTCAAGCGTGTTCACAACCTTAAAAACACTGAATTGAAATTCAAGCATTTTCAAGGAATTCAAGCACCCGTGGGAACCCTGTATTTAGTGACACGGACAGTTTTTCCCAGACAGGGCAAGTGCTAATATGTTTGTTATTAAGGTTCTGTCACCTCTACATAAACACTATGTAGCTGTTAGGTATAATAAAGTTCTCTGATGCTGTTGATAGTTATTGCATGGAGGCTCGGGTCCTCTGTGGCTTTTAATATTATGAATTGTGTTCATGATAAAAAGCTGGACAACGAGAAGAGAACATGAAGTGGAAGGCGAGGTGAAACTGTTACAGTAAAGCCACTCTGACGTGATTATTAATTATTCAACTTCATTACGTCCATGTTTTTCAGAGCAATATAACCCCAAGTTGCCGCTCCGTCTTATTGCCTGTATCAGAGACTGTAGCAGAATAAATAAAGCAGCCTTCCCGTCATGAGTCCGCCTCTTTACATCAGAAGAAGATTACGATGATAAACTGTTTGAAAGATTTGCAGCATGAGAGTTTTCTCATTTATCTGCAGAGAAACTGCCGGTAAGGAGATAAAGCTTTTAAAATCTCTCATTAATTTTATTCCTCTAAGCTGAAAATAATGATTTTACAGTGCAGATTGGTGGTTTCACGTCAAAAACAAATGTTCCAAGAGAGGTTATCATGTACAACAACGCTGCACTGTAATTTGAGGGATTTAAAAGATCCAATTTGAGCCAAATAACTTGATAGACTGTTGTGCCTCAGCTTCTCGTTGCATTTACTGAACCAGAACTTCTCCTTTCTGCTGCCATGTCTCTTTTTTGCTCAGTGTACCCATAGATCACCGGACGACAGGAGACAAAAATGCTTTTAAAGCCGTAAAAAGTTGATTTTGTACAGCATCACCTGATACTTTCCTTCGACTTACAGTATGAGGACACCTGAAATGAATGTCTTTCTTCTTCCAGCTCTTTTACCTGAGATGCGCGCGTGTTATTGAGACAATTCATCACTGTCATCTACAAGCCACGAAGATTTCATCCCATCTACGGGGACATACTTTGACTGCTAACGTATAATTTTCTTCTTCTCCTCTCCCTCGACTTCTCTTCCTCTCTTGCCTTCTCACCTTTCCCCCCTTTCTTCGGCTTCCAGCGGATCGTTAATGCAGTCCTTGTCTGCGCAATCCGGCCTGCATGGGTATTTATTAGCAGCTGTCACATATTGGCTGCATCAATAATTAGTCACTGTAAAGCCATTTGGGTCCTAATTACGGGCGGGGTCCATCGTCGGGGTGATCCATCAACTTGTCACACACGTGTAGCTCACATGCAAATAGCAGGCGTCTCGGGTACATGTCAATGCCACATCGCTGCAGCGCATAATGAGGTGATACAGTAGGAAGATGCTGTAATGACTCATCTCCGGGAGAAAGACAGAGGGAGGGAGAGAGCGCTCGATAAATTCTGATGTAATCACTAATTTTAGGGGCAAGTTGTGATGCAATTAAACACTGAGGAACATTTATATCTTCATTACTTATTCATCAGGACGGCATCTGAATTTCTCCTCACCCATTAGCCTGTGAGAAACAACGTGAAACTGGTCATTTCTCTCCACCAAAGTGCACAACACGAGTGCAATATATATTTTTTCTTTCAGTGCTGACAGAGTTGTTTTGTTTTTTCCGCGTCTATTAGATTTTGTCACCTTCACTAAAGTAAAAAACTCAATTGTAACTTTGCTACTTTCCTCTTTCCCTCTCATTTTGTTTCCTTCTAAATCTCACATTTCACAAAGGGCCTATAAACCTGCAACCTTTATGAAGTGACTAATCATAAAGATGCTTTTTAGATTTTAGAACAGACGGTTGCTATTCTGCGTCCTCCTCTTAAGACCCTGCACATATTATTGGATGTTTACCTGCTGTAAATAATTTACACAGAGGATTACCGTTGTGGTCGAGTGTTTGTGCGCTGCGTGTGATGTGGATACATTTCTTGTGGGAGTGTTTGTGTGTGCAGTCGCAAATGCGTGATGCACAGCCTGTCGGCAGCCATTGATCCATGACGTTTCTTGGAGTAATGCGAGTGTGTGTGTGTGTGTGTGTGTGTGTGTGTGTGTGTGTGTGTATGTGCCTCTTTTTTGTTTGTTTGTTTGGTTTCACTTTATTTTTTGTGCACCATTTACCATTTTTAAAATTTGCATGTGTAAAATATGTGCATTTGTTTAGCTCCGCGTGCTGTGAGGATCTATAACTGTGTGTGTGTGTGTGTGTGTGTGTGTGTGTGTGTGCCGCACATGATGGGTCATAAAACAAGTCTGATAGAGCCCGGTGCATTGGTGAGCACATTATCATCAACTGGCCCCAGACTTTTATGGCCTGCCACACCTCTCAGCGTACCACAGCTCACTGGTGTTTTATGAGCGCTGCTGCCACATACAAGACAGGAGAAAGGGTGCAGGGGAACGGTGGGGGGGGGGGCATAAGATGTAAATTATAGACTGCCGGCTGTGCTAAAGGTACCGGAACAATCACAGAGCTCTTGGTCATGAGATATGAGTCCCCAGACGAAGAGGGAATGATGAGGTAGGCAGAGGGGATAACATGGAAACTACAGCATCGACCGACACTTCACTAACAAGATCACCATCATCGAGCAAAAAGACTCCCCAAAAAACAACATTATTTTTAGGCATTAGAGCCCCGCATACAAATATGCACTGAGTACAAAATAATGATCGAGCAGGAATTAGACTCTGAGCGTTAGAGGTGCTGTGTGAAGTGGAGGGTTTAATGATTTAGTGCCATGTTTGGCTCAACAAAACTAAATGCCTCTCGAAATCCATTTATCTTGAATTTAACCGTTGAGAATGTTCTCTTGGCTCGTGATGCAGGTAGTGTGACCCAGTTACTGTGCAGTCTGATGCATTATTTTGTCTCTGATCTTGATCCAAGTCCAGCTCAACTGGGAGTAGCAGCAGCAGCAGATGATGATGCTATTTTTATTTTTATTTTTTGGGCCCCATCAGGATATGATGCCGTATTCAACCACGTCCATGTTTCCACAGTCATGCTGATATTTGGGGGATTATCAGATCATTAGAAATGAGGATGCTGCAGCTGCCGAGACTTTTGAGTGTTCATGCACAGCATGCACACAAACCATCATCATCAACATGACTGTGTTTGTTTTCGTCCGTATTACCTTCATGCTTCTATTTTACTACATATCACAGGCAAATATTGTACTCGAGTTGCTGCCCTAAGCGAAGGAGTATCCCAGGGTCTTTTTCACAAGTGGTGAGAAAACAGAGCATGAGATGGTCGGTTGGTTGGTGTAGCATCTGCAGTACGTTGCAGCCCTCACCTACGGTCATGAGCTTTGGTAGGTGACTGAAAGAATGAGATCATGGCTTAACAAAATGAGCTTCCTCCGCCAGGTGGCCTAGCCCAGCCTTAGGTTGAGGAGCTTGGAGGGAGCAGCAACTCCTTCATGTCTAAAGGAGCCAGCTGAGATGATTCCCCTTTTGGAGGTGTTTCAGACACATTCAACTAGGACGAGACCCCGGGCAGACCTAGAACTGGAGGGACGTCTGGAACGCCCTGCTAAACCTGCTGCCCAACCCCGGATAAGTGGAAGAAAATGGATGGATGGAGTTTAGTTTAGTTCTCTGCAGATCAATTTTAAAATGATGTATGTTCTAGTTTAAAGTACACAGCAGTAGTAGTTCATGTGCCACAACACATAAGTGCATCAGGAATTAATAATATGATGTAATAAAGTATGAAAATATAACCATTTTGTTGCACAATAGATTCTGTAATTTAGGTAGATTTGGCTGCTGATTAGGGATGTAACGATACACTCAACTCACGACTCGATTCGAGTCACGATTTTTTGTTCACGATACGATTTTTTCACGATTTTTTAAAACCAAATTGAGCTACAGACAAATTCTGACAAAATAACATTATCTTTTTATTTGTAGGAAAAAAAATCTCTCTTTACAGAAACTCTCAAACTGTTTGTGCTCTTATTAGGGCTGCCAGCAAGCAGCTGATCTGACCATTACCTTTCAGCTTGAAGTATGAGCTAACTGAAGAGACGAAGATTTTTCTCGTGCGCACCTGGATGCGCCGTGCGCCCCGATCAGTCTGTCCGGCGCCCCCTCTACCTCGTCGCGCTGAAACTGAAAACAGCCCTTACGCTATATTAAAAATAACGTAACGGGGGGAAATTGCCGTTGCGGTCTGAAATTTTAGCGTAGCGGGCCGCAACCATATAAAGCGCTGGCGAGACCCATGATGTCAGTGTTTCAGCCCAGCACTTGCGTTTAGGCATTGTAGCTGCGGACGCACATGTGCTACTCTGCTCTGCTTCCGTTTTGCTTGTGAACACACTAGCAACTCAAGACTAAAAAGCAGTGACTGAAGTTGAGAAGGGCGTGACTAATTTGAGAGCGACACAGAGAAACCTGGAATGGAGTAAAACGAAACGGAGTGGAATTCTATTGGCAATACATTGTGTTTTGAGACATTCGCACGAAATCCCGGACGATTTTGAAAATCCCCCCGGACATTTTTTTAGGTCCCAAAAGTAGGACATGTCCGGGGAAAAGAGGACGTCTGGTCACCCTAGCTTAGTCCCCCGTGATGACTGCGCGGAAGTTGCGGAGAAGTTGCGGTATGGTATCATTTACGGTACAGTCAGGCCTGACGCCGACTACCACTACTGCGCATGTGTGTAGGGGTGTGTGTGTGTGAGAGACACAGAAAGACAGACGCGGCAGTGGAAGCTGCAGCCACAACGTGACCTATTTCTAATTAAAAAAAACGTACTCTCGCATTCGCCAAGAATCGCGATTCATTTTTTCTGTGAACCGGTGCGAGTCGTCACGCATTTGTACCGATTTTAATCGTGTCACGATGTATCGTTACATCCCTACTGCTGATTCTTTTGTACTTTAAAAGAAGTATCAGTTCCCATTTTGATAACTTGTAATTGAGTATTTTTATATCAAGGCTATAAAATACTTTTTGACACGGTGCTGCAGATTCAACTTCACTGAGGCGATAACAGCGAGGTTAACAGCGATAACAGCAGGTGGACCATACACACTGTTGTCTAAATTACTTAGCCACCTTCTACATTATTGATATGCTTCATTAGGATGAGAATAATTGTCTATTGGCAAGCCCATCGCCCAGAGTTACCAGTGCTGAGTTGTAGCACTGCTGACTGTGCAGTAGCGCGTGGTAAAAGGATCTTTACTGTCACTATGAAAGATGCCACACCTCCGGTCATCATGCACCACCTCAGTAAAGTTGATCCCGACCTGAAAGCTACACCTCGCAACACAGCAAGACTTAAATGTTGAATGGACATCTGCTCTTTTTTCTTTTTTTCTCGGATTGGTATTGATTCGGGACTCTGCTGCAGCATCAACCTGCTTTGTAAAGGCTTTCTAAAAAAAGACTGTGACAATGCTGAGTCCTCACCATAATCATTAAGGCCATCCATCCAGCTCTGTTTTACTGCGCGCACCACAAGTCTGAACATCTGCAGTGTGTGATCCCTGTGAGCAGTTGAATGGTACTCAGAAATCAGTCAGCGGGGAGACACCCTGACACTTTGTTTCCAGGAGGGGGGACAATCAATCACCCAGAGGAGTGAGGCTGATTATTTAGCCGGGACTCGACTTACTCGAGTGAAAGTTGGTGCATAAAAAACGTCCTGAATTTCTTCAGGGGACAACAGGTTTGTTATCGAGTCTATAAAGACGAAACAAGAGTGCCGCACCACGAGGTTCAGAGGGAAGAGCTTGTTTTGGACCTGAGCAGAGAACAACATCAGAAATGGATGAGCTCTGTTCTGATGTATAAATCATGTGTGTTTAACAACAAGTTGCATCATCCCAGTTTGACTTTTATCTCCAATGATGCAGTCCTACTTCGATGACGTGCCGTGGCAGCCCAGGGTTGGGATCCAACCTGTGACCATTTGCTGCATGATGTTCCTCCTCTCTCCCCAACTTCCTGTCACTCTGTTTCTATACAATGAAGGTTCGAGGTTCCCCAAAAATGCTGTGATACTGTGATACACCAACTGTGTATCTATGTAGCTACTCAGCACCACACAGACAAAGTGAAAATAGCTTCAGCAGCTAAAAAGCCCGATATGTCCCTCAAGAATTAGACCAGACCAGAGATAAAAATTTAAAAAAGGAGAGTGAATATTGGACTTTGTTTAGTCATAAACTCCAAACAAAAGCTAATGATGCTCTGTGTAATAATATTTTGTATTTACAGCTTGTTTCACTCCCCACGAGTGGCCAAAAGCATTAAATGCTCACATTTACCAACACTTTTTCAATACTTTCACTGAATTTACTGTTTTTTTCTTAGCGGTAATGCATCCAAAATAGATTTTTCTTTAAAGTTTTATGTCCGCACCGGTCTTAAAGGTGTGTTTTCTGCTACATGGAGATAAAACTGACTGCATTTTACAGTATAAAGTCTTCTTATGGCAGGTTCAGCATGAGGGCTGTATAGAGTAACAGTGAGAGAAAAAACAAATAAACTAAGGTGCTGATCATGTACTAGTGCTCTGGTTTTAGTAGTTTGTACACAGATTTCTTTATTAATCTGTTTTTAAATATAAAAAATATGATATTAATGAGTCCTGCAAATACGTCAGAGTCTTTTGAATTCCTCTCACACATCGCATGATGTCACCAGATGAAATACCTAACCCCTCGTCTTCCCATGTCAACAGGAGTCATGGTGATCTCATTTTGAGCGGTAACCTTTATCCAGCTGACCACTATGTTCTCTCATAACCAAGTCATAAATCACACACGACGCCTGTCACACAGAGCAGAGCTGCTCCTCGGGTCTTGTATAGGTTTTCTGCTTCAGCAGGTCCGGCTCTCATCAAATATCATTCACGGTGATCATCCCAGCGGTGGTGGAGGGGGTGGAGGCTACGCTCCGAGGTGTAGGAGGTTCGTCATTTATCCCCTCCCGTCTGGTTTGTGTGTATTTGTGTGAGTGTCTGTGTGTGTGTGTGTGTGAGCATCTGTCTGCGTCAGTGTCTGCACGCAGAGCTTTGACCGAGATGAAAGGAGTTCGTTTAAAGACCCATTCCTGGATTTGTTTGAAGCTTTCACTTTAGTTCTGGTGATAAATTCACATTAATTTATCACAATTACTGTTAAATCCGGTAGAACTTTAGTCGACTTTTAAGTTTTAGTTTTAGTTATAATTTTCTGTTTACAACCTTTGTAGTTATTTCACATGAATTCACACAAATGCCACATAACCAGTTTTGCATCAGTTATTTCCCAATTATCTTCTTGGAAGCACAATTATGAGAATTTCCTTGAGAACAGCTTGTTTTTCTAAATATTCTATCAATAGACTCTTTATACTCCATAGTTGTTGAAACGTACGCTCCCCTGTAGATCTTTTTTGTATGAATACTAGCAAGTTTAGCTGTTTTTTTGTGCCCTGACTGAAGGACTCTCCAGATAATGAAAGCAATTAATTGGAAGTGCACTGATTGTATCATTTTGTATCTTTACAAGGAATTTCTTTTGAATTTACAGCTTTAAATCTGTGAGTCTTTATTTGATAGAAGCAGCTGAAGAGTATCAAGAAAGTGCGCAGAGAGAGAGAGATGAGAGAGAGGGCTGCTGCAGTAAGGAGTGACCAGATGAGCCACCAGAGCACCCAGCAAGTTGGTTTCTAAGACATAAAAGAAGACTGAGGACCTTTCTAACATAGGTTTTCTAGAGTAAAACTTAAATATGAGGTTTTGCGACTGTGGCGGCCATTTAACATCACTAAAACGAGCGTAATCTCTCAGGTATGCATTGACAATAAGCAGGAGCTCTCTGAACCACCAAGCATCCCCCAGTTTGTGTTCTCTTTAAAGCATGTTGTCCTCCATTCCTCTCTCTTAATTTCCTGTCATCTCTCTGATGTCGACTGTCCAATTAAAGGCATGAAATGCCACAAAAGCTGTTTCTCTAAAAGGAATAAATGACTACATTTGGCAACTGGTGGCTCACATTGTCAGACTGGTTAAAGTAAAGCCTGATGTATTCAGTGTTTGCATATTTATTTTATCACATCACTGCTTTCGCCGACAAGTAATTTAGTTATAATCGTCATTTTTTCTTCTGATGTCAGTGCCATCATTAGTTTTAGAGGGAAAAAAGCAGTTTGATGGATATTTTAGTCAGAGAGTAGAGAAGCTCTGATAGTCTGCTTGAAAAGCCTCTGCAGCACAGGGGCAACGGAATGAAACCCGGAGGGATTAAGACCTTGTAAGAGCGGCACGTGAGCAGAGCTGTAATCCACTGAGAGAAAAAGACGTGGATTGAAAAAGAACAAATCAGGGTGCTGATGGCGGAGGAGGAGGAGGACGGGCATTTGCGTCATGCAGCTGTGACTTTCCATCATGACATCTGGAGGATGGGAGATGCAGGTGGACAGAGTAATCCTATCTACTCTAGCTGCTCCCACCCATGGCTCTGTTAAGTGTGAGTTACTGCAACCAAAGACAGAGTGTAGCCAAGTGTACGGTAGATCAGCCTCAAACATATGGCCACAGGCACAACAATGGATACAGTAAATACACATCAGCATGAAATGTGGCTGTTTCCGCTGTGCACACAGATTAGAGTTCCCCCCAGGAAATAAGTCACTCATCTATTGGTTTGTACACGTGATTGAAATGAGTTTTGCCACACACAGAAGGGCTGTTACACAGCAAACAGGAAGGTATAATAACATTAGACTGCGTCAAACATGAAGCAGCTGAGATTTCTGAAAAAGATGCTCCGCAGGCTGGAGTTTAGGTGTTGGATGGAGGTGGGCACTATAACTTAGGGGGGTTTACTGAAAGCAAATGAGCAAAAAAAGTTCTTTTAAAGGTTCAAGATCTTTTTCCAAGAGCAGTAATTCTCGAAAATGCCACTGAGCACTTAGGACTTCAGTCCATGTTAGCATCCTCATGAGGCTGTACAGATTTATTTTAGCTAAATGCCAACATGATATGTAAATATGAGTTTATCAGGTTAGCATGCTGATATTTGCTTAGTAGCACAAAACAAAGTATTAAAGGTCCGATGTGTTGGATTTAGTGGTAATCAATTGTAACTGAATACCACTCGCCTCACCCTCCACTTTAAAGCATTTATTAGAAAAGGAAGAGGACCTGCTTCGATACAAACCTGGACAAATACTGAACAATTCTCGTGATGATGCCAGATGAAAAGGTTGAGGGATCACTAAATTGATTACATCTCATCTGAACGGAAACGTGTGTCCCAAATTTCATGGTAATCCTTTACTCAACCTCATAGTGGTGCTATATGAAAAGTTGGAGGATCATCAAAGGCAACAAGATTCATCGTCTGATCATCGTGAATGTTGCATAATTAATATTTCAGTCTAAAAACTCATTTACTGTGTCCCAAGTGAGAAATCAGAGGATTTTAACCGCATTAAAAAACTGGCATGTTTTATTTGTTTGTTTTTGGAAGCGTCTTCTTGTTTTGGACGAACTACATACTGAGTCACCTCCAGCACAGCTTCAACGTTCAGCAGCTCGGTAACCATATACGAAAAAGTTCCCCGCGCGCTTTTAGAAAACATAACACACAGTCTGACTTCCGCTGGGATAAATAAGAATCTCGATGTTGAATATTACTGGAGCTGAGCCGTCTCGAGCCTTTTTACTTATGAATAGAAACATTTCAGAGAATGTCATCATCCTCCGACTGAACATCAGAAATCATCTGGTAATATTTTTGGCCCAAACGTAGCATTTTAAAGTCAAACCAATGATGTGTTTTCAGTATTTTATGAATACTTATATTAATATTTAAAATGTGACCGGGGGTTTTACATGTAGAGGTAGAGCTACTGGAGGGATTAACCTGATTTGGTTATTTTTTCCACTGCGCCTGCATTCAACCTGCAGCACTAATCCCCTCCCTGCTCATCACCATCTGTCATCTGTAATCTCAACTACTTCTGTCCCAACCCATACTCATGTACTACTACTACTTTCTCTATCTCTTTCTCATTTTCACCCCATGCACATTATTGACTGAAATAGCCTTGGACAGGTGGGGTATTTTCAGCCTGAGCTGCACCCTCCCTAAGGGCATAGACCGTCCTGAGCTCAGGCCTCGCACTGAACACAGTGCACACTTGCCTCCACATAGGGGGAGTTCAGTAAATGTCAAACCTTCTGAGAGAAGTGCTGATTGGGCATTCAACCAGGTGACTCATTACTTCCTCGCACAGTCTCTAATTAGAGGTATAGCATATATCACATTAGGAACTGCATAGAGGCCAAACTATAGGCCACAATGTGAATTGTTGGACGGCCGTTAAAGAAGCAGTTACCGTGAGGGTTGCACATCAACTCTGCTATCGACTGACCTGCCACAGCCTCACCTACTCTGCAGCTGAACTAAAGAGACTGAATGTATGAATAGAGATCACGACTGTGTGCTGAATTTGCGATGTCTTCAGTTTCTTCGTTGTAAAAAATGTTCTTGAAGTCACGTAACGCCATAATCAGAACCCTCAATGAGTTTCAGCTTAGTAATCCACCCCATTGACTTCTTATCAAAGCCAAGGCTTTCAAAAGAAATACAGTTTAAGAACTAAAGAACTATAATCTGTCTATGAGACCTCAGTCTTGGCCACTCTCTCTTGCACTGAAGTGTTTTCCAACAATTAAGTTGGAGTAAGGACGAGCAAATCACATCTGGTCAATGTACTGTGGTCAGATTTTGAGGGTGTTGATGAAAAAAAATGCCTAAAACAACAAATGTTTATGTTCAGGACCTCCTGTGGCTGTGCAAGTTGTTAAATTTGGAATTAGCACGATGGTCTTGTGCGATTGCTTTCCGTTTTGACAGTGACAAAGTTTCTCCTGACCAAACTTTAAAGTCATAGTTTGACCATTTTGGGGAAATAAGCTTAATCTATTTCAAACTGGGAGTTATATGAGAAAACAAGTTGTGGTTTTAAACAGGTATCTGCACCCTGCACGCAATAACTTCCAGGGATCTACGCTGGTTGCCTGGTTACCTCACGGCGACAGCAAGACTCCGGGAATTAAGTTACTTTCAGAACTTGATGTTCTGAATTTTGAATCGGCAGCAGCAGGACACAACTCCTGGCTACCTCCGATCCTACCAGCCTGTGAAGCTCCAAGCTGGTGCTATTCAAACAGAGCTGGCTGTAGCTTAAAATTTTGGAAATGCTTAGAAATATAGTAAGTATTGGTAACTAGTGTTTGCATTGTTTATTGTCCTAGACCAGACCAATCAGGCGTCATGACCTACAATCAGCTCCTGCATGGTTGTTGTTCCTGTGGTTGCCACGGTAACACCATCAGAAACTCTGAACGCATCTGCAAAGAGCAGCCTCCCTGTCTTCCTTTGCCACTGTGGGTGCCATCGTGTTTAAACCACAGTTTGTTGTTTAAGGCTAGAAGATAAACAGCTGTTTACATTTACTTACAACCATACTAGTGGTGTCAATCATCTCATCTAGCGTTTAGCAGATCATAAAACAGCTTTTGTGGAAAGCACCAGATCAGAAAATATACATATGGGCTGTTTAATTTAGCAATGTGTCAGCATGGATTAATTTGGAACTTTTTTATGTGTTGAGATTGTAAAATATGATTCATATTCAGAATCCAAACCAGCGATGTTTGTGTCCCTCCTCGAGGACATGCAGCAGCGTATGTTCAAACAAATTCAACGTATAGAGACCATGACAGGAGTTTGCCCCCTGTTATACCTTTGTGAAACACTACTGACATACAGTAGATACAGTGTGCACACACATGCCCCGTAGATTTCCTGGAGAGCAGTTCAGAAATCTCAGTTGGGGTCTCAGCCGAGGCAGCTGATCACTTTGAACTGGGCTCCGCTGGGATCTTCCCTCGTCCTCTTCCTGCTTCACGTGGAGCCCAAAGGCTGCTGCGAACTCATGAATAATGACGAGTCACAGGCTCTACTGACAAATCACATCATCTCCATAGCCGCGACCTTCCATGGCGGGCCAAGGAAGACGGGGCTAAAAGGGTGGGAGAGAGGGAAAAGAGAAAGAGCGGGGATGGCATGAAGATCAAAGTAAGCTGCGGTGGGACGAAGGCGTCTGATCAGAGGACTGGTGAATTCAGTGAGACGCCAGGTTGTTATTTATCCTCATGTGGTGAGATATAGCACATTATATCAGCATGTTCTCTCACAGAATAACCCCCGCTGACGCCACTGCTCCCTCTCTGAGCTCAAATGCCTTCACATTCATGTGAATGTTTTTCTGAATATGGCCAAAGGCCATGGGAGCGTTTCTTTTTTTTTTTGCATAGAGATTGCACACGCTGAAGAGCCTCTTGTCAGCTGGCTTTCAAACACACATCCATCATCTCCCATGAGAGTGTCAAATTAGCAGTAAGCTAAACAGGTGGCTTGCCAGCAGATGCCAAGGAGCTAGCAGGAGAGAGATTGAGGTCATGTTTGTTTAACCGCCTCGGGGGGGTCAAGTACCAGATGGATTTGACGTCTGATGCGGGAGAGAGAGGAGTGTAACACCGATGTGTGTCGTAGTGTTAATGGGTAATTAGACCTCTCTGCAAAGTTTTAAAAAAAAGGGTGACATTCAAATTGGATTTTGATTTGGACTCTCACCTTTAGGTGTCGAGACATGAGCGAAATAAAAACAGGGTTGACTTTCTGTTATGAACGTTGTGGGCAAGAAAGCTGAGGCTGTACATGATTAGAATAAGATGGATTATCTCATACAGAAGCTCGACTTCAGCACCTGTCGGAAGGATTTCTAGTTTTTCCGTCAATCAGTAACATCTTTTCCGTCTAAATTAATCCATGTGTTTGCAGAAAACTCACCTATCGCTGCTGTAATCAAACACACTTGTCCGTTTTTTATAGCCACCACACCTTGGACCATGTAGGTCGCTCCACTGATTTGATATATTATGATATTCATGATCCTCAGAAGATAACTCCACTCCACTAGACCTTTTTTTCACAGCAGCCATAGGGAGTTCATTCAGCCACGCCTCTGTGATGTTACACTCTGCATCCTCCTGTAGCCTGTTTAGCACCATTAGCTCCTCCATCTTTTCGAAGTGAGATGTTACCTCACCCCTGATAACAGACAAATTCGCATGGTTTGGAGCATCTTTTTAATTCCTGGAGCTTAGATCTGGCTCTGCAGTCTTGTTTCAGTGTTATTAGTCCCAGTAAAGACACGATGAGAAACAGACCATTAAAATGTAACACAGAGTTAATCCAGTGAGCCTTTGCTTTTACAACCCTGAATGCAAAAAAGATGGGACTGTGGGCTGTGTGAGAAATTGAACTTGTCAGACCACATCACACGTCTCCACCTTCAATCAGTCCATCTCTGATGAGCCCGGGCCTAGAGAGGTAGGTGGTGTTTCTGGATTCTCTTTGCATGGTCTTAACTTATATTTGTAGATGCTGGTTTTTCAGCCTTGCCCCGTCGTTGCAGAGTTTCTTTTGACAATATTATTCAAGATTCAAGATTCAAGACTCCTAAACTGTTGGACTGTTTGCTCACATAGGTTTTCACAGAGTGGTGAACCTTACCCTATCTTTGCTTTCACAGATTCCTACTTTATACGCAATCATGACCTGATCACCTGTTACCAATAAAACCTGTTTACCTGTGAAATGTTCCAAACACGTAAACACAACTCTCCCAGTCTTTTGTTGATCCTGCCCCAACAAGTTTATCAGTTTTAACATTAAATATCTAGTCTTTGTGTTGTATTTTATCGAATGTAGGTTGAAAAATTACTTTCAAATCATTGTAGTCTGTTTTTAATTAGACTCCAACTTTTTTGAAATGGGAGGTTGTATAAATAATTATTTAAAGCAGCTCTGATAAAACTTGTGAAGAGTACGTGAACCAGTGCTGATCAAAGACGCTTCATGTGTAATCCACTTCTAAGGACTGTCACTCACCCAATTTTGTGTCTTTTTAAGCTAATGATGAAAAAAAACAGAGAGAGAAACTTCTTTTTCATCTTGTGTATCTTTAACGTAATAATCATACTCTATGCATGACGTTTGCGTGAGTCATGTCAAATATAATCTTTTTTTGTATTTTTCATGAGGAATCTCAAGTGCTGCTCCCTGCTGCGTTTAATGTTGTGTTGGATGCAACATAATGTCCAGAGGATACAGCATAATGGCATTCTGGATGCTGAAAGTCTCATCTTTCCTGTTTTTTTTCCAGCGTATAAATTGGATCCAGTAATCGCCTCAGGCAGCAAATAAAATGATTTAGAGAGTAATTTGTGCAAGACAACTTTGAGGTCAATGGAGTCCACCCGTTCGAATGCATTAAGTTATGTTTTTCTCTAGACTTCCTCTCTTGTGCCAAGTGGGTATTTTTCTCACAGTTAAATTTCTCTTACCATCTGTCAGTCTTTAATACCTACGGTAACATCCTCTTAGAGAGAGTGTTCGTTCTGCTTCACACCATTTAACCATGACTCCACTTCTGCTGGTACTAACAGGCAGCCACTGCGTATCCACAGTTTCATCTACTTATGTTCTTTTGGCAACAACCTCATTCAGCTGCAGAATACGTCTCTGCACATAAATATAGCCTGACATTTACTCGCGTTGGTTGTACATTGATTGTAAAGCTATAGCCAGGAGACACTTAGTTGAGCTAGCCTGCTTCAGACCAAAGGTCATAAAATCTACCTGCCAGCACCTCGAAAGCCAAATTATGAGCCTATTCTTCCTTCTTTGTTTAATCTGTACTCGAAACAAAGTCAAAAAATGGAAAGTTTACAGACTCAGTGACTTCCTGGGGGTCCACCACTCGTAAAAGCACAAGATCTTTTAGTTGTTGTTTGTTTTCAGTTGTCTCCTGGCTGTAACGTTGTATATGAAGGTGTGATAAATCTTCTCATCTAAGAAGAAGCAAGAAAGCCAATAAAAGAAGTTCCCTAAGTGAGGAACAATTCCCTTAAGACTCCTCGGGTATCAGGTGTATCGACCGACCGAAGCTTTGAGAAAACTTTAGAAGAAAGTCCAAACAGCAGGAATTCATTTTGTTCTGAGGTTTTTCTTCGCTGACTAAAATGAAATTGTCTTTTGATCGGGTTAGGTTACGGTTTTTGAGAGCTGATCAGTATTATCAGAGTGAGAGGTGCGTTTTAAGTTTTGGACGGGTGGATATATAAGTAACAGTTACGTGGATATTAGAGGAAGGTTACTGGGGGGTCAGAGTCAAGTGCAGAGACCCCATAATTCCCAGTTGCACCTTCGTTATGAAGCTACCGTTACTGTTATAAAGCTGGGTCTTTACTTGTCATTCTACTTCTCTTGTTATTAAATTTAGCTATTGCATTATGCATGTGGGGGGATATTACTGCGGCCTGTATTAGATTGTTGAAGAGCTTGCCCTTGCTTGCTTGGGATTGCCTGGAGGGTTTTTCCCTTCAGTGGCTGAGCGAGTGAACCACGTCGCCGCACAATAACTCAAGCCTGCAGCCCTAACGTCACAGGATGTGTTTCCAGTACGACTCCCTGCAGCCCTCTGTTCACAATTACCATTAATGACGCTTTCAAGCTACCAGGCAGTTTCTCATGATCTCACATTTACAGTTACAAGGAGGGGCGTATCCAGGGCCTACCCTGTTGCTATGCTAGAAACTCAGCTTGGATTGATCTGTCCACCAATTTTATCCAATTTGATCCAGACAGAAAGATATTAACGACTAGCAATGAAATTTTACGGGCAGTTGTTTATGATATAACCTTCCTAATATAATCCTTTCTAATATTAGGGTAATAGGATGTTAGTACTGTTGATTTCATGTATAAGGTTGGCTGTTTAGTCCATATTTTAAAATGTCATTAAATAAAATTACTACTGCGTAATACTACTGTAAATAAATAAAGGTTTTTAAATATAAATGCAGTCATTCTTACATATTTTACTTTTATTTTATATATTTTATGGTCTTCTACTGCCATAGTTTGTCATTTTTTTACTGTAAAATCTGGATATTTTTTTACATATGTACATGCATAAAAACATTTTTTTTAATGATACCCATATTGTAATATTTTATCACACAACCTAACCCTATTTTAACTTGTATTTATAACATATGGAGTAAATCATCAAGCTTAAAGGTGAAATCAAAAGTACTACTGTAATATCCTTTTAGCATAAAATTAGAAAAAGTTATTCCGGATTTATTCAAGTAAAATTCTGGCAACCACAGCTGCCAGGTGTTTTTTTACCATAAAAACATAAACATTTATTTACCATAAACATTTATTTACAGTATTTTTCTTCTGTAAAATATCAGTACTATAAACTTTGGTGATGCTTCTCCTCTAGCATCTTCAACAGGTTGAGGTTTGTGGGTTTGAGTGTTCAAGAACCATTGGATGACAGGAAATTGCTGATCTTCTGATGCTCTCAAAACTTTATTTGTTGATTATTAAACACCTGCAGATTGAATAGTATCCTATCAGCCTCAGCTGTTCTCTATGTTCAGTGCTGGTTAGTTAGGCTGATGAGGGAACAAAATCTCTCTGAAAATATCTCGAGGCACATTTCTACTGAAACGTGTAAGGGAAAGTATTTTACTGAACCATGACCTCTCTCATTCCTTGCTGTGGTTTTTTATCTGGCCTCTGACTTGCCCGTTTACCACTGATGTTACTCCCGATGCCCATAAAAACTTTGATGGCTGTGTTTACACATGATGCATTTTTAGCAGGTCAAAGCACCTTTTTGTAAAGTAGTTTTGAACCATTTTGTATGTGCTGCTTTGAACTCCAGGCACCTCGCTTTTATCCATCAGCACGCCGTGCAATCTCTGAAGAAATGCCCTGAGTGCTCAAAGTTAAAGAAAAGGGTTCAGTTTTGAGTTTTTTCCTCCACTGTCCAACCGCGAGTCTCCCACAAGTCTGTACAGAAACATTGTCTTAACAGTGAGGCTCGTGAGTCAAGCCTGACATGTAATCTATAACTCTTTCTGCCTTATAGCATCTTTTCAGCTATAATACATCCATGTTCTATGCAATTTTTATTTTGCTCTTGATGGCATTAAGCCCTCAGGATATAAATTGACAATACCCGACGGGCATATCGAGCCGTTGGAGGTGTTTTGTTGTGGTAGAAGGCAGAGAAAGAGCAGAGGTTTCTGCTGGCGCAGCATTATTGGATATGTAGAGTCATGATGGAGTCATCTCCCATCTCAAGGACATGATCATGTTCAAAACCCTGACCGCACTCCCACAGGCTCTTTCTAATCCCTTTGTTCCCAGACTATTTTTATAGCGTAGTATAGTTTTTTTGTTTTTTCCAGGCTCAGAATTGATTATTTGTGTACCGAAAAAGAGCATTTGCATCTTTTTGCCTCCAGTGCTGGAAAGAGAAACTAGAAGGGGTTCCTCTGTTATTGATCCTTCATGGATCTGACACGACCTTCATTGTTATGTAACTAATCCCAAAGCTGCCCACATCCACGCTTACAGACACCCGAAACTCAAAGCTTAACCATGCCTGCAGTGTTGGATGACATGGAGGCGCAGCGGTGGAGTGAGTCCCTCCCCTGTGTGTTGAAGACTTTTAGATATTCTCCAGCACAAACAGACCAGCAGCCGTTAGAGAAAGAAAAAAGGCAGAGTCGTGTCAGCTGGAGCCAAACAGATTTACGTAATGCTGAGGGGAAAAACATCTGACTCACTTGTTGATGATGCACTGATGACATTTAATCATTTCCTAATGTCTTCATTTTGTTTTTTATCACCTGTTACATCGGTTTAAGATCATCCATAAGCCTTTATCACTCATCTCGATCATTCATGGGTTCATTCATCATATTTCTGGCTGCAGTGTCACCACATTATGTTAATGATCTGCTGTTTGGCTGTTTGTGTGAACGCTGTGAATGAATGTCTCCATCTTAAAGGGCCATTGTGTAGGATTTAGTGGCACCTAGTGGTGAAGTTACAGATTGCAACCGGATGAATATGCTCCCACGCCTCACCCTTACTTTAGATATAAAGGACTCATTTTATGACAAAAAACACAATGATTCTTATTTTCATGTGACTGTACACTAATAAAAACATACTAATGAATATTATATGCCATTCCTGTCAATAAATACTACTAAATCATACACGCTGGACCTTTAACATCTATAGCAACTTTACCTTTAGACCACATACTGTACATTGGACACACTTATTTGTTGTCAAGACTTAGATGAGAAAACTGATACAACGTCCGCTTACCAGCACCTCGAAAGCTCTTTAACTAACGGCATATCTTGCTTTTAATCACTACAACAATACCAAGAAGATGTAATCTGGATGTGAAGATCCCACTTAAAAATAAAAAAACTATGTGATAAGCTCCATCTTTTCAGCACCAGTAACTGTCTCACCCACCTCGGTAGATAAAAATCACGAGTCGGACGGAGAAGTTGACAGCGCCTCCTAAATTCTTAGCCGAGTATCTGTGCTCGCTGTATTCTTTATGAAGCAGGTTCAGCTGGGAGAGCATCAGGATCCGAGTCAACAAGTTTTAAAATATGCAAAGATCTTGGGTATTTTACGTACTAGCAACTTTATGATACATGTGTCTCCCCTATATTAAATTATGCTTCAGGGATTTGTGGTTTTAGAGTATAAAAGAGCTGACTCCATACAGAACAGAGCCACATGGTGTTTTTTTTGTTTTTTTTTATTTAGCCGTCCATAAGTTTGCTCTGTTCAGTGTGATACGGGTTGGATTCCTCAATCAATAAGGCGAAAGTGTGACAATTGTTAAATATTTCAGGATACTGGGTCAATAAGACGTTTTTTCTTTGGAGTAAATCACACAACTCTCCACGGGCAACAGAGCTTCATGCTGTTTTTGTGGAAGCTGTTTTACGTATATGTATAGAAATGATCTGCAATGAATACAATTAGAACAAGAAGGTTACTTTCTATATTTGAATTAATATTCTGGATAAAACCAAACTTACGGACAGACACTGTATTTAAATCAGGGACAGGCACTGAGTCTTATGTTATAGCAAACTTATCAAAGAGTCTAAGTTAAGTTTAGTTTAGCTGCACACATAACAACACGAACTCTTCCTCTGACCTTAAAGTTGGCAGATTGAAAACCAACCAGGAGGTTAAAAAAAATTCAGTATTGTCCAGAAATATTTTGTTGCACTGAAAATGATGGAGGGAAATGGTTAAAGCTTGGAAATATTATCAGGATGGTTTGTTTGTTTTAATATTATTTCTAATTCATGTTGCTTTTCTTTTCTCTTTCTCTAAATAATTCTGTCTTATGCATCTGTTTGGGCTCTAGTTATTTATGACACAATAATAAACATGGTTCCTTAAAGTCATATTTTGAGCAGCAGATTTATTTTACAAAGAGCGAGTGTCTGGTCCAGTTTGTGTTTCCCAGTAAGTTCATAAAATCAGATGTTGTGTCAGGTTTTAAAATACTGCTTTCAGCTTGTTGCTTTGTATTCCTCTGCCAGATATCCCAACATATACATGTTAAGTTAGTCTAACATGTGCCCAGTGTAACCTAACAACACAGCTTTAGCACTTTATTGTGCAGCCGAGGTATCATCAGCGTAGTAGGCTACAATCTGTGAAGGCTACAAAGTGCTGTCACTGACTCGATGCACAATCTTTCTCAACTGCATCACGATGCATCTTTAAATCTCCAACCACCAAACCAACTGTTTCCTGTTTGTTTCCAGTCTTTGTGCTAACAGGTTGCAGGCTGTAGCTTGAGGAGTGAATAGAGGCCAACGCTGAAAATGTTTTATTTTTAGAAGTTATTGAAACATCAACTGACAACCTGGCAGAGACAATAGATCAGACGAGGTATAAATTAAGTTATATAAAACCGGTTTGATTTTGCCTTAGGCTTAATTTCTTTTTTATGCTTGTATTATGTAAATATTGGATGTTAATTGACATGCGCTCACCTGTAGTCGAGAAACACATTTGAAAAACATCAGCACATCATGCAGAAGTCTGCATTACTGTTACACAACAATCATTCCCGATCGTGATTTGTGTGACAGTTTCTTTTAGCTCCTTAAGTTTCTTTGTTTCACTTCTTTGTTTCTTCTTTCTCTGTCTTCCTCACCTGTACTCAGCTCACACCAAACCCCTGCAGGCCTTATGTAACCTCAGACAAGCTCTGACTGCTTCCTGAGCAGACACACACACACACACACACACACACACACACACACACACACACACGCCTGTCCTTTAGCACGGAGCTGAACGGACTTCCAAAATTACAGCAGTGTTCCTGCAGCACATCATCACATGTCCTGCAGTGTGACATGGCGAGCTTCACAGCTTTCCAGATTCAGATTTGAGTGTAGCTCAGTTTTCTTAGCCAATGATTGGTTCCTTTTGTGTCGGTACCCACAGCTTTCCAATGTCCTAACACCCCCATCGGTTCCTCTTTCATTTCTCAAGTGCCCGTCCTTTACATAAGCATCTTCCTTTGGTCTTCTAACCTCTCAGATGACTTCAGCTCTACAGAGAGTGTTAGATGAGTAGAGGAAGCAGACTGTCTTTCCCCAGGGTTTGCACCCAAGAGTATCTGCACAAAAATCCCATAATGTATCGAATCAATGTCGACGTCTCTCCTGCTTTCAAGTTAAAATGGCAAGAAAAAGAAGAGAGCAGCGCAGTTTACCTGAAGATCAACGTCAGCTTAAACCGTTCCCTCTGTGTGACGCTGAAGGAAGTGCGATTATGTAACGTGTGGGTCGGGGTGAAGCTCTGATCTATCACTCGCGCTCTCTGCTGACGGGTTCAAAGCAGGACGAGTGTGTGATTTTTACCTTTTTAATTCCTGCATGGAAAATTTGTTTATGTATCATCCAACAACCTTTCACTTGACATCATGATAGATTCACAAAGCTGACAGGATGTCACATAGCAAAAAGTCAGCAGCGTCAGTGAAGCAGCTGACAAACAGATGATATATCTGCATTTTTTTTATAACCAGTGACTGAAGAGGAGAAACAATCCTTGCTCCCTAAAAGTGCCGTTGTTCTGCACAAGAACTTAAGACTTGAGACCAAAAATAGAACAAAGATATGAAAGGCACAACAACGTTCGGAAACTATGCTTCTCGATAGATGGTGAGTCAGGGAGTCCCAGAGGAAGGTGCATGTCAGGCCAAGGCAGATCATTTGCCACTCTTCCTCACGTTGCTGCACGCCTCCCTGCACTGGACTCACCGAGGCTTTGTTTTAACCTTTTCTTAAAACCTTCTCCAGTGCATGCCAGAATGCTGCTGTGTTACCTCTTTTTTCTTTTCTTTTTTTTAAATAGCACCTGAGCTGGAGCCAGCGGGAGCTTGCTTGCTGTCGTGTGGGTAGCACGCTTCTCATTTCGCTTCCTGGCTGGAGCTGTGGCACTCCAGGTGAGCTGGGAGAATAAAGAAAAGTAGCGTCTACCTCCCAATACTTGTTTCACATCGTCTGACTTCACTGCATGCATTTTAAGTTTCGGATCAGAGAGCGTAAAAACACAAGGCTGTTTACAGAATTCGCTCACATACTTAAGTAAATCCTTCTCAAAGTAAAGGGGGAATTATCGGCGACAGCTCAGACCGGCACTCAAGTCTGGAGTCTGTCAGAGGAAAGTGAGAGCTAATGTCGGTGCAGCTACCAAAGGGCTTTGAGAGTTTGGCAGACTTTCGAATTGGATGACGATAATATTAGATTTATTACATTTTCATGACCTCTCAACACTCCCACAACTCCCTTCTGATTAAAAAAGAAACAAATACAGCATATCTATGTTGAACCACAATCATTCTAAACTCAGTTTCCTTGGAAAGTTACCAAGTGAAACCTGCAGAGAAAGACATGTTTTTTATAGATTATACAGTATATTATACTTGATACCTTGATATTGGATAAATCATCAAGAGACCGAGTGGTGCGAAGCTGAGACAAGAAGTTAAAAGACAATTCTGCTTTCAAGTGTTGCTCTTTCTTCTTCTGTGTGAGACTGATGTGAACTTTTTTATGTCGCTGAACTTGTGAAAAGATGCACCGGCTCAAGATTCAAGCAAATTATAATTCATACCCAAACAGATCAACTGTTAGCTTTGTGAATGCATAAACTCCTGCTCCAAGACTTAACTGATCCTGATATAGACTTGACTATCCTTCTGTTGTCTCGAGAATATAATTATGTCTTTATCCCAGTGTTGTAACAGTAGAGTAGTACCCATGGGACGAGCGGAGTGAATGTATGGCGGAGCAACAGTGCTGGAAGTTTGGTTAGAAAGAAACGCACAGTGTGTGTTTCAGTACACGATTAAATAAAAGTCAACAGTGTCTCAAAGTCAACTCCTCAGCTCCCATGTGTCATTTCACTACTGTGGGAAGTGAAAGGGGGTTAACCCTGAAGCTCGCACAAACTTCGACATCTTCCCAACCACGATCTGGCAGCCGAGCCGGAAAAGTTCACACTGGGCAAACAAAGTCCTGTTATCCCAAGATTGTGGGAAAATAACAACATTTGTTATTTCAAGATAATACCTTGTTATTAGAGAAAACCAGGGAAATAAAATGTCCACTCAGGGCTTCCGTATAAATGTCTAAATATCACAATACAAAATGTTTTCTGTTCAAAAAGTGCAAACGTAAGAAGTACTCATCCATCTTTTACTTGAGCGAGTCTCGGTTCTGATCTGAGCGCACAGCTGATAGCTGCGTGGTTTGTTTCAGAGGTGATAGTCGGACACTCTCAATGATTCACTTCATTATACTTTAAGCAGAGTCTGTTTGTCTTTCCTCAACTTAAACCAATGTTTCCAATATTGGCAGCCAAATTCAAACCAGCAGTACAATAACCTTCTTTCCTCATGTGCTTTTTGTCCTAAAGAACCATAACAGTTTACTTCAAAACACACTAATATATAGAAGAACTTTCTTAAGCACCATGACAATGGATATTTCCACTGATGGAGTGGGATATCAGAATTACAGCTGAACAAAGTACTGCAGTTAGGATTTTCATGGCGCTGGCAACTCCGAGGACCCCCTGTGGGGCACTGATCCCTGTTCTGTGGAAGAAAAGCACTTATTATTAATAATTCAGCACAGGAGCGGCTTTATTATCAGATGCAGCGAGGGAGACTGCAGCTTAAACCCTCGATCTTTGCTCTTTATCTCAAACGGGGAATCAAAGATGTAGCAGGTGTCAGTCTCACTTGTGCACGGCTCTGTTCAAACATCATTTAGCCCTCTTTAGACTCTTTCCATCCATCCTCTGCATTTTTAAAACAGAACGCTACATTTACACTACAGGCTACAGTCTGTTCAGCCCCAAACATGAGCTGTTATCAAGCAAATGCTTCAGACTGGAGACAGTTTGCGAGTGGTTGCATCACTTCGCATTTGATCGTCGACTGTTCCCTTTTTATTTGTAGCATACGCCATGATCTGAACAAGCAACAACCTCCGTGGCTGTGAAGTGAAGCAAAAGTGCACTTCCTCAAGCGTCCACTTAAATCTGGCTACTGAACGGCAGCCAAAGTAAATATGGTGTGATCAACATCACTGCCTTGACACTTCTTTTCTGCGCTTAGTGATCTAACACAAGTCCGACCTCTGAACTGCTCCTCCTTCACTGGCAGACTGGAGGTTCAGTACCAGGATCAGTCCAGGAGCTGACTGCATAATGAGCCGCTGCCTCAGTAAATCAGCTGCTGAATACACACAGATTGCAGCCGCAAACACCCAGAAATGCTGACTCCAGGCTGCTCTGCTTTAAGTCTATTTAATTTTAATTTTTTTTTCTCCCACACATAAGCAACAATTGAATGTGGCCTATTTTTACACATATTTAATGAGGCCGAAAGCACAATCAACACAAACCCTCTCTTTAAGATTTCCACTCAACGTTCGGCCACCAGAGTGTGATCGGCGTGCATGTCATGAATTATTCTGGTAATAAATAATTCTGCTGCATGAAATTGTGATCAGAAGACTGTCAAACAGTGCATTGGTCTGTTAATCTATCATACAG
Source organism: Collichthys lucidus (assembly GCA_004119915.2). NCBI lineage: Eukaryota > Metazoa > Chordata > Actinopteri > Sciaenidae > Collichthys > Collichthys lucidus. The sequence goes on from CM014100.1 coordinate 11,191,944, forward strand.
CTGCAGCATAAACAAAAGGACTCAATAAAATAACCCAGCTGCCGTTACTGGATGCAAAGGAAACACATCAAAGAACATGATCTGACTCCTCCTGTGTCTCACAAGAAACACTATTGTTCTCGCCTCTGCATTACTTAGCATATATTTTCCCTTGAGTCATAGTATGCACATGTGTTTGGCTTGATACCGCATGGCAGACATGAATGCAGTGTGCTCAGCTGTTGCTATAATTAAATCGTATAATTGAAACCTTGGGGGATTATGTGTTTTTGTTTTAGTCTCTTAACATCATTCGCTGCTATACGTCACCCGTGTGTATATGATTGTTATGCTAATGTAAGAGTGAGAGTGTGGGTAAATGCCAATGACTTGCTCTGCCCCCCTGGACACTCTGCAGCATCCTGGGTAGGTGGGGTGAGCTCGTACAGTATCAGCTGCACAGCCAGAGGTTTGTTCTCCTTTAACATGTTTGTCATCAGCAATATCTGTGTCAGCTCGTGTCCTCTCAGCTGGATAAATCCAACTCTTTTAAATATCTTTTTACTCCATGAAGCACTGCAGCATCACAAATTACGAGCCTGCACAGCAGCAATGTCCGTGCCTTTAAAGTGCATCTGAAATATTGAGTGCGGATGAGTGCACGGCAAGTTTTTATCCCGGGTTATTATGTCCATGCATCAGTCAGGAGGCCATTTTCACACCAGAAGAGTCTTTTCAGCCTCCGTTCATCAAAGCCTGTTGTCGGCTCTGCTGCTGCTCTGTGGCAGGTGTGTGTTCTGATCACACACACACACACACACACACCTGCATGCAGCTGTTTATTGTTCCTGGCAGGTCAGGTACAGGGCAGGTAAATAGAAATAAGTCAGAGTTGCTTGTTTCTCTGCTCTGCTTTTCAAGCATTAGGACAGAAACTGTGATAGAAAACAGCTCCTGTACAGTATGCAACCTCCTTACTTTTTATTCCTTTGCATATCTTTTGCCTGAGTGGGTGTGCCCTCTGTGTTCACGCAACAGTGCTCATACTGGATTAATTAGAAGTGAGAAGTGAGCGCTGTAATCTTTTGCCAAAGCCAACGTTTCTCAGCATCCTTTATGCGAAACAGAGGAGGAGGATTTTAAAGCAGGTGCAGCAAGTCCACTCGTGATAGCCCTTAACGCATTACCGGAGCTGTCACCCGCTGCTCACTCCTCCTCCACCTGCATGAGCAGAGCTTATTAACTGTTGCAGAAGGGGGGGGGGGGGGGGGGATGTGTCACAGTGGACCGGGATGGGCGTACGATGAGCTGAAAGGAGTTTATGTGTGCCTACACTCCACTGGAAATACTTTTTTCTGTCTCAGTTGCTGGCGATGATTGGCATGAATGACAGCGCTGGTGCATTGCAACACTGGAGTATAGTTGCTTGCATACACAAAAGCTTGATCTGTTCTAAGGCTAAAATGAGACCCCTGACGATTATACACACTTTTATTTCTTCTCACCTCGCTTCTGCAAAATGTTGATTAATGGTAATAAAAAAAGTGGTAAAAGAGCCATACCACTCCAATTTTTTTACAGGACGTCGGGCGTTTTAGAGGTGATTTTGAAGATTGTGCTTATACGCTTGTATTGTCTTGGCCTGGAGTTATCTCTGAACTTTGGATGCCTCTCAAGTCTGCGTGCAGCCTGAGATCCAGGCAGAAACCTCCTGTTTGTTCCTGTACAGCGTCCAAAAAACATTTGAAGACACAGCGGAAAGGAAAATACAGTTTGCACACACTGTGAACTGTTCATGTATCTCTTTTGACATGTTAACTACATGTCCAAAAATCATTCTTTAGTGGTTTTATTTATTTTTTGTTAATTTTTTTTCTTCCAAAAATGTTCGGGGGGGGGGGGCTCAAAAAGGATAAATAATGATCAGATAGTCATGAGGTGTTACTGTTGCAGAAAGTGAGTAATGATTAAGTTTAAAAAAAAATTTCGGATGTTAAGCAGCTTGTTCATAGTTAAAGGTCCGGTATGTAGAATTTAAGTGGCATCCAATGGTGAAGTTTCAGATTGCAACCGACTGAAAACCCCTCACCTCTTCCTCTTGGTTCAAGTATAAAGTACAAACTCCAGTGGCTGTGAAAAAGCATCAAAAGCATCAATGTACTGTAGAGTCAGTCCTGTACAAGAAAGGTCAAAGTGGTCTCCACTTGTTGAACAGACTGACGTCCTTTGGAGTGTGACGGACTCTGTTAAAAACTTTCTATGACACTGTGATGGCATCTGCGTTATTCTATGTAGTCATCTGCTAGGGGAGGAGTAAGCACAGAGATATACTTTGATTTCCAAAATCATCTGCAGCTGCTACATTACGGCAGTAACAGTCTGTGTGCAAGGTATAGAATAGGAGAGTCACACATATCTGATATAAAAAGGGGAAGATGAAACCATAATGTGTCGCAGGGAGCTTCAGGGCGTCTGTGATTTAAAACAATAGTATTTTTTTGTTTTCAAGTTAATTGGAAGCCGACACAGCGTGTCACTCCCTTGTTCAGCCTCCCTCCCACATCGTGTCCTGTGCCACCAGGCCTCAAAGCTGATCGCCATGCAAAGGTTTCTGTGCTTTGCTGCAGTTGAAAGACCCTGAGTGAAGGCATTTCCCAGGAGCCGCCCCTTCCCTCAAGCGAGGTCAGCATGGGTTTTCACATTTTTCATCAGAGGGAATTTGATTTGCCCAAAATTCTCTTCATATTTTTATTCTCTTGCTTTCATTTTCCACCCATCGAGAGTGTTCCAAAAAATACTTAATATATAGTAATGGCCCATTAATGTATGTTTTATAGCTTTGAATGTGTTTATCGCGCGGCTGTCGATACGCTTGGAAAATATGGTGACATCAGGAGCTTCAACTGTGTCCAAAGAGTTGATTTCGATTAGGGGAAAAAAAGTGTAGAGCTGTTTCAGACCTTAATTACTGAACGATCTGTGCATCTTAGTGCAGAGTGCTCTGCTTTTAAAGATCCAGTGTGATTGGCTGTGATGCATGTCTCGTCCTAAACTCAGCTCATTTCTATGTGCAACCTGGATGCACAGTGGTTGAGCATTCAAACGTGAGCATTGGGCATCACCTGAAGATGTTTGTGCTCCTGTTTTAATGGATTTTAAAACCCACAGAGCTTCAGTGCGTGTTTTAGCTGCACATCTGAGAGTTTAAATGTGATAAACAGGCTCAGTAGGCAAGCAGAGCTTTTGTTCAAACATATTTAGAGACCGTTCACACAACATGAATTTGTCACAAACAACAAAACAACAAAAAAAGATTAAAAACTTTAATCACACTGTTTACTGCATTTCTATCCTCAAAGTTGCGTGCCTTATGGGAGCAGAATCTTTCAGTCAGCGCTTTGTAACTTTTGTAAAAGAGAAGAATGAATCACCAGATGGTGAGCAGAAAAAAAAAACAACGTTAGGAAGGTGAAAAATCACAAACAACAGGATTTGCAGAGAAAGGTTTCTTCCATTTGAGTCAATACAAATCATGTAAAGTGAAACATTCTTCCTTACTCACTGACTGGAGTGTATCTCAGCCGCGGCGCCTTGAGTGCTGCCACTGGCAATCAGATTTGTATAGAAGCAGAGGTGGAAGAAGTAATAAAAACCTTTTGGCCTAAAAGTACCAAGTATTTTTTTCATATTGCTCGTTCTTGTGGCATCAGGTCGTTATTACTAATACATTAATACAGCAAGAAGGTTCAAACCTGGGGCCTGTGTTGAGTTTGCATGTTCTCCCCATTCTTCCTCCTACAGTCCAAAGACATTAATTGGTTAATTGGTGACTCTAAATCGCCTGTAGGATTTGAATATGAGTGTAGATGGTCCCCATGTAGCAGCCCTGTGGTGAATAAGCAACTGATCCAGGTGGTGTACCCTGCCTCTTGCCCAATGTCAGCTGGGATTGGCTCCAGCCTCCCTGCGACCCTGATGAGGATAAGCGGTTACAGATAATGGATGAATGGATGAATAAACTGTTAGGTTACTCTTCATGTTTTAGTAGTGCTCCACAAATTTGTATTTCTTTTGGTGCAATATTTTACTTTTTTGAGTATCAAGTCTTAAGTCTTATAGACAAATGTGAAGAGATGGTAAAGAATATCTATAAAGTTTACAGCAACAACTCAGGGTCACAAAGAGACAAAAGGGACTTAAACCAGTGATTTGACTTTAAAGTTTTATTGTGTGTTTTGTAAGTTTGACATATATTTTTTTATGTAAAATCTAAAAAAGGTAGTACCTAAAGTGTAGAGCAGTAAAAAGTACTATATTTCCCTTTCTGAGAAATAGAAAAACTCAGTAGCTCATGATTGTACAGAATAAATGCACTTATTGTTATTATTGCTATAATATAGTCTGGAGCCAGCAGGGCTAAATGTTTGTCCAGTGAACATGGAGCTGGACACGTTTCATGTTCAAAGTTACCACGGATGCTCGAGGTTGGAGCTCTGTGGATTACCAGCCTTATGGGACACATAATAATTAAATTATTCCCCACTAACCGAACATTAATAACTGGCAGCAAACTTTCTCGCACATACTGAGACTTGTCCCTTTGATCGGAAACAAACTGTCTGCCTGTGATTCAACATTAGGGGACAGACCATGTATCTGTGGGAGATCTGCCTCCTCATGCTCCTGCCGCCCGGTCCCCCTTCATCATCATCATCATCATCATCATCATCATCACGTTCCCTTTTGACTTCATGTAACACAACACCGGTTCATCCTTTTTTCCAGCCGCAGGTCCTATTAAACCGGTGAAATCAAAGGAATTCATTCCCCGTCTTTTCATCCCGCTGTCATGAAACAGACAAAGGTAGACGGGCCTTCTGACAGATGCCTCATTATTAGCAGAGCCGTTGCTATGGTTACGGTTTCATTATATTCTGGTCAGAATTTTTCTCTGATCATCCTTAAACAAAAAATCCCCGTCATTCAGAGAATGGTTTTCTGTAGCTCGGCACCGTAAAGCAGCACCAAGGTCACCTCGTTGCCTCTGTATTTTTTTGCTGTAAATTTTCTTCGTGGAGACAAAATGAATAGACGGAGGAAGGAATGCAGCGCATCTCAATGAAATCATACTTGTAAGTTTGAAAACCTGGAGGTTACATAATGTGTTTTATGCCAGAATATCATCCGGTGTGTTGATTATTGACTCTGTGTTGTCAGGTCAGTGCTTTTATCTGCTGTGTCATTATTTTCTCAGGTGAGACAGGTCAAGGTTAAAAATTTCCCCCGTTCAGCCTTTTTTTTTCTTCTTCTCTTTATGTTCGTCTTCTTCTTCCAGCATCCCATTTCCCCCCATCGGTTCGATCCCCCTGCATCCTCTGTTGGGTCTCATTTCCATGTTGAGGCTGAGAGACGCTCACCTCCACTTAGCAGCGTAATCTGTCTCCTCAAGCTGAGCAGACAGTCGAGTGTTCTGCACCTCTCGCGTATCCTTTATTTTCTCCTGTAGTCCTTCTTGTACTGATAGTGGACTCTACAGACGCATTAATTGGATTTTAAATCTGTCTACATCAAAGATTGTACATATATTTATAAATAACTGAATTAGGACGTATTCTGGTTATCGGGTTATCCTGAAAAGCCTTTGTAACTTATCCAGACTTTTGAGTTGAGCACATTCCCCACTCTGCTCTTTTATACAGACATGACGAAATAAAAAGTAAGTATGATGAAATGGAACAAATACTCTCAACAAAGGTATCCAGAGAAATAGATGGCTGTTAAATCAGATCAAATTTTATTCATGCATGAGTGTCTCCTGCAAGAGTGTGCCGCAAAGAGAAATTAAATGCAAAAAAATAAAAAAAATCTACATAAGAGATGGAGGCAGTCATAACTGCTCTGACCTGGCTTAATCTTTGGCTAACTGAATGCTAAACACAGCAGAGCAAGGCCGGGTGGAAGTTTGATGCGAGTTTATGATCACGACTTTGGAGAAAATGAACAAAAACAAAAGTGTTTCTTTGCTGATGTTGTGTGTTTTGACAGAAGTTGAAAGAAAAAGCTTCAACTCAGCGAAACATCACCTGCACATCCCTGCACTCTAATCAATCTACTTCATGAACGTACTGAGACGAGGAAGATGGAGAGAGGCTTGATGGTGAGTCGTGGTTTGTCAGGAGTTCCCCAGGACAAACAGTGATGCTGATCTGGCCGCTAGCTACATTCACCTCTCCCCTTTCTGTCTGGCGGCTGATTGGTGGACTGAACATGCTGCTGCTCTCCTGTCATCATTGCAGCAGTGCAGCCACATGAGGGCACACAAATATAAGCATCTCACCTTAAGTAAGCGAAGTGGAAGGACTGCTTAGAAAGTTGCTAAACGTGCACCTAGATTTTGTGGGTAAAAAAAAAAGTCTTTAAAGACACCAATTTAATGAGCCAATGAGCAGTTCTGACTTCTGACACACCACAGTTTAAGAAGCAGTGAATTAAATGTATTAGTCATATGCCATATCCCAAAATTGAGCATTTGCAGCATGTTGAGTATAGTCGGACACAGATGCGACGAAAGTCCGTGTGTGCCATGGTCGCCAGGGCTAATTGCAGGCTGTTCTGGTCAATGCTTCAAACCGCACCAGAAGCACTGCTTCACTGAGAAAACGCAGATACGGATGCTGAAAAGGGGAAACAAATTTACCACGTAGCATATTTACATATTTTGAAGCAAATAAAGCAGAAAAAAAGCAAGATGCATAGACTATTCTTTTCCTTGGAAGACATTCATTCTTAAGAGTTAAATTATTTATGGTGCTGCAAGGTTTGAGTGTTTAATTGCCCCCCTGCAGTCACTTCTGGGTACATGTGACAAAGGCTTGTTGGCAGTAAATAAGACTTTTTTGTTTCCTCCACATTCAAGGACCATTTCAAAAAGGTATTTCTCTTTTCTGATGAGAAACTCTGGTTCAGTAAAACAAAGTCTTTTACCACTTTAATGCGCCGCTGAAATAAATAAGACACACTCATCAAAATCCTGATGTCATTTTTCGACCGTTTAGTTTGCCAAAGTTTTACTCAGAGGTCGACCCTGAGCCTAGAGCATCCATTTTAACTTCATTTTGTCAGACATATTTTTTTATTTTTCTCTCCAGCTAATTAGTGTTTCTCCAAACATTCTGCTATAAAGGCCAGTCCCTAGCAAAGGCTGGATGTTATGTAATGCTTAATATTAACTCACAATAATAAATGACTCTCTCATCGCTTCTCTTTTACTTTAAGGACACTTCTCCCCAGCAGCTTCTCTCCTGTGTGCTGGTATTTTCCCTTTTTTATTGACATTTACTGAGAAAATAAGCAAAAATGTCAAGCCTTGTACCTCCAACTGTATCCCTATCTGTATTTGTGGAGTAGTTTCATGTTCCAACAGTGAAAAGAAGCTTAAAAGATTCAGAGTTTTTACACATTTGCAGCGTGAAACATTTCGGTGCCAGCGCCATGGCAGGCAGACGGTAACACTTTGGAAAGTGTGTCATTTTGAGACAGTTTGTGGTAGGCGGGTTCTTCTCGCTCTGCTCACACAAACACATTTACAGTTTCAGTAACTCTAAACGAGACCTGTAAAGTGATTGCACAGTTTGTTTGTTTTTAATCTCATGAATTAACATAATACTCTTATTGATTGTGAGCGGATTCTCCCAGAGAAGGCAACGCCGGGTTTCAACTGGGGTTAAATGAACGCTCTAATCGGAGCTATCATGATTAACTGAGGCGGGGTTTCTCTCGTGGGGATTGATACCATCACTGGCCGACACTGCAGTGACTGATGGGAGTATCACATGAGCGCATGTTTAGAGGTCTACAGGAGCAGCTATGATCCAAGCAGTAAACATTTGGTGTGTCAGCCTCAAGTGGCAAGCTCTGTGGCCAAAAACTGCAGTTCCCCAAACGTCCACTTGAGGCTGGCTACAGAAGTGAGTCAGTCTCCATGTTAAATGTCCAACTTTACAGCAAAAATAAAACATGTTACAGCCTGGTACAAAAAGCAGTTTTGGTCTCTGTAGCTAATTTCCACGTTCATGACAACTGTACTGAGGGTAAATTATTATATAACTCACCTGTTCGAATTATATTAAGGCTTAAAGTTATGCATAACTAACAGTGTGGCTGCTTTAATTGACAGGTAGGTTTGTGTAACCATTTTGAGTTTGTTTTGAGTTTCCTGTTTCGTCTGTGTCTTGCATTTCTACTTCCTGCCTTGTTTTCCTGCCTAAGTTTTGATTATGTGCCCGTCTCTGATTTGTCTCACCCGGCGTCCTGCATGATTATTTAGTTCCTTTGTTTCCTTTGTTTCTTAGTCTGCGTGTTACGTGTCATGGTGACTGATTGCAGTCTGACTCTTTCCTTTGTTCCTGCCGCTGTTTAGTTCTTAGTTCTAAATTTTAGTTGTTGAATCTTTATTTGTATTTTTGCCCAGCTCACCAGCCGCCTTTTATTTTGTCCTTATATGTCTCCTGTGTCTATCCTTTGTGTTCAGCTCATGCCGTGAATATTAAAGTTACCTGTGTCGCGTCAGATCCACATCTTTGCTGATTTTAAGATTAGCTGGGAGGAGGAAGAAGCAGGACATGGTGGCAGCCAGAGTCAACACACTCTGAGCTTCACAGACCTATGGGTGACTATCACGGATACGGCGTCCATTCTTTACACTGGTAGTGGTCAGTTTCTGAGGTTGGTGCACTGACTGCATGAGCTTCTTCTTGACTTGAGTGTGTCGGCACTTTCCTTTGAAGACAAACCAAGCGTCATTCTCATGATGTATGAGAGTCCTCTCTGAGGAGCCTCTGTTCTGAGGAAGCTATTTAGAAATTTATCTCCATCGATGTTTACACCACTATTACCTTAATACTCCATGACTGCAGTTTCCCCCATCTGATTTCACATGGATCTCCAAATGTTTGAGTCCAACAAAACATTAGGTTGTTTGTATGAAACCCACAGCTCCACCTTCATCAGGTAACCTACTGTATATTCAGAACTGAGCTCAAAGTAACAGATTTTAGATACTTACTCCATCCGAGTGACGAAAAATGAAAGAAAAGAAAAATTCCAGTTCCGAGAGAATGTTTTTACTCTTAGCTGAGATTGATAAACGTTTGAAAACACATTATTTTGCATTTTTCTTTGCATATTTAAATGAGATTCACTTTGCATTATATCTCGATGTTACCTGGCTGTTTCTGGTTTTGCCCATTTAATGAAAGAAAACAAGCTGTTTCAGGAGAACTAATTGAATTAATGGCAATTAGTTTTTATGTTGTTTGATGCCTGCATATTATATTTTGAGAGTAACACAGATGTGGTCCTCTCTCTATCCCACCGGGATCTGCAACAGAACAGCATCCCTGGAGTGCATTGCTCAAGGACACTTCAGCCGGGTGGATCTAAGAACGAGAGAGACAGAAGGGATTAGGCTCATGTTCAAACCTAGCATGTGAACATGAGGAGGGCCTTAGGATCCAGGTTTTTGTGGGAAGTGAGCACACAGCAGGCACCTCAGAGCAACAGCCCCCCCGTGGTATTTCAGATGGAGCTGTCCACCTACTGCACGCGTTGATACATGTGCTGTGTCGAGGAGCGACAAGTGGAGGCTTGAAGGTCGGCTGTGCGGCAATGCACACATCCGTTAATGTTCCTCAGTACGGAACAATGAGCATGTCTCTTTCTGTGTGTCACCTCGGCTTCATTGTTATACTGTAAACCTGCTGCTGTACCAGGACCTGGAGCATTGTCTGATTCTCCCCAGTAACCCTGAGAGAGCGGCTGCAGAGAGCCAAGCCTCTCAGATCATTTATTATTGATTCAGCAGACACAAGCAGGAGGACAGAAAGAGGCAGAGAGAGAGAGAGAGGAAGTCTGTCATAAGACCTGTTTAGTAACAGTAAATGAAGTAAAAGACAACAGGGAAAAGTAGCAATGGAGTGTGAGGAAGATAAAGAATACTGTAGTTTAAATAAATTAGTGAAACGGGACAGTCGTGACACTTGAACAGACAGACAGATGGAGGTGAGGTTCGGCCTGAGGTTATGTGAGACAGGTAGCCTCAAAGATTTGCCTTGTAGCGACATGCTGCCTGCCTCCTGCAGGCTGTTGTGCCAGAGGCAGAAACATCTCCATGTCGACCTTCATCAACAGCGCTCCCGGTCTTGGATCATCCAGCTGGGTGTGAAGTCCAGAAGCTCTCTGGGGACACGAGTGGCCGCAGTCTGTCTCAACACACCGGGCCAAGGTGGAGAAGATGGAGAGTGACTTTGTAAAGTAAACATTCGGCCAAAGCTGGACATTTGGTCAGTCGGACGAAGCAAACATCCTAAAGACGACGGCCTTTCTATGCAATCTAGTGACATTAAGCTTCTTATTTTACCTAAATATGAGTCAAAGCGTCAGAAAAAGAGACTTTCCTCCCAAGAAGAACAACAAAATATGTTCAGGAGACAGTTTGTAGCATGACCATGATCGTTGCCGAACCTTAACCCCATGTTTATTATTGTCACCATGATGACGAAGCTCTGCTAACCTTAAGAAAGTATTCATTTTAACCCAAACCATGACATGTTCCTGTTCCTGGCTTCTGATCAGGAAGTACACTGTGTACACGATGTACTTCCTGGCGTAGTGCGACATTCACTGCAACCACTTCAGCTCCAGCAGCTTCCTCAACACCGGTGGTCCCTCCAGCCAAAATGTCAGTGTTATGAGTTCAGCATTAGGGTACTCACAGTACAGACAGTGTGAACGCACTCATGTACTCAAAAGACCAAGAGTAGGTATGGAAGTATTGGATAAAGTGTAGCGTTCCATTATTTTTGCAGTACCTTTCTTTTGGTTTGTTGTATTGGACCATTTGTTCCAATATGTGGCCCCATGACTGCATGACTGTCCAGGCTTGATTTGCTACAAAGCCTGAGCTGATTGCTTGTAATTAGGCCCTCTAGACATTTCCCTCAGAGCAGAGACACATTTCCCATCTCACGTGTTTCAATGGAGTGTTTTATTATCCGCTAACATTTCCCACAGGTCTAAATAAAGTAGGAGTCTAAATTAGTTTCTTTTTTTTTTTTTTTGCTCATCTCTTCATTTTCTCTTCCTCTTCAGACACGTGTTGTCCTTGTGTTATTCAGAGAAACATCAGCACGGTTCATTATGTTCAATTCAAAAGTTTTTTTTTTCCGCACACACAGAAAAACTGTCTTGATGTCTTGTTTCTGTGGTTTCTTAGTGCTAGCAGTGTTTTCCTGGAGATGACTGATGTGTGACCTGCACAGGATTTATTTATGCTCTCCCATGTCGTGTCACTTTATCTTTCAGTTCTCAACGCTACCCACAAACAGCTTTGTCGGTAACCTTTGAAAGAATTTTAGATGACAACGATTTGGATGACCCTTTTCTTTTTGAGAAGAACACCTCATGGACAGTAGATTGGTTGACGTTAGGGCTTGGAATGAATCTCAACATGCTTGGATCCATATTAGAGCAGAAGCCAGCACCCAGAACCTGTTTGGCAGTCGGAGAGAAATGCTGGCAGTATAGAGCTCACAGCAAAGACATCAATCACACCGTCACCCTGGACCCACAGAGAACTGACCGTGTCAATGGTACCAACACAGGCACCATCAATCACTCCTTTCAATGCAACACACTCTTTACAGTTATGAAAATACAGTGAACGCATGCCGGTGCTATCCTACGCCATGTTGGTGCAGAAGAATTAGTTTGTTGTTCGAAGTGAACTGAAACCAAGCTGAAATGTCACGTTATTATCCCCGTCCTTTCTGTTTGAGTGGGTGGCTGCTTCCTCAGGAAACTGCAGGATGGCTGATCACAGAGAAAAACTGATTTCATATAGATCTGCACCCTGTGTCACTAAACACAGCCCACAAGTGGTGAGTGAGCATTTCTGTATTTTTAATAACTATTACGATGGAGTCTTTCAAATTATTTTATTGGAAAGTGCGTGTGTCTTAATTGAATCGAACTAAACGCTAACCTTCTCCACAAATCATTAACCAATACTAATGCAGTGGAGACGAAAAGGTGAGCAGATTACTGCTAAGCAGAGGAGTCAGCTCGGTTATGAGGGGCTGGTTATATATTTCTGACGAATCCTAAGAGAAAAATAGCAATTGTAGCTGAAGTTCAGCAGAGTAATGTTATGTATACTAATGCAGACCTCGCTCTGATGATCAGATTTTGGAGAAGAATAGATAATAAATGTCTGGATGGAGACAACCTGGCCTTGGTGAATGAAAATGGGAAGCTACCCTGAAACACAAAATCTGTTACGGTTGGTTATCCAACACTATGTTGGATAAAATATGAACCTACAAGACTTTCATTTAAATCACATTTGCAACTTTTCTACCATAAGAAAACAGGTTTAAAATCATTTTGATTACACTGACTTGTAATCAGGTGAATGACATTTTCACTCATACACCTGTTTCAGCATTATGTAATACAATCACCTGCGAGAAGTCACACACAGACAACATTTTGGTAAAATTGGATCATATCTTATGGAGAATATGTTTTGTCTGTTTTAACCTCTGATGTCATCCAGCTGAGTTATTGACAGAGTTTTGTGATGGACAGTAAATTGATGTGAACTATAGCTTATGTTAGCTCTGTTTGTTAGACGAGCTGCCTGTTGTACTCTGTGGTGAAATGTCAAGATAAAAAACAAGTGCAGGCTCTAATGTCACATTATAACCCCTGTCCTCTCTGTTTGCACCCTGAGCACCCTCCTTCCTCAGGAAACTGCAAAATGGCCTGATCATGGAGTTAAAATAGGGAACTTACATGTGTTAATGTGTTTGTATGTCTCCACCCTGTCTCTCTACAGCACATGAGCAGTGCATGATGGACAGTGAAGTAAACTGATGTGAACTGTAGCTGCTGTTAGCTCACTTAGTTAGCCGGGCTGCCTGCCATGTGTGTGGAAGTTTGAGGCATTATGGAAGTTTAAGGCAGAATACTGATGGGAAACCGAGCTGGTGTCGTGCCAGAACCTGAGCTGGGCACGTGGGCCATGTAACCAGGCTCACCAGCCTCTACTGGACAATGACAGAGGAGGCTAAAAAGATAAAAGGAGACAGCAGGAGGCAGTCGAATGAGAGTAAATCTGACTTTTGGTTGTTGTTGAGAGCTTGGTGAAATAAAAGGCTGAAAGACAGACGGCAATCTTGCTGTTAAAGATTTACTGGCTGTTTTGGCAACAAAGTTGTCAACTCCCAATTTTTCTATCATAAGTAATATAATCATAACAAACACACACTTAATAACTTAATAACAAAAATACCAAAGTTGAGGTTGAGCTGTATGCTTCAATTTTTAGAATGAGACCCTACTGTATGTGCTAATAGTTTTTAAGTACACATCTTATCTTGTTACTAGTTATTTCATTAACAGAACTGAGCTGAATCTCATACCGTCTGTTACCATTCATGGTCAGATAGGACAGTTTCTGTTGAAATAACATGGTGGTCTCCCATCAAGGTCACCTCTGTATCGGCTCTGTAGAAGATAAAATGTAAGTCTGTACAGCTTGAAAGCATTTGTAGTTTGTAAAGTGACTGGGAGCATCGTGCAGAAAAAGCTGCAGAGCAGACCATGTGAGATTTCAAGCCCCCTTTTTCCTGTTAGTCTCCAGCAGCTCTTAGTGGTCACAGTTAAGGATTGCAAGGCTGTGTGAACTTGCATGCTTGCATCTGGAGTTTGAATACAAGTTAAATCACCTTCTCAGTTTTAAACAACAAAATCTGAAACTACCTTTGCAGTCTGAGGTTCTTATAGGCCGATACTTTTTTAATTTGATGATGACTGATTCAACAAGTTGTAGCCATAATTATTTAATCTGACATTCCCTTATGTTGAGTATTTCTTCCCAAACACTTTATCATATATAAATCATCACCGCACGATGTGCGGTTAAACCTTGACAGTTTCTAAGATCTTAGTTTGTATCTTATAAATGATTCAACGGCTCCATCAACATTTCATCTCACGTTTTTTTCAAGACTGTAATGAGCTCCGAGGAGGAAAATACGATGGGCTGTGAGGTGATAGGTGGTTTTGTCGAAACGCTGCATGTTTCGGTGACGCTTGTGCTTTAATTTATTTAATCAGAGATTGTATTATGACTCGGTCGGAATTCCCTACAGTTCGCTAAAGAAACAGCAGATGATATAAACTATTTAGGAGGTAAGATTTGGGGGCGAAGCAAAGTAGAGCGAGGCCTCTTGCGAGATTCCTGATGTGTTTGCTGTTGCGGCTGGCTATCAGGAGAGCTCTAATGTTGTCGCAGAGTACGCAGTTAGCTCTAAGTGGCTGTCATTTACATTAAGCCGTTTAATTATGTACGAAACCGCCTCCACGCTGAGGGAGAACTGAGGAGGTTTGCTGCAGTGTCAGAAGGTTTCTTCAAGTCTCTCCGACACACACTCGTAAGAACAGAGTGAGTGGCAGATTCCTGAGGAAGTAACAGCCATTTCCTGGTCCGGGTGTCAGCGTAAGAAGTATGCAGTCTGATAAAATGAGGAACACACCCCCTCCCTGCACCACCACCACCACAACACCAAGAGTTTGCCCTTCACACACTCCACCTCTCCCTTCCTATATCCCTCCCATGTCCCTCTGACTGCCCCTCTGGCCCTCGTCTCCTCATCCTTCTGTATTTTAATCTCACAGCGGTGAACCACCATCACTCAGGATGGACTCCAGACCCCCCAACCTGCTGCTGCTGCTCCTCCTGCACTTCTGTAAGGACTCACTGTTGTGCTGCTGTTGAGCATGTTCACCTGAACCTCCTGATTCTCACTCCTGTTCTGTTCTTTCCCCTTTCCTCCACACACAGGGCAATGTGGCAGAGGACAGTCGTGTAAGTACAGCACACTCTCGCTTAATAATTGGTCCATGAGGGTTGTAGTTCTTCCAGCAATGAGACAGTTTCAGGTTATCCAGTCCTTGCTGTATATAGACAAAACTATTTTTACCTCACACTGGTTATTTTTCTTGCAGGGCTTCGTATTATGCACCCCCGGCCTCGTTGATATATTCAAGTCTTTAGTGAGGTTCATTGAAGCTATTTTTAGTTGTCGCAGGTGAAGCTGGGTAATCTTTCAAATCAGCATAAAACCTCCTAAATACTGCATAGCTTTCAAACAGCATGAGTTTGAATTGAAATGCTAATTTTGTCTCGTTTTCTTCTTGTGTCTGGTTTTATCTGGACACCTGTTCAATGAAAAGATTGATATTTCTGTCATGTCTGTCCGACCAGTACAGTATAAGACTACAGACAGCGGCTCGGAAAAAGCTTTGTGTCAAGGTCTGACGGTATTAAAATCTGTTTATCAGCATTTCTAAAGCTCCCCTTCAAGTCTTGTTGTCAGTGTGAGGTTGCAAGTTACCACTCCAGGCCAAGAAATAGTCCAGCACATAAAAGGCTGAATTATTGTTTCAGATTTGGTGTCAATCATCTCATCTAACTCCTGCGAGGGTCTACCGCTATCTGAGCTTTGAGTTAAGATTATTATATCTATTTCTACAAAGGGTGAGTTAGTCATCAGCAGTACTTTGAGGATGTGGACTAAGTGAGTGTTTCGTAGATGTTGAGGCAGGTTGCTCTGTGCTGTTGTTGCTGAGGGAGAGCAGACGCTGGGATAAATCAACACAGCTCTCCAGGGCGGCAGGGAGGGTCAGACGCTGTTTGTTGAAGCTTTTTCCTTCCTTCAGTAGCTCCTGATTACTCTGCAGCAGACGGGTGGCCAGGGAGCGCCTTCCTTCAGACTTCACCTTTATTGTAGAGAGAATAATAGAGCCAGACTGCTGTATTGTATTACTGGTACACTCCCTGATGTTGGTTTTACATAAACAAGACCTGCAGTCCTAATGATTTCCTTCTAACGCATGTGTGTGAACCTCCAGCATACATTATAGATCAAGTTGGCCTTGCACTCCTACCAAGCAACACAGTTCAGAGCGGGACGCCGGTGATCTTCAGCTGCAAGGTCAGCGTCAGTCACAACAACATTCCCTGACCTGACACATACTTTCCAACTCACGCGGGACAGCGTCCTCATCAACTCCTCCACCACCACAGAAGACAAAATCGAGTATGAAATCAACCCGGCCAGAGCGGCTGACTCTGGGAGTTATGAATGTCGTGTCACCGTCAAGGACAAGAGCAGAGCCAGCTTCAGCCAGAAACTCACAGTCACAGGTAAATTTGAAAACTGAGTTGACATATTGGTGTCTCAAAGCAGCATTGTTAGTTTGTTTGCAGTTGGTTAGCTTGGCTTCTTTAAATCTCACGTAAAATGCTTCGATTTTTAAATGGCTCAATCATTTGGAAGGTAGCTGCTGAGAAGGACAAACAAGGCACTTTAAATCCTCATTGCCCATCGTGATCCAAGCACCTTCTGTTGCCTTTGAGCTTTAAAATCTGTGAGCAGTCATCATCAAGCTACAAACTTCAGTCTTAGCTCCCAGCCGTGCCTCAAACCCAGCCAGCTCGTCTATGTACTATATCTGAACAGTATTTGGAGTAATACCTGTCCTATGGGTTCTTTTCCTGTCCTCAGGTTTGCAGACCCCAGTTCTGTATTTGAATAAGACCACACCATATGAGAGTGAGGAGTTCGTAGCCGCCTGTAGTGCTCCAGACGAGAAAGGAGTCCTCATCTTCCGGTTTTACCAAAAACTTCGGTTCAGAGAGCCAAAGACGATAAAGCAGCAAGCCGTAACTGGGAACTCTTTAAAAACCACCCTGGCCCTGAGGGAGGTTGGAGACAGCTTACTATACTGTGACTACGAGATCAGTTTGGTTTCTGGGGCCAGACGCTCCAACAGCAGCGACGAGATTCAAGTTATAGTCAAAGGTAATAAGATCAAGACCTGTTATGTCACCAAGAAAAGATCAGAAAGATGTTTAAAAATGCGCGTGTGATTGATTCTTCTGGGTTGAATCTTGCAGCGCTCATGATCGCCCCGGTCATGAATGTGCGCCCATCCTCAGATGTCTTTGAGGGTGATGCATTGAGTGTGGTCTGTAAAGTGGTGGATCCACCGATGAACGTTGAAGTATTCCTGACGAAGGACAGGAGGATCCTCAAGCAAGCCACTACCGACCTCGCTTATAATTTCACCGCGCAAGACGGCGACTCTGGGGAGCTTGTGTGCAAGGCAGTGTGGAACACTGTGCAGAAAGAAACCTATCACTCAATCACAGTCAGAGGCAAGAACTTTAAGTACCTACTCATCTATCCTCATAGTTATAAAATAGACCACATATATATTGTATAATGTTTATTTTTTGCCGTCCCACTCCAACAGAGCTGTTTTCAAAGCCACGCCTGGTTGTGGAGCCCATAGACGTATTTGAGGGAGAACACTTCAGGCTGACCTGCTCTGTCACCGTTTATGAACCTGAGAAGATCAATAACACCATGCAGGTTCACCATCTACAAAGATAACGTCAAACTCAAGAGTGCAATGACATACGATGCTGTGGCGGGTCCTTCTGTTAACGGCAACTACAGCTGTAGAGCGCATGCTGCAACTTCTGCACACAGTTTTGTGAAAGAAAGTAAAACTGTTGTTGTTAAAACAAAAGGTGAGTCATCAAAATGCATGAAATTACAATTAATATGTTTTAGGCAGCCAGAAAGACTTCCTTTGCTAGTGGCATAGCTCTTAGGACGGCCATGTTGGTTCATTCAGACATAATCTGGCACTGCGGCGAGTCATTGTCGGGTTGTGCTGCAGGATAGCGTAACCGCTGTGAAACAATCAGGAAATAACTTTTTATTTCGCTGATTAACCGGCTTTAACGATGCTGGCGCTCCCTCACTCTCATTCACTGTCAAAGTCGTTCAACCACTAATCTTTCTCTCTCTCAAACCAAATTAAACTTCTTTGTGTCGCTATTTTGCAGCATAAAATGTGCGTCAGACTCACTGAAATAAACAAATCTCGAACACAACAAAGTTTAGTCCACGAATCCACCTGGATAGTCTCAGTGTCAGAGACATTTCAGACCGACACGCTGATGGTTTGATAGATCTGGTCGTCTGATTGGTGGCCGCAGCATGACACCGGGCTTGCATTTATCCAAAAGTTGGATCCGACCCCTGTAGTGGAAAATCCTCCATTTCCACCTCAGCGACGGATCCTGTCTGAATGATGCCTTTTATGGATCATCCACCACTTTGGTCCAATATCTACTTGATAGATTGAGACATAAGTTTGTACTGACATTCATTATTCCCAGGAGGATTAATCCTAATGATCGTAGCGACCTTTACGCTACTCTGACTTTTTCTCTAGTGCCAACACAAGGTTGATTTTTTTAGTGGAATATCTTGACCACTGTTGCTTGACATTCATGTTAATGATTTTACTTGTCATCTTGTGCCATCGACAGGTCGAAATCTAACACAGTGAACTAAATGCTGAACACTGTAAACATTTAACCTGTTAAACATCAAAATGTTAGTGTTGTCATTATGAGCTCACATTAGCATTTAGCGCTAACAGGTTTTCTGTCTTGTTTATCTGTGTTTTGTTCTGTTGTCCTGACTAACTGGTTAATTATCTCATCCTCAGTTCATGTTTCCAAACCCGTGCTGAGCGTGGTGGGGGGTACGCTGATATTGGGAAAGCCCTTCCAGCTTCTCTGTCACAGTGACAATGGCACTCTGCCCATCACCTACGTCCTATACATCCCCAAGCAGCCGCCTCTTTACAGTGTTGTGCACAAACCAGGAGAGCGGGCGATCTTTAACGTATCAGCCATCAACAAGATATCAGACATAAACACTTTTATCTGCCACGGGAAAAACAGTCAACACAAGACAAGCGTGACAGAGACAGGGCATCTGCTACGTTCAACCAACATCATAGGTGCGTTGGATGCAGGGATGGCGACGAAGCATTAAAAAACAAACTCATGTTATCTCAATCTAACATACATTTTCTGTGCAGAGCCGGTGACAAAGCCAGTGTTGACCATGCAGGCCCAGAATGGGTGACGTCTCTGAGGGGGAGGACGTGACTCTTGTGTGCTCTGTTCAGAGAGGCACTCTTCCCATCAACTTCACCTGGTACCACAGAAAGGGCGCTCTCGCTTTCCAGACCTCCAGGGAACTGAAAGGATCCTACACGATTAATAATATCAAAGGAGTGGACCAAGGAGAATACTACTGTACGAGCACCAACTCTGCCAACAAAACGGAAAAAAGCTGACGCTGTCTAGGATCGGAGGTGTGTTTAATCTTCAGGCGAATGGCGATCTCAGATGTGTATGTCTATTTTACAAGAGTTTTTGAGAAATAAGGGAATAAGTTTGATGCAACACATTCTGTGTGCGCTAATCGGACGCAGCCACGTCAATCTGCATAGGGTAGAATGAACTGGCCGGAAGTCAGACACACAAACAGCATAGGGAATCCGGTTGATTTTCACAATAAAACACCCTGTGCAAACTTCTAATCGTAGAAAACAGCCAAAAGGAAAACCACGTAGCTTATTTTCATATTTAGAAGCACATAAACCCGGAAAAATGACCAAATATGAGAAAGATAGCAAAGTCAGGGAGGCAAAACGCTTCGGAAACGCGTCTGGTTTTAGCTAAAGTGACATTTGACTAGACAACAGCTAATTAATATGTTCATGATCCACCAGCTGGACAGGGCGGTCTTCTACAGGGGGTCTAAATGTGGTGACTGACAGTGCCGCATATGAAAAACTTAATGTTTTGGTAGATCGCTTGCAGTATTAATCTGTCAAAATGATTGACGGAATCTAATTCTGTCAATGACAGAAAATATTCGGTTAATGTGACCCCTGATGTGTGTACCCAGAAGTGAAGCCGGCTCAGTGAGAAACCTTTGATTGAATTATAATTCCATCCGTATATATTTAATTGTCTTCCACAGTGAAGTGGGCCGGCTGGAAGAAAGGACTTATCGCAACCTTCTGCATCCTGTTCATACTGGCCATGATCCTTTTTCTCACCTTTAAAAGACGTCTCCTCCCAGTGAGGAAGAAGAAAACAACTGGCACGCTGTCAGTGTAAGTAACGTTTCTCATGTTCTTATCAAAAGTGAGTTACAAACAGTGGGTATATTAATATGGTGACACCCAAACGGGGCTTCCTGTTTTAAAACAAGCTGATTGTGTTTTTGTGTCCACCTCGTCTCAGGAAGTCATCCGGCACCAAAATGGAGCGGCTGAGCCTCACCCAGACAGAGGTCAGCGAGCCTGCCAATGGTAAACCCTGAAATACTTTAGTAAACTGATTCAAAAGTCTTTCTTTACTTTTAATTTCGTAGATAGTATTGATTATGACTGTTTCTGTCCTTCCCTGTGTGTGTGCAGCAACTCCAGGCATGATAGGAAAGAGTATCTGGAGTGAACACGTGTCAGGCTCCGGTGAGTAGACTGTATGAACAGCTGGTGATGAACAAATCCCATGAAAAGACTCCAACAATGTGTTTGACCGTCTCTCTATACTTTCTGACTTACCTTGCCAGTGATTTATGATCTATTGGTTCTATTGGATTAATACACATTTGGTGTACTAGTGTTTACACCAGCAGGTCAGTGTATCACTAACAGAGCGGCTCACTGATATGTTTTTAATAGTTTTTGGACGACAGTGGAGTTCTATGGCACAGAGGAAGAAGCCAAGACAATACATGTTTGTAGGCTCAGTTCATTGTTGTTGTTTTTCCAAAACACCAGGCGTCACATTATTAAGATTGCCGAAGACTTGAGAGATGTTGATTGTTCTTTAAAAAGAATCCCTCTGCCCTCTCTTCCATTGTCATAGATGGTCAAGCTGTTGAGTACTTTGGCACCATCATTGATGAAGCTGATCTTTGAGCCACAAGTTGACAAGTTGATGCTGTATGCAAAAAAAACCCCCATCAGTGCATATTCTTTTATAGGAAGCTACGCAATTTTAACGTCGGCAAGACTTTTAGGCAAATGTTTTATTGAAACTTTTCTTATCTTCGTCTTTGTGAGTTGGTTCAGGTCTCTCATTTACAAAAAACAGACTGCAGAATGTAGTTAAAGTATGTGACAAAGTTGCCTACACCTCACTTCATGACCTACAGTTTGTTCAGGACTAGGAACCCTGAAGAAGGCCCGGTGAGTCCTGGCCGACCCTACGCTATTTTACGTTATCACGGTCAGGCTGCAGATCTACCAAAATGACAACAGACAAGGACAAACAGACAGAAAAACTTATTTGTTCCTGCTGCTATAAGACTTCTTAACAGCAAAATGTTTGTACTAGGTATTTATATGTATCATTTACTGGTTGTTTATTACTTTCATAGGTATTATTTGTGTTATTTATGTTACATTTTTGATGTTGCCCCTCAGGGAATAATAAAGATATCTTGACCTTCATGAGAACAAGAAACATCCAGCCTTTGAATACTACTTAATTTGCCTTCTATGCTGTTTAATTTCAAAACAAACTTACAAACTTAAGTGTAACTTCATTAATGCTGCTGTGTTGTTCTGCAGAGTCTGACGACCAGAATAGCGTGACCACTCCACAACAGCCAGAGCCTCAATACACCGAGGTCCAGACCAGACAGGCAGATCCAAACAGAGGTCAGACTGCATCCGAAATTTTCATATTTTAGCGTCAGAATGTAACGTCCGTCCAAATTAATGATGTATTTGTTGTGACAGCTGTGGTGAAAAAGGGCACGGACACGGTGTACAGCGAAGTGCGGAACTCCAAGCAAGGTACGACTAACATCCCTCATTCAAATCTCTGCTTACGTTAACGTGGCGAAAGAAATCAGGTCACACACACACGCATGCACAAAAAAAAAAAAAAGCGCGCCAGGAAACAGGATTAACTCAAACTGTAAACATCTGCATTGTTAGTGAAAGAATGTGCCATTAAAACAGAAGGCCCAGTCTCCAGGTGTCCACGTCCTGCTTTCGTCAAAGAGAACTTCCTGTTTTAACAATCGGAGCCAAACAGTGTGTACATCCGTTAAAACCAAGTGAGCAACACACTCCATTGTTTCATACTCATAAAGGAAACTCTCGTCCATTGTTGTAGTAATAAGTCCTGAAGAGTTTAAATGTCAGCTGTATTCACAACAATGATGCAGCAAAAGTAAAGGAAAATACCAGGCAGGGTCTCAAGGAGAGACTTGTTTGTACGAGCATGTACGTATCAGTGTGAGTGTGTGTGCGACATGATAAGCTCCCAGTTTCCTGGGATCTGCGATGTTCATGGCAGCGTTGATGACTTTCCAAGCCCCAGCCTTCAAGGCTCATACTCCTCTTTCCTGAACTAGTCCTCTTGCTTTGTCTTTCGCAGGTGCTCCAGAGCAGGCCGACTGGCGTGAGTAGAAACACACAGCACGCACTACAGCGCATGCACAAGAGGCGCACACACGCACTCATGAATGTCTTGTGTCTTTGCATCAGAGAGACCAGTCACGGACTGACACAGTGCAATAAACGGAAACCCCTGTGGAGTCAGTTTTTATTGTTTGTAGACAGGTAACTCAAGGTGTTAACACTCGCCAACTCTTTATCTTACTGATAAATCATAAAGTTTTGACCATTTATTATTCATGATTGTCCTTCAACTGAATAATTCCAGTTAATTCACTTAGAGTCTATGAGCCAGCGCACAGCAGGTCAACTGAGCATGCAGGGAAACAGTCGGAAGGAATAAGGTTTGCTATAATAGATGAATGATTACACAGCTTCATCTGGGTTTAAAGAGAATGTCTGTGTAAATCAAAATCTGCCCAACTAAGCTAATTAAAATAACTCCTACTTTATCTCGTAGCTGTGAACATTGTTCTCTAGAGATGGTAATATTCAGTCCACCAGGCTGAAAAATTTAAACTTAAACTTAAACTATTAGATGGAAAAAACAAACATTCATGGTCATTAGAGGATGAACCCTGACTTACATCACTGTTTTTCAAACTATGGTACCTCTGGTGGTAAGTGACCACCCTGTAGTGGTAGCTAGAAATCAAAATACTACAAATTGATTGGGATTGCCAAAATGTAATTTAAAATAAGTTTTGCATCTCCTGTTTAAACATCCTGTTACAGCCTGTAGTGTACGCAAAAAGATAGTAAGCAGAGCTGAAATGAGCGGTGCGAAAACTTTGCAATCGTGGCTCCAAACTGGAAATATTAGGAAGAGAGTTGCAGATCAGAAGTGCAATTTTACAACAACTTTCTTGAACAGTTCCTTTAAGGATTCAACAGTCAAGAATAAATAATATTTCTGTTGGTAATAAACCTGCCTCCTGGGTAAACCTGGACAGGGTCGGACTACACTAACTTTGAGAGCCTAATATTTTCTGAGGTGGTACACAACCCGTAACACTTAATTTTATCATCTACCCTGAGTTTAAAATCATTTCAGCACTAAAAGCTGCAACCAGAAAAACTAAACTTGTGTCATTCCCATCAGGCTTTGTCATACTGTGTGTTTTTTGCTAAGACAGTGGACCTGGTGCACGTTTTTGCTGCTGAACATCAGCATATTGTCGCTGAAAACATGCAAAGCACCACTGTGCTGAAGTACACCCGCACAGAGCTGCTAGCGTGACTGTAGGCGCGTGTTTCAATTTGTTCCATTAAACTAAATGATGCGAAATGTTTGAGGAAATAACAGACTTGTTGAATAAAGTGTTATTCAACACCGTGAGTCATTATTATATATTTTGCTTCGTTTCTCACACAGTGCCACGAAGATCTTCGACACCATCTGAAACTGTTAATCTGCATATTCACACTATTTTATAATCATTTGAGTTTGAGATGAATGAGCCTGACATCACATTATGAATCACAATTACGTGCAGTCGGCCCGTCTCCTCGCACGAGCCTCATATTCCTTCTTTTATTCACGGCAGGGGTCGGTGGAGTATGCACAGCTGAATCATGATTCGGATCACCGCAGTGACCACGGTAACCATGGTGACCACAGTGTCCAGGATGTTCCCACAGAAGAGACTGACACCGCCGAACACGAGGAGTTAAAACATGACCCAGCTCCAGACTCTTAACTGATCAACAAGAATATTTATTCCCGTATTTATCCGGCTCCTTCGTGCAGCTGGAGTGCTCAAAGACGTTAAACAGCTCCAAGCAACTATTACTACTTTTTGTCATTCTGTCATGCTTTGCACACACTGTAAATCCACTTGCTTTGCCTTTTGAAAGGGGCAAATAAAATCTTTTTTTGTTGAAGTGAAGTGTTTCTCCTTCCTTCATCGGGTTGTTTTCTTGCCAAGACACAGAGAGAGGATGTGTGTCATGAGCCCAGAGGAAAAGACATTCACGTCTATATCCTTCCACTGGATGCAGCGGTGGCAGAATTTGAATAGGAAGACGGTCTTTGAAGTGACCCCAGAGGTGATGTTGAGGTTGACAGCGGGTTCATCAGCTCCCTCTGCTGTGCGAAACATCACAGCTTACTGTTTAAACCACCAGAGGACAGACTTCAGGCAGCGCAGCATGGAAACTTAGTGCCATCTGGCTGTGAGCTCTCTCATCTTCCTGTTATGTAACGTTCAATTGAGTGATATAACATGAACTTATTCGAGGTCTCCACACACCAGATATGTTTAGATTTGGACTGTGTGCATGCAGAGGAGCATGTGGTTTATTAATATAGTAAATTTAATAGTGCTATTTAACATCCAGGTATCTCGCAGCCATAGTCTGCACTATTAGAATACCAGACTAAGACGTGTTTCATATATTTTGGCCACCCTATTTACATATAGAGCCATAATAAACTGCAAACTACAACCGCAATAATAATGTCTCTGACAGTGTCGACAAAAACAGATTAATTATAAGCGTTTTATGGAACTGAATTACCTGATGCATTTATCACTGTGTGTTTTTTTTTTATTAAAGACATTATTTTATTATTTCTGACATTTCAGACCACAAAGTAAATTAATCTACCTACAACACGTAATTAAGACTGAGGTTGATCTGACTGAGTTTGTTAGGGTCAGGGTTAGGGTGTTGGGTTAGGGGCTTAGTCCCCCAATTGGGGGATCCTGGGGCTGTTCTTACATCAAAACATTCACGGGTTAGGGTTACTCAGGTACAAGATGAGTACGTATTCCCTCAAGGTTAGCCCTACATGGCTGGGCAGATATATTACTAATAACTACAATAGAGTATTTCTGCTGTTACATGAAACCTCCACGTTTTTATTGATTTCTGTGTTTTTTGTTTGACCTCTTTCAAAGGTCTGAGAATGTCATAAGTGCACCGTCATCATTTTCTAAGCTAGACGTTTCCTCATATAAGGTGTTCACCTGTCAGCTGATGCGAGCGGAGCCAATTACAAAAGGTGCTGCACTGGTCTGGACCTGAACTTGAGGGCATACACGAGGTTCACTCGGTTCACCTGCTGTCGACAGTCTGGATTATGAGGATCTGTGTTTTGACAGGAAGCTCTTATGAAAACTGAACAGCAGACCAAATCCATTTAACCTGACACCGGAGCTAATAGCCTGCCACCTACTCACATGCTTTCATCTCCATTCTTAGCACATACGAACGTACAGACCAACCTACGCAGGAGATGAAGTGCTCATCTTCATTATGTGCGTGCCTGGTTGTTTGTCCATGTGCATGTGTGTGTCTCTGATCCCTCTTCTGAGCTTTGTTCAGCACTGCTATTGCGTTAAGTCTTTGCGAACGTGTGCGTTTTCATGAATGTGTGCACAATATGTGACACCAGGGTGTGGTACAATATGTCCAGGGTTTGCACCATTCCCTCGGTCCCCCGAAGCTTTCATATGCAGATGGATATGGCCTCTGTGAGGTCCTCAGAGGCATCTATGAATGGATACGGCTTCAGCTCCTGAGGTGCCAAAATGAAAATTCACCCCTGCACTGAGGATAGGATAGTCAGCTCATGCTTTATTAATCATATTACTTAACCAGGGCGCTGGTCTTGACAGGAGGGAACAGCATATTCTGAGCACCAATAATCATGCACAGTGGAAGTGATACTGTGTTACATCATGAGTTATACAGTGTAAGAGTTGTTAGAAATAGGTTGTTACAGTATAATTAGGCGATCGGAGGGCTGGTTTTATTTTTGGACGCATTTGACCAAAAGTCAAAGCCACAAAGTTCTTAACATCTATTTTAACCAGTGTGTTTGCAAAGGCCAAAACACTGCGTGTTAAAGTGACGGCGTACACTTTGCCCAAGGATGGTGCCGCTCTGCCTTCAGATCATAAACTGTCTGTCGAGGAGGGAAGGTGCTGGATTTACTACTGTCCCCAAAGCCACGATGTGAGTCAGACCTTTGGGACTCCTATTACAAGTAGACACCAACCCCAGAGAGTAACACAGTCATACGATCAATGCCTTATGGTGCCAATAGTGTTGTAACTAAGAAAAGGGACTTTGTTATGTACATACTGTACATAAGGTGATTTTTATCGGCTCAGCCCTCTGTCCTCTCTTTATTACTGCACGTACGCTGTTCGTGTCTCTGCCACGTAACATGAGCCCCTCCTGAATCTGGAGCACAAATCCTGAACTGTCATTGGCCGCTGTGCTAAAATTAGCATATTGACCCCTGTGAAATGCATTCTGGGAATATCCTGTCTTTCACTTGGCCTTATGGGGCCTGTGCCATTTGCGGCCTTCAGATGCAGCAATGAGGTCATCACGTAGACCTCACTGCTCTTGCTCTTCATGCTCTCAGCCACCTTTACATTGAATGTGATTAAACATGTGAAGTTCACCGTCTGCATGTTTATAATTATTTTGTATTTAAGGACCATGTAGGATTTTAATTGTGTAGTTGCATCCGCCTCGCTTCACCCTCTCCTTCCTATAGTGAAGACGTATGGCTGCATGCAGACCAAATCAGACACTGTGGTAAATTGCAAATCCCTCCCTCACTCTCATTCACTGTTTAAGTCTCTCAACCACCAAACCATCAGACACAAACCAAGTTAAACTTCTTTGTGTCAATATTTTTCAGCGTAACTTGTGAGTCAGACTCAGGTTTAGAAGCTGGGTACATGAAACAAACAAAGTACACAACACAACAGGTAGAGTATCAGAGTTTAGTCCATGAATCCACCTGGATAGTCTCAGTTTCAGATACAGATCTGAGTGTCTGACTGGCGGCTGTCTCATGACGGCGGACCAGTTGGATCCAGATTAAATTTCACCGCCGCAGGTCGCCACCCATGCGGTCTGCAGTGCCACAGTTAAAACACACTAACCCCACTCAAATAGACATAAAAAAAACCTTATAACTCAGGTCAGGTTATTTACTCATACAATTATAGTACAGTTATACAAAACAATCACATATATAGTGTATTAATATCCGCAGCTACAATAGTGAGTAATCCACTCATACATAATGCAACAAGGTTCAGACAAATGTGTTATTAATATCATGAGAATAAGCATCAATCATTAAACTTTTTCCACAAAACACAGCCCAATGTCAAAATGGTAAACGTTGCTAGTCACAGTATTTTTGAGAATATTAGTTTCAAACTGCGAGTTTAAGTCGACACGATGTGCAAACAATGACCTTCCAGCTGACTTAGAGGTATTAATAAAAAGGATGATATTTCATGGCCCATTTGTCTTCCTACAGTCCACTCACTGCCACGAGGCTCATTAAAGAGTCACACAGGGACATGAGTAATTGTAGTACCTGCAGTAGTGCATTGATTTCACTGTAATTATTTACAGAGGTGTTTTACTGTTGGGGAAGGTTAGGAAAAAAAAGATCGAATTGTAATTCATATTCACATATTTTTGTTCTTGTCACTGACATGCAGCCACATGTCGGTGTGCTGTATAAAGGCTGCAAGCAGCTTAGGCATGCCATTGTGTGAAAGTGCGCTACTCAGTTGTCCTTCGTATGCTGAGTAAAGGTTAGATTTAGTAAGTCCACCTGTTCGATGTCCTCCATCTTTCATTGCTTAAGCTCTCACAGATCCGGGAAATTAATTCATCATAACCTTGTGCAACCTGGTGAGAGCACACAGCGAAGGAGGAGGAGGAGGAGGAGGAGGAGGAGGTTCACTCTCCTCACTGACCGCTGGCCATGTCCACGCGTCCTCATTGTGCAATCTGGTATTAACAAATTAGGCTCACATATGCACAACTTTTAACCTCTGACCTCCTTTTCCATGGATGCAGGCTTCGGCTAAGGTAACTCAATCCTCACACCGACAGTCAGCCAGCCTTGGTGCTACTCCCTCTCCCCTCTGTGCTAAGTCTGAGCACTCTTTTTTTCTCAGCATGTCCCAGACAGCTGCATCGCCTGTTTAGTGTCTTTACATCGTTGCAGGGCAGCGTTCTTTATTATTACTTTAGAGTATCTTAATGGGGCGGCAACTTTTTCCCCCTGACTTCAATTGGCATATAAATAACTATTCCAAACAGTCTATAAAAGCCTTGAACCTCTCATTTGACTGTTTATCCAAAGCTGTACGGGAAGCTTTTTAATTTTGGGTTACAGGGGTCACTGGAAAATGTCAGACTGTTAAGTGTTTATTAGGCGATATACATATTTGAGAGGTGCCCAGGTTCAAATGATCTGCCCTTTCTTTTGGCCACGGCAGTTATATTTCTCTTGGAACAAAAAACACATTTACACTCCCAGTGGGGAGAGTTCATTCACCCCCACCAGTCAGCACCTGTTAGCGTTTAAGTCTTCATAATGGCTACAGCATTAATTAATGATTTTCAAAATATGTTGGTACTATATTTGACCTGACCTACAGATTAATTAAACAGATTCATATGTCATGTATGAGATCATGTATGTAAGTCTGCAGATGATAACACACAATCATTTGTGGTTCTCGTCACCACAGCTCTTATCTCCTTCACGGAAACAAAAACAGTCTGGAATTCAGATGCAAAACAGACATTAACTTCTAATGGGACTCTATGGGCTTAGTGACTCATCTTACAAAAATGTAATTACAACATGTTACTCCAGGGGTTCTCCAGTAAATATTGCATAAATTTAGGGCGACTCACAGAAAATAAATTGGTCAAAATTGAAGCAAAAGTAGCCGAGATATCCTGACTTTTATTCCCTGTGGGTCAGGCTACAAAATCTATGATTATGTCATCTGACTTTGTAAAACTTTGTGAATTTCCCTAAAGAGCCACAGAAGACACCTGTCCTGTAGTGCTGTAGTATACTCAGATATACCTGCTTATTTTTCAATCAGGATTGAGTATACCGACTTCTAAATCCCCTCTGATGCATGTTATTCAGTCAGATATTTTCTTTCCTAGAATGGCATGACATGGTTGTCCAATTTTCATGAGTGTATGGAGTAAAGAAAAAGAAATACTTCACTCAAATTGTGTAATAACGTAGTAGTGTCACCGCTCTGTGGTGAATGTGTCTGGTCGAAAACTGGCGTGGTACTGAAATAAAGACTTGAGAAACAAGCTGTGTTTGAATAGTTTACATTTTTTTGCAGTCTGCAGTGTGAAAGACAAAAGATTACACATGAGTATTTATCAGAAACTATTATGATGCTGTATCTTTCCCAGAAGAAGCAGCAGTTTACACAGGTTTGGTTGTCATAGTGCAAGGTCACCCTGATCCTCTGAGGTAACCACAGAAGATAATTAAAGAGAGAAAAAGCAGCTTACATAACAAATTCATATGCAATATATTTCTGCTGGAGCACATCTATAATTTTCCATTACACAAGATCCTGACTCCCTGAAATCAAGCAGGAAAAGTAAAGTGACAATGTGTAAATGTAACTGACCCATTTTTGGGCGAGCTAAATGTGCAAGAGTAATCTTACATGTCACTGTTTATAACACAGAGTGTTTATCCTTTGCTGGTCAGGCTGCTTTAAAAAGAAAGATTGTGTCATGAATTAAGATTATACCCACTTCAGGCACCACTACAACTCTGTGACAAATAAACTACATGTGTGAAATCAAATGAGGGAACTTTTTCCTCTCACCTTTAACTGATAGAAAACAGGTATATCTCTTTTTTGTAACAGTTTTTTGTAGATCTAACCATTATTACTTAGACTATGTAACAATTTTATGTCAAACTACATTTCCAGGGAGACAAAAGGTTTTAAAAAGTTTTAACATGTATTATTTGAAATGCATTTTGTGTTGAAATAATAGATATTCATTCAGCCTGTTGTAATGAATATGGACCAATTCCCATGGAAACTATGCGCTCATGACTGGGAGGGTTCAGCAACTTAAGAGTCCAGAGGCATGAGAACCACGAGGGCCATGCCATGTATGTAAGACCAGATGGCGGTCGGGCTCATTTTCAACAGCAAATGGCTCAATTTACTTTTGGTTGGCTCGTGTAATGTGCACGCTTGGCTTTGTGTGGGAGGCTCCGTTTGTGAATTCCCCTCACGCCAACTGATGCACACGAGGATGCACAATAAAAAAGCACGTGGACTTTTTCTGCATTTGCTGCTGTTTCATTTAAAAAAGTAGATATGAGGGAAAGGATTTGCTTTTTTTAAAACTTAGGCTGGCTGTTACCGTTCTCTGGTGTCTGTTATGTTGTTTATTTTCCACCTGAACAATATTTAAAAAGTGATGTCACTTTAAATCAACTGTGGTACTTTTATTGCGCTTAAATTATGTGCACGGTTTATCTTTTATAACTGGATGTTGGATTTTGTTACTTTAGTGTCATTGTGGGAAAATAGTTCAACTAAACAACCAACTGGAAAATCAAATTAGTTGCTATATTGCGGCACCAACAGTATAAAGAATGGACAGTGCATGCTTGACGTTACCCTCAGGTTTCTGTTTTGAAGGTCAGCGTGTGGTGACGCTGGACGCCTTGTGACTAATCTAAAAATCGACAAAAACATCAATCATCGGCTGACCTGAGGCAGGTCGAATGACACCTAGGTGCTCAAATAAACCATCTGTAACCTACCTGTCAATCAAAGTTACCATGCTTATAATTATGCATAACTTTAAACCTCAATATCATTTGAACTGGTAAGTTTTTAAGACTCAGTACAGTTGTCATGAACGTGGAAATTAGCTATAGAGACCAAAACTGTTTTCTGTACCAGGCTGTAAACATGTTTACTTCTGCTGTGAAGTTGGACACTTATGGAGACTGACTTACTCTGCAGCCAGCCTCATGTTGCCGATTGAGGAAGTGTAGTTTTTGGCACTTTTGCGTTGGCTTAACTTCACAGCAACGGAGGTTGTCACTTGGGTTGCAGCAGCTCAGCCCATTGGGACTTGGCTTAGAAATGGGATAGTGGCTGGACTGTTATCTGAAATGGTGCCATATGACCTCTTGTGTGAGCACCAAACCTCTAACTCCATCATCCACCATGCCATCGCTCCACCATCTCCATATTTGTGTGCATATGTAAGTGTGGTTGTTATAAAACTTGAGGGTTGAGTATTAAAATGAACAGCTGCTCACAGCTGCTTTAATATCGATTTTACAGCTCTGCCATGAGTGCTGGAAAGTTGAATTAGGAGTAGATACAATACAAGACCTTCTATTAGAAGTCTGCTATCACAAATCTAAAAACTATGAAGTCCAGTTCTACTTTTTAAAAGTTAAATATCAGGGTCAGTGTGCCTCATTTAAACTTCCCAACATAGAGCCATCTCCACAGCCGTAGGCTTCATGGTGTCTTTCCTTCACACTGAATGACAGAGGATTACACACTCCTGATTTAGATTCAAACCCAATGCGTGTGCCGTAACCAGATACAGCCAGAGTGAGTATCTGCCACCAGCCTGTGTTGAGATCTAGAGATGGAGACTAATCCCTTCAGTGTTTACCATCTAGTGATGCAGGTGTGATCATATGCAGGCTGCTATAAGACCTCTGTTGTCACCCATGGGGCTGCATGTGCCCGAGATAGAGGAGGGTGGTTTCCTTCCTTTTCTATTCACCCTATTTCTATTTAACCTTCCTGCCAAGAGTCTTGACAAAGCTGTGAAAATAAAGTTTGTTTTTTTATTCTAACTGAATTTTCAGATACATGTGGCTTGTGTTACACTGACCTTTTTAGACAACGCTGTTTACGAGGATGGCAGCTTGCATTCATAGCATGCTCTACACAGAGAGGATCCTTTGCAGCTCTTATTTTTAGCCGATGGAGTCACCAACCTGCCTTCTACCTGCATCACGTGAGTCGGGTTGAGTGTTAAGGAATGCGTAGCTGGCTTTTTTGCAACATGTATAGCCCAGAGATAAGCCTCCGTGACAGATCGCTGTTAAAACTGTCATTCTTTTGGCTTCAGCTTCACGTGCCCTGCAGCGTTTGTCCCTGAATACCTGGCCGTATAGGGCCATGGTACTGTTGCAAAGTGACACAAATGAATCGCTTGACCAGATTGTCAACTGTATTTCGTTCACAGTTGTCTTTGGAATATCAGATTCAACCACACAAACACATTTGTTATGTGATATTGTGGCTGGTGTGCAAAATATCAAAAAGCTAGTGCTTTAATATCAGGGCCAGAATCGATCTGATGACTTTTATGATGAATAATAGCTAATGTATCGTGGAGGAGAGAGCTATGTGATCATCATTTATGAGGGGAATGCATCATTTATAGGCTCCTTGTTACAGAGAAATGTCTGGCTGAAAGTTCATGAGTGGATTAAAAAATAAATGCAACATGAGAAAGTTTCCGAGGTTGTTTAAAGATTCATGTCATCCGTGTTATTATATTATCTGCAGGTTATTATGTATTTATTTTTCTGCAACATCTACAGTGAAAATCCATCAAATATAAAATATTTCGTTGTGAGGGCTCTGGTCGCTGCAACGCATGTTGGCAGTGCTTCTTCCACCTCCTGGTTAATCTAAAAATCAGCAAAGACCTGGATCACCGGCGGTGCTGAATGATGCCTGGCTGCAGCTATCACTGAGGACCGGACAGGAGTGTGAGCTTTCTAACAGTCTGTGGAGAGTTTACATTCTCACATTAAAATTTAACACTTCGTGGATATTTTATAAGCTGATTTCTGCACTTTTTGGTCTAACCTTCTTTTAGGGCATCAAAAAATGGAAAGAGAATTTTTTGTCCTTGCAGTCCAAAGAGAGCTCAGCAACAGAATCCAAATGCTTTAAATAGATCACATTTACAGACAGTATAATTGAAGTACTTGAATACATATAATATAAACTATTCAAATATGTAAACCATGAACTTTATTTTTGGTGTCTAGTCAAAACATTTGGCCACACTTCCATGACAGCCCTGGATACAGGCCTGTACAGAGAGTAGTGTTGAGCCTTTAGAGCGTTTGTGTCTTTGCGATACATATTTACCGAATGACACCCCACACATGTGAAATCTCCCTTTTCTGTCAGTGGTTGTTCATATCCCAACATAACATGCACCCTAAAGGGCTGGTGGGGAGGGGAAGGACAGTCTGGGACTATGTATAGCAAGAAGCTGTAAAGTGTGAGACTCCTCTCTGGCATTTATTCATTCCTGACACCGGGCTGTAACAAACAAACATTTTCCAGCGGCTGAGGTTCTCGTTTCTCTTGGAGAGGAAGCAAGGGAAAGCTGGAAGGAGTATCACCATTGCTCAGGGACGCCCCTACACCCCCTCAACACCATATAAGAGACTGTGAAACATGATAGCTGCTTCTAAATGTCTCTTCCTCAAGCTGTGAACATTCAAATACTCTGACTTCAATTTGTCTAGACATTAGCCTTTCCCTGTCCTCCCTGTTTAGAGACCAGTAGCGCAGAGAAGTGATGAATAATGAATCATGTTGACATTCAGAGTTGAGGTCAACTTGTACCATGGCACAAATAAATGGATAATTTCCTAATGGGGATAATCTGAGTCATGTGATCTCCCTTCTTTGTGCAGAAAAATGTTAAACGATGCATGATTTAATGAGAAATTACAACAGATGAGCTCTGGAGCGAGGTCGTACTGGATCTTGAGTGGTTGGAGTTGTGAGAAACAAAAACCTGAGACAGCTACGCAATTTCCTCGGTTACATTAGCAGCATCTGAGAGATGCCCGAGTCCTCTTCCAAAGGGAAACCAGTTATAACCAGCTCTGCCCATCTTAGAAGTCTGTGTGGGGGCAGCTGGGGCCACCAGCACGATGTTACAGCACCAGTCATGCAGTTATTCTTATTAATCTGTGGAGATAATCTGGTAAAAAAGTCTGTTACTCTATGTGCATGAATATTATTTAGGTGGCTCTACATGTACATGCAGTGCGTGGCAAACTTTCAGTGTTGTAAATAGCTGCCTTTCAGGCAACCATGTGACTTCTCAGTGGCATTTGAGGGGAGAGGTTACATTTTAATGGCTTTGCCCCCTCAGCTGGTTATTTGGTTGTGTATGTCACATGACGGCCCAGCAGGTCAACAGGGAACACGAGGAGTAATGTGGACGAAAATATTACTTAAAGGTCTCTCCTTACTCTGAAAGGAAAGTGTTTAAATGAAGTGTTTTGAATCTCTAACGTCCTCGCTCTATCTAAGAAGATATTGCACAAGCAGGTGTGACGTAAGCAGACAAATCAACAACACATACCAAAATGAAATCATGTGCTGTCATTGTTTATTTGTCCCGCAGTACATGTCTCTCATTAATAGCACCAATAACAATGTGAAATTGACGTATATCTCTGCTTGTAAAAGTCCAAAATAGAGAAATAACTGAGCTGCCAAGCCATTTTATGTATTTAAGGTCAACAGTTAACAGTCTCGGTTATCTGGCAGTATCTAACTCTTAGAATAATTACAGTTGTTTTGATGTTTATGTGGTAAGAGGTATGTCCAAGACTCTGGGAACATTTTGGTTGTCAACATTTTTTATGGTCTAGGGGTGGGTGCATGTGACCGCACAGTGGGAGGAGCAGGACAAGGGCCACTCATTTCTAAGCTAAAGTCACTGGATATTAGGCCCTAAAATAGCCCTACAGAGGGTATATAGGGGTCTTCTCTCGCTTTCCCCATCGGACAACGGCTCTGTGCAACGGCACACACGACTGTGTAAAAAATCATTTCATATTCGGATGGGAGAGACTCACAGCAGGTGAGGAAAAGAGGATCGTACGAGCTAGAAGAAGGGGATTGGAACATATTGTGTTCTGCAATAACAGCAGGACATACTGCTGCTGGAAACTAAAGGATAATAACTAAGCGAGGAGGAGAAGGAGGAGGACACAGAGCAAAGGATACTAAATTTTATTGGACTGGTTTGTTCTCTTGGATTTCTCACTTCCCTCCTCCTGGGCTGACAGCAAAGGGGGAGGCAGAGTGGCAACCACTGCAGGGATGAAGTACAACTACCATGTACCAGTGTCGACGTACACTCGTAGTTCACAGTACACGCCAACATACCACACACCCACCTATCATACCCCCTCACATTACACATCAACGCACTCCACATCCACGTACGCCTCCACGACAAAGTACACCCCTTCACAGTACAGCACCACACATTACACCCCATCACATTACACGTCCACTTACAAGTCTGCGTCGACGTACGTCCCTTCATACAGCAAAGGCTCACGGTACAGTTCAACAGAGCGCACACAAGCGCAGGAAAACCCCGCGCCCGCCATACCTGTAGTCACACCTGCAAAGAGGACTGTGCACTTCCCCAATGACATCGTTTTCCAGGATATTGTTAGACGAGGAGATATGGAGCAAATCGGTCGGTTCATGAGGGCGAGGAAGGTTCGTGTGGATACACTCTTCCACTCAGGTGAGCAAAAGTCTCCACAGCTTTGACTTTTTTCCACCAGAAAAAAAATACCTGCACTTTAAACTGCCAGCCAATGAGGACTGACAGTGTGAGTGTTAGTGCTGTAGCAGAGGACTGATGTAGTCTTGTGTGCAGGTATGGCGGCACTACACGAAGCTGTGCTAACAGGAAACCTGGACGTGGTGAAGTTGCTGGTGAAATACGGCGCCGATGTTCATCAGAGAGATGAAGATGGATGGACGCCACTCCACATGGCCTGCAGTGATGGCTACCCGGAAATTGCCAGGTGACGCATGACCCTTTAAACTTTTAATCCTGACCAATCAAACAAACATTTCTTTAATAAAAAACAGTTCCTGCACATTTTCTATCAAATATGCATGCTTTAAATATCTATATATGACATTCAGCCGTCAGCAAGCTGAAGGATTTAAAGATGAGGAAACGTTGAGTATGAGAGAATTAATTTAATATTATTAGGTATGTTTTGAGTCCAGTTATATCTATTTTTAGTCCACTTGTAGTCGTGATAAACTCTGACATGTTTTCTTTATGTTTTAGTACCTCTGTTTAACACTGCTTCATTCTCCCCTCTGCAGGTATCTGCTGGCGATGGGAGCCAGCACAGAAGCTGAAAATGAAAGTGGAGAGAAGCCCGCGGACCTCATCGACCCGGACTGCAAAGACCTGCTCAAACTGTTTGAGACAGGCTGCGTGTGATACATGGAAAAGACAGAAAACCACATATTCAACAGTGTACGGTGCCAAACAATCCTCCTGTAAAGCGAGATGGTGATTCTGTTTGCACAAATTGCTCTGAGATTATTATTATTTTTTGTATGTCTCTTCCTGGTTGATTTTATTTGACTTTATTTTGTGCATTTGTGTTTTTATCATTGTTCCAGTGTCTATGCTGCAAATGTTAATCCATGAATATCCCCCTTGCTTCACTCTCAGTTGAATCGAAATGTCACCTTTACTTGTCGTGTATGATCCATTTCTGAAGATTCTTTTCTATTCTCATGAGCGTTTCGGTTTAAGTATTTTTACTCTTGTTCGTGTAAAGCAGTCTGGTTGCAGACTCTATGATTATAGTGTATTTACCACACCGAATATGGGCCGAGATGTTTGTGTTTTATAGAGAGAGTTATGAATCCTCCCTGCTGGGCAGAAAGAGGATCATCCAGATTAATAATTGATACTTCGCTGATGGTCAGAAATCAGAAAACATCAAGCTTATGCTGTGCAAGCACTACTACTGCTGCAGTATTTCCCCTCATGTATTGCTGTTGTTTTCTGTAGAAGAAATGCGAACGTCATCGATGAAAGTCTTATAATTTTCTCTTCTAGAATTATTTTTGTACCTTTTCATAAATAAAGAGACTTTTTTAAAATATGGCTCAGTTGCTGTTGTGTTGTCTGTTAAAGAGAAATGGAAATGAGAGAACAAACCTGCATTTTCACCACCAACACTTCAAGTTGTAGCTTGGTGTTACAAGATACCTGGGATTCAGCTTTAGTCAGGTTTTGCTGTTGCTGATTTTAATATTTACACCAACCTGGATTTAAATTTAGACAGATTTATTGCACATTGTGGATAAAAAATCAAGATGATGTACTGTAGAAGCGATAAGGGATGGAAGGAAGGTGGAGAGGAGGTTATTGGTGGTCAGAGGTCGACCGGTATCACCTGGGGTGAGAACTGGGAGAGAGTTGAGTGGGGGAACAGTCTCTTTCTCGCTCTATGGATTAGAGACTCCTGGTTTTTCTAAGAGGAATAAGAAAATGAAAAGAGGTGGGGAAAGCAGGGGAAAAAGAAAAATAAGGGTTGAGATGGAGGGATGTGAAAACTGTGTATGAATGCATATGAGTGTAAAAGTGCTTTGAGTGGTCGGAAGACTAGAAGGGTGCTGTATAAGGACAGTCCATTTACAAGTTTCAAGTTTCATCATATGCAGGTGAACACGACAATAACAATACAGTGAAATGTGTTGGATCAGAGGAACCAGTCAGCTCAGCATTAGGAATGTGAAACAGATAGAAATAAGATAAAGAAGTTAAACACTATTTAAAAAAATAGAAGAATATGAAATATCAAATATACTAAAATAGAATGTGAGAAAAACATAAATATGCATATGACAGAAAAAATTATATAAGAGTAAATGGAAACAAGACAAACTCTTTTATTTAGAATTTTTATTAAAATACTATTAAAATACCCTATTATTATTATTTTTATTATTATTATAATCAGAATCACTTTAATTCGCCAATAATAATGATAATAATAATAATAATAATAATAATAATAATAATAATAATTATTATTATTATTATCATTATTATTATTATTATTATTATTATTATTATTATTATTATTATTGTTACGTGTGTTGTCGTTGTCGGAGTTCTTTCACTTCCGTGTCTTTTCCCGGAAATGATTGGTTGGCATTGGCAACGTTTTAGCCAGGTCTGACGGCGTACACAGTCTGTGAATAAAGAAATCGAAAGGAAGGGCCATAAAAGGTTTGTTAAATATTTAAACAGCGTGTCTCTTCAGTGGACATCTTTTTTTTTTTTACTAAAACCGCGTCGCGTGTGTTTATAACAAACATTTAAATATCCGCTGCTTCACGTTAACGTTACGACAATGTAAATCACCTAGCCTAGCCTAGCCGGCTACAGTTAGCTGAAATCATTGTGTCAGCAGATCTATAGTTAGCTGTCCCCGAGGACGGCACACCGACATGAAGCAGCAGACACCGTTTTACTACAACACACATTGTTATCGGTGATAATCTGACCGGTGCTTAACTCACTGGTGTCGGCTTTGTAGCCTGCTGCTAACACTGCTGGTAGTAAAAACGTAAACAAAAGCCTCTGGGCTCGCTGACGACACTGTTTGTTTGTTTATTATTCACACATTTAGTCAACGCTAGCACTAACAGTTAGTAGTTACTTATTAGATGACACGGTTTGTTGTATCTAGCAGTAGTTATGTGTGTAGGTCTGACTTCTTTAGACGAGGCTGCTGTAGTTGTCACTGTTGTTTATTGTTAGCACTCAGCAGAGGACTTCTGAACCTTTGTATTCTTCAAATCTTCTCACCATAGAGGAGCGAGGAGCGAGTACAGACTGCAAACAGAATGACCAGGTCTGTAACAACGAGTTATA
Source organism: Collichthys lucidus (assembly GCA_004119915.2). NCBI lineage: Eukaryota > Metazoa > Chordata > Actinopteri > Sciaenidae > Collichthys > Collichthys lucidus. Next base: position 11,230,935 of record CM014100.1, read on the forward strand.
AGGGCTCTATGCACTGAGTACAAATGGGCCAGTGTTAATAGTGATCATTACAATGTGTACTGCTTTAGGCTTGAGTCAAAGAAGTGTTTTTATGTGATTCAAACAATGCGGGAGCGTCTCCGCTTTCTAATGTTGCTGTTTTTCGTGTTTATGAAGCTCATCTGCTACCAGGATGGTGAATAGTTACAAGCGGACTTCAAGCCCTCGATCCCCTACTAACAGTGGGGAGCTTTTCACCCCGGCACATGAGGAAAATGTGCGCTTTATACATGACAGTAAGTGGCAGCCTCTCTGTTTTCCTTCAGAATAATAATCTAATCACAGATTACAGACCTGGGTGTTGCCCAGGAACTGTGTTTATTTCCTGTATGGTCAAAACAGCGGCAGGAATTTTTGTTTGTTTCAATTTCTGAAGTGGGTGAACTCATTCTGATCACTGAGGTTGCATTCAAACAGGAAAATGCAGGGGTTTTTTTCCATCCATCTGATGTAGTAGGGTAGTAGTATGTTTTGGCTGTCAAAAAAGACAGCATCGTTTGCTTTATGTCAGATAGTTTGAGAGGGAGCGTTGTCATTGATAAAGCTGCAAAATAAAAACACAGCGGTTACATTCAGCACAAATAGACCCAACCCCAGCAACCACAACACACCGCCGCACAACCCTGCGGCAATTCACAGCACCCGATCCTCTCTGAGTGTGGCCTTAATGTGCAGCAACACAACCCTTGTCATCGTGTTCATCTCACATGTAAACACTAGCATGAGACGTGTAACTGCAGCTCACATCGCTTCAATCTAGAGATAGACACAGATTAGTTGATGGCATAAACAAAACAGACACCTTTTGGTCATTATCAGTTGTATAGCATGAATTTAAATTACGTAGCATAAGTAGGGCAACAGCTTATAGAGCAACAGAACTTGAATGTGAGGACACGATTTGTAAAGAGCATTACAGCATTCGAGGTCACACTGAACAGTGTAATTGTCTGCAAAGTGGAGGGAGCCACACCTTGTTTATTGTGCTGGTTTCAAAGGTGCCCTGCAGAGTTTTCTCATGAACGAATAAAAAAATCACTAAAGCTCTTTGTGTTTGTCCTTGAGGTCTAACAAACACTGCGAAAGCATTTCTTTCCGCCCAAAAAAAACATTTGTATCTTTGTATCTTGCACATGCACAAAATGAACAAAACATGGACCCCTTCAGAAAAGCACTCTGCAGAGTTCAGGAACTCCAGGGAACCATTAAGTCCTGAGAATAGCAGGGTCAGTCACATTAGATTAAGTAGTGCTACGGTATCTAAATTTACCTAATGTCATCACACTAAATGCAGAGAGATTGGGCTCTTTAAGGGAAATTTTAAAGATTTTAAACCAGCTTTCTATCGTCATAATGTGAGTAGTACATTCAAATTAACTAGGTTAACTTCAATGCATGTTGCGCGCATCCAGAGCTCCTACTGTATTTGCATAAATTGTATATAAGGTACAAAGACGGAGTGGGGGAATCGTTGGAAGTGATGACGATTACGAGCAGAAGAAAAGGTGAGGTTGTCTTACAGTGTAAGTTACAGTTTGTCAGTGAATAAAGGCTTGCAGCTTCTCAAGACCAAAGTAAAGCTCCTGTTTGTTATTTCACACTTTCACGTTGGTAAAGCTGGGCAGAGGTGACACATGGAAAGATCAGCAACGTATTTTCTTCATGGATCCACTGCATCTCGTTTATGTGGCTGACAACTGTGTTCATGGCTTTCTTGTCAACATCCGGGTGGTGGTGCACCTTACTGCCTGGGTCTGTGAGAGAGTGGAGCACCTTCAGCACCCCCTGGATGTGTTTGATCATTATAATGAATGTTCAGGAGCGCCTAAAATCACATTATTAAAGCCGTTTAGTTCAAAATATAAAAAACAAAGATGGCATAAAGGCATTGCTTACAGTGCTGTTGCAAGATCTTTGCATGAAATTAAAACATTTGCATATATTACCCACACTGTGATGATACAAAGCTGGTTGATATATACACATATCTGTAACGACAAGATTTCCTAAATGTAATAAAAATGTTGTCTTTGCTCTTTCACAGCCTGGCAGTGTGTGCTTAGAGACATCAGATCAACACAAAATAGTGAACGTAATGACCGTGGACCACAGGAGTATGTGGAGAAGAACCCAAATCCTAACCTACATTGTAAGTGAAGTGGATTTTATTTTTATTCTTTTATGTCAAACCAAATTATTAAACAAATCAACCACAAGACAGTCCTGAACAACCTTTTTCTGTCTGCTCTTGCAGCTTTCACACCAGTGGACCTGAGTGACCTCAAAAAACGCAACACACAGGACTCCAAGAAGTCCTAGTCTTTCTTGTGACAGTCCGGTCCCCTTTTTTTTTTTTTTTTTTCACCCGTTATCCTCGAGAACTTTTTCTCCATCAGCCAGAAAGTCAGCCCTGTTGGCCCTTCTAGCACAGAACGCCAAGCTCATTTCTAAACTCTGGATCATAGCAGCCCTGCCTCTTTCTTTACCCTCTACAACTGACTAAGAAGAAAAGAAGTGGGATTCCAGGGAGCACATACCTCCCGTCTCTTGGTTCATGTTTTTTTTTCCAAGTCATAAAATCTTCATATGTACATTCTTTATGTGGACGGGACTGATGCAAACTTTCATCAAAATTTGCTGACATCTGATGCTGAGGTATAAACTGTTGACACTCTCCACAGGACACAAAAGACTGCAGTCTTAAATACAAATCCTGTTTTCTTTACTACTGCTACTTATTTGACTTTGGAGGAAAATGCGAAAGGGCTGGCTTCTTCTTCTTTTTTTAAGTTTGTTTTGAAAGATAGTTTGATTAGTAAATTGTAGAGGTAATGTAAGGGTCACATTGGATACACACTTTATGGGCAAGTTTTGGAAGCCAAATGCAAATGTAGAAGGCCAACATTTTTATTATAAATTTCCGTGCCCTCAAATGGACTTTACTATGTAGAGGCCTCCCCGAGTATGCTGCCCTTGGTTAACTCCCGTCTCCTAAGCCTTGAAACAAAATGTTGAATAAAAGACTTTTACAGTACTGCTGCTTGTTTTGATCCCACATAAGTGTCGACCACGGAGCAAGGAGAAAGGGACCTGAACATCATAAAGCCAGATAATTTAGGAGAATATATATACTGGCTATGTTGATTGTAGAGGCAGTTTTTATTTTCAATAACTGATTAATAATATGATGCTTAATATGCTTTGCATATACTAATATATCCTTAAGGAAGTACAGTGGTGCAATGTTCAAACCTCAGTTGGGCTTTTTTTTGTGTACCGGGTACTCAGGCTTCCTCCTGCAGACAGTGTGCTTAATTGGTTAATTGATGACTCTCAATTGCCTGTAAGATGTGGAGTGGTTGTTTAAGTCAGCTGGGATAGGCTCCAGCCCTGATGAGGATAAACAGTGCATGCATATGTATGACTACCCTAACTAATCAGAATCTTAGAGATGAAATTTGCATATGGAAATTACCTGTTTGATCTTTAGTTTGCTACCAGAGGATATGAAAACAAGCCAATATTAACATTTTAGATGCTGGAACCACTTAAATTTAACCTGTATGAATATTTTTTTCTGTCAATTGATTAATCAACTATTTGTTTTTAGCTCTAAATGATTTTATTATATGAAGCAAACCTTGATATGTATGATATATTTATATAAATATATAAGTATAAATATTTGTTACAGAGGAGCATGCATGTTGATTAATGAGAAAGTACATTTTGTGTCAAGTAACAGAATCAATGACAGTATAAAGAAATTTTAGTAGATATTAAAACAAGCGAATATCAACATTTTTCAGAATCAGAAATCAGATTCAGAAATACTTTATTAATCCCCACAGGGAAATTGTTTTTGTTACCGCAGCTCCCAAGAAAACAAAACTATACTAACAATATACACCTATACAATATCCTATTTTAACACTATATACACACTATATACACATGTATAAATAACAGTTAAATAAAACCAGTAACAGTTAAATAAAAACCAAGTAACAGTGAACTTTACAATATTTAAATCTAAAACCCTATAAAGAGGCTTGAACTACTTGTGATATGACTTGTATGATTCATTTTTTGCCTGTTGATCAATTAACTGATTGTTTTAGCTCGATATGAGTTAAATCTATAAAGATAAACGTGATATATTTGCATAAATATGTGTCATAGATGAGCACACTGCAGTCATGCATGCTGATTAGGTAATAGTATAATGGGGGTTGTTTATTGGTCACGCATATTACGTGATGACGTAGTGCGTACGTGCAGGACGCACCGAGGCGGCTTGTCTACATACGGCGGACGTTGCTTCATTGTGTTTCTCCTCGGCGCTGTGTTGAGCTGTGAAAGGGCGAAGAGAGGGACCAATCGAGGCTAGGGCGTATTTTTAAAAATATATTCTGTTGAAAGTTTAGCACTATCGGGGACAGCATAATGGCCGATAAGATGGATATGTCTCTAGACGACATTATCAAGCAGAACAGGCAGCAGCGAGGCGGAGGCCGCGGAGGAAGAGGTCGAGGCCGCGGAGGCTCAGGCGGCGGCCGAGGCGGCGGAGGAGGCGCTGGGCGTCTTGGAGTCAGCGGCGGAGGAGGAGGATTTGGAGGCCGAGGCGGCGGATCCGGCCCCATGAGGAGCCGACAGAACCTGAACCGCGGTAGAGGCAGACCAACGCCTTACAGCAGGGTATGAGAAAATTAGAGGAATGGGCAGAAAAAACCTTCGGCAAACCTGAAAAATGCCTGGGTTAACATCTAGCCTAGTCGAAGCGAATATAATGATATAACCGCCGAGCGTCCCCTCATGTGAGAGCTCGATGGTTTGCGGTTAAAGCATTAATGGAAGTTGTATGCATAGTGTGTCCCTTCTCCCACAACCCGTATGTGTTACACCATTTTCCAAGAAGAGGCCTCCTCGAGGAGAGAGGGAGCGAGCTAGGCCTCGGCGGCGCCGGCGCCATTTTGAGGCTTAAGTTAGAGCTAGTCGTTGTCGGTGCTTTCCACCTCCAAGTGTCAGAAAGATGGTGAGAGGAAACCACTTCATCCAGCACGGTCATTTTTCTTCTCCGTACCACTTGTGGCATCATAAGTGTCCCGGTGCAGCGACCAGGCGGCGGCGGCCTTTTGTTCGGGAGTGGCTGGCGGGTCCTAACAACAAGGCCCGTTTGGTGGCTGTTCAACCAGTGTTTTTTTTTTGCTTGTGGATGGATCAGTGGACTTCAACTCCCTCTTCTTTCTCCCCACACATGATAGTTTTACTTTAAGTTAACGAGTTATTTTTTTAGACTGAGCAAAACAAAAAGCCCCAATCAAAATGGCGTGGTCTCCAAAATGGACGCTCAGATAATCCACGCTCTCTTTAGAGGGGGTAGCTGCTCCTAGTTGTTTGTTTTTTGTTTTTTTTTACCACCTCCACCTCAGCTTATGGACACTTACCCCCTTGAAAGCATGAAAGCCCCCTTTTTTTCGTGGCTTGGTAAAGAACTTTTGGGCTGCCCCTGGGAAACATGGTGCAACGCTGGAGGCAACGCTGCTTCAGATGGCGACCCCCTGTGTGCCCGAGGATCATGTCTGGTGGAGGCGCAGATGGCAAGAGAACAATGGGCAAGATTTGGTAGCTAGCCGGGGAGGGCAAGTTGCTCAGGGGTTAGTATACTGATTGTGGGTGGCTTTGGGGGTAATAAACTGCTCAAATTTGTAAAATATATACAATCTCAGTAGATGCAGCACAACCTCATAATGTAAACAGAGGTGATATACAATGCACCCCCTTTCTGTATTTTTTGTTTAGTTGTTTGTCCTGTGTATGTCCCTCTGTCTGAACTGATTCACTTGCTTGTAGTGATGGGGTGGGCAGGGAACATTGGGGGACCCTCTTGGGGGGAGTTGAGCACCCTGGCCCTGTTGGAAGTGGAGCCCCTGCTTGCCCCAACACCCAGCCGTGTGGACTCTGTGATTGACAGAGGCAAGGGGATCCTGAAGTCAGCAGGTGCGTTCTCTTTCATCTGTTGCAGCCTAAACAGCTTCCCGATAAGTGGCAGCATGACATGTTTGACAACGGCTTCAGCGGCTTCAATGGCGCTGCTGGGGGCGGCGGAGGAGCCGGTGTGGAAACTGGAGGGAAGCTTCTCGTCTCCAATCTCGACTTTGGCGTCTCAGATGCAGACATTCAGGTATTGTGTTATTACGTTGCACGTTTGCTAGCCAAGCTTGTTTGGTGTGGAAAGGGATGGCTAAGTGTTTTTCTTTTTCCAGGAACTCTTTGCTGAATTTGGGACCTTGAAGAAGGCTGCAGTCCATTACGACAGGTCGGGGAGAAGCCTGGGAACCGCAGACGTCCACTTCGAAAGGAGGGCAGACGCTCTGAAGGCCATGAAACAGTACAACGGAATCCCACTCGATGGTATGCCTAAAACAATCATATGCAACGCAATAACTTTGATTATGTCTGGCCATTTTTGTCTGCCCTGGCCAAATTGTGAGGTTTCTTCTGCCTTTGTCTCTCTAGGGCGACCTATGAACATACAACTCGTCACATCACAGATCGACACACAGAGGCGACCTATGCAAGGGTGAGCGTCGGTTCTTTTATTCAAGAAACATGACTGGAAAATACTGGGAACGCTGTGTGTGATGGATGTTTCGTTTTCAGTCTGAACAGAGGCGGTGGAGGCATGAACAGAAATCGTGGCGGCGGCTTCGGGGGCATGCAGAGAGGGCGTGGTGGACGTGGTGCAGGCGGTGCCAGAGGAAGGGGTCGAGGTGGCCGAGGAGGAGGTGGCACTAGCAAGCAGCAGCTGTCAGCAGAGGAACTCGACGCCCAGTTAGACGCCTACAATGCCAGGGTATGTTCAGCTGTCAATCCCGTGTCTGGCATCAATTAACAAATTATGCTTTTGCAGCTGTCTAACTCCAACTCTTGTTTTGTTTTCTCAGATGGACACCAGCTAAGAAATGAAGCTCCTCCAAGTTGTCGTCCCTTCTTGTCTGCACAGAAGGGTTGTTGTTACAAATGTGCAGAATATTTTACACTTGGTTGTCTTCTGATGTGATTGAGATTATTGTCCTAAATTCTTCTTTTAAATGCTCCGAAGTGTTTTTTACCAGTATTTTTTTTTTCTTCCCCTTTTTCTGATGAAAATGGTTTTGGCTGTAGGTAAATGTGGACTGGTGTTTTCCCAGTTCTTTCCTCTACCCTGTAGTTAATGAACTTGTAATAAAACCTGCAGTGCATATTAACCAAACACTGTCTCTTCTACTTTTGTCCATGTGTCTGCTTGACCATCTAGTGTTGGAATGCTGTTATAAGTTCAACTTTTTAATTAACATTTGCAAACCACCACATTATTTATTTTTTTTGGTAATAGTTGTTTGCTGTAAGATTGTTGATCTCATACTGGGTGAGTTTATGTTATCACAGTTTACAAGGTAGATCGTTAGAGAAGTGCTTACTTAAAAAAACAAACAATTGACCGTTTACGAAATGGCTAACAAAACAAAAAGTGGCCAAATGCAAGTAACACTAGGTCTGATTGAGAACTGCCAAATAAAGCTGCAAATTGAACAGTAATTGTTGAAATTAAAGGGATGTGTGTGTGATAGGTGGAAAATGAGAATTTCCTACAGCTGAGCAGCCTGAGCAGTGTCGTTGCAGAGGTCAAACACAGCCACTAGATGTCGCCCTGCTCTGTCACTACCATATATGGTCTATACGTTACTGTATCTCTGCTGTACTATACGTCATGTCAGCATGTGGCTTTGACAAAACCACTTTAAAATACTATAATAAAGTACTTTTCCTGTTTGCCACATCTGTGATATGATGTGATCTGAACTGTGCAGCAGCTCAGTGGGGTGAAGATGTTGTGTAGTTGCTCACAGGCTGCAGGGTGGCGTGAGCTGACACTGAGGTGGAGGTGGAAGTGAACAAAGTCTAAAATGTCAGGAACTCAGAGAGAAATGCGAGTGTGCAGTGCAGATCTGCAAGCCCACGCGTGTCGCAAGAAGCCGGAAGCGTGTTTAGAGACAAAAGTTTAAATTAATAACGAATACAGCTTCCGCTTAGGATTTCAAGATTAAAGTAAAAGGCTTTTATTTTTCTTCCTTTAGTTCTTGGTGTTTAGAATAACACCTGACATCATGCTGTCATCGACTACTTATAGCTCCGTTTCTATGACTACTTTATATACTGTTGGAAAGCTAAAATACCTGAATATAAGGTATATTGTACGGCATATAAAGACTTCAATCTATAGTAATGCCTAATATTTTATAATAATCTGTAGAGTAACGAGTATAAATAAACGAAAAATACAGATAAATGTGAAACGTAGAGTAGAAGTATAAAGTATCACAAAACTTAAGAAAATTGTTTCACAGTTGAATTTAAATTAGTTATAAGCTTCTTAAACTTGGATAAAGTTTATTCATAGTGAAGTCAACTTTATTGTCAATGCTGCCATATGTGCAGGACAAACAGAGAATTGAAATGGTGCAAACAACAATATACATTAAATATAAAAAATATATAAGAAAAAATATATATCTAAGAGAAATATAGCAAATCTGGAAGATATAAACAGTATAAATATGGCAAACAGTGACAAACAGGACTAGTCAAGTCAAGTCAACTTTAATGTCAATGCTGCTATATGTACAGGACATGTAGAGTATTGAAATGGTGCAAACAACAATATACATGTAATATAAAGTATAAAAATATATAAGAAAAAATATATATCTAAGAGAAATATAGCAAATCTGGGAGATATGAACAATATAAATATGGTAAACAGTGACACAGTGCTTTAAACAGGACTAGTCAAGTCAACTTTATTGTCAATGCTGCAATATGTACAGGACATACAGAGTATTGAAATTTCGTTTTCATTTTATCCTGGTGCAAACAGCATAAACATGAAATATAAAATATAAGTAAAAGATGTTTTAAAAAAAGAAAAAAAAAAGGACAAATCTAAAAATATATACAAGCTAAAAGACATAGTAAAAATACGTACTGAAACGTGAAATTACACATTTTCTGCAGTGAATAAACGATTTACATTTACTTTTTTTCCTGTTATAGTGTCCTAATTTTTCCATTGAGCCACGTAAAGAAAAAAAAACTTTTATTTTGAAGGCGGCACACCGGACGTCGCGCGCTCCGTCGTGCAGCCGTTAGCTCAGATTTTCCTCGGCCGCTTCACTTCACTCCCTCTGTCCTCACAGCAGACTGTCCGAGCCCACCGACCGACAGGCATAACGGTGAGACTTGTTCAAATACTTCATAAACTACTTTTATAAGTCATTTTACACGGTTTAGCACACATACCTGAGCCGCTGTTCGCTTTTGTTTGCAAGTTGTTTTTTTAACGGTTGAGGAAGTGTGAGCAACTTCCACCGCCGGGAACGTGAGTGATATGAAAGCAGGAAATTAATTCAGCTAAAGACACAAAGCTGTGAGTTTTTACAGAGGTTTATGTTTGTAGCTTTCACACGGTTAATTTAAGGCTAAGTCACGGTAAAGTGGAGTTAAGAAGTCAGTCATTTAAGAGTCTATTTCCGGGTGTTGGGTCTGATCTGAGCTGCCAGTGTCGGCCGCCGTTAGGTGACGAAACCCGCTGAGTTTAATAGACACACACACGTTGATTGTTCGGGTCTACAAGTGGACTAAAAGTTTATTAAAGTGTGTGAGCTGGTGTGGATTAAAATGCGTGTGTGAGCTGGCTGTCATGTGTGTGTGAGCAACATTTTTCGGCCACTTCCTGGAACAGTTTTAATTTGAATTGGCCTGGAGGGCTCACACCTTAAATCAGCCTCCATCTTAGCTGTGAGTGTTTTTTGTTCACACGGTCAAGTGCACACACACACACCAGCTGAAATCAGAAGTGACCTCTTCTCTGTGTGTGTTTGTGTGATAGTTAGTTTGTATTTGAAGAGCTGAGATCACCCCAAACCACCAACCCTTCAATCTTTTCCTTCCTGTGTGTGTGATTTATTTTTTTATGTCCTGGAGGACTTGTGTTTCTTTCCTTCTTTTTTGGACTTGGCTAACTTTCAAATGACACATTTCTGTCAAGGCCTCTTCATTTGAACTGAGCAGTCCTGCTGCTGCTGCTGCTGCAATCAAGCAAGGCCGGATGTAACTAATTTTGTTAGTTTCTGTCTCTCTGCTTAGAGCAGGAGGAAGAATGAATTACTGAAGGAGCAGCGTGAAGCGTTTTTGATGTGGATTCATTGACGTTTGCAGCTTTATCGGCTTCAAACATATAAAAAAAAAAAGATTTGCACCATCACTAATCTTAATATTTTCTACTGCTTGTATCCACTCGTGTCAGTGGCCTCCTTAGCTCAGGCTCACAGGGAAATATTTGATCAAACTGAATCTTATTTTAAACTACTTAATGCACTGTTAGGTAGTTTAATCTTATATTTTCTAATAATCTGCAGACTGAGCTGTATAAATAGACTGAAAAAAACTCTTTCACAGTAAATGTTAAGAGTCTGATTAATGTTCCAAATTAACACAAAACTAAAATCATTTGAGTCAAACATGACTTATTGCTACAAATTCATGCTTTTAATATGACACATTTTCTCCAGTGAATAAACAACCTATGTAGTTATTACCAATGCGACACTTTATTTCCATTTATAATCCTCATTTTGTCTGCGAGAGTCCGCCCCGTCTACTTGCATAACCACCACCACGACTCGTGTCATCGGCCTCCTCTGTTCGAGCTCGGGCTCACAGGAATAAGTTGCATTGTGTGGCTTTCCTCAGCCTCGACAGCGGCCTTCAGAAGCACATCCTCTCAGAAATAATGGCCGTGAGTGCTCGGAAATCTTGGTAGTATTTTTTAATTTTTCCCCCCTTTTTGGTTGGATTTGCATGTTCATAGTTTGTTTGAAGGGAAGCATTGTGCGGCCGTAATGTGAAGAGTGCATCCACTCCACCTCCAGGCTTGTTGCCCAGGGAGGCAAAACCGAATCTGGCTCTGGCCGAGGAACTCCTCTCGAGCAGGGGGGAGTAAGCCCTGACCTTTCAGCTGGCACCTTGGCTTTCTTATTCACTCGCAGCTTCCTGCTGCTGCGTGCAGGGATTTCTCGCTGGCTATTTTTACAGCTTCCTATTTGTTCTGGTTTCTTCCTGGGATGGAGTCACATTTTGTTTCTTTTTCACAGTCCCCTCTCTCTGTTGCTCAATTTCTCTGCGATCAGATACGTTTTATCTTCTTCTATAACCGTGATGGACATCCTGCAGACGTTATCTTTGTTATTTAATTAGCACAAGCACAAGTTTTCTAGCTTGTTTTAAGTACTATTCTCTCCCCCTTCTCTACTTCTCTTCATCTATATTGCATTAGCTCTGTTCAAGAGCTCTTGGTGTAACACTTCCTCAAACCTTCGGTCTGTGCAGCACTGCTTACATCCTCAATTTGGCAGCATGGCATCATGATTTTATCTACTGAAATCTAGCCAGTGTCCTTTTTGCATTTCTATCATTACAGCAAAAAGAAGCATTAGGCCGAGTTGCCCTCACAGGTAGAACGTTAAGAAAGACGAGCTGTGCTTCAGCTTTGCAGCGTGTGGTTTGAGCTCTCCAAAGGATATGAATCATCTGAGTCACTAAGCTCGCGCCTGAAAGAGGAAGTTTGCAGTAATTTCTCAACAGACAAAATAGGCCTGGCATGCTACTCCACCGCCGTATCATCATGTACAAAGGATGCACGGATGTATTCAGTGCAGTCAAATATATTTTTAAATCACATTTCACAGCTCCACTCTTTGCAGCTGATGTGCTCAAAATCGATTAATCAATTTCATCCAAACAAAATGTAACACAAAAACACAACCAGAGGCAGGTCAACAAAAGAAAAGACAAACAATTATATTTGCATTCTTTTCCAGTCAGTCCGTCACCTAAATCAACACCAACATGATGTTGGGAGGAAAAACTGACTAAAACTGACCTCTGTGTGAGTGAGTGATCAGGAAATGCACCCAGCCCAAACACGCCTACCCGACTGTAAGAAAATGTAAAATCAGAATTGCGACAGACGTTACAAATTCTACTAAACAAACAAACGAAAGCGCGAGTATTCAAATTAAACAGCCGTTCATCATCAGTGAACCAAAAGATCGCCTTTAGATCGCCTTAATTTAAAAATGTAGCAGGATAACTCATTCACACGAACCCGAGGAAGGTCAAAAAATGTTTATTTATAGTCTTTGAGCTACACTTGAAAAGATTTTAATACAGCAGCACGACGAGGACACATTGAAGTGCAGAGAAGTCGTGCTGATTAAAGCAAAGGTCTGCAAGCGTGGCACGAGAGAGACCAACAGAGATCAGAGCGTCCGTAGATCTGTGGGTGACATCAATGAGGCCAGGAGCTAAATGTCACCTCACAAAGGTTGCCAGCTTTCACTTCTGGTGAAGCAACAATCACGTCCTGTTTGTGTCCCTGAGGTAAAAGTGTCAGAATAATAATCAGGAGCTGCAAAGACTTCCACTTCTCTACAAACCTCCTGTCAGATCTTAGGATTTCCTGACGTCTTGCTGCCATACAGCTGGGAAAACTTGACTAAATCATTTCACCCTGGCAGAGGGAGGCTTTGAGCAAAGGCGGATGGTGCTGTGTTGCACAAGCTGGGCTACGTGTTGCTCTCACTGTGCCAGAGTGTTGTTCCTCCTCCAGTATTCTTCCTCCCTGATCAGCGGCATCAGTAACATCACATCAACCAGCCATACATGAAGCTTTGCAATCCTCAGCTTTACTTAAATTCTGGTCAGGAAATGAAATCTGATCCTATTTTTCATTGATTCTCTTTATATTTAATGTGTAACGATAAGTTCGACGACGGTATTTAAGACCAAACGACTGATACTAATAGCTGATTGTCTCAAAAGACATTTAAATGCAGCTAATTAGTTAAAGAAAGTCCGAGCAATGTTTTATTGATACAGTGTTTGATTTCACTCAGCTGGACGAGTCAGAGTCAGATTATTGCACCGGTCAAGTGTAATGCAGCCTAAAAGATCAGGAAAACACACACACACACTTCATAAAGCCTGTATCATCCCACAGGGATTCCCCGGGCCAATTATCTTCAGCGATGACATGCTCCCGTCAAGAGAATCCTCTTGACCGGTCACCGGTGACACTTTCCTGTCCCTGAATGCCTCATTAGCCATAATCCCACTTTCCATAATCTTAACCGATCAGCGTCGTTGCTAAGGAACACGCCTTAATCTGAAGCCCCGAGTGTGTTTTGTAAAACCGCGGCCGCTTAGCCTCAGTCAGGCAGACAGATTATCCCGATGGAGGAGAGAGCTTGCACGAAAGGTGGAGGTTAGAGCACAGAGGTGGCGAGGAGGTCCAGGTCCAGTGTTTGTTTGCGATGATCTCATGGCCTGTGTGTCGTCTCCCAGCAAGCAGAACAATGACGGAGCCTTTTCCTGTCAGATTAGTATGTGGCCAGTTTGCCACAGTCTGCATTGTTTGAGCAGGGTTAGCCAGAAAGAATGTGCATTATGACGAATGTTGTTCAAACCTAATCCATTTTACTCGTCCCATGAGCCCCTTTTTTTTTTCTTTATTTGCTGAATCAACAATTTCATACGTGGTTAAGATGGCATCCGTGTGTGCAGACATTGTGTAACAGACTAATAAACAATTAGAGACTGAGGCAGCTCAGTGTGAAGAGTGTGTCCTCCTCAACAGGACTGGATATCAAGTAACAAGACACACAGACAAGTTTTTTTTTAGATATTTTACTTGACAAATATGTTTTTCTAAAGCAATAGATACTTTGTTGTCCTTAGAAGTTGCCTCAGTCTGTACAAAGCCTCACAGATACATCAAACACCACAACACAACTACAAAAACAAACAATTCAGCACATCCTTCCACTGGTGCAAAACTTGGAAATCATGGTCAGATAAAAGGCTGATGTCGTCGTCGTGCAACTGAAATGAAAATAAATAAGCGTGAGAGAGTGCATTAGTGTGAGGGGGGGGGAAAAAGATTACACCACTTGAAGGATGTCAGATTGTTTTAAAGCTCACGTCGCTCTGCGTGCAAAGGGACTTAAAATTGGGCTGCGGCTAATTATTATTTATGATTCATCTGCTGATTTATCATTTGAGCTATCAGGTGTCAAAGACGTCATGCTTTGCCTCGTTTCGTCCGACCAACAGTCCAAAACATATTCACTTTACGGTCACAAACATCTTCCAAAGATCTTAAAGGGGCCGCCTGGTTTTAATTTTCTTGCCTGACATTAATGAGATTTCTAAACTTGCATTGCAAAATATTCTTTTATTTTGTCTGGCTTCTTTTAAAAGAACTAAACTAGTTGGAAATTGATTTGCTGTGGATTTATTCAGATCAGTCAGTCGATGAATAAGTAAACAAGATGATGAATCTCAAAGACTTTCCGTGCCAAATTTGAGTTCTTGACAGATTTTCAGCACACGCATCAACCCATGACTAATTATTGAAGTGGAATATTCAGCCCTTCACTGAATCACAATTACACGCCTGCAACACGTGGATTTCACAGTGCACACTCTAAAAATGACAGAGATCGATCTCAGCAGCTTAACCAGCGGCTCAGTCGGAGGTTCAGGTGTGCCATGCTAGTTGCTGCAGCTGACGTAGCTCTGAGCGCCAAGCTTGAAGCCTGGAGACGAGCACCGCCCACAGATTCATTCATTTCCTAATTTGGACACTTGAGCAGACATCATTTGAGGAAATTTGCAGCTCCGGCATTATGCACCGTTTCACACGTGCAAACATATTTAGATGTTTAGATCAGCCCTCTTAACTCGAGTGTTTGGCCTCCACAGGCCTAAAAACCAGTACATATTCGCTCCCATGCGTCTCCAGAGACTTTATAAGCGTGCACCAACATATACTGCATGTCTAATGGGAGGCAGCACTTCCTCCTGTGTGTCAGTTTGGTACGCTGCAGGAGACGAGCTCGCGCAACAAGAACCGAGAAAAGGAAGTGAGAGAAACGACCTGTCGGTTGATACTTGAAGAACGATATGACGCTCTTGTTTTGCTCTCAGCAACAAGGAGCCTCTCGCTCATTCACCTCGACCAGAAACACTCACACACGCAGCTGACCGGCCATCGGCAGACGAGGAATTTGTGCTTTTATGGACGCACAGAGGGCCCGGTCTGTGTCCTGAGTTCCTGCTTGGCTAATACCCAACTATACATGGCAGAAACAGAGAGAGAAGGGTTAGCAGGAGAACCAGTTTTGTGCTGTGGTGTGGAGTTTCTGTTTGCAGTAGTGATTTATTGTGGTTCCTCAGCGTGTAAATGTTATGTTTGGGTAGTGTTCATGCTCAGCCTGCCTGAGCGAATGAACCCGAGCAAGATTTAGACCTTAGCGTAAACGGAGAAGCCTCAGTGTCATCGTTTTTAAGATTTAATCACTTCGTCGTGTGATTCAACATAACTCCAGGGCATAACTTTTTTTTAAGAGCGATAAATCCTCTTCTGCACTGTGACGGTGTGAGTTCAAGCCTTGTTTACTCAAATACAGGAAGTTCAAGTTTGTTCAACATGCAAATGTCGAGGGCGTAATTTAGTCGTTTGTCTCAGAGGAATGTCGCCTCAGCAGCTTAAAGAAAAAAGCCAAATATAATAATGAATAACTTGAACGTGGCTCTGCTGTTCTCGTTTGACTAGTAAGCAGTATCGCTTCTCACACATGCGGCCGCATCATAAAACCGCTGGACCGATGGCTGCACCATCTCCGAGGACGGACCGCACAGAGCCGTCTCATGAGAGCACCGCCTTCGCCTGTTGTTGCAGGTGTTGATCAGCAGTGTCCAGCACATGTGCGCCAGATGTTAATAGATTTGCATGCATGCATTTTACGAGCGCGAACAGCCGAGAGTCCTCACAAACACCTCAAGTTCTCAAAAACGAGTAAGATCTCGTTGCTCTTTCCGGCTCAAAATCACTCGTAATCACTGGTGACTGCTGTGTCACCGCCACATTAGCACTGCTGACGCTTGTTGTAGAGAAGCAAGGAAGAAGCTCAGATAGTCATCAGGTTTTTTAGACCACCGGCCTCTGCAGTATGTCAGAGAAACACGTGGCTGTACAGATGAAAACACAATAAAACGCAGCTGTCTCCTGCCAACAGTAATGATGAAGTTAGCCATGACGATCCACGCCAAGCTTGTCGTAATCCATTTATTTGATAGAGGAATCTTTTGTTGCCAAGTTTAAACACGTCGTGACACTTTCTGGACAAAGTTGTTGCTGTCAAGTGTTTTAAAATGATTTCTATCCCTGCAGCTAATCTTTAAAAATCACTGAATAAATGGCGAACAAACAACAGGAGCCGTGTGATTTATCTGTTTCTACATGATGAACGGCTGCTTTACATAGCAGGAGCTCCTCCAGGTCAAAGTTCAGAGGTTTCCCTCACCAGCAGCTGGATGTCTAATAACCACACGTGTGCTGGTCAGATTTCATTAAAGCAAAGAGGAGAGCTGGCGTCCTGCTTATTACTTCATCGTCTTCACGTCCGCTAACAAGTCCCCTCTCCTCTCTGCTTTTTTCAGCAAACAATGGCAACGGAGCAGGAGCCTACACCAGAGCAGCTGGCGGCGATCGCAGCGGCCAACGAGGAGAGCGAAGCCCAGGTCAACTACAAACCTCCCGCCCAGAAGAGCTTACAGGAGATCCAGGAGCTGGACAAAGACGACGAGAGTCTGCGCAAGTATAAGGAGGCGCTGCTCGGCAGTGCCGCCGCGGTTGTCGCAGGTTAGCTCTATGACTAGTCCGAGTCTTTTTAAAGCTGTAAAGTGTGTGTGTGTGTGTGTATCCATAACATTCACTCCAACAGCTGGTAAACGTGCTGCTCTGTGTGTTTGCACCACCAATAATGAAGCGGGAAATCAACCCGCAGATATCTGTTGTGAAAACAGAGTCGTACTCTACGTTGTTTCTGTTTCTGTTATCCTAGAATTTCATCCAGGCAAAGTCCTTAGACAGACATTAAAGACTTAAATAATAACTTAAATCAACTTTATTCCAGTGTTGGTAAAAGTTTAATTAAGAAAACAAAGAAAAGCCTGAGAGTACGGTGATCGTCTGTCCAAACACTGAGGGAGTTGGTGCTTTCTCACTGTGGTAACACCTTCAGCAGAGTAACGCTACTTTAAAAGGTTCCGAAAAAATAACATTGACTCTAGCGGGTTCATTTGAAGACGTTAGACGAGGTCCAAGTATGAAAATTACGGCTGATCATAAAAAAACAAACTTTAAAATGTTTAAAATCTGGAGGTTCTTACTTTAATTTTCTCTCCGCCTCATATGTTGTGGTTGACCCGTATCTCTTAGTGAAATGTTGGTTTATTTACTGAATATAAACAGCCCACATAAAAATCTCGGAGCTGGGAAAGAGGTCTGGTCACTGCCGGAGTTCATCGGAGCCGTGTTATAAATAACCATGTTAGTCCCTCGAGATCTGTGGAGTTATTAAAGGTTCAGAAGCAGCAGAAGAAGAACTCATCCACCCTGCACCGCCCTGTTTTATTGTTAGATTTTAACTCTCTCAGGTGAATGACGTTCTGGTCATAAACTTTGCTTTCTGTCTTAGATCCCACCGTGCCCAACGTCCAGGTGACGCGAATGACTCTGCTATGTGAGACGGCGCCCGCCAACCTGGTCCTGGACCTGACGGGTGAGTGGATCATTCATCAGATGAACATTTGTGTCCTTGCAGCAGACACACGGGGAAGAATCGGCTCATCGTAACAATTATGAACTGTAATTACTCCCATCCTCGTGACCAAACGACCTGCTGGGTCATTAGTTTGTTAATTAATAATGACATGACTCATGTGTAAGTGGGTTAATTAGCCATTTCCTGAGTTCTCTCCCTTGGTGGTCTGACTGAGCTGCAGCAGAGAGGGAGAGCCGGGCTAACTGTGCCACCTGGTGGCCAGTGTCAGCACCGCACGCTGCCTTATAAACCTTGACTTTTGTTTTCCAGGAGACCTGGAGGGCTTCAAGAAGAACCCGTTTGTGATGAAGGAGGGCGTCGAATACAAAATAAAGATCAACTTCAAGGTGAGAGAGTCTGCTCTTCATCAGCGCGTCACTGCAGTGAAACTGTGGAGCAGGAAATGATGCTGGTTGTCTTCTGCAGGTCAACAGGGACATCGTGTCAGGCCTGAAGTACACTCAGCAGACATTCAGGAAATCAATTAAGGGTAAGACGATGATTTTAATCTCATCCACGCAACAGGTGGACTTTGACTTAAATTAATAATTTGACATTTTGGAAACTTGTTTGCTGCTTTTCCACGAGTCAGAGAAGATTGACAACATTCATGTCTGTAAGAGTCTAATCCTTAGAATTTATCCCTCTGTATGAGTTTTAAAAAGCCTCAAATGAACCTGTTGAAGCTGCACGTCATACTGAGTTTGTTTGTTTGAGTTATTATCTGCAAGTTTCTCTGTTAGACTTTCAGAGGCGATCTACATACATTAGCTGACCTGTTTTTGTTGGCTTTTTTTTTTTGGCTTTTCAAGCTTTATTTGACTGAGATAACTGAAGAGTGACAGGAAAGGAATTGAGATCAGAGAGGGGGGACGACACGCTCTGAAGCTGATAAGTTTTTTTACCTGAATTTGGTGAATATCCACTCAGTAATGAGACGTTTATGAGGCAGCATTTCTAATAATAATAATTTTGCATGCATTTTGTTAGAGTTTTAAAGAGGTGTGGTTTTTTTATCAGAGATTTGAATGTTGGAACGTCAGCACAGTTGCGAATGTGTTTGGGGAGAAATCTCTGTCACCCCAGGTTCAGTGTTTGGACCTCGGGTGGAGGTTTGCATCGGATGAACGGAGGTTATGGTGATGGAGCAGGTCAGTGGTACTGTAGGTAGGAGGGGCCTGGTTATGGAGGGCTTTGTGTCTGAGGAGAAAGGTTTTGAACCGGGTGAGCTGTGGGACCGGAAGAACAGAACAGAAATGTTAGTGCAGCGATAAGTACGACTCGTAAATAGATTTAGCATGTCCAGTTGTCGGTAGTTTTTAGAGGAGGTCCTCTCTGAGGAGCTAGAGGTCCTCAGGAGGTTTTTAAAGGCACACTGCCACTATCTGAAAGAGTGTGACTGAGCCGTGCAGCAGATCTTCAACAACCGTCTCACCACTCCTTTCTTCTCCTTCTCTAACGTACAGTCGACAAGTCGGACTACATGGTCGGCAGCTACGGGCCCAGAGATACTGAATACGAGTTCGTCACCAGTTTGGAGGAGTCGCCCAAAGGGATGATGGCCCGCGGCAACTACGTCGTCAAGTCCAAGTTCACAGACGACGACAAACACGATCACCTCTCCTGGGAGTGGAGCCTCGTGATCAAGAAAGACTGGAAAGACTGATTCCTCCTCCTCGCCCTCCCCCCATCAGCGTCTTCCTCTGCTTCTTCTTCTTCTTCCCCTGCCGTCATTCTTCTTCTTTCTGTCTGGATTAAGCGTTGATTCCAGCTTTTGCTCTCTCCGTCCATTGACACCCACTCTTACAGTTTTCCTTTTCTGACCCTGAATAAACGTCGTCATTCCTCCCATCGCTTCAACGGTTCGCACCCGGCCTTCTGTTTAAGTATTAAATCTTATAAAATGGAGAAAGCAAACGATGTGCACAATCCAGATTTTTGCAGTTTGTTTATAAAAGAAAAATAAGTTTAAAAAAAAAAAGACAAATTTAACTTTGTAATTTCTTTCTGCCTTTTCTGCTTTTTCATCCCCCTTTTTTCTTCCTCTTTTGTACGACCACCGTGATCTGCCTTTTTGAAAGCGTTGTACAGGAAGCAGTAGTGCTGTATGTACGTGGCCACTTGACGGTCAACTGCTGGACAACTCTCGGGGCGAAGCAGCAGCAGCAGTCCTCCTAAAGCCTTTTCTCGAGCAGATCATTTGTACCTCTTTTGAAAATGATTCGTCAGCCTGCGACTTCTGCCGAGAGAACGGGGCGAACAAAATTACCTCTAAACAGTTACGACCCGTTAAACTTTAGGTGTGGCTGCTCCTCTCCTCTGATCAGGGTTTTTTTAGCAGCCACGCGGCCTTAACAAGAACGAAAGAGAGACGACCCAGTTGAGCCATTTGCCTTCAGATTATCATCATGTGAGCTCGTTTTAACAATACACGGGGCATCAGGACTACTACAGGACTTTTAACAACTTTATTCCAGGTTCATAAAAACCGTTTGTTGATATCGATCATATTATCTCTATTTACACACCTTGTTTTTCACTGCAGTACGTAGAATAGAAGTGAAATCAAATCATAATGCAACTGTAAATACAAGTCGAGGTCACGCTGACGGATTTCCCCGAGGCCGCGTTGTTGTCCGAGGAGTTCTCTAAGTTTGAGCCGCTCACCTCGTGAGTTTAAAGAAAAATCACCAATGCTGACTGTGCCTCGGTCTCTTACAACCACATGCTGCTCCCGCTGACTCGACATCAGTGAGGTAAAACCAGTACAGAGACATCAGTCCAACCCCTAACTCATTAAAACACATTGTTGGGTAAACACATCCTGCCATAGAAAAGTGTGTGTTCTGTTATTATACACTCCATAAGTTTGTGAATGAAGTCAGCTTCGTTCAGCTGTCACGGGCTGATGTTTCTCTCTGTGAGGCTGGGTTTGACTCGATGTGTGCTACTTGTATTACCTACAGTTTACTGATCTCCTGTGTTCACATTAAAGTGTTCAGACTGGGCCTGCACGTGTCCTGTTTTTATTTTTCTTTACGGTTGGAAAAAGGAGCGTTTCCAGAAACTTTCCATGGGGAGCTGGGGGAATTTTGGAAATATTAGATTTATGTGAATTAAGTGGAAATTTAGCAGATGGGGGTCAGCAAGCATCATAAGATAAGTCTCATAAATGGTCAATGTGTCTACTGTATGAATACATTTTCATTAAGCTTTTAATACCACACATCAAATATATTTACCCCATAAAATCATCAAAACTTTCTTCGCTTTGTCGTCCACGTGGCTTCAACAGTGCTCTGTCCTCCAGGTTCTAGAGATCATCTGTGCTACGTGCATGTGATTGAGGAATAGCATGAAATCTGGTTGTTTTAGTCAAAATTATGCTAAAATGTCCCCCAACTATATTTAATTTTTTTTTACATAAATTCCCATTTAAAGTTACCATCTCTTATTTCTGTCTGACCTGCCTCGCTGAGCGCTTCACAAAAACAGAACACGGTTGACACGTTTCTTATTTTAATGAACAGAAAACTTTTTTCTACTACAGGAATAACTTTGACATGATAGCACAGTGCAGAAATCGATTATCCCTGAAACAGAGATCGTTCCCCTGCAGCTCGGTAACGCATGCACCGCAGAGGCGTCGTAATAAACAAGAACGGATATCAAACACGGAACGCACGGTACACTTTGGCAGCTGTCTCGCACACAAACAGTCGAATAATCACTCGAGCTCGAGTGTTTTTTAGTCTCTACCTGCTTTTAAAGATCAATTTAGCACTTAGTGTTTATTAGATACATGCTGCAAATGCTGTAATTTGACTTAATTATTAGTTTCCATAAATAAATAGTTAAATCATCTCTGTGTCAGTACATGTCAGACATCACACGGCGTCCTGGCACCTTCCACCCTCAGAAAAAGGCATTTCATTCGTTACATTTGGCAGCTTCAAATTAATCAGTGTAGCTTCCTTCATTCCTTCCTTGAATGCTTCATTTATCACCTGACCTCATGGCTACAGGCGTGATGACGCCTTCGGAACAGTGAGGTAAATAAATCTCTGTGTCCAGAGCTCATTTATGACTCTTCCTGCTCTTGGTGGAGTTCATGTCGCTCTTGGTTTTCTGCAAGCGGGAGAAGATCTCTTTGAACAGCGCCTTGTACTCTGGCGTGTTCTGGCTGAGCCTCTTGTCCACTTGCTCCACCTGCCTGCTGATCCCCTCCAGAGCTTCAGGCGTGGATGGAGTTTGAGGGGGCGTAGGAGGCGTGGCGACGGCCCCTGATGTTGAAGGCCCGGCTGTGATCATGCTGTACTCCTTCATGGAGGGGTCTCTGGAGACAGGGCGCGAGGTCTGCACCCCGGCGTGGCACAAGCTCTCCTCGTGACGCCGACACTTCCCCAGCAGCTCCTCGTACTTCTCCAGCAGGGCGTGGTACTGCTCGTCCACCTCCCGCAGGATCGACATGCCACGCTTGCGCACGCCGTTGGCGTGGAGGGCGTAGCTGCCCTGACGCCTGCCCGAGGCGTCTCGAGCCGACATGGCGTTCAGAGCTGTGTCACTGCAGCTTTTTCGAACCGGGCCTCCCTGCTGCCCCGTGCCCCCGGCCTCTCCGTCACCTCCCTCCTCCAGCCCCATGACCTCCTCTGGGGTGTCTGTCTCAGGGCCATTACTGAGCAGCGTCTCTAGACCGTCTTCCATGCCCCCGATCAGACACATCCTGGACTTCCTCAGCTGCTGCATCTCCTGGAGCTCAGCCTCGAGCTCCTGAACCCGGAGCTGGCATCCCTCTGCTCCCAACAGACGCTGTTCGAGGCGTTCAAACTCCTGCAGCACGGAGGTGCACTCCCGCTCTGCGCTCTCCCTCATGGACCGCTCGGAGGCCATGGCTGCACGCAGGGAGGACACGATGTCTCTAAGACGCTCGTTCTCCTCCTCGGCTGGCTTTCTCTCAGCGAGGTCCACGCTGCCCGGGTTGGCCAACAGGAAACCGTCCTCATACCTGATGAGAACAAACGTCAAATGTCTCTTCTGGTGCCTTGTTCATCGGCACGAAAACATGCAACATCATGATAACATCAAATCAGAAAATGTTTTCTTGTTTCCCTCTAATGTCCTCAAAATCAACTCTCTGTGAGTTTTCTGATGGACAGTGAAGTAAACTGCTGCCATCTGTAGCTGCTGTTAGCTCAGTTTGTTAGCCGGGCTGCCCTGACTGTGAGTTCAGAGCACCGAGGGGAGTGTCTGTGTTTGTAACACAGGCGTTTTGGAATAGATCAGATTAAATCAGGTAAGGCAAAGTGATCAGAGAAGGGTCAGTCATCGATCACTGCCAAGTTTCTCGCTACTCCATACTACTGTGTGTGCATCGAAAGCATCTTTGCACGGGAGAAAATAAACTGACAGTGACCTGGGTGCAGTGCAGAGCTCCTTGAGGCAGGGGAAGGAGTGGACCGTCTTGCGGCGTTCCTTCTTCTCTCTGCGGACCCTCAGCTCCTCCAGAGTCCTCAGCTCCTCCACCCGAGACGTCAGGCTGTCCACCTGACCCTGCAACGTCTCCATGGTGCCCATTAACCTGTGCACACACACACACACACACACACACACACACACACACACACACACACACACACACACACAAATGTTTGTTCAGGGCTTGTTACGTCATCGTTAAGGTGACTCTCGTTTCTCAGCATACCATTCTCAAAGCCACAGTGAGCCGCTGTTACAAAACAAAGCAGATTTAAAAGAACAGAGGCAGCCATTGAAAACGACTTTCAGACTTCGGACCGCTAATATGATTTGTAACTTCGATCCCTGCTCATGAACATGGTTTGACACGCTGATGTAATGCACTCACTGAAGTCTCACCTGTCTATTTTCTGCTGCGAGGCTTTGCTCTCCAGCACCAGCTTCTCGTTGGTGATCTCCAGCTCTCGGGCCGTCACATCCAGCTGCTCGTACACCTTTGCGTGCTGCTCGTTCATCTCCCTCAACATTTCCAACTGCTTGGACAGATACTGCGAGAAAGGCAAATTTATTTATTTGCATATACGTCTTCAACATTTTATCCACTGCAGGGATACATCTGCAGCTACGAGAGGGAGAGGGTGCAGCTATGTGCTGCAATGTGTGTGAAAACTAGGGAGCAGAAACATTTATATATTTAAAACAAATGCATAAATGGTTGGCTGGAGTTACACAAAGATTTTAAGAAAATAGTTGAAATAGTTTCACAGTACAACCAACCAAAAGAATACACTATGATGTAAATGTGTTCGTGAATTAATCTTAGAAACATTTTTCCTTTCCTAAAGTGTTTTTCTGTCTGATGCGTTGAGTCATGTACCGTTTCTTCCACGCACACTCATCCTCAGACAGACTTCTG